>NW_026846588.1:89884675-90484675 GCF_025583915.1 Anolis sagrei ordinatus
GTAGTTCCCTCTTCTTTCGCTTCAACGCTGCCAGCTCCTCAGTAAACCAAGGAGCTGGTTTAGCTCGGCTACTTGAGAGGGGACGTTCTGGAGCGATCGTGTCTATTGCCCTAGTCATCTCCCCATTCCAGAGAGCGCCCAGGGCATCAACAGGATCACCAACCGAGGTGGCGGGAAATTCCCCAAGAGCCATCAGGAATCCATCCGGATCCATAAGCCTCCTGGGGCGGACCAGTTTAATAGGTCCTCCACCTCTGCGGAGGTTAGGGGGTGCAGTAAGTCTAAACTGACCAGGTGGTGGTCGGTCCATGGCAACGGAGAGATGGATAACTCCTCAACACCGCCACCTTCCTCCCATCCCTGCCAGAAAACCAAGTCCAATGTATGTCCAGCACTGTGGGTGGGGCCAGATACCTGTTGGGACAGCCCCATGGTTGCCATGGTGGACATGAAGTCCTGAGCCGCTCCCGATAAGGCGGTCTCGGCGTGGACATTGAAGTCCCCCAGCACAAGTAGCCGTTGGGACTCCAATGCCAGGTCCGAGACCACCCCTGCTAGCTCAGGTAGGGAGACTGTAGTGCAGCGAGGTGGACGGTACACTAACAGAATCCCTAATCTGTCCCGGTCACCCACCCTCAGGTGGACGCATTCAAAATTTTTTGACTGCGGGATGGGGGCCCTGGTCAGAAGAATGGAATCTCTATAGACCACTGCAACTCCGCCTCCCCGCCCTCCGGATCTCGGTTGGTGCTGCACAGAGAAACCTGGGGGCAAAGCTGGGTCAAATTTACACCTCCCGCTTCGTCCAACCAGGTCTCTGTGATGCACGCCAGATCTGCCCGTTCATCCAGGATTAAATCCTGGATGAAGGTTGTTTTACCATTGACAGATCTGGCGTTCAACAGCACCACTTTCAATTCGGAGGGACCGCCATCCTGGTTACACCAACTTACCGTATCAGGAGACCGATTTGGAATTACTAATGTTGTTCCACGTTCCCTAGGCCGAATTAAAGGTCTCCCTTTCCCGTATCTCCCCCTCCCCACCACGACTTCTATGAGGGCTCCCCGGTTAACGGAAGCCTCTCCCTCCTCCATGACGCATTCAGCAGCCGTAGTGTCAACCCATAGTTCATTATTGACTGTTTAATATATTACAGCTTCAGGTTGCCATGGCCTTGCCTTCCAATCATTTCCCGTTCCTATTATGTTATACTCAGGTCTTTCTGAGCTACTCCGTTCCCTCTCTCTACCATAAACAATTAACAGCAAGATTAACAAATGCCAGGGAATGGATAGTAACATGAATGATAGCTGTTAAACACAGTCAAGGAGTTCGCTAAGGCTCTTAAAGTGCAGATGGAAAATTATGTCAGCTTACACGATGGTATAAGTAATTAAAGTGCAGTGGCTTGTCAATTGGCTCTAAAGTGCTAAATGAAGTGCGTCATGGAGGACTTAATTCAACGCTAGATGATGGCATGATTGTCAGCATAGATGAAGCTCTTTGTCCCGACTTGCAGTACGCTGTATAATGTCATTCCACATCGATTCAAACTTCTGGCCTTTATTCATCATAAAACTTTGGAAGATACAGGAAATAAGCATAGTCACAAACAGTTTGTGAAGCAAAGGAGAGTTATCCCATAGTAACACACTTGTTTATAGTTGAACATACTCAGTTACGCCTTACTGTATTTCAAGCTGGAAAAACTTGGATTTACATTTGCAGCTAAATCACCTGCTTTTGTCTTTAGAATATGAGTTCTTCAATTTAAATCTATAGGGTGAGCTTATGTTATAGCTCTATGGGTTTTTGTTGGGTTTGGTTTCCTCCTGTTGCCACTGCATCCACTTTTGCTTCTCATTGCAGGAGATTTTTGTAGCGTTTGCTTGCACTTTCTTAAAACTGTGGTAGGTTTTATTGAAGTAGTCCTGTCTGAAGGATGACGTTTCTCCTCTTTTTAAAAAAGGGTTATTTTGCATACACAAAAATTAACTAATGCAGTGTAAATTAAAAAGTGTTTAAAGGAAGTTGGAGAAGGAAACGTGTTGTTCTGATGTGTCTCAGAATTAAAAATAAAACCTCTCAAAACTGGGAATGAAATGTAGCTGCTGATGCCAGGAATTGCCAGAATATAATCCAGAACAATACAAATGTCTTGTCGAAGGCTTTCATGGTCGGAATCACTGGGTTGTTGTAGGTTTTTTCAGGCTATATGGCCATGTTCTAGAGGCATTCTCTCCTGACATTTCGACTACACCTATGGCAAGCATCCTCAGAGGTACTACCTCTGAAGATGCTTGCCATAGATGGAGGCGAAACGTCATGAGAGAATGCCTCTAGAACATGGCCAAATAGCCCAAAAAAACCTACAACAACCCAATAATTTGGGTGGACACATTTGCTCCTTCTGGAGAAGCCTATAATCCTAGTAGTCTTTTCCTTTTATTTAATACTAGTTTAATTGTAGTTCAAGTGCCTAAACAGTGGTTGTGTCATCCTAAAAATACTTATTATTCTCCGGATTATTCTCCACTTAGGAGCTGAAGCTGCCCTCATATAAAGGCCAGTCTCCGCAATTAAATCTCCGAAGATATTTTGCAGACTTGATTGCCATTGTGAGCAACCGCTTCAGACTCTGTCCTGCTGCTCGACATCTTGCTGTTTATCTACTGGACCTCTTTATGGACCGTTATGACATCTCCATTCAACAGCTACATGTGGTTGCTCTTTCCTGCTTGCTTTTAGCGAGTAAGTATAAAGCAACAGGCTTAACAAATTGATATTTCTCAGGCTTGCAAATGAACAAGTTTGGCCCTTACTCAAGTCTAGCAAGTGAGTGGCTTTGGTCTCTAAACCTCTTAAGAATCATATATCAACATCATCTTGAGTTCCAGTTCTGGTACACTTGGCCAAGTTCTGTTTCTATTTATTCACATTGTTCCACAGACTAGAGTTTACAACTTTCTTGGTTAACTATTTTCAAAACCCAATTGCTACCAAACCCAACAAATGTTAGAATATTTCCCAATTGTCACTTTATGTTTCCTGAATGTAGTTCTGCTTGAGTTTTCCTTAATGGTATTCTCCCTTCTTTATATACACAATATCAGGATTTTTCTTTTCAAAGTTTAACCACAGAAAGCACCCAGGCTTTGAAGATGCAAGGCCATTCAATGCTAATCAAGGTGGCCAATTGTAACATTCACACTTGCCTCAAACAGACAATAATTCTTTCTCCCACCCTGGATATTCCACAGATATATATAAAACCCCACTTGCCTAGTTTCCAACAGACCTCACAACCTCTGAGGATGCCTGGCGTAGATGTGGGCGAAACGTCAGGAGAGAATGCTTCTGGAACATGGCCACACAGCCCAGAAAATTCACAGCAACCCAGTTTTGCAACTGTTGCCCATTTTTCCCATTCTCATTTAACGCTGCCCAGTTTTACAACCTGTTGGATGCCATATAATCACAAAATGCTGCAAGCTGTTCAGTTGCAAGAGAGATGCAGAGATGTGAAATAGTTTCATTGATATCCATGCGTCCCTTGCCAGAGCATTCTTCACTGTGAGCAGAATGATTTCCAGAATTAATGTAGCTATTTCAATAGATTTTGGGTCAGAAGTGTTTAGCCTTTTACAGCAAAAACAATGAGTCTTGTGGAACTTTAGAGACCAACAAATCTTATCTGGGGTGAACTTAGCTGCATATTGTACTATGTTGGGTAGAGTCAATGAAAGCTTATGACAAACTTATTAGTCTCTAAAGGGCCGCAAAAATTTTTGTTCTTGATTGAACTTGAATATTTGAAGATACAAATAGATTATTTCCAAGTTATACAGCCCAAATGACAAATACAATATTCTGATTAAGCCTTTAAAACACACCCACATATACACTCCCAAACCCTGAATTAAAATTTTGCTTTTTGGAAAAAAATTGTTATCTCCAATATATATTTGTAGATATATGTTGGATTCTCTATCCATTGAAAATGAGGGTGTCACTACCAGAAAATACACCCGGTTGTGCTTACCATCGAAAGTATATTGGAATTGTGGTTGCATTTTCCCCCAGGACATGGTTACAACTAATTTATTCATTTATTATTATTTCACATATTTGTATCTCGCCCTTCTCACCCTAAAAGGGGACTCAGGGCGGTCTTACAGCAGGCAGCGATTCAACGCCAATACATATAAATATAAATATAAAAAATACAATTAAAACCTTACAATTAAACATTAATTATTAAAAATTATTTTTAAAAACCCTTAAAATCATGAAATCCAGATTATAGTCCAAGGCCTATCCAATTGTCAATTCCATTAGTCCGTTATCCTTATTGTACTATTTACCAGTTGAATGCTTGATCCCACAGCCACGTCTTAAGCTTTTTCCTTAAAGACAGAAGAGAGGGAGCTGACCTGATTTCATTGGGGAGGGGCCACCACTGGGAAGGCCCAGTCTCTCGTCCTCACCAATCACGTTTGTGAAGGTGGTAGGTTCAAGAGCAGGGCCTCCCCAGATACTCTCAACTTCCGAGGTGGGTTATAGAGGGAGATACGTTCTCACAGGTAAGCAGGGCCGGAATTGTTTAGGGATTTACAGGCTAAAACCAGCACTTTGAATTGTGCTCAGTAGCAGATTGGCAGCCAGTGGAGCTGGTGTAACAGGGTTGTGTGCTCCAGTGAGCAATCTGGCTGCCACCCATTGGACCATTTGAAGTTTCCGAACAATCTTCAAAGGCAGCCCTGCGTAGAGCGCGTTGCACTAATCTATTTGGGATGTAACCAGAGCATGGCCAAATCTGACTTCCTAAGGTACAGGCACAACTGGCGCATAGGTTTTAATATTATAGCAACTGTTTTTAACAATGTGTCTTCTCATTTGGGGATATGATGCTTCAGATGTGGAAACATACATAATCTGTTTGATCAAATAGTTAACCGTGTAATGGTTTTTCACTTTCTCATTTCTCTCAAGGTAAATTTGAAGAAAAGGAAGACAGTGTGCCTAAACTGGAACAGTTAAACAACCTGGGTTGTATGACCAACATGAACCTGGTCCTAACTAAACAGAACTTGCTGCACATGGAGCTGCTCTTACTGGAAACCTTTCAGTGGAACCTCTGCCTCCCAACAGCAGCTCACTTCATTGACTATTATCTCTCTATTGCTGTCCATGAATCGGATCTCCATGATGGATGGCCAATGGTTTGCTTGGAAAAGACAAAGTTGTATATGGCAAAATATGCTGACTACTTTTTGGAGGTTTCCCTGCAAGGTACGCATGGCTTTGTTCTAAAGACACCCCCCAGTTCCTTAGTTCTACATCTAATACTGTGTTTGACTTAACTGTGATCCTCCAATGTCTCTCCAGATCATGCATTTTTAAATTATGCCCCTTCGCTAGTGGCTGCTGCATGCGTGGCTTCGTCAAGGATTATCTTGCGTCTTTCTCCAACATGGCCAGCGCGACTCCATCGTCTCACTGCATACTCCTGGGACTTCTTGGTGCCATGCATTGAACGGCTATTGGTGTAAGTGTTTACAGTGGTGTCTCACTTTGGTAGCCTGGTACGCTTAAACTACCATGGCATCTCAACACATGCACACGACCATGCGTTTTCCATAGCTTTCCCATTCTGCAGAAGTGGTTATTTATTTATATTTCCCTTTTCACCTAAAATGGGAAGACAAGGCAGTGTTCTAGCCACTCTCCAGGGGTTGAGAACAGCGGGGTAAAAATGCTGTAAATAAATAAAATAAATTAATTCTAATATACACCACTATTCTACATCAGGTACTTAGTTACACGTGCATATCTAAGTAATCTCACCTGGTCCAACTCATCACGCCCACCATAACAGCTAGCTGTCACATTGAAAAATGGAGGTCTCAACCACTGCCAATTGGGGTGCAAGGAAGACAGCACTTCCAGTTCCCTCCTACCAATGAATGAGGTTTCAACAATCAGAAGCAGGACCACTGCCATAAGCCCTCATCAGAGCATTTCTGTCAAAAATGTAATACAACTATTCGGTTGCCTGACACGATAAATAAAAATCAGAGCATTGCTCACTAATAGGAAAAGCCCCCAATGGCGCAGTAGATTATACCGCTGAGCTGCTGAACTTGCTGACCTAAAGGTCTGTGGTTCAGATCCAGGGAATGGGGTCAACTCCTGCTGTTAGCCCCAGCTTCTGCCAACCTAGCAGTTCGAAAACATGCAAATGTGAGTAGATCAAATAGGTATTGCCCTGGCAGGAAAGTAACAGCACTCCATGCAGTCATGCTGGCCACATGACCTTGGAGGCGTCTTCGGACAACGCCAGCTCTTCAGCATAGAAATGGAGATGAACACCACCCCTCAGAGTCGGACATGACTAGACTGAATGTCAAGGGGAAACCTTTACTTAACAATAATAGAAGGGGCTGGAAACATCCTCCTCCTTGTATCTCAACCGCAGCTGAGCAGACCGCTTTTCAACCTATGTTACTGCTGGCTGTTGTGATGGATTGGGGGGACATTTGTGATCATGGCAATAATAATAGAATTGGAGACCACAAGGGCCATCCAGTCCAATGTATTCTGACATGCAGGAAAATACAATTGAAGTACCCCTAAGCCATGCCATCTAGCCTCTACTTAAAAACCCACTCTGAGACTGCATATTCCACTGCCAAACAGCTCTCACCACCAAATCCACTCCAAGACAGCAAACAGCTCTTACCACCATAATAATTATAATCATAGTCTATATAGACTTTAAATAGTCTGTATTTAAAGTCAATAATAATAATAATAGTCTTTATTTAAAGTACTCTGTCACAAGCCAGTAAAAGTGGTCCCAGTGGTGATCGGCGCACTGGGCACAGTGCCTAAAGATCTTGGCCTGCACTTAAACCCAATCAGCGCTGACAAGATTACCATCTGCCAGCTACAGAAGGCCACCTTACTGGGATCTGCATGCATTATTCGCCGATACATCACACAGTCCTAGACATTTGGGAAGTGTCCGATGTGTGATCCAATACAACAGCCAGCAGAGTGTCTGCTGTGGACTCATCTTGTTGTGTTTCAAATAATAATAATAGTCTTTATTTAAAGTCTTCCTAATGTTCAAGTGGAATCTTTTTTCCTGCAGTTTGAATACATTGCTTCACGTTCTAGTCTCCAGAGCAGCAGAAAACAAGTTTTCCCCTTCCTCAGTGTGACATGCTTTCAAATATTTAAACATGTGCCATAGTCATCACATTCTTGACTACTGTAATGCATGCAGAACACTTATGAATCCATAATTTTGGGTTACAAATCTTCAACTACAATACAGAATGTCAGTCATGGTTTTGTTGTTATATTATGTTAGAATTGCTGCTACAGATGTGCAGTAGATGGGACTCCATTTACTGTTGTATTGGCCACAAAGAACTGCCAGAGAAAGTACTGGTCTCCATGTTTTGTATATGCATATGGCAGTGGTTCTCAACCTTCCTAATGCCGTGACCCCTTAATACAGTTCCTTATGTTGTGGTGACCCCCAACCATAACATTATTTTCTTTGCTACTTCACAACTGTAATTTTGCTGTTGTTATGAATCCTCTTGTAAATAAATATCCAATATGCGGGATGCATTTTCATTCATTTGGAACAAATACTCGATACACTCAAAATTTGAATACTGGTGGGGTTGAGAGGAGGATTGATTTTGTCATTTGGGAGCTGTAGTTTCTGGGATTTATAGTTCACCTACAATATCAAAGGGCATTCTGAACTCCACCAAGGATGGAATTGAACCAAACTTGGGACACAGAGCTCCCGTGACAAACAGAAAATTGGCCTTGTGTTTTGGAGTTGTAGTTCACTTACATCCAGAGAGCACAGATGCATCTGGACCAAATTTGGCACAAATACTCAACATGCCCAAATGTGGACACTGGTGGGGTTTTGATAGACCTTGACATTTTGGAGTTGCAGTTGCTGGGATTTATAGTTCACCTGTAATCAAAGAGCATTCTGAACTCCACCAATGACAGAATTGGGTCAAACTTCCCACACGAAACCCACATGGCCATCAGAAAATACTGTGTTTTCTAATTGTCTTTGGCGACCCCTCTGATACCCCCTCGCGACCCCCCAGGGGTCCCGACCCCCAGGTTGAGAAACACTGGCATATAGGATTGGTGGGTTGTGAATTGTAGCCATAAAATAAAATAAAAGTTTTAATTTTGTATTCTAGTGCCCATGATAACGATGTGAAAGAAGCCAACAAGCAAAAAGGACATACTTCTCAAGCTGCCCAGCCCAGTTTATTTCAAACGGCGGCTCAACCTCCTCAGCAGCATATACACCACTATATTCAAGCGCATCAGACCCCTCTGCAGTATTCTCAAACAGCAACGCAACAGAACTGTCAACCAATTGTGTCAGCTGGTCCCACGCCATCTTACCCACTGCATGCTTGTCCAGCTAGTTTACAAGGTGGTATCCAAGCTCGAGGCCACGTGCAGACTGCTACCGGGATGTCCCTAGCTGTACCAATAGAAGTGAAGCCATGTTTAACTGTTTCATACAACCGAAGCTACCAGATTGCGGGACGTTATCCTTGTATTACTCCGTGCTTTGAGAGGTGATAACTACACCGGGACCCTATATGCTATCAGTATCAACTAACATGGAGGGCTGTACTCATTGCTCATCTGAATAGAAATGGAAATGGGTGGAATCCATTTCCCTTCTTCAAAAATAGCTCAGGTGCAGAATTTACAGATATGAGAACATATCTTCCGAAAGAGTGTTAAAAGTCTCAGAATATTGGGGGAAAATATTTCAGACTCACAGAAGCTGGGTATACTCTACTACAAACTTTCGTTCTGACTGCACTGAATTCACATTTGTCTTCCCATAAAGAGTGACCACTATTGCACACCTCTGCACAGTATTGACTTAAGATTAAAATCCATGAAGTGCCATCATTTTTCTGAAGATGGGGAAGCCAAGTGAGAAAGAAGTGAGAATCTCTTCACTTAATCAAGGCTGTTTCCCATCCATACCTGTGGATGAGGTTTTGCGTTATAATGTGTTAACATTTATATATGTCTTCTATTTCAAAAAAGAAAACTTGTGTCTTCATTGAGATCATTTAGAGGTAAATTGTCATACTAACTCAGGGAATAATCAAACTACTGTAATACTGGTCTGTATTGTGGAAGTCGTGATCTGGAGTTCTCTTGCTTACGTTAATTGCAGTTGTCAATGCCAAAGGGAATTCAGATACTCATCCAGGCTATTCCCTTCACTCAGAAATGTGCTTTCTAATGAGTGGGGGAGTAGGGTGCTATGTTTAAACAAAGCCAATGCTGTACCATAGCTTATGGGGAATACCTTCTGTGGTTTCCCCGAATTTATGCAACCAACTACTTGTATCCAAAAAGTTCTGTGTTGTTGTTTTGGTTTTTTTTTCATTGCATGAATTCCCAGTGTTTGCACTGGGGAAGCACAACTCAAGTGCTTACAAGATATACACGTCTTGTACTCAATGGCTATAGAAGGAACAAGAAGTGGAAATTCGTACCTCCAGCAAAGAGCTATGTTTTCTGTCTCTACTATGACATTAATAGTGATTCTGATAATTTTATGGCTTGAATCTGACAGTCACACTAAGTGTGCTACTTGCGTAACTATCAGAAGTGAGAGAGCTTAATCAGAAGAATTATTTTAAATGGGGGGAGGAACTCAATGCTAGAGAATGTTTGATATGGAAAGGTCCTCTAGGTCACAAAATTAAAAAATTACGTTGCTTACCCAAGGTAGATATGAAAAGGAAGCTATGGCCATTGGAAGTATAGGGTAGCACTTGCAACCTTTGGTCTGGGAATATCTTGGGCATGGAAAATATTGAGCATGGGGGCAGAATATTGGGGTGGAGAACATGGATATGGAAGTTAATACAACACACTTTTCCTAGGGAAGAAGAAACTATCCTAAATGTATTGTCGAAGGCTTTAATGGCCGGAATCACTGAGTTGTCGTGGGTTTTTCGGGCTGTATGGCCATGTTCTAGAAGCATTCTCTCCTGATGTATTGTCGAAGGCTTTCATGGCTGGAATCACTGAGTTGTCGTGGGTTTTTTCGGGCTATAGGGCCATGTTCTAGAGGCATTTCTCCTGACGTTTCGCCTGCATCTATGGAAAGCATCCTCAGGCACCCTACCTCTGAGGATGCTTGCCATAGATGCAGGCGAAACGTCAGGAGAAATGCCTCTAGAACATGGCCCTATAGCCCGAAAAAACCCCACAAGAACCTATTCTCTCCTGATGTTTCACCTGCATCTGTGGCAAGCATCCTCAGGGATTGTGAGGTTCACAACCTCTGAGAATGCTTGCCACAGATGCAGGAAAAACATCAGGAAAGAATGCTTCTAGAACATGGCTACACGGCCCAAAAAACCTACAACAACCCTGTTCTAAAACACTTGACATTTTGAGAAATATGACATTACCAAATGCCATTTTTTTAAACCGCTAAACAGGTTGCAAGAAAATATTCTTTAATTTAGAGGAGAAGCAATCCTCTGTCGTGGTAATTATTTGTACCATAATATATTTTTGGAGGCATCTCTCACAAAAAAGAGTGAATTTCAGAAAGAGGGATGGAAAGCATTCATACAGCATCTTTTATACGCTAGGGAATTCCTTGCTCCTTCTTTCCTATCCCCATTTTAGTGTTAGCTTTGTTCTCTTTGTCTTTCTTCCTCCAGAAGGGAAACATAGTTAAGAGTGGGAAGGTCTTGTTCTATGGTGTACATTTCCGATGGCTTCATTTTTAAATGAGGATGAAGGATACAGAATGCATCTGGAAGAGAAAAATACACATCTCAGTTTTGCGATCCTATATGAAAAACTCAATTGTTTGACTACCTCAGTAATACTTTGAATGTACAGTCTTGTGGTGATCCATGACTTGAAATACCAGCAAAGTGCATTGGTTTCATTTTCATCCTCCATGTGCAAGACAGCAAAGTAGACTTACTAATAAATCAAAGAAAACTATTTTGTAGGCCTTTACATGCAAAACCATTAGCTAATTAACACTGGAATTATGGGGAGGGAGGGGTAATTTTTCTAGTTAACACCGTAAAGCCTACATAGGGTATCTTGTTTGTATTTAAGTCATTAGACTTGTTTTGTTTTTTTTAAAGGATCCACTACATGCTATTGGGTTTGTGGCTTTCTTCGATTTTTAAAATTTATTTATTATTTAGCCTTTTGTGTTTGATATTCTAGCATTATATTGACAATAGAATATGCACTGTGAACCATTTCCAGATGTTTTTTTTTTTTCTTCAATGGTTTTGGTCATTCTCCACTGAATCAACACACTACATGACATTCCTGCTGCAGGGATTAAAATGCGTGTGTCGTGGTCATGAGAGAGAAATATCCACAACAAAGCAATCTGCACGAGTGCCATGCACTCTTTTTAAAAAATAAAACTAGTTTTGAGTAATCAGTCTCTGTGTTTGAATGTGTAAAGCGAGACTCACAACCTGAGCATGCACTTAAAGTCTGATTTAGAAAACTAGTAACAACCAAAAAGAGAGTCAGGAAGTGTGAAGCAGGAAACAGTATTTTAAAAGAAACTGACAGAGTGAATGTGCTTACATTTTGTGAGATACCTTCTTTTGGAAAAGGGGGAAGGCAGGGTGGGATTTTTTGTGTACAGATTTGAGCACAACTTAATATTGAATCTAAACTGGAATACTGTTGAAATACTGAACACTCTTGGTCTTAAGAAAGTAATAGTTATAAGTAACTTTCTTCAGGAGAGAATGCTTCTGGAACATGGCCATACAGCCCGAAAAACTCACAGCAACCCAACTGTCTTTTTTTTTTTTTTTTGAGCAAAGTTCATACACAATAATGCACATAGAGAATTCTAAGTATATATGGTTAGTTCATACATTAGACATCATACCATCTTAGGCTGCATCTGTATTGTAGAATTAAGTTGGTTTGACACCACTTTAACTGTCATAGCTCTGCCAAAGAGTGCTGGTGCCTCACCAAACTACAACACCCATGATGCATCCATAATATAATTAGATTTGGATAGCACAGATAATGGACAAAAAAGGAATACTACTGGATGAGATCTGACTCCTTTTTTGTGAGAAATTATCACTATATTATATGGAAAGAAATTCAAAAAGTGTGAAGTGCTCATATTCTTTGAATTATTTGTTTAATAACTGGCATGTGCAACACTGTAGATCAGTGGTTCCCAACTTTTTTCTGACCAGGGACCACTCTCCAACCTTAGTACTAAGAGGGCTACAAATCAGTTTTTGGTCAACTTTAGATTCAGTTTGGTTATTTGGGGTGCTGATTCAGAAAATTGCATTGGATAGGCCACATCAGCTCTTGTTTCTGATGCAGAACATAAGCCACTCAGTAGTCACCATCTGCTCGCCTACAGAAAAACATATTTAACAAGCCTCAGGATTATGAGGGTTTCGCGAGACTAGTCACTCTCATTGCAATGGTGTAGTAGCAGTGAGGCCGCAGAACATATTTTATTTCTTGCAGACCATATTTCAGTTCTAGTGGACCACAAGTTGGGAACCACTGCTGTAGATTAAGGGACACAAAAATGCCTTATTTATCCATGGAATTAAAATCTATTAATAAACTATTTGATATTTTAATACTGGTATCAATTTTGCAGTGTGGCTGTATTAACACTCAGCAGTGGTATTGCTTGGTAATATCTGGATGATCACTTACTCTTTTGAAGAAGAAATGGCTATACAGTCTCCTAAAAAAAGATTGTCAGAATGTGCAAAATTGTTTGAAAACCTAACAAAACTACCAACTGGACACCTCCAGATTGAGTGTGGGGGGGGGGGGCATGTGGTTGCCATTTTGGAGTGAAACAAACTAGCCCAGTGAAATCTGGGTTTAAAAGAGCATGAGAATCCTATTAACTATCGCATGTACACCCTATGGCATTCCACTCTCCTATTCAAAATGGTCATAAGGACGGTTAGGAGCCATGGTGGTGCTATGTGTTAAACCCTTTTGCTGGCTGAATAGACCTGAAAGTTGGAATCCGCAAGACGGGGTGAGCTCCTATCTGTCAGCCCCAGCTTCCCAAGCGGATACATGAAAGAAGCCTTCCACAGGATGGTAACACATCCGGGTGTCCCCTGGGCAACGTCTCTGCAGACAGCCAATTCTCACACACCAGAAACAACTTGCAGTTATCTCTGACATGATAAAAATAATAAGGACTGTGCTTCCAATTAATAATTGCTTGACATGCTTGAACCCACACATAACAAAGAAACAAACCAATATAGTATACCAAAGTTTGACTATGGCTTTTTGACTAAAACATAGTTAAGATGAAACAGTAATTTGAGTCTGGGCACAATGAGCAACATACTGTTGTGACGTGCATATAAGTGTGGCTTATGCATGCAAATCTGTAATTACACTATTAATACTTTAATACTGTTTATTTTTATAGGAACAAAATAAAACATATTTATAATTGCCCCACCCCAGCCATTCCACAGATATATAAACCCATTGTCCTAATTCCAACAGACCTCACTACCTCTGAGGATGCTTGCCATAGATGCAGGCGAAACGTCAGGAGAAATGCCTCTAGAACATGGCTCTATAGCCCGAAAAAAACCCACAAGAACATATTTATAATAACCTTTTAATGCACAAATAAGCAGGGTTTTTACAACCAATATATCAAGAACGGGGAAAAGGCAACAGCTGTTTAAAGACAATATGAATCTGAAGATATAACTTCAACATTTTCCTTTTTTGTGATATAAGAGTAAAAATTCACCACGAGAAAACATTTATCAGATGCAGCAAATTGGTGATTCCTGAACGGATCTGATACTACTGACGACGGATCAAAGATACCAAATAGATCCAGACAGACAGCATGTTATTTGGGTAAGGATGGATATACACAGCAAGAGCAAATTCTGTGTTGGGAACCTCCGAAGAATGAATTCCTGTCTGATAAACAGCCTCCGTTATTGACTGTACGTCGAGATACAGCATCTGAATAGGAAATCCTGTAACCTACAAAAATAGAATTCTAAATCAGCTTTTTTTTTAAAAAAATGTAAAAGCCCAATGCATCACTTTTTCTTAAGTTGTTACTAACTTATTGAGCAATCTATAAAAGAAAAACAATTTAAACAAATCAAGAAAATAATTTATAATTTGATAGCAGAAAATTTATCTAAAGGAAATTTAACTAAAAACATGATCAATTTTCCTGCAGTAACCCACTCAGTGTTATTTCCTGATTAATTGTGCGGTACTTACTCTGAAAATAGTTGTTATACTCCAGAAACTTTGTTATTCTGGCTGCCATTTTCAACCTTTCAATGTGCCATTTTTAACCTTTCATGTGCCATTTTAACCTTATGTGCAGACCACAAACAACATTTTTGCAGTTTAATAAACTTCCCATGTTTTTATGATAGAACCAATTAGGAAATGATATTTATAAAACAGGAACAAAATTTGTATTACATAGTGTTATATAAAATTTCCCCACTATTCTTTCTGTCCCCTACTACAACAGCCACTAGGAATATACCGAAACTCATGCATCCACAGGTACTAATTATCAGTATTCTTTTTCTTTTTTTAAGAAAAACCAACTTTCCCCCCCAGGACTCCAAAGGTAAGTGCCAAGTGAGGTGACTGCAGTTGCCAATATTTCTTCATCATGTCATTGGTTTTAATTTATGACCTCTTATGAGGAAATTAAGATGGAAGTAGCTGCCTCACACAGGACTCCTTCAAACATATTGCATATCTATCTATAGTGAAACCTACTGCTGCACATATACGCTCCAACATTTCACAGATTAAAACCAGGATGTGTGGTCAGGCAACATCAGAGTGTGTTGATGTTAGGACAGTGTTTCTCAACCTTCCTAATACCGCGACTCCTTCATCCAGTTCCTCATGTTGTGGTGATCCCCAACCATAAAAATATTGTGTTGCTGCTTCACAACTGTAATTTTGCCACTGTTATGAATCATAATGTAAATATCTGATATGCAGGATGTATTTTCATTCACTGGACCAAATTTGACACAAATACTCGATATGCCCAAATTTGAATACTGGTGGGCTTGAGGAGGGATTGATTTCGTCATTTGGAAGTTGTAGTTGCTGGGATTTATAGTTAACCTACAATGAAAGAGCATTCAGAACTCCAGCAATGATGGAATTGAACCAAAATTGGCACACAGAACTCCTATGACCAACAGAAATTACTGGAAGGGTTTGTTGGGCATTGACCTTGAGTTCACCTACATCTAGAGAGCATTGTGGACTCAAACAATAATGTATCTGGACCAAACGTGGCACGAATCCTCAATATGCCCAAATGTGAACACTGCTGGAGTTTGGAGAAAATAGATTTTGACATTTGGGAGTTGTAGTTACTGCGATTTATAGTTCACCTACAATCAAAGAGCATTCTGAACCCCACCAACGATAGAATTGAGCCAGATTTCCCACACAGAACCCCCATGAGCAACAGAAAATACTGTGTTTTCTTATGGTCTTTGGTAACCCCTCTGACACTCCCTCGCGACCCCCCCCCCCCCAGGGTTCCCAACCCCCAGGTTGAGAAAAATGCTATGTTAGGCGATGCTATGGCAGCCGCTTATTCAGAACTCTGTGTTTGTTGGGGAGTGGCAGCAATAATATGAAGGATGAGATGACAGCCCAACAAGGCTGACGCAGCCTTGACCATCTGCACATGGCCTCTGGATTGAGCGTGTATGCAGATTTAGACCAGAATAACCCGACTGGTGTAAAAACAGACTCAAAGTAGTAGTTCCAGTGCACTTCCTATTTCTGTAAGGCATTCTTGTAGACTAATTGTGGCATTAATCCCGCTTTCATGTGAGCACGGAAAGTGTGCTATATAATTTTAGTGGCTGGCTCATGGAATGCCCTTTAGGTGTGTCCAGAAGAACTGGGGTAGTTCAATAATACAGTAAGCACAGACACTAACCCAATAGTGCTCATGAAAAGTCTCCAAATAATTCTCTTCTTTTTCCTTAGCTGTATGTCCATTTCTAAATTCTAGCTTTGGAAGAAGCTGTCGTAGGACATTAGTACATTGTCGATGCCACCGAGTTGGATGCTGGGATCGCCATTCCATTATTTTATTCTTTAAAGTCTTTTCAATCCTTTTATGGAAGAAAAGGTTTAGAAATGTTTAAAAATATTGTACTGGATTTTTAAAAATCAGTTTAATGATGAAACCACTACATTGTTGTAGAATAATAGAATATTCGCAAACAATCCAATTATGTATGGACCCAGTGAAAAGGGAGGGAGGCTGAATGAAATGAGGTAAAGAAGCCAACATAGTGTTTTCATTTCAAACAGCAGAACTGCCACTACAAAGTAGACAGGTAACTGGGAAGTAAGATACTGCGACATTTCCATCCGGCTAGCACAAAGAAGAAAAGAGGAAGAAGAAGAAGAAGAAGAAGAAGAAGAAGAAGAAGAAGAAGAAGAAGAAGAAGAAGAAGAAGAAGAAGCCATTAGAACAAATGCCATCAAAGCCAGAGTTGAAAAGTTGACAACAGATCCCAAATGTACACTCTGCAAGGAAGCAGATGAAACAATAGATCACATCCTCAGCTGCTGCAAGAAGATCGCACTGACAGACTACAAGCAGGGGCATAACACCGTTGCTCAGATGATTAATTTGAACTTGTGCCACAAATACCACCTGCCTGCAACAAATAACTGGTGGGATCACAAGCCGGAAAAAGTTTCAGAGAACGAACACATCAAGCTACTCTGGGATTTCCGAATTCAGACAAACAAGAGTTTTGGAGCACAATACTCCTGACCTCACGATCGTGTTAAAAAACAAAGTATGGATTTTCGATGTTGCAAGCCCATGTGACAGCAGGATTGCAGAGAAACAACTGGAAAAGCTGACACAATACGAGGTTTTAAAGATCAAACTGCAAAGACTCTGGCACAAGCTAGTTAAGGTGGTCCCAGTGGTGATTGGCACACTAGGTGCAGTGCCTAAAGACCTTGGCCTGCACTTAAACACAATCGGCGCTGATCAGATTACCATCTGCCAGTTGCAGGCCACCTTACTGGGATGTGTATGCATTATTTGCCGATATATCACACAGTCCTGGATACTTGGGAAGTGTCCAACGTGTGATCCAATACAACAGCCAGCAGAGTATGTGCTGTGGACTCATCTTGTTGTGATAATAATAATAATTAATAATAATAATAATAATAATAATAATAATAATAATAATAATAATACATTTAAAGGCAAGGCCACCATGTTCTGGAAGAATGAACCTGCCCCATTTTAGGTTATGCTTGTGTCAGAGACAACAGGAACATCATTTCAGAAGTGCTCCAGGATTCTCACTAGTGGATCTCTCAAAATATTCTTGTTCCACAAAGAAGAATGGCAAGCTGACTGCAGAAAGGCTAAAGGGGGGTGTTATCAAAACTAGAGGGCTCTCCTAAATTAACTTACCTGCTGGGGGAAAGGCAGCATATAAATTACATACATACATAACTGTTACCTATGGAAAAGCACAGAGGTCTGCACAACTCTGGCAAAATTCAATGCAGCTTAAACATTGTTTTAAAACGTATCCTATAAACTTAAAACAGTTAAAACAGTAAGCAAATAAAATACACAGAATAAAAACAGGTTAAAACATGTAAAGTGCATATAAAGATAAATGACAGTGACAACTGGGACTGTAGTAGTGAATACAACCTACTTCCCTACAAATATTAAGTTATAATATTAAATATGTTTCTTGCTCAGAGTGATTAAAACCATTTTGGTCCTGAACTTCTAATTCTGAAGATTCTCAATACCTGATTATGATGATTACCTGTTTTGTAGTTCTTCTATCAAACTTTCATCAGTTGGGATATAATGCATTTTCTCTGGCTGAAATAAAGGAATTGTAACACCGAAATACACTTTAGATAGGATCTTGATGCATAATTGAAATGTACTACACTTTTCAATAAAAAATCAGATTGTTACTGATAAAATTCAGTTTTTCATTAAGGCAAGTGTGAAATGAGATTCCATAAGATATTGTTGGTGGCATAGTTGATGAACAATGAGAGCGTTGTGCAGAAAAGTGCTGAAACTGACAGAGGTATTAATACTGTGTGAGTGGAAATTTCTTCCACTAACTGGGACTCTCTTATCTGTTTTACTAATAAGAAAAAGTGTTACATTGTCCCGTGATCCCAGGAGGATACATGTTCATTTCCTCATAAACTAAAAAAATAAATTTATAGATTCTGAATTTACATGCAGAGAAGACATATTTGGCCAGGCTGCCATCCTATAATTAACAGAGCTGCCACATCCCAAAATTATGACTCCGTGTTTTCATGGGGAACTGTACTTCTATTGATGAACTCATGTAGCATCAGACCATCAGCTTTTTTGACATATTATAAGGAGTTTGGGGTTTACAAAATCACTTCATCCCATTAAACAAACTTTTTTTTCCAGCTGAGCATATTAATTAATCAATGTGGGGGAGAACCTATTTAGTTACTTAAATATAAGCCTGCTCTTATTATCTCCAACAAGGGTGATATCAAGTGTTTTGAACTTTTTCCCATTTTGTCTCATCTCACCCTTTCTGCTATTACCTCTTTCAAGTATTTTTTTCCTAGAAAGTATAAGAACATTTAGCTTCCCCTGGTGGCACAGCAGGTTAAACCGCTGAACCCGCTGACCAAAAGGTTGGCGGTTCAAATCCAGGGAGCGGGACGAGCCCCTGCTGTTAGCCCCAGCTTCTGCCAACATAGCAGCTCGAAAACATGCAAATGTGAGTAGATCAATAGGTACCACTTCTGCAGTCATGCTGACCGCATGACCCTAGATGTGTCTATGGACAATGCCAGCTCTTCGGCTTAGAAATGGAAATGAGCATCACCCCCCACAGTCGGACACAATTAGACTTAATGTCAGGGGAAACCTTTACCTTTACCTTTATAAGCACGTTTCAATTTCTATCTGTCCCATCCCCCCCTCCCCACATACACACACATACATCACATATTTGAACATGGAAACACATTCTGAAATATTTACCTGTACAGTCTGTGTTTTTAAATCCTGAGGAATAACTGGAAGCATTTGCTTCCAGAAGCATTCCTTTGAAATATCAAAACTGACGCACATAGGTGAACTGTTTTGCTGGATGTTGAACCAGACCTATATTAGTACAAAGTATAAAATCAATCTGAAAAGGTAACTTTACAATAAAACTATTCCTAACATTGTGAAAAAATGAGGACAAAAACCTAATGAAAGAAATCATTTACAATTTCTCTCAAAACAGAAATTATTATTATTATTATTATTATTATTATTATTATTATTATTAACTTTATTTGTACCCCGCTAACATCTCCCGAAGGACTCAGTGCGGCTTACAAAGGCCAAGGCCCTCAATAAAACAACAGCATAACAAATACAACAATAAAACTCAAAAAAGCAAACCAATAAACATTAAAGCAATAACAGTAAAACAATAAAACAATAATATCATGAGACATTTAAAAACTAAGGGCCGGGCCAAATGTAATGAATAAAAATTAAAAGTGCTGGGCATGACAGGAGAAATGTAAGGATTTTAGGGTAGGTGCAATGTGCACCTACCCTAAAATCCTTAAATCTCTAATAAAGTGTGTTTGGGACATGATGCTGGGAGTTTCCTATTCTGGAAAGGCACACTGGAACAGCCAGGTCTTCAAGCTCCTCCTAAAGACTGCCAACGTTGGAAATAGCAAAATTATATTGGGTACTTGCTGTGGTTATTCTTTCTTGGTTGATAGGGGCAGGGATCCCCACAATGTGGGCTCTATCAAACTTCGAGCTATCATAATAATAATAATAATATAAAAACTTTATACCCCGCCTCCATCTCCCCGGAGGCGACTCGTGGCTGCTAACATGAGGGCAAGCCCGAAACTACAATACAGCAAGATAAAATACAAAGCAACAAAAAAAAAACCAAGAAAAAATTACACTACCATAAAATACATAAAGTAACAGAATAAAATAAGCAGTGCAAAATAACATAGTGAAAAATAGAATACAATGGGCAGGCCAAATGCACAAGATAAAATGATAAAACCCTGGATGAGATAGGAGTGGAAAAGTGTATTTGTAAGGGAGGAGCTCAAAGGGACGAACAGTGGGGTAATACATAAAATATGTTGTTGTAGTTATATACCCATCAACACCAAGAAGAGTGCAAGAATATCACATAGTGCCAAACTAATTGACTAGTTGGGCATTTCTGCTTCTCTTAGCACTTCTCACCAAAGCCAAGTAAGAAAAAAGAAGAACAAACAAGCAATGGATCCACACTGTAAATTATTGCAGTTTAGTTGAGGGTAGTACAACCCAGAATTAGACTTCATAGTCAGTAATCGATTGGTTAGTGAGAGGAGGAATACACACAAAGTGGAATATACTCAAGAATCCATAACTCTTGAAAACAAAAGCCACTTTGCAAGTAATTCCTGAAACAGGCATCTCCATGATTTGAATCAATCAATTTTGTAATGTCTAATAAAAATGATACAATATTCTAGATTGAATAGACCTACAAATCTCAAGAAGTGGCTCAGAAAACCCAGCAGTTACATGCGCCAAGGGTCTGGAGGAATGAGCCATGAAGTGAAGTGGTCGTAGAACCTTAACAAGTTTGTAAGCCATAAAATACTTCAAAATATTTAGCATCTAGGGAGAATCTGGAGACCCAAGCTCTAAAAATACAGAATATTGAGTCAGTTTGCTTAAACAATTTAGTTCTAGTAATATAAACTGTTACTGCACATTTTATACTCAGGTTATTCCCAAAGGCATTCTGGTACAAAAAAAATGACTCTAGGGGAAAAAGGGAAAGTTTAACCTCTTAGAAAACATGAAAGTAAGACAGAATCTGAGGATATAATGGACAGATCCAGGCACAAGACAACTTTGGCCTCATCCATACTACCATGTAATGCAATTTTAAACTGCATTGTATGGTCAGTGTGTTGTTGTTCATTTGTTCAGTCGTTTCCGAATCCTCATGACCTCATGGACCAGCCCACTCCAGAGCTATCTGTCAGCCGTTACGACCCCCAGCTCCTTCAAGGTCAACCCAGTCACTTCAAGGATGCCATCCATCCATCTTGCCCTTGGTCAGCCCCTCTTCCTTTTTCCTTCTATTTTCCCCAGCATAATTGTCTTCTCCAAGTTTTCCTTTCTTCTCATGATGTGGCCAAAGTACTTCATCTTTGCCTCATTCATATAATGAATTCATATAATACAGTTCAACTACATCGAACTACATTATACGAGTCTACCCTAACCATATAAAATTATATCAATTCTACAGTATGGAAGATACCATCTAGAATAGGAGGCGTGGTGGCGCAATGGATTAAACCCTTGTGCCGGCTGAATTGCTGATCTGGAGGTTGGCAGTTCAAATCCGCGAGACAGAGTGAGCTCCCATCTGCCACCACCAGCTTCCCATGCAGTGACATGAGAGTAGCCTCCTACAGGATAGTAATATATCTGGGGGTCCTCTGGGCAACATCTCTGAAGATGGCCAATCCTCTCACACCAGAAGCAACTTGCAGTTTCTCAAGCCATGTCTGAAGATGATTCACCTATAACTAGGGATCATTCTCACCTTTAACATTTTGATACCTATTGAAGCTGATGTCATACAAAAATAGTGAAACATGTCTGGATGTTAAGTGAGTGATGTTTGAGATCTATCTTTTAATTGAAGGAAAGTGATGTGTAAATACATTTTTTTTCTGTGCTGGAAGCGACTTGAAAAATTGCAAGTCACTTCTGGTATGAGAGAATTGTCTGTCTGCAAGGACGTTGGCCAGGGAACGCCTGGATGCTTTACCATCCTGTGGGAGGATTCTCTCATGTCCCTGCATAGGAAGCTGGAGAGGATAGACAGGACATAATCCTGCTCCCCTGATTCAAACCACTGATCTTTTGGTCAGCAGTCCTGCTGGCACAAGGGTTTAACCCATTGTGCCACCGGGGGGTCCTATGTAAATATTAAAAATATACCAGAAATTTTCAATGTTGACAGATTTAAAAAACAAACAAAGAAACCCTAGTAGCATCAGCCATAGGACTATTCACTATTTGGGGAACTAAGGAACATGCAAACAATATGCTCAGTCTTATCAATCTATTTTATCATAAATGCTTACATTTTCCTGATTGATCAAGCAGTCAACACTCTGTAACGGACAAAATGCATCGAATTGCTTGTAGCACTGGCCACTGAGAGGATTCCAGAGGAAAAATTCTCCATTTTCTTGTGATGCTACATATGCTACCTTCCCCTGTATTAGCAAGAGTAAAAACCGTCATTTCCTGTTCTTTTCCAAAGAAAGGGATAAACAATGTATTATTTATACTTCTTGAGTGTTTAATCAAATTAATATAACTTTTTTTAAAAAAGAAATAAATCATTTGGCATACTTTTTTTTCTCACACACTTCATTCACCTGGCTCAATAGTTTATTATGTGAGAAGTTAAGATGCTTTCTCCAAATAAAAGGATTGTGGGCTGTATGTGTAATGTATGGAACTGTATACAGCATCAAACATTGGCAGCTCATGCACTCTTCTGGGAGATATCTCCCCACCCAGTAATATAGCAATAGTACTGGCCAACACACATTTTGCTGCTCTAATATTAGCCCTGTTTCTCTATATATTTGACCCCTGATTCCAAAAATGGCACCAGTTTTGCCCTATCAGCTCTAGTGCTTGAAATACAGAACATAGGGCATCTATGAGTCGCCATTTGCTCACCTATAGAAAACCATGACAACTATATCTAAGAAACAAGAGCTGATGCAGTCTATCCAATGCAATTTTCTGAACCAGTGCCACAAATCACCCCAGTAACAGGCTTAAAAACCAAAACAGCAACAACAAATGTTTTTTGTTGGGCTGTGTAATACATAATAACAATATTGCAACACATTTTACAAGAAAAATAAAACAATAAATCAAACGTTTTCTTGTCCCTAGAATTTACACAGGAAAAATCAACACTACCAACATGAGTTTGCACCAGGTTTCCTGTTGCAGAATGCCTATTTATTTATTTATTTATTTATTTATTATCTTATTTACTTTATTTACACCCCAACTTTCTCCCTGGGAGGACTCAAGGCAGATAACAATCATATACTTTGATCAATTTAAAACAAAACAAATAGAAACAATTAAGAATCAAATAAATAGTACTGTGTGTTAGGTTAAATACAGTTATATATAAGAAATACAAATAAAAATGCATTTTAAGATGCATAATCCTTTCTCCCCCAAAATATCCCGCCCACAACCTTCCCAGCAATGTACCCTTATTCTTCCCCAAATGACTGCTGGAAGAGGAAAGTCCTGCCCTGCTTGAGGACGGCAAGCAAGGATGGGGCCATCCTGTTCTCTCTTGGGAAGGTGTTGCATAGTCTGGGGGCAGCTAACAAAAAGGCCCTTTCCCATGTTCCCACCAAATGCACCTAAGTACAGTGATGGCTTAATTAAAAAAAATATTTTTTCTGTGAATTAAGCTCTTAACTCAAATTGCTCTTATTTCAAAGCAAATTTCCCGGTTGAAATGCTATTAATCTGCTCCAGCCCCCCACCCCCCTTTTTGTTTTGTTACATGTTTTTTAAAAAAGAAAATGTAGTTTATACATTTGTTTTATTTACCACATTTATATCCCACCCTTCTAAACCCCAAAGGGGACTTAGGGCAGCAATTCAATCCCATATATTAATACAAGGCAACAATTCAATCCCATATATTAATACATCAGTAAATAAACAAAAATGTTAAAATCAAACCCACTAAAAACATAGTATTAACGCATCAATTAAAATCACATGATCCAAATTGTATTCCAAGGAACAATATATTTTATTTTTCCATGTGAATGTGCATTTATACAAATAATGTATACATGAACATTCACATGGAACAATAAAAAGAGAAAGGTCAACTTTAAAATGGTATAAGCACAAAGTTGTGGCAAGGAAGCACAGAACACAAAGTGAAGAGGCAGAGGCATCATTTTCTTCATACTGTACTTATTTCAGCCTTCCTCCCTCTCATGCTCTCTCTCCCCCTCTTTCTTCATGAAGCCAAACATATCAGTAATAAAAACCACATAAAATCAACTAACCCAAAGCTCCTCAAAGCAGAAAAGAGCAAAGCAGACAGCAGCCTCACAAAGTGGATAAGAGTATGAGGCACAGAGGCTGCTCCCTTGAAGCCCTAAAGCCCTGTACTGTTGCTCTGATGCTCCCTCTGGCACTAACTCTTAACTCAAAACACTGGTTGTATGTCAAAGCTAAACCTGGGCTGAGTGACTGCTCTTAATTCAAAACAATCTTAAGTTGGGATGCTCTTAAGTCGAGGTACCACTGTATTTTATTTTTGTGCAGAATTATACAAAGAAGGATGCAAATATTTCACTAGACTTACTTCTAGCACAGATGCCCCTAAAAGCAGCCAGGCTTTTTTCCCAATATACAGAAAGTAGTTACACAGAAGTACTGCATGCTCTTCTTTATTACAAATACCCCATTTGATGCAGTGCTGTAAAAAAAGCAAGAGTACATAATTTCAAAAGCAGATGATGTATTTTGTCATCCCATAAAAGGGTGCTACAAAGATATTACTATGAAAAAAAACCTCTGAAGTTGCAAGATTCTTTGTTCTATCTTATAGCAATAAAATACTAATTTCAAATGCAAGAGTAAAAAAAGCTCCCACATTAAAGAAATAAATTATTTCTTTTTTTGGTATAATGAAAAATATATTTTATTTGGTATTATATATCCAACATTGCTCTGGTGAATACTGAACCATCATTAATGACAGCTTATTTTAAACTGCTTTGGGGAATGTCTGCCGGTATCCTTGGATGCTTAGATATTCCTCATGTTGTCCATCAGTCTCTACTGCCTTTGGGGCTTCTTCGACACTGCCATACAATCCAGATTATCAAAGCAGATAATATGGATTATTTGCTTTGAGTCTATACTGCCACACAATCCAGCTCAAAGCAGATAATCTAGATTTTATATGGCAGTGTCGAAGGAGCCTGGGAAAGACTGATCAGGTACTTTTTAAAACAAGTATTTTTATATGATTTACATATCTAATTTCTGTAAACATCATTTAAAAAACAACAACAGAATGGTAAAACTTGAAAAACACCTCTGATGTCATCCATATATCCACATCACCATTTTCATCTACAGTATCTGACATGCAAGGAATTAAAGACACAAATCGTGATACAAGGTCCTGCAAAATAAACAGGAACAAGTCAGGCCTGGGAATGTATGTTAGGAAATTCCAATAGAATGAATACAATTGAAGTTATTAAAAACATGAAACAAAAAAAAATCCCTGAAGTTCATCATACACACACACACACACACACACACACACACACACACACATTTAGCCAGAAAGCAATATCTTTAACTGGCACTCTAGAAGACACAACAGAGAAATTATTCAAAGTAAATCAAAGAAAATCTTAACCGAGTTTGGATATTCTTATTCCAAGACAAACATTCCATACTTACAGAAATTGAGTTGGGATCATCGGGATACATATCAAGCAATACTTGTGGTGGATTGAGAGGTGTAATATACTTGGTTACTAAAACATTTCTTCCTTGATTGTCAAAAACAGAAGTTATTATTCTTCTCTTTGGAAACATCATTTTACACGCTTGCTTAAAAATGTATGCTCTTTGCAATAGTGTTTCATCTTCATGATTTAGAATCTAAAACATATGTAGAAATGAGGTGAGATTTTAGGATTTTAAGTGATCTCTTCATACAAATATAGATGAAGATATCCATTTAGAAATATATTGTTTATATATTTCCATCTACGAATGCACACAATCTCTTTGATCTTCCAGAGAGGCTCTTCTCTCGCTCCCGCCCGCATTGCAAGTGTGACTTGTAGGGACGAGAGAGAGGTAGCCCCCCGGCTCTGGATCTCACTCCCCAGAGATATTAGACAAGCCCCCACACTGGCAATCTTCAGGACAAATCTGAAAACCTGGTTATTCCAATGTGCCTTCGGTGATTGAATGCAAGATACTCCCTGACCAAACTTTGCACAAAATGACCTCAGAAGTACTTTATTTTATGGTTCCTGCAATTAAATCCTTCCTCATCCCCGGATCCTCCTCCCCGATAATTTACATTGTCCTATTTCCCAGTGTTTTAATATTTTATCTTTGAATTTGGCCCTGCCCAGTGAAATCTTTTGTGTTTTAATACGATTTGTTTTTATATTGTTGTGTCTCTTATTATATTGGTTTTGCATTTTATGCATTTTATTTTCTGGTTTTGTTATGCTTTTGTGTTATATTGTGTGTACTGTATTGATGGGCGTGGCCTCATGTAAGCCGCACTAAGTCCCCCTGGGGAAGATGGAGTGGGGTATAAATAAAGTTTTATTATTATTACTAGCTTGAGGACCCGGCTCTGCCCGGGTTATTAGAGAAAGGAATTGTATATCAAGGTTGGTCTTTATCAGTTATTTATATGGCTTGCAGTGGTCTCAGGAAGTTAGTGAAGGTACTGCGAGTCCCATCATCTGTGGTCCATCCTCCTCCAAACTGCACCAGGATGGAGAGTGGGTCATGGGGGCTCTGTGTGCCAAGTTTGGTCTTGATCAGTCATTGGATGAGGGTCGCGGTCTCAGAAAGTGAGTTAAGGTACTGCAAGTCCCATCATCCATTGTCCATCCTCCTCCAAACAGCACCAGGATGTAGAGTCGCTCATGTGTGCCAAGTTTGGTCTTGATTGGTCATTAGATGAGGGTTGCAGCAGTCTTGGGAAGTGAGTGGAGGTACTTGAAATCCCATCATCCATAGTCTGTTCTCCCCCAAACCTCACCAGAATGTTGAGTTGGCCATGGGGGTTCTGTGTGCCAAGTTTGGTCTTCATCAGTCATTGGATGAGGGTCTCAGTAGTTTCACTAAGTGAGTGAAGGAACTGCAAGTCCCATCGTCCATGGTGCATCATCCTCCAAACCGCACCAGGATGTAGAGTGCATCATGGAGACCCAGTGTGCCAAGTTTGGTCCTTATCGGAAATTGGATGATGGTTGCAGTGGTCTCAGGAATTGAGCGAAGATACTGCAAGTCCCATAATCCATGCTCGATCCACAGTCAAACCACACCATAGGGTAAAGTGGGTCATGAGAGGTCTATGTGCCAAGTTTGGTGTTGTTCAGTCATTGTTGAGGGTCGCAGCAGTCTCGGAAAGCGAGCAGAGGTACTTCAAGTCCCATCATCCATGGTATGCCCTACTCCAAACCACAGTAGGATGTAAAGTGGGTCATGGGGGCTTTGTGTGCCAAGTTTGGTTTTGTTCGGACATTATATGAGGGTTGCAGCAGTCTTGGGAAGAGAGTGGAGGTACTTGAAGTCCTATCATCCATGGTCTGTCCTCTTTGAAAGCACACCAGGTGTAGAGTGGGTCATGGGGACTCTGTGTGCCAAGTTTGGTCTTGATCAGTCATTGGCAAGGGTCTCAGTAGTCTCAGGAAGTGAGTGAAGTGACTGCAAGTCCCATCATCCATTGTCAAATTCTTCCAAACCACACCAGGATGTAGAGTGGGTTATGCGGGCTCTCTGTGTAAATTGTGGTCCTGATCCATCATTGTTGGCAGTTGTAATGGTCTTAGGAAGGGAGTGCAGGTATTGCAAGTCCCATAATCCATGGTCCATCCCCTGCCAAACCACACCATGACGTAAAGTGGGTCATGAGAGGTCTATGTGCCAAGTTTGGTCCTGATCAGTCATTGGATGAGGTTAACAGCGGTCTCAGAATATGAGTGATGGTACTGCAAGTCCCATCATCCATGGCTCATCCTCCTCCAAACTGCAGTAGGATGTCGAGTGGGTCATGGGGGCTTTGTGTGCCAAGTCTGGTCTGTATTGGTAATTTTCTGACTCAGCCCCTGGCCTTTTCCTTTCCTCTCTTTGTCATCTCGGAATCTTGGAATTGAGGCTGGCCAATCAGAGACCATATGCAAATTTCCTTCTCATGTCCCCGTTTCTGCCATGAACTCTTTTCTCCACCAGGGGCTCCTATTGAAGCTGGCCAATCAGGGACCATATGCAAATAGCACCACTGCGGCAGCCAATCAGAATGTTGGAACTTTCAGGCTGGCCAATCAGAATGCTGGCACATACACCGCCACACCACCACACTTTTGTCCTCTGCATACAAGTTTTGATTTTTATTATATACATAGATTATTATTATTTAAATTAGGAATACACACACCAACCTTATCTGGCTGTAAGTTACTTTCAGCAGAAGATAACTGAGGTTCAATAGTGGCAAAGATAGTTAAAAAGGTATATTCTTTCAAGTTCTGTCCATAGCATTCTTCTTTAGGAGGTACATATGTCTTACTCCAAGTATATCCAAGCAGAACTGGTGGTGTGCTTACTTGAAATGTACCACATATCTGTGAACACATTATTAACAGAATCATTTATTTATTTATTTATTATTTACTTAATTTATATACCGCTTTTCTCAGCCCTCAGGTGACTCAAAGCGGTGAACAACATTGATACAAAACATCATGAGACAAGTATGGGGCACTTAAAAACAATTGTAACATAAATCATTAAACATCAGTATAACAATCATTAGCACCTCAACAGTATTCATTTCAATGAAGGCAAGCCATAGGGCTGGAAAATTGAAGAGATAACAGCATTACAGTCTAGCTATTTTAAAATCAATATATTATTTGGGATTATCTGAAGTGACAAAGGACAGAGATCAATGAAGGAGTTTTCCTGTCAGAAAGGCAGAATCCAGAACAACTAAAAGGGGGCAATTCCCAGCAAAATGTCCTCAGACGCACTTTAACTACTCGTTGGGTTGCTCTCCCTTTATTTCTTTTAAAACCCTCCTACCAGATACATCCTACCTCTGTTCATGCCCAGCGTTTATTTTTTAAATTTTTAAACTATTACATTTGGCCCGGCCATAGGTTTTTAAATCCTTGTGTGTTATTGTTTATATGTTTTATACTAATCGTATTGTTTTATTTGCTTATTGCCTTTTGTTTTATTGATGTGTTGTCGGGCTTGGCCTCAAGTAAACCGCTCCAAGTCCCCTCGGGGAGATGGTGGCGGGGTATAAATAAAGTATTATTATTATTATTATTATTATTATTATTATTATTAATTTCCCTCTCTGTTGCAAGCTCGTGTGCAGCCCCCAAAACATCTCTGTAAAGCAAGAAAATTAGGGTCCCATTTACATTGCCAATTATTGCAGCTTGAAACTGTATTATATGGTCAGTGTCGAATTATATATTGTCATTTATCTGCATTGAACTGCATTACATGAGTCTACACTGACTATATAATACAGTTTTAAGCTGCACTGTCAAGGTCAGACGCCAGCCAATTAAATAAGTATAGTTTATTGCTCAAACAAACACAAAACAGCCCAAAACAAAACCACAGGCAAAAAACACTTAATCTTCAGTGCGAAATAGTTCAAAAAAGGCAAAATAACCCACAAAACCCCAACCGGAATATAACCTGGATTATCCAGAGATATAATCCGGGTTAAACACAAAATGCTTAATTCAGCTCTAACTTGCTCAGACAAATAACAGAGGCAAAACAAACTGTAGAATGATGTTCACAGCCACTCTAATGAGCAGCAGTCTTTCAAAGGTTGCAAAATGTAACCCGAGCCTCAAACACTGTAGGAAACGCCACGCTGAACTCCAAGGCTGGAATGCAGGAAGGATGATAACGCCAACTCCAGAAACACAGCCGCAGATGTGGAAGGGAGAGTAACGCCGATAGTTGAAGTCCAGTCCAGTCCAGTCCGAAGGGAAACGAATAGCTGCAAGGTCAGGTCCCGATCCAATGAAAGTCACAAGGAGCCAAAGCAACAGGGGCAATATGGTAGCTAATGCAAATATCAAAACAGTGCAGTCCAGCAGAAACCCACACAGTTCCAGCCCCCTTTGCTACTTAAACCCAGAGCATAACTTACATCCCAAAGTCTTCTTCCAAACCCGTCTTCTGTAACACAACGATCCAGAAAGCGCCCAACAAGACACCTTGCCGATTGCAAAGTTACAATTGCAAACACTCCCATTTTATCTACAACTCCTCATCAGAACTTGATTCAGCCAACACTCTTGTCCCAGCTGCATCCTGTTGTAACTCCTCATCCGAACTGGAGTCGCCCCTAGTTTGGCCCAACCCATCCCCAGCTGTGCCTCTTCCACCACTCCTCCAAGTAGTCCATCTCTGGTCTAATCCTGAAGTTCCCCAAGACCCATCCATGCCTTCACTACTCCAACCTTCAAACGTGCCACTGCTTGTGGGTTCAGCACAAATATCCTGAATCTCTTGAACCCTTGTCCAATCCAACCCATCAGACCCAGAGTCTGATATCCCATCATCCATTTCATTTGCATCAAAACCTTCAAAAGAATCCTCATCTGTTGACTTACTAAGTATATCCCGGATTCTTTTCCTCTGTTGCTCTTCATCATAGTCTTGCTCGTGAGTAGTTTTCCTGCCTCTCCTAATACAACTAGTGTTACTATCACTGCCAGCAGACTCTATCACAACATGCACTATATGGCAGTGTAGATGGGACCCAGGTTTTCAATAGCTGAAGAGGCTACAGAAGAACAGCAGTTCCAGAAATTCTGCCAGAGAGCCTTTGGATTTAGCTCCAACCCCTTAAATGTATGTATATTTCTTCTTGTTTGTTACCTTTGATTGTTCCAGGAGAGCTGAAAAAGGAAATGTAACTGATCCAAGCCAATTCTTCCTTACATAGGAATGACTACTGCAGCTTTTCGGGCAGACATCCTAAGGAAACAAAACTTGGGCTGATGGTTGGTATTTTAGATGTAAAGATCTATACACATACATATATATTTTACATATCAATGGCTTCACAATGAGTCAAATCAAATAATGTGGCTTTTTTCACTTGCTGTCATAATTGATCAGTCAGGGCAGATTTAAGGTATTCATCAGACACATTGTATTTTTCCTGAAAATTCACAAGCATACATAATATAGATATATGCATAAAAACCCCCAAGGTCATGTGGCCAGCATGACTGCATGGAGTTCCATTACCTTCCTGCTAGAGCGGTAATTTTAAAAGTGTAAATTAAGATACTGTTAAAAAAAGAACTGAAAACTCAGACAAGAAACAAGATATATTGATCTACTAACATTTGCATGTTTTTGAACTGCTAGATTGGCAGAAGCTAGGACTAACAACGGGAGCTCATCCCGCTCCCCGGATTCAATCCACCGACCTTTTGGTCAGCAAGTGCAGCATCTCAGTGGTTTAACCCACTGCACCACCGGGGGCTCCCAATACTATACCATACCATAAACTCTGTATTGACTTGATACTAATATTAAATTACAATAATTAAAATCAAATTAAGACAAAGACAGACAAACATACCTTAATAAACACACGTTTACTACATTATACATGTATTTTCATTTTTAGTTAAGGTAGCATTTCTTCAATTTTTTTGCTGGTTGCTTGAGTTCCAGTTAACTCAGAGTCTACATATCTTCTTTCCTTGAAACGGATGCAACAGTGAACCTCAGACATGCACCTGCCATTGTTTGTTCAGGAATGGAAACAAAATGCTTGTGTGGCTTCTTCAACCTAGCACCACTCTCACCATTTCTGATCACTTGTACATTTAAAAGCAAAGCCTTTAAAAAGTAAACATTCATAGAATCATAGAACTGTAGAGTTGCAAAGGATCTCAGCAATCATTCAATCCATATAGGAAATTCACAGTTAAATAATTCCTGACAAATCCATGATGGTCTGTTAAATAATTCACATGATTACATTTCTTCCCAGTGCATAATAGAAATTTACCTCATGCTTTTCAATTACAAATTCATCAAAAATGTTAATATTTATGTTGTCTTTTATTTTAGATAGCCCTGAGAAAGTATAGTCATGTCCTGGTGACCTGAAACAAAGAAATAAATATTGTAAACCACACAACAAAAATACCACCTTCTTTTGTAAAAATAATAAATCAATAATCAGACCACAAAGGCAATGAAGTTACTTAATTGTGCTAATAGTCAAAAAGCATTGTACACCTGAAATCCATTCCCGTCCCACTTACCTAAAGGAAACTGTTTCGACTTGGGCAACAGGATCCATTCTTATAACCACAGCAAAGGATAAGGAATGCTACCTGTAAACTACTCGTTGTAGCAAATGTAACAGAAGCAAATTGTTTCAAATGCCCCAGGAAACAGAGCAGATTGAGTGTGGCTGTAGGAAATGTAAATTACACGATACAGGTGACTTACGTGAAATCAACTTGAAGTTCTTCGTTCCAACATGGATGTGAGCCATCAGCAGTACTTGTCTGATACACTGTGTTCTGGAAAGTTACTTCTACAAAAGGGTGGACAGAAATCTAAAACAAAGCAAATGCTGTCTATAATTAATTACAATCATGTTTTCAAACTTATCATTAACTTTATTTAGAACTGATCTCAAGGATACTCACAAAAGTTAAAACACATTACAGATAAAAAGCCTATATCATAAAAGTTAGGATTCTCTCATATCAGTTTCTCAAGTCACTCCCGATATGAAAAAAACCCGATATTAAGGCTTAATACCTTATTTTTTAATGCTTAATATAAAACATAACAGCAGCAAAAGTCAGAAAGTGTGCATATAACCTAAATCATAGTTTGCACATATTACAGTGCCTTGCATCTTCTGGGCTATAGAGATTTTTCAACAAAATAATTTAAGGTAATTTTACATACCAAACAAAATCAACTTTGTCATGCTGTTGGGTGAGGGCGCATGTTTTAATGTTATCAAACAATAATGGAAAACTATAAACAAGAGTTCTTGGTGGGATGGGCATACCAAGCCATCTTGTCTCTCTCCTGAGGAATCTGTACAAGGACCAAGTAGCAACAGTAAGAACTGACCACGGAACAACAGACTGGTTCAAGATTGGGAAAGGCGTACGGCAAGGCTGCATATTCTCACCCAACCTTTTTAACTGTATGCAGAACACATCATGCGATGTGCGGGGCTTGATTAATGCAAAGCTGGGGTGAAAATTGCTGGAAGAAACATTAACAACCTCAGATATGCAGATGACACCACTCTGATGGCCGAAAGGGAGGAGGGGGGGGGGGGGGGGGGGGGGGGGGGGGGGGGGGGGGGAGGGGGGGGGGGGGGGGGGGGGGGGGGGGGGGGGGGTCACCACTCTGATGGCCGAAAGTGAGGAGGATCTGAGGAGCCTTCTAATCAAGGTGAAAGAAGAAAGCGCAAAAGCTGGGTTGCAGCTGAACATCAAAAAAACCAAGATTATGGCAACAAGAATGATTGACAACTGGGAAATAGAGGGAGAAAACGTAGAGGCTGTGACAGACTTTGTATTTCTAGGTGCAAAGATTACTGCAGATGCAGACTGTGGCCAGGAAATCAGAAGACGCTTACTTCTTGGGAGGAGAGCAATGTCCAATCTCGATAAAATAGTAAAGAGTAGAGACATCAGACTGGCAACAAAGATCCGCCTAGTCAAAGGCATGGTATTCCCTGTAGTAACCTACGGATGTGAGAGCTGGACCTTAGGGAAGGCTGAGCGAAGGAAGATCGATGCTTTTGAGCTGTGGTGTTGGAGGAAAGTTCTGAGAGTGCCTTGGACTGCGAGAAGATCCAACCAGTCCATCCTCCAGGAAATAAAGCCCGACTGCTCACTGGAGGGAAGAAGACTAGAGACAAAGTTGAAGTACTTTGGCCACATCATGAGGAGACAGCAAAGCCTAGAGAAGACAATTATGCTGGGGAAAGTGGAAGGCAAAAGGAAGAGGGGCCGACCAAGGGCAAGATGGATGGAGGGCATCCTTGAAGTGACTGGACTGACCTTGAAGGAGCTGGGGGTGGTGACGGCCGACAGGGAGCTCTGGCGTGGGCTGGTCCATGAGGTCACGAAGAGTCAGAGACGACTGAACGAATGAACAACAACATAAACAAGAGAAATAGTAAAAGAAAAAAAGTTTGACAGCCCTGATGTAATGATGTGTCATAATCAGGTTTTTAAAAATAATAATAATAATAATGATCCAGAAACCACTATTGTATAAATATGACATCTCCAAAATTCTTTATCAGGCTATGGGAAAGACATACAAAACAAAACAAAAATAGACCAGATATTGTAGTCAAAATATCTGCAGTTAGTCTCAAAGTGGAGCTCACATCTGATTTTATTTCTTAAGTCTGTCAGAGAAACTGTCAAATCCTAAACAACAAAGCTAATCAAACTGTTTCCCAACAGACATGGCTTCTCTTGTAAACATCAAAATCCACCAACTAAGTAGCACTGAAATACCCAAGAAGCTGTTGAAAGAATATGGCTAATGATAAAATGTCACTTGTTTAATCAAAGTAAACTTTTAGCTAGTAGATAATGTCTTGTATATGAATGAATGATTAAGTTAGGTAAAGGATTCCCCCTGACATTAAGTCCAGTTGTGTCCAACTCTGGAGGTTGGTGCTCCTCGCCATTTCTAAGCCAAAGAGCCGGCGTTGTCCGTAGACAGCTCCAAGGTCATGTGGCTGGCATGACTGCATGGAGAGCTGTTACCTTCCTGCAGGAGCGGTACCTATTGATCTACTCACATTTGCATGTTTTCAAACTGATAGGTTAGCAGAAGCTGGGGCTGACAGCAGGAGCTCGCACAGCTGCCTAGATTTGAACCTACAACCTTTTGGTCAGCAAGTTCAGCAGCTCAGTGGTTTAGCCCACTGTGCCACCGGGGGCTCCAAATGAATGAAGTGTGTGTGTGTGTATCAGGAGCAACTTGAGGAAACTGCAAGTCACTTCTTGTGTGAGAGAATTGGCCTTCTGGAAGGACGTTGCCCAGGACATTTTACCATCTTGTGGGAAGCTTCTCTCTTCTCCCTGCATGAGAAGCTGGAGCTGACAGATGGGAGCTCACCCTATTCCCCGGATTCAAACTGCTGACCTTTCAGTCAGCACTCCTGCTGGCACATGGGTTTAACCCATTGCACCACCGGGGATCCTATATGAATATATTATTGCATTGCTCACTTCATTAAATTCATGCCTATACAGGAAAGAGGCATGATTGTATTCTTAAAATTAAAAAAAAAAACAATTATTATATAATTACCTCACTGGGAAGATCAGGTGTATAGGCTGAGTTTCCTGAGAAAATATGTCTGCCACGGGACATACGATTCAATAAGTAAGATGAAGAATGAGAGACTGCCCCCCTTGAAATATTGAATAAAAATGATATACATATTTTAGCTAATTTCTCTAACGAAAATACTTACATTTTGGTCTATTTATGTTCATAAAGACATAAATGCAACAACAAGGCAGCAGAAACATTAGTTGAGGTTTAGGAGTGAAAGGCCACTGAAGAGTCACAGAAAATTGAGCTGGGGTTTTTGATGTGGCAGTTTATGGATCAGAGAGAGAAACAAAAAAGTCTAAATACTGTGTAGTCTCACTTATCCAACATAAACGTGCCAGCAGAACATTGGATAAGCAAAAATGTTGGATAATAAGGAGGGATTAAGGAAAAGCATATTAAACATCAAATTACGTTATGTTTACCTTATGATTTTACAAATTAAGAACCAAAACGTCATGTTTTACAACAAATCAACATAAAAATATTAACAATGGCTGTATTAGTAATGGCTGTATTTATTAATTTAGCACCAAAACAGACAAGGGTTCTTTCTTTTTCTCACCCTGGACTGCGTTAGATAACACAGAACGTTGGATAAGTGAAGGTTGGATAAGTGAGACTCTACTGTATAGAAATAGCCTTTATTAGTAGGCAGCCAGCTTTTCATTGTACTACTAATTAAATAAAACCTGGAAACTTAATAATTTGTTTTATTTTGTTTTGTTTAGAGACCTCTTATGAACTGAGATGCTATACTGTAAGTTGCTTATCTTATGTAAAATAAAAACCTGCTATTGACTTTTCTATATCAAATAAGCAGCACACATACGTATTTTTACTCTGGGCAAGAGGAGGCAGGCTTTTACCCAATTCCCAGCTACAGAGACTATTTCTGTAATATATTATCTAACGATGGTTGACAAAAGTGTCCCAATTTCCCCCAAATTTCAGTAGTGATATTTCAGAACATATTGTGCCATGTAGTGAAATCATTTACAAAGAGTACATTCCAGAGCCTGTAGTTTCCTTCTTTAGTCATAACAAGCCCCAAATTGCAATTCACTGACTAACGCTGTGTCAGAGATCCTCAAACTCATTGGGTTATTCATGACTCATGGAACGGGGTGGCAGACAGAAAGTTAGCACTTATTTTACCTACACAATATGATGGAGGGTTAGATCTCCACCTTGTGACTGAAACTAGAATCCCAAACCTCCTAAAATATTGTAGGACTTTTATGTTGTTGTCTGTGCTGTTAATAATAACAGTACAACACAGCAATACAGTACTCCAGCAGCATAAGGAGAGGTTGATAGCTAACATCAAAACCAAGGTAAAGGGAAAGAGTTTGGAGTTATCCCAAAGAACTGACAAAGGAACAGCAGATTTAAGGAAAACTCAGAGTCCATTCTGTTACTCTTTATGTTACATGATGTGGACAACAACATACTTACTTACTTAGGCAATCCCTCGTTTGCCGAGTAGGATAGTCTTCCAGGATCAGTATTCTTGTGGATCCGTAGGTGACTGTGGAGCCCTATTCTTGACCTGCATCTTCTCCCGCAGTAAGGGCATTGGTTTCCAGGTGGAAGGCGGTCTCGGCCGGGATTGGTTGACGCGCCTTCCTCTTGGCATGTTTCTCTCTTTCACCCTCCATTCATGCCTCTTCAAATTCTGCAGCACTGTTGGTCACAGCTGAACTCCAGCTGGAGTGCTCAAGGACCAGGGCTTCCCAGTTCTCAGTGTTTATGCCAGAGTTTTTAAGGTTGGCTTTGAGCCCATCTTTAAATCTCTTTTCCTGTCTACCAACATTCCATTTTCCGTTCTTGAGTTTGGAGTAGAGCAACTGCTTTGGGAGATGGTGGTCGGGCATCCGGACAACGTGGCCGGTCCAGCGGAGTTGATGGCGGAGGACCATCGCTTCAATGCTGGTCTTTGCTTTTTCCAGCACGCTGACACTTGTCCGCTTGTCTTCCCAAGAGATTTGCAGGATTGCAGCGCTGATGGAATCGTTCCAGGAGTTGCATGTGACATCTGTAGACAGTCCACATCTCGCAGGCATATAGCAGGGTTAGGAGGACAATAGCTTTATAAAGCCATGCGTGACTTAGGGCCTTTTACTCTAGCACTTAAGACCTGGCTTTTCACTAGAGCATTTGATCTATGTTAATTGTTAATTTTTGTATGTATGTATTTTTATCTTTTACAATTTAGCTTGTAAATCGCCTAGAGCATCTCGGATGGAGGGCGATTAATAAGTAATTAAATATGATGATGATGATAAACAAGTACCTTGGTATCCCTACGGATGTCCCGGTCCTCAAGCACTCTCTGCTTCATTCTGAAAAATGCTGCACTCGCAGAGCTCAGGCGGTGTTGTATTTCGGTGTCGGATGTTGACTTTGGTGTAGAGGGGGCTGCCAAGGTAGCTGAAATGATCAACATTTTCTAATGTTACACCATTAAGCTGTAACAACATACGGTAGCTGTCGCTCTTGTTGGTGTGCTTAAAGACAGAGACATGGTGCAAAACAGGAAATGCAGAATTCCATCAAAAGTCAACCTTCAACTCCAGAGAATTTCAGAGAAGGCTAGTTTTCAGAAGCTCACCGCAATTCAAGGAAAGTAAAATTGGCTTTAGATATGGAGTCTTGTTTATTCCAAGGGCTCAAACACTTAGAAGTGAGGTTGTTACCAGGGGCCACAACAGCACGTTGAAAAGGGATGGTAACAAGGAGCACAGAAGGGGATGATCAGAAATGACAGCATGCCTTTGGTCTCACATATATGTAGTACTTGAACTGTGTAGGATATCTTTCTAACTGAGTTTTCTGCTTATTATATCAATAAAGTTTTTTTTAAATCCAGATCTGGAATCCCATGTCTTTTTTCTCAGTGTGGGAGCAATGAGTTAATAGTTTTTTTGTACCTCAATTGTTGTTGTTCATTCGTTCAGTCGTCTCCGACTCTTCGTGACCTCATGGACCAGCCCACGCCAGAGCTCCCTGTCGGCCGTTACCACCCCCAGCTCCCTCAAGGTCAGTCCAGTCACTTCAAGGATGCCATCCATCCATCTTGCCCTTGGTCGGCCCCTCTTCCTTTTGCCTTCCACTTTCCCCAGCATCATTGTCTTCTCTAGGCTTTCCTGTCTCCTCGTGATGTGGCCAAAGGACTTCAACTTTGTCTCTAGTCTCCTTCCCTCCAATGAGCAGTCGGGCTTTATTTCCGGGAGGATGGACTGGCTGGATCTTCTCGCAGTCCAAGGCACTCTCAGCACTTTCCTCCAACACCACAGCTCAAAAGCATCTATCTTCCTTCGCTCAGCCTTCCCTAAGGTCCAGCTCTCACATCCGTAGGTGACTACAGGGAATACCATGGCTTTGACTAGGCGGATCTTTGTTGCCAGTCTGATGTCTCTACTCTTCACTATTTTATCGAGACTGGACATTGCTCTCCTCCCAAGAAGTAAGCGTCTTCTGATTTCCTGGCTACAGTCTGCATCTGCAGTAATCTTTGCCTCTAGAAATACAAAGTCTGTCACGGCCTCCACGGTTTCTCCTTCTATTTTCCAGTTGTCAATCATTCTTGTTGCCATAATCTTGGTTTTTTTGACGTTTAGCTGCAACCCGGCTTTTGCGCTTTCTTCTTTCACCTTGATTAGAAGGCTCCTCAGCTCCTCCTCGCTTTCGGCCATCAGGGTGGTGTCATCTGCATATCTGAGGTTGTTAATGTTTCTTCCAGCAATTTTCACCCCAGCCTTGCATTCATCAAGCCCCGCACATCGCAGGATGTGTTCTGCATACAAGTTAAAAAGGTTGGGTGAGAGGATGCAGCCTTGCCGTACGCCTTTCCCAATCTTGAACCAGTCTGTTGTTCCGTGGTCAGTTCTGACTGTTGCTACTTGGGCCTTGTACAGATTCCTCAGGAGAGAGACAAGGTGGCTTGGGATGCCCATCCCACAAGAACTTGCCACAATTTATTATGATCCACACAGTCAAAGGCTTTAGAATAGTCAATGAAGCAGAAGTAGATGTTTTTCTGAAACTCCCTGCCTTTCTCCATTATCCAGCGGATATTGGCAATCTGGTCTCTCGTTCCTCTGACTTTTCTAAACCCAGCTTGAACATCTGGCAACTCTCGCTCCATGTATTGCTGGAGTCTTCCTTGCAGGATCTTGAGCATTACCTTACTGGCATGAGAAATAAGGGCCACTGTACGGAAGTTGGAGCAGTCTTTCGCATTTCCCTTTTTTGGTATGGGGATATAAGTTGATTTTTTCCAGTCTGATTGCCATTCTTGTGTTTTCCATATTTGCTGGCAAATGGCATGCATCACCTTGACAGCATCATCTTTTAAGATTTTAAACAGTTCAGCTGGGATCCCGTCGTCTCCTGCTGCCTTGTTGTTAGCAATGCTTCTTAAGGCCCATTCAACCTCACTCCTCAGGATGTCTGGTTCTAATTCATTCACCACACCGTCAAAACTATCCTCAATATTATTATCCTTCCTATACAGATCTTTTGTATAGTCTCGCCACCTTCTCTTGATCTCTTCAGCTTCTGTTAGGTCCCTGCCATCTTTGTTTCTTATCATACCAATTTTTGCCTGAAATTTACCTCCAATGTTTCTAATTTTCTGGAAGAGGTCTCTTGTCCTTCCTATTCTGTTGTCTTCTTCCACTTCCATGCATTGCTTGTTTAAAATAGTTCCTTATCTCTTCTGGCTAACCTCTGGAATTGCGCATTTAACTGGGCATATCTCCCCTTATCCCTGTTTCCTTTTGCTTTCCTCCTTTCTTGGGCTACTTCCAGTGTCTCAGCAGACAACCATTTTGCCTTCTTGGTGTTCTTTTTCTTTGGGACGTACTTTGTTGCCGCCTCCTGAACAATGTCGCGGACTTCTGTCCATAGTTCTTCTGGGACTCTGTTTACTAAATCTAGTCCTTCAAATCTGTTCTTCACTTCCACTGTATATTCGCTAGGAATGTTAGTGAGATCATATCTAACTGGTCTGTGTATTTTCCCTGATCTCTTTAGTTTTATTCTAAATTGAGCAATAAGAAGTTCGTGATCTGAGCTACAGTCAGCTCCAGGTCTTGTTTTCACTGACTGGATGGATGTCCGCCACCTTTGGCTGCAAAGGATGTAGTCAATCTGATTTCGGTGTTGACCATCTGGTGAGGTCCATGTATAAAGCCGTCTTTTAGGTTGTTGGAAGAGAGTATTCGTTATACACAGCGAGTTTTCCTGGCAAAATTCTATCAGCCTGCGTCCCGTTTCATTTTGTTCTCCCAGACCATGCTTGCCTGTGATCCCTGTTGTCATTTGACTTCCCACCTTGGCATTCCAGTCTCCTGTAATGAAAATAATGTCTCTTTTTGGTGTATTATCCAGTAGGTCCTGCAGATCCTCATAGAACTGATCTACTTCTGCTTCTTCAGCAGCTGTGGGTGGGGCATATATTTGGATCACTGTAATGTTGAAAGGCTTTCCTTGCACTCGAATTGAGATCATTCTGTCATTTTTTGGGTTGTATCCAAGCACCGCTTTAGCGAATTTCTTATTAATTATGAAGGCTACTCCATTTCTTCGATGTTCCTCTTGTCCGCAGGAGTAGATCTGGTGGTCATCTGATGTGAAGTGGCCCATTCCAGTCCATTTCAGTTCGCTGACCCCCAGAATGTCTATCTTTAGTCTTGACATCTCACCAATAACAACATCCAATTTGCCCCGGCTCATAGATCTTACATTCCAGGTTCCTATGGTGTGTTGATCTTTAGAGCATCGGATTCGTCGTTCACCTCCAGTACCGTCGGCCGCTAGCCTTCCTTTCGGCTTTGAGCTAGCTGCGTCATCACATCTGGGGCTAGTTGAACTTATCCTCTGCTCCTCCCCAAGCATTGTACCTCAATGCTTGGGCGAAATTATGAATAATATATTAGTTCAGAGAGATTTGTAGCAAAAGGATGTCGTTCTCTTCAAGCCAGTCTGACTGTAGCAGTTTACATAGTTTGTAATTCTTTTCTGTACAATGACTGTTGTTAAATATTACTTAGATTTAGATCTGAAAAGAAACTCTGTCTGCATGCAACCTACACTGTACCATTTAAACCAAATTATTTACATAATAAGTTTGAAAGAATGCTACACATTCATAAGGGCACATTGTTTTCTCTTTGTTTCAGAATACACTAAACTTTGGACTTTGTGGAAGAATTAGATTAAATTTGGAGACTGTTATGGTAAACATACATGCTTTCATAAGATTCCTCTACATGTTTATACATTAAAATAGTCTTTCAAAGCAATTCATCTTCAGACAAAAATAGAACAAAGTACTAACAATGTGTTGACAATTAAAGCCTAAAGTAAAGCATGCACTGTGCTTAAAATGTATACCTTATATTTCTATTAATGTTTCACATTATTATTGTAAAAAAATCCTTCTAGTTAGTCTCATTGTGTCTTTCATTTCTTTCAATTACCTTCAATAGCTGGAAATATTTACTCAAATGTTTGTAGTACTTAATTCTTACATTCTGTTTCTTCATTAAAGAAGCAAAGCCACATTTTAAACTAAAAATCATATAATGAAAGACACAAAGAATAAAGCTTTGAATAATCTTCATATTTTCCTGAATGTTACAGATACCATATGGGAGATTGCAAATAATCGCTACATTCATAGTTGCATTCTATACCTACTTAGTTTCCAACACCTTTCTTTCAGGAATATTATATGCTCTCAATATTCTTATGAGAAGTTTAACATCTCCATCAGAGACAGCCTGCGCTGGGATCTTGCGTCTCTCTTTCCTTTGTGGCTTCAAATGCCTTCTGCGTTCCCCTAACTTGAAAATTGCATCACTCAATTGGCTAGAAAGGAAATATAGAAGTAATTTATATGCCAACATGAGAAAACTGTAAATTCAATTATGTATTTTTATTTACTGTGGCATTTTTTAGAGTTAGGAAACCATACTTTTGAGTAAACATCCTTTCTGTTGCACCCCAGCTAGAGTTCGCCATGTCCTTAGCACCAACCAGGAATCCAAAAGCAGTACTAAAATAGTTTATTTAAGATAATACATATAAAAAGTGAAAAATCACAAAAAGGAATAAGAAAGGCAAAATCCAACAGGTAATCAGAAAAGGTAGTCAATATGTAAAAAACCAACCAAGCTGGTGAGGAGTAAAACACTTCAAAGGCAATAATCCAAATAATCCAAATGGTACAACAAGAATCATAACATGAACATAATAAAAGAAACACGAATCAAAACATGAACATGAATCCAGAAAAACCATGGCTATAAGAACTTCTTAAAACATGAATCAAAACTCCCAAGAACTTGATGGAAAGTGGACCAGAAATCCTTACTATAAAATAGTGTTGCCTGATCTGAAATCTCAATGAGACGTTCTCTAATTCAAGGGCTACAAAACACAAAGGCATTTCTTTGATCTTGAGGTTCTGGCTTGTGAAACTTTCTCTGCGCTTTTTTCTCACTGATTCTTTTGGATTTCCTGCGCCTGATGTTTTTCTCCCTCAGATCTAGCCTGATATCCCTTGTCTAACCAAGTTGTTCCCTCAGATGAGCTATCTTGGTCTGCCAGGTCTTTATCAGGGGTTGCCAAGCTCCTTGTGGGTGAAAGGTCCTCCCCTTGTCTGCTGGACTCCAAAACAGTTTCACTTTCAAACTTCATCTCACAGATGTTTCACAAGCCAGAACCTCAAGGTCAAAGAAATGCCTTCATGTTTTGCATCTCTTGAATTAGAGAGTGTCTCATTGAGATTTCAGATCAAGCAAGACCGTTTAATAGTAAGGATATCAAGTACACTTTCCTGTTCAAGTTCTTATCTGCCCTGAGTCCCTTTGGGGAGATAGAACGGAATATAATATATTATTATTATTATTATTATTATTATTATTATTATTATTATTATTGCTCTGAAATCCCCTCATTTCCCTCATCGAAAGAACCACCCACCACTCTCCCAGGCTTTGAAACCCCATCTTCATCTGTCTGAACCACAACACTTTCCTGGCTTTCTACCTTCTGGCATCTTATAATAAAAAAATTATCTGTTAAATTTGATATTGCCAACTATTACAAATCTTTTGTTTCCTCATCTCAACCCAACACACAGAATTCCAATTTCTAAATATGTACCTCATAGATATAATTTCTTCATAATCATTCACAATATCTGATAAATTATATTTGTGCTGAATGGTCACAATTTGTTTTCTAACTTGCTTTCTCATCTGTAAAAAAAATGCACAGCAATTAATAAATGTGATTAAATGCTAAATTGCCATGTGTTTGGCTACAGAAACAAACATGTTTTGTGTCACTTCTTCCCTGAAAACAACCATAGAACCAGCATTTTCTAGCCAAGTCATTGCTGGAACCAATAGCCTACACTGCCAAAAAAGATTAGATTTACGAGAAATATGACAGATTGTACAATGTGCACTAGGACACTCTCTTCCCAATCTGGTAACACATTTTTTTCAAAATACAAGATGTGGTAGTTCTTTGATTTTGAAATAATTTAAAGTAAAGTGCTAGATTAAAAAATATATACCTGAAAGATTTAGGCAGCTGTGTCTAGATTGCAAACTGTAATCTTAAACCGCTCATACATAACCTGAATATTGGGATTAAAACAGGCAAGTGATGTGTCCTCTGATATGTCCATTTGTCTCTAAGCAGTTCCAGATGAAACTTTAATAGTGGTGTCCTGACCAATTCAAAGAATTTTACAAAAGCTTCACACAACTGTTTTTATCACTCATAAGCCTCTTTTCTTTTCCCGTCAGTATTTCTCTCATTTTTCTCACTGGAAAAAATCTGTTAAGGACATTTCAAAGAAGGCACAGTGCTTTCTAACTCCTGGCGGAAGGAGCTGTCTGTCTGAAAATATGCTTTATACACACAGTTCTATGCTACATTAATTATGTTGTATTTTTAGATTAGGAAACCAAAGACAGCTGTTGTTGGTGTAGCAATGACATATGAGACAGGCATACAACAGGGACAGCGCACCACATGAGGCTCAGTGGGGAACAACACTCCTTGAGCTTAGTCCAAACTGAAATAATAAATAGATTTATTTCCAGCACAGCAGGTAGTTTTGCAGCCCATTCATTTGTAATACTACATTTATGTAAAGTAGCATACCATCCTAATGAAGTTGACAGAGCTATTCCTTTGTGCAGAAATAGGATCCACATCTGTCATTGGCATGTCCTTTTCAAATTGGCTTCCATATTGCTAAAATAAGAAATAGGGACATGTGTCAGCAACGTGCCCTTTCTTAATTTGTGACCATATTCCTAGAATAACAATTGAAGTATTTCAATAAATTAAATGTGAATCTTTACTTAACTGTTTAGCCAGACAGAAAGACAACATCCAAGTTACTAAATGTTACACTAACTTTCTGCCCCCCGCCCCCCCCCCCCCCCCCCCCCCCCCCCCCCAGAGATAGGAATATGGGAAGGTGACAAAATTCTGTAGATCCTAAAACTGAAATCTCATATGTTAATGAGATACAAACCTTACTTGATCAAGAACAAGAGAATAGTGTTTTTTTCTGTCATTGCCCATACTATTTGGGTTGCAAGTTGGTGATGAAATAATGTGAAGCCAGAATCAGGCATGTAGCGGGGGGGGGGGGGGGGGTGTTGAGGGGCACACACACCCCCCCCCAAAAAAATTCTCATGGTGGTTCGCAAAAAGGCCTTACTGGTGCATTATTTAAACTGTTATGTTTATTCATATCATGATCTGATCACCATACTCAATATATCCCATATGCATGGGGGTATTGGGGTAATGATACAAAAGGTTTGCTAGGGTAGACCCTCTTTCACTCAGACTCAGCTCCCCCCCGAATCTAACTCAGCCCCCCCCCCTCCCAAATCGAAATCCTGGCTACGGGCCTGGCCAGAATGGATGCTGATAGAACAAAAAGAAATGAATCCATTCCTTTTCTCCCTCTCCCCTCAGTTGTCTGGTGGGGAAAGGACAAATAAATTCCAGTGGGTTGAACTGATGACCTGAAGAAGACTTCTGAAATTTGCCTGGTTGCCAAACCCTAATCTAGAAAGTTTAGCTTTCAGAGCAAAAGTAAGGAGTCCCCGGTGGCGCAGTGAGTTAAACCCCTGTGCCGGCAGGACTGAAGACCGACAGGTCGCAGGTTCGAATCCTGGGAGAGCACGGATGAACTCCCTCTATCAGCTCCAGCTCCCCATGCAAGGATGGTAAAACATCAAAACATCCGGGTGTCCCCTGGGCAACGTCCTTGCAGACGGCCAATTCTCTCACACCAGAAGCAACTTGCAGTTTCTCAAGTCGCTCCTGACACGACAAAAAAAGAGCAAAAGTAGGTGGGCAAAACAAAAGAAACACTGAATTGCAGTCCCAGTAAGACCTAATGGAATTAAGATATCCTCCGTTGTGTTTTTTAATGCTTTTAATATACTTTGGATCTATTTTTTAAAAGGAGGATAGAGTTTATTTGTTAGCTTTTGTTGACAGGGGCAGGGGGAAGTTATGGAAAAGTAATATAATGGGATATTATTTGGGATATTATGATATATTATTTGGGAATACAGAAATGCTGGCCCACTCTAACAACGACCATGTCAGACTAGACAGAGAAGTCACTGAAATCCACAAGCATGCGGACAATCTCAATTTCAGAAAGAAGAAAATGATGAAAATGAACAAAATCTGGCTACCAGTATTAAAAATCTCCAAAATCAGGACGGTAAATAAAGAACAAAACTCAGAAAACAGGGGAAACAGACAAGAAACAATCAGGGCCAGTTAATACCTCCCAACAAAGTATTCCCCCAGGCAGGAAGCAGCCAGGCTTTGAAGCTGCAAGGCTATTCAGTGCTAATCAAGATGGTCAATTGCAACATTCACACTTACCTCAATCAGACAAGAGTTCTTTCTCCCACCTTGGACATTCCACAGATATATAAACCTCACTTGCCTAGTTTCCAACAGACCTCAGAACCTCTGAGGATGCCTGCCATAGATGTGGGTGAAACGTCAGGAGAGAATCCTTCTGGAATATGGCCATACAGCCCAGGAAACTCACAACAACTTATTATCGGATTATTTCTATGTTTGATTCCTTTTTTAAGTTTTAGTATCTGTGCTTTTATTTTATTTTAATTTCAATATATAAAAGCAGAATGATGGCAAATATAAAGGCATTCAAGCACTATGTAAAACAAAGGTTGGCTGTTAAATTGAAATACCTGGAAGATTGTGTCTGATATCTCTCTGTCATAGAGAGGAATTTGCTGAAAACGGTAGAAGTCTAACTGTCCTAAGCTTCTCAGCTGCAACAGCTGAAAACGTTTACAATTTTCAATGTCTTCTGCAGTGACAAAGTTAAATTCTTCCTGCAGCTGTTCAAGACGAAAGTATTTGGAATTACTTTGTTCCCGGGATTTTGCATACTGTTAAAGAATGAAAAATATAAATTAGAACATTTAGCTGATTAACTACAGCAAATAAATGTTGTTGTGCTTTTAAACCCTACGGTTTTATTAATCTGAATGCTGTTTCCAATGTTATATCTATCTACTTGCCTGTTAAAGATGAGAAAGCATAATAATTTTTATTATTTATTTATTTATTACCCACCTTTCCTGACAGCTTGAGGAGGGGAACAACGAAATCAAAACATATGAAAATAAAACATGTACAAGAAAATACATAGGTAAAAAACACACAATTATTAAATAAATAAATAAATAAAACATACACCAAACACTTGGTACAAATTTAACATATAGCAGCACAGGAGGCCCCGGTGGTGCAGTGGGTTAAAGCGCTGAGCTGCTGAACTTGCTGACTGAAAGGTCATAGGTTTGAATCTGGAGAGCGGTGTGAGCTCCCGCTGTTAGCTCCAACTTCTGCCAACCTAGCAGTTTGAAAACATGCAAATGTGAGTAGATCAATAGGTGCCACTCCGGCGGGAAGGTAACGGCACTCCATGCAGTCTAACCCTAACTCTAAGCCTTTCCAGAAAGATTATGATGTGACAAAGATTTGTGCCTTTAGCTATTTTGCACTCAGTTTTGTACTAGTGTCCTGTGAATAAAAATATAATGAACTTCTTACATTAGGCAAATAAAAACCCCATCTCCTATACGTTACCACTGACATATATCATATTTCACTGAATCGAAAACATCATCTAATTCCTGTGAGATGATGAGGGAGTGTGAAGAAACCCAGAACTCATCTTGGTCTGGGCTGGCAGAGCCATTTGGGACTGAAGCCCTTCCTCCTCTTCATATCTCAGAGGTAGACACCAAAGATATTTTTCCATTCTCTCAATTAAAATGATGGGATTTATACTAAAATGAAGTTTTTTTTAGCTGGTACTTTTGCCTTGTTATAGTACAACATATGAAACTAACAAAATTGATAGATTATATGTTTGAGTAGTCCAGCAATCTTAGCATATTTCCAATAGTAGCCCATCATATGCCATAGGGACATTCACAAACAAGACACTAAGGCTATTGTCTTTCCCCTTATGTGTCTGGTATTTAGAAGTACCGTATATTCCGGTATATAAGACAACCGGGCGTATAAGACAACCCACAACTTTCCCAATTAAAATATAGAGTTTGGGATATACTTGGCGTATAAGACTGCCCCTCTTCCAACACACCAAATAAATTTTTTAAAAGCATCAGATTTGATTTCAAAATGGTAATTTTCCTATTACTGTACTTCCTTCTCTGCCTCTCAGATCTCGCACATGCACACTTGCACCACTTCACTGCAGTCTTCAGGAGCGAGTTCTGAGAGACAGAGGAGGAGGTATGGTAATAGAATAAAAGGGAGGACCAGACAGGTAAAAGAGTTGTTTTTCTGGGCCCAGAGCCACTCTATCTCTTTTTTCCATACCCCGGGCGCCCCGGATGCCTGCAGCTTGCTCCGCCCTTCACTTACACCTTTCCGGTGAGGCGCCCCTTCACCTCACCATCGGGACTGTATTAAGTCCATGAATCCTGATGAATGGATTTTCTTCTACCATACTTGTACAGTGTCGCCCTTAATGCTTTCATACAGTCGCTGCATATGGCAGGGACGCGGCCACTGCCATTTTTTAGCTCCCCCCACAATATGCAGCAACCACAGATTCTCCAATCCAGATAGGAAGTTTCAGCACCCGCTCTATAAGATGACTCCTGGCGTATAAGACTACTCCCACATATAAGACGACTCCCATGCATAAGGCTACTCCAGTGTATAAGATGACTCCCATGTATAAGACGACTCCTGGCTTTTGAGAAGATTTTCTTGGGTTAAAAAGTAGTCTTATACGCCAGAATATACTGTATATTTCTTCTTAACTTTGAGATTCTGTAAAACTATCATAGCTACTAAGAGCTGTTTTTCATCTACATCTACCCTCTACGAAAATATAAATTTCTTCTAAAGACTTCTAAGTCTGTGAATGTCGGCTGCCATATACTTCAATGAACTTCATAAATTAATCACACATTGTATACATTTTTTTCATCAGTCTTTAACCTACTATCAGCTAATTTCTTTGGAAAGCCTCCATTTCTTATATTATGACAGAAGAAATATAAGATATAAGTCTCCCTACTTGCTTGAGTCACTCGAGTCATTTTTGCCATATATAAATATTATTACTCAATCCATCCAACTTACTGAAGAAATCAAAGGTAGACTAATTGAGGCAAAAGGTAAGGGAAAAAGGAGAAGAAAAATCAGGAAAAGGTCAGAAATAGGCAGTATCATAAACAATTAAGATGGGGGGAAGCTCTCTAATCAGCATGCTCTAGTCAAGACATTTTTGGTCAATATGTTATGGCCTTGGGATTAGGGTCATGGCCTGGCTTCTTATTCAGATTTAAATCTAACCCTTAACATCAACATGTATCTCCTTAATTTCTGTTACAATTTCCCCCTAAATAACTGTTATATATTAAAATGTTTTCATTACCGTGATTAATTCAAACAAATCTGTGTAATTAGGGTCATTTGGATCAATATTGGCCGCTTTTGCCCACTCAATACATTTCTGTATATCAGAATGCCACCAAGTTTCATTTCCTCTGCCGGACCTGACATTACTTGACACGCTGAAGAACAAAAAAAAGTATTACAGTTGGTTTTAAGGTGTATTGATACCACCTTTATCCCTTTGTACTTTTCATTTTAACTATGAGCTGCATTAAAAGCCTTTATCGAAATACTCCAAGTTTCTTCTATTCCCCTTTCCCTTGGATTTTTTTCTCCTCCCAGGGCTTCTGCAACATTTCAGAAATGTATTTTCACCCATTTCTACCAAGCCTTCTTTATTATTATTCAGAAGTAAAAGATAAAGTACTACAGTATTTTGGCAACAATGCACTTATTAAACATTAAAATCATTTTTTAAAAGTTCAAACATTCTTTTCCTAGCTTGATCTCTATTGAATCTGTGTCATGACAACAAAAGTTTACTGGTGGCAGTCATTTTAGCTAATTCTAGAACACTACAAATGAATAGCCAAGTAGAAACATTTCATTTTGGAAAAAAAATGGGTTAAGAAAAATGGGGAGTGGGAATGAAAAACCTTGGCTAATGAAAGCTTCCCTTTGGGATCAAGAAATTGTCACGAGCATCTCTAAAATAAAAATGTTTCATACACAAAGTTGAAACTACAGTACAACATTTAGAAACTAGTTCAGAGATAGAGAATATTATGAATATAAAAATAGAAAGAAGTCCTAGTAGTGCCTTGTTATCATTATATAATAACTAACAGTTGAATAAAGAAGAAGAAAAATGCAATATCTAATCTACTAACAGTAGCAAGGCTGCTTATAGGAAGGAATTGGAAAAGGGAAATAAATCTACAAATTGAAAAATGGTACTATGGAAATTGGCAATAAATGATAAGGTGACATGTAAGTTAAAGGTCAAAAGAGAAATATGGGTGGAAAGCGTTTTGATGACGTCTGGAGAAAATTTATTGAAAGAGGTTTTAAAAAGAAGGATGGAAAGTTGCCTCCACTAAAAGAAATGAAATTTTGGACAGAGAATATTGGTTATGACATTATGACATTACCCAGGAATTTGGGAGAATAAATAATAAATAAAAATGCTAATATTTTCAAAATTAAATTTAACATTGTATTCAGCAAACAATTAATGTTGTATACTGGATAGACATATAGGATTGACATCTAATGTATAAATTTTACTACCTAGTAGAGCCAACAGATGCAGGTTGAAAGGTGGGTGCTAAAGGAACTCCTTTGTCATCAACAGTCCAAAACAAGGAATATATTACTTTTCCTGATGTGAGAATACATAGTTCTTCAGTTTCATTTTCAAGAAGAAAGGGCACATCTGTAACATAAACATAATAGAAAGAACATTTTTAATCATAATATTATATGCTAAATACATTTTAAAATGGTGTTTTGCTTGTTCATTAGTGGAATATTTTTTCACAATGGTTCTAAGGGGTACTGACACCACTTTCTCTCTTTGTACTTTCTAAGTTCACACAGACAGAAAGAAACCATATTAAAAGTAATCAGCACTACAGGAACATTCTCAAATATCCCTGCTTCGGTCTGCCTGAACAATGGGCCAGGGTTTGTTGCCCCCAAGAAAGTTGACAAGGGTCTGCAAATCCGATAGAGATGTCATTCCAGTTGGCACCCTCAATCCAGTGGCAAGGTAGAGAGGATGAACCAGACCCTGAAGTGCCAGATTGTTAAGATCTGCCAGCAGGCTAACCTTAAGTGACCTGATGCCCTTCCATTGGCCATCACTTGGATTGGAGCAATACCAAAGAGGAGGGGTGGGGGGTTGCAAGTTAACCTTTTTAAATTAGTTTATGGTAGACCTTTTCCTTCCTCTCCAATGCCTCTGAAGATCAAATACCTACATGAGGTATTTGATCCCAATGGTCTTGGGAAAGGAGACAATGGTCAGGATCCCTTTAGCTATTTCCCAAGTCAGATAACTATCAGAGTTTGTGTGTGTGTTGATAGATGTTGCTCTTGAAATGAGCTCAGAATGTTTGTCCATTTAACTTGAAGCTGAAAGCCTGCTGTTCTAAGTATTTGACAAACCTGCAGTCAAGTGGTATTTATATTTTAAACTTTGTCAATCCAATTTCCAGTGTTCATCAGCTTCTATAGTGGTTTGTAACATATTTCCTTAAATGATCTATACAACAGCAATCACAATTTTCTCTATTTAGTTAAAATTCATGATTAACTTACTGCTTCCCACTGCCCCATCCAAAGGGTAAACTTGCTGATCGCAGCTAAATTCTACCTCATCCAAAATATCCTTGCTTTTTAATATAAAGGCACTGGGAACAGCCAAGTATACTCTGGCCAACAAAGATGGTTTTTTACTTGATTTAAATATCTAAAACATAAAAATGCACTGCTTTAAAAATTAGGTCAAGCTCTGCCATAGTAAGATGCTTCAAACTCCTTACCTAAAGTATGAAAAGAATTTGTAAAGAAACTACAGTACTGTATTATATTAAAAAAAACTATCAAAGTTAATATTTTAAAAATGTACTTATTTTGTTGGGATGAGAAAAGTCACAGTTTTATTGGTTACAGATACAGAAGCTTGGCCCTATAGCCCATGTCTCAGTTCAGACATACGGTCAATTGGATATGATGGTGTAAAGGCTTCCTCTTCATTGTCTGATATTCTATTCAACCTAGTATGCTGCCACCATCTGTGAGGTAGTAGGCTATGCTGCCACCAATTAATAAGGGTTTTCCTATTTAATTTATTAATGGATTCCCCTATTTTCAAATAAATTAAATGCTACCACTCTGTAGTGTTTCTTTTGGTGTGTAGCGAGTCCAGGGAGGGGGGAGGTAAGGGAAGGAAAGCACATGCTTTCCATGACTGCTGGAATACACAGGCATGGAAAGGTGCATATTTTCCAGGAAGAATTGGGTTTAAAGGGCACCTTTTAAACATGTGTTTTCCAGCCCTTAACCCAGTTCCTCAGATTCTTCCTGCACCTTGGCTAAACAATGTTTATACACCTCCTTTTTCACCCAGCGACTTCTGCATTTTATGTGCTATGTAGAAAGGCCCTCAGCTAACTTCTAAGCCCATTTTCCAAGAAATTAGGCTCTGCCTGGTTGCTTGGACGTACAAATCTTTCTCAAAGCCCACGAAATCATGTGGGCTTCTAGAAAGGATGGAGGGAAGGAGTTTGTTGATGCCACTCAGCCTCCTCATGAAATCCACAAACTGGTGTTCCTGATGATTCAGAGAATGCTCTTCTGGAAATCAGTATTTAGTAATACAGCACAAAACTGCATGAAAGGGGCTACTAATCTACCTGTAGAAATATCTTCATAACATTTATGTATTCCAGAATCAGTGTAGACACAGTATGGTATCATGGTATTATATTCCCAAAATAAAAAAAATTACTTATTTGTAAATGCTTGTACAAACAAGCAAGATTTCTGTGTATGCTTAGGACAAATATGCATGACATAAAAATGTGCATTACCCTTTTATATATTAAGGGTTACATACAATACTTCTGGCCCACATATTGCCTTCAAAGTATACAAACTATCATAAGTTAAAAGTGGTTCATAAAAATTACAAACAATATTAATACATATTTTTCTAAAGATATGAAGTTTAAATTCAAATATAATATTATTGAAATAACATTACCTCTAAACAAAGAGATTCAGGCCAGTTTAATACTTGAATTCTAAACCTTTGTTGAAATATTACTTTAAAATCCTGGCACAGAGGAGTTTCTGGAGTAGAAGAAACCAATTTATTATTGTAATATACTTTAATAAAGTATTTCTCCAGCTTGATTTTTTCTCTTCTCTTTTGTTCATCTCTAGGAATACAGACAAAATAGATCAAAGGAAATATTTCATTAGCTTTAAGTATGGAACCATATATTAAACCTGAAATAACTGGTGCAGAAAAATGAGGCATGTTTACACATTGAACAGTAAAAATGTTTAAAATGTACTGCATTAAATATTTCTGATACATTCCATGGTTAATCAACAAACAAAACTATGTAACTTAGTAAGTATGTTGAAAACTACATATCCTTCTCACTATATACAATGTTTTATATTGGGAAATACAATATAAAAGCAGGTGTTTTGCAAAGCTGAAAACACCCTGAAACTCACTTGGGACACATGTTTGTTGCTGTTATCTCTGTCACAAATGAGAGGTGTGGCATGAAAAGAGATTCATTCTGATCTCCAAAATCTGTTGCAGTTTGAAGTACATGAGGTGACTCCAAGTAACCCTAGAAATCAAAACTTTTACTGCATCCAAGATTATTTCAAACAAATAACAATGTCTAAAATTGTATTTATTTCTCTTTTTATTAATTTATAATAGCATGTAATATCAGACATTTTAGAGATAATACCAAAGAGACAAGATTTAGATCATCTATATTTCTTTAATAAATCAACCAGACACTAATATCCATAAAGAAAAATGATAAAGGTACTTGTCTAATGTGTTTTACTGCAGCACAAGTATTTATTATTTTAAAACTCTTACAGTCTGAAAGCTTTTTTTTCTTTCAGATTCTGAAACTTTGCTTGGTAATCAGTGTCAATTTCTTCTAATGTTTCCTTACCACTTTTTCATCATCTTCAGATATTCTAGCTTCAGAGTCATCCAGTTCAGAGCTATTTGCCAGCCTTGTTGGAAGGAAAAAGGAAGCAATGAAACCTCTACAGATATCTACAGGTGCTTCCACACAGGGCTTAAACTCACTTCAGAGAAAGGATAAGAAACCCGCTCTGAAGGGGGTTTAAGTCCCCACACCTTTCCCAAAAAGCAAAGCTTTCCCAGGTAGCTATCCCTATTCCAGCCCGGTAACTACTTGGCCACATTTTGCATCCCCACCATCAGCAATCAGATGCATCACCTCCTTCCCCATCCCATTCGGGGAAGTGTTGCCGCCCAACTTCCCCCATTCAATTGAATGACAACACGGGAAGCCTCCCATGTTCTCAAGGCTCTATCATAGGATGCTGAAACTTTGTTTGGATCAATAGCTGTGTGTCATCTAATAGAATCTAACAGGCTCCATCCAGGAATTGCGCTTGAAGTGTCCTAGGATAGGTAAGAAAGCCCGTGTGATGAAGTCCTAAAATTGATAGGACTTCATCACAACAGCAAGGAGTGAAGAGACAGTGTTTGAGCTTTCTTGAGGTTCTGGGAATCGCAAGGAGACAACAGATACCCCTATCCCCAGATCTCAACCCCCAAGGAACACAAAGGAAGGCCCAGGGTGACAGACAAAGGAAGGGCACATGGAATTTTTCCAGACCTTGATCCTGCCTGTAGCAGAGACCTACCAGAATGTTAAAATGAAATTTCAATCCTCTTAGAGGACTGGGAAGCATCTGGCAAAAAAATTATAGAATAGCTGACTGTTGGATAAACTTTGAAGTCTCTTCCAACTTTATGATTCTAGATCTGAAGGAAACAAATAAGAGAGGCCCCTGAGAAAAACCATTGGCAGAGGCAAGTCAGCCTTAAAGCCAAACTAGGGAATTGGCAGATAGGCAGAGTGCGGAAGAAAAAAATTTAAATGTACTACTTTAAGCATCTGGAAACTTTAGGTGAAACTCTCAGATCCTATAAAGGTTTATGATGGCTGTAATTTTGGGAGGAGGACTTGGTAATACAAATAATAATAATAATAATAATAATAATAATAACCACAAAAACAATAGCAATAGTAATACAAACAATAAATAAACTCATAAACAGAAAATAGCAATAAACATTAACAATAACACAGCAATGTTTAAAAACCTATGGCAGGGCCAATGTACTAATTAAAATTTTAAAAATAATGCTTGGCGTGACCAGGTGACATATAAACATATAAACAGGATAGAAATGGAGTATGAAAACATTTCTTTGTAGCACCCCAGTCTGAATATATTTACCTCTAGAACCAGAAGCTGTGAAGGCTGATTTATCAACTGTGTGGCAAGAATCACTGGGGATAAATAGTGTGACCTCACTTATGATGAAAGTGTTAGTTTTTAGTTAAAGAGTAGTAAGAGAAGTCATGGGACTGGGATCCCTGTCCTATAGGGTCCTGTACTTCATGTCACCTGCCAATGTAACTTCTAGTATATTTTCAATTCATTTTTAGAATTTATATAGCACATTTTCTTTTTATATGTGTGTATATAATGTATGCCACTGAATAACAGTTTCAATATAAAACAAAAAGGAAATTACCAAGCATTATGAATGTTTTATGCACCTACCTTTGAAACTGCAGTTTTACTGTAGTACTGACAAATCCTTGTCGTATACGCACAGATTTTATCTGTTTCCATATCTTCAACATGCTTTGTATTAAAGAACTATCTCTTTGGCGTTCTTTATCATATAATCTTTTAGTATGTCTTTTAAAAGTGCAAAATAGCAAAGATAATAAAAAACGTCAAGAAAAGAATGTGATATGACAAGTTATACCGTTGTGAGCTATTTTTTCTGAGTTTTCCACGGAGGCTTTTAAAATTTATAATACACATGGGATTTTAAAAAGTATTTTCAAATAAAAACAATTAATGAATTCCCACTCAGTCACGGACACCATGGATGACCTTGGGCAAATTACACTCAGGATTTGTCTACACTGCCAAAATAATCTAGCTGGCAATCAGATTAATTAACAGCAGAGTTGCCACAAATTCACTCTGTTAGGGCCATATCTACCTGTAAAATACCGTATTGACATGATATTGCTGTCCACACCCCAAATTTGAATCAATATTGTTTTAATTTCTCCTTCTCCTCCCAAGCAATTTGCCTGTTGCTGCCTTCCCAGCTAAATATTTTTCCCAGCAGAGCTCCACTGGGCAAGTTGTTTGCTTGGACATCAGAGGCAAAGGTGAGGAAGCAGACCAATTAAACCTATATAATAACTGGGCACCTCATTCTGAGAAAGCAACTTATCCAGTGGCACTCTGGTAGGAAGTTGTCTGAGTGGGAATGCAGTAGTCATAGTAACAGATCCAAGCCGAAAAGGCAGACCCAATCCGAAAAGAAGAGTGAGGAACCTCTCTTGACACCCCACTGCCATTTCCCAGCATAAAAATAAGAGAGACGGGGAAGGCCATAAATCAGTTTCGAGAAAATGATTTTCCATTGCCTCTTTCTTCCCCAACCATTCATCACTCCACAGCACCAGAGAAAGAGGAAGGGGGGGGGGGGAAGCAGACAATGGCAAATCACTTTGGATGCTTCTACTTCTCCTTTGTAACTGTTAACACTTTTGACTGAAGGATAAAGCAGTGGAGGGTTGAAAGCTTGCATTATTTGTTTTGTGCATTTTTGGTTAGCTCAAAGATAGTATCACTCTTTTGTGGATTTTAGATGTTGCATTAACCAATCTATTTCACTTTGGAAACTAAGCCAATTTGTGGAGTGGGAGCAAAAATTTATGATAATGCCAGGAGCTCACAGGAAATAATACAGTAGAATCTCGCTTATCCAACACTGTCTCCTGCCACGTGTTGCTGTGGCCCACATGGGGGTTCTGTGTGGGAGGTTTGGCCCATTTTTATCATTGGTGGGGTTCAGAATGCTCTGTGATTGTTGGTGAACTATAAATCCCAGCAACTACAACTCCCAAATGTCAAAATTCTATTTTCCCCAAACTCCACCAGTGTTCACATTTGGGCATATTGAGTATTCATGTAAAGTTTAGTCCAGATCAATCATTGTTTGAGTCCACAGTGATCTCTGGATGTAGGTGAACTACAACTCCCACCAAACCCTTCAAGTATTTTCTGTTTGTCATGGGAGAACTGTGTGCCAAGTTTGGTTCAATTCCATCATTGGTGGGGTTCAGAACGCTCTTTGATTGTAGGTGAACTATAAATCCCAGTAACTACAACTCCCAAATGACAAAATCAAATTTTTTAGTGAAGGACGTACATTGGGTTGTTAGGTGTCTTGTGTCCAAATTTGGTGTCAATTCGTCCAGTGGTTTTTGAGTTCTGTTAATCCCACAAACGAACATTACATTTTTATTTATATAGATAAATGGGCCGGAAGAACGTTGGATAAGCGAAATTTTTGAATAATACGGAAGGATTAAGGAAAAGCTTATTAAACATCAAATTACATTATGATTTTACAAATTAAGCACAGAAACATCAAGTTTTATAAGAAATCGACAGAAAATACAGTTCAATACACGGTAACGTTATGTAGTAATTACTTTATTTACAAATTTAGCACCAAAACATTGCAATGTATTGAAACATCTGTGGATCCAGGTGGGAGGCAGACTGCGTTGGATAATACAGAATGTTGGATGAGCGAAAGTTGGATAAACGAGACTCTACTGTACTTCAAGGTGAAGAGAACAACATATGGCTTTTCAAAACAAAATCAGAAAACACAGGAACAAAACTAGGAACTTCCAGAGACTATTTTTATCCATCTGGAGGTGACTTGTGTGAACATACCATGACATATTTTGAGCATGCCATGACAGCTCAGCATATCCTTTTGCAAAGTGAGCAGGCTGCTGCAGAGGAACATTAACCTTGAAATTAATAGAAGTCTAACCCAAACAAGTAAACCCAAAACAAAACATCTATATCAGATATCAATTTCACTTCACTAAACAAGTACCTTATTTGTGATCTGAAATCCTTTAATGTGTTTGTACTCAGCTGGTTTATTTTTAAATCACTTTCCTTCAGCTTTGTGGCACTTGTTAATGCTTTGAGCTGGAACAGAAATAATGTATTTAAACTGCATTAAGCTTTTATTAGCAAATTTAGTAACTGGTATTTTGATAATTTAAAGTTAATAAATAATACAATTAAAACAGAATTCATCTAAAAACACACACTACATACTACATGCAAAATTCATTATTTTCTATATTAATCCAGTACAGGCAGTCCCCAAGTTATAAACATCTAACTTACAACTTACAACTCATAGTTAAGAACAGGGGTGAGACAACAGGGAGTGAAATCTACCCCTCAGAAGGGAAATTCACTCCTGAAAGAGCTATCATGGGGAAGCTATATTGTCAATCCTTGTTTCCAGAGCAACCTAAATTTTCAAAATGCAATTGTCACAGGGACAGAAAATGAAGTGAAATCTTCTGAACTGGGGCACAGACAACAAAACAAACACCACAGGTGTGTTAAGCCATCCCTATGCTATTCACAGCTATATATATATGGAGTTACACTTTAAAAATGCACCTGTTCCAACTTACATACAAATTCAACTTAGGAACAAACCTACTGAACCTTTTCATAACTTGGGGACTGCTTGTACTCATATTTAGTGAAGCGATTTTTTTCATATAGTCGACCCTCTGTATCAATAACAGAAAAAAGAATGGGCATTTGTGTATATATTTTAACCCATAAGTTCTTAGCAAAGTGTTCTGGAGACAATATTTTACTATTCTGATAATAAAAGGTATTTTGAGCTATTTTGAGATCTTCCGGGGAGGCCCTGCTCTTGATCCCGCCAGCGTCACAAGCACGGCTGGCGGGGATGAGAGATAGGGCCTTCTCGGTGGTGGCTCCCCGGCTGTGGAACGCCCTTCCCACAGATATTAGGTTAGCACCATCTCTAATGGCATTCTGCAAGAAAGTAAAGACCTGGTTATTTCAGCAGGCGTTCGAATAATTGTGCAATGACTGGTAATGACATAGGAATGGAACAATGGATGACGAATCTGGATCATGTTTTTAGTAATGAGACCTTAGTGAATGGTTACTATAGTAATTGTGTATTAATTGTGTATTAGATTAGGTTATTAACTGTTTATATTGGTGTCGAATTTTGCTGTGTCCTGTGTCTTGTGAACCGCCGTGAGTCGCCTCCAGGCTGAGAACAGCGGTATAGAAGTAAAGTAAATAAATAAATAATTTTTGATAAGAAAGATCATTATTGCCAGATGAATTTTTTAAAAAATCCTTGAAAACTATGCACATTTAATATGCCCTAGGGAAACTATTGCATTCATTATTTTCCATTTTGCCTTCCACCTCCAAGTGAACAACAGAAAAAGGAAGAATTTTTTGGGCACCTAAATGGTGAACATATGACAATTGATGACATAACCCCGGCCAACACACATTTTGATGCCTCAAATGTTAGACTTATTTCTAGATATAGCTCACCTGCTAATTCCAAAAATGGTACCAGTTCTCCCTACGAGATATAGAACATATGGCATATACTAGCCTTCATCTGCTCGCCCATAGAAAATCATAATAACCATACCTAAGAAACTAGCTCTGATGCAGTCTATGCAAAGCAATTTTCTAAATCACTGCCTCAAATAACCCCAGAAACAGGTATAAAAGCCAAGACATCATTTTTTTAAAGTTTGGGCTGTGAATAGCAGCAGGAACACTTGAGCAGTATGGTCACATTTTACATCAAATGACGGAAACAACGCATTCTATGAATACCAAATGTAATGTAGAAAAGATTCAGTTCAAAGTTGACTCAGTAAAATACATAGGGCAGACTGCTGAGGAATTTCATCTTGGTAAGAATACAGTTTGGGTCATTTGGAGAATAACACCTTCTCAGAATAAACAAGGTGTGCTCAGATTTATAGCATCTGTATAGTATCCGCCTAAGAAAACACTATGAAATTTATGAGGTCACTGTAAATTGACAGGCAGCTTGAAATTATGTACAAACGTACATAATCTGCTGGAGGAAACACCAGTTCCTTGTTGAGAAAGTATGTAATGTTTCAGAAGATGCTATAACATCTTTTGAGATTATTAAACAACAGTTGGGTCAAGCCTATCTATTTCAGTACAATTGTGCTATAAACTCAGTTGTTGTTAAGGAGAGCCCAGAAACGGTGACAAAGCAAGACTGTCAGCTTCAAATACATAGCTGCAAATTGCCATCATATTTGTCAGAAGCTTTCTCAACTGCAAAGTCTTTCTTGCCTGTAAAGGCTTACTTACGTTGTCAAAAAAAAGGCATTAAAACAGTTATTGCTGTATCTGAAACACAGAGTATATATTCTCCCAACATCATGAGCCTCATTGGAGCATTCAGAAAACTAAAGCTAGGGCAAGAAGGTTAATGCAGTAGTCTAGTATATCAGGAGACATCCAGACAATTATTGGAAACTCTTCTGTTTGTCTCCTTTTGTTTCAAGCAATCAAAATCTTTCAGCTGTGTAACTAGAACTAGAACTTAACAAAAAACATTTTCTTACCTTTTCAGATAGCAAGTGAGTAACATTTTGCTGGCATCTTTTTTGAAAGCACTCGTAAATATTAAGCAGTTTAGACGCTAATACTTGTTCACAATTGAAGAGAGAATGGTGATTGAATACAATGCTGGAAATGTTAAGATCTAATTGGTAAATCTTGCTTTCTTCTCCTGTCATAGTTATAATACGCTTTTCTAGTTCAGGACGCATTGCCTGCATTTAAAAGAAAACCAGCAAATGTTCCTTTGAAATAATTTTTTTTTCAAAATCTTGAACTGATATATTTTCAAAGCTCAATGTGGTTTGAATTAGAACATGCTATTCTACGTGGATCTACGTTTATCATCTTTGACAGTAATGAAACAAATTAGTCACAAACTCTGTTTTAAACTGCGTCAGAATTTCTGCTAAATCTGACTAGACCCCTTGCTGTTTTATTCCTTGTTACACGTGATCATTTCTTCCTTTAACTCCTTTTCATGACTATTTCCTGATGAATTATTATCTGACTCATCGGATGTTTTCAACAACAGAAAACAACTTACATCTTTGCTTTTCCATTGATAAATCACTTTCTCCTTCGGTCAGCTATCTATGCTTTATCTTTTCTGTCTTTTACCTCAATGATTTTGTTTACTTTCAGTATTATAAGACCAAATAGTTTATTCTTTTATGCATATTAGCTGTGTATAATTCATTGTTGGTTTTATTAAATTATCTTATATGAAATCCACTGAATGGATTTTCTGCTTTTAATGTTACAATTCTCTGGTCTTAATGCTTTTTCTTAAAAAAAAATTGTTTGTAATGTTTTAAAGCTTTACATTCCTGGTCTGTGACTGTAATACGTAATAAAATTTATTCATATTTGAAACACATGATAAGTTTATTGGTTCCAATTATTTTGCAACAGGAGCCCCCGGTGGCACAATGAGTTAAACCCTTGTGCCACCAGGACTGTTAACCGAAAGGTCAGCAGTTTGAATGCATGGAGCGGGGTGAGCTCCCATCTGTCAGTTCCAGCTTCTCATGTGAGGCATGAGAGAAGCCTCCCACAGGATGGTAAAATATCTGGGCGATCCCTGGGCAACGTCCTTGCAGACTGCCAATTCTCTCACAACAGAAGTCACTTGCAGTTTCTCAAGTCGCTCCTGACATGAAAAACAAAACTTTTGCAGATGATTACTATGGCTGGATATACACTGCCATATAATTCCGTTTTAGAATGCAGGTTAACTGCATTGAACTGGATTACATGGCAGTATAGACTCTTATAACCCAATTCAGTGTAGCAGATATCAGTGTTGAAGATGATCGAGACATATTAGGAGGAACTTCTAAATCATGAAATATATACATTCATAGATATTCTATATTGACTATATGGCAAAAAAACCAACAAATTTCTCCTCATGGTGATACCTTTATTAGACCAATCAAAAGGCACAAAATACATAACACTACTTTTCTAAGCTCCCTGTCATCTTCGTCAAGCTAAGATCCCAAAAAACTGTACAAAAAGAAGAAAAATTGCGGTATTCGAGCAATGGCATGTTTGAGCACTAATAATAATAATAATACTAATAACACTTTATTTATACACCGCCTCCATCTCCCCCAAGGGGACTTAGGGTGGCTTACATAAGGCCACACCCATCAATACAGTAGCACACAATATAAACATAAAAAGACACAACAAAAATCAGAAAATAAATTACATAAAATGCAAAACCAATATATGTAAACGACACAGCAGCATAAAACCAAACATTAAACCACAAATAATCACACTTCGCTTTAAGTTAGTTTTAGCAATAATGTTTTGGTCTCCATTAGCAGTTACAAAGTAACTTTATTGAAATACAGAGTATCTCTATCCTAAAATTTTGTCTTTCAGTAACAGAGATCCAAAAGATAACTGATCGGGGGTCTCAAAAAGATGCGACTGTGCAGCAAGGGATAACTCCCATTGGTGCTGGAAAAAACCGTAATATATAAAGATGGCATAAATAAATAACTAAATTTTGACAGCTGCTACTGTATCCTGTCCGAAAATGTTCATGTTGTTTGATTCCATTAAATTTCTTCAGTCTAATTTCTAAGACAATGCATATTATACAGAATACATTAAAATATATCAGCTGAAAATAACCAAATAATACGAACTACTACTGAAATGTATCCAGTTCCTTTATGGTACAACTAAAAAGTAACAAGAAGAAACAAACAAACAAACCTTCCTATATGTTGTCCTTAACTGTGTATCAGTCTCAACAGGGAAAGATACTCTGCAGTGATGAGCTTGTTTCACAGGTGAAGGTAATGATATTATTTCTCCACTTTCTTCAAACCAGTTTGTCCCCTTGACAAAGATGATTCAGATGCATAAACAATACACCCAAGAGCTGATAATTACCTTTTAATCATATTGTTCAGAAATTTGTAAACATAAGCAAAACTATACATATACCCCTTCTTGCTGAAGAAGACGGTTTTCCATTTTGTAATATGTATTCCTAGGAATGTAAGGTTTTCTTGGAATGTAAAATCCTTCATCTTCTAAAATCCGTGGCAACATATTATTTGGCAATTTAGAGCTGTGTATAACTGAGAACATTGGTATGATTTTAGCATTACATTCACACACAGAGTGGGAGGGAGGGAGAGAAAGAGAAAGAGATCATAAATCCTTCCTTATGCATTCTCCCTTCTTTTATCCCACAAACATTGATATCTGACCTAGGAAACAACCAATAAGAGACCAGAATACATGGCATGACAGCAAATCCTCCCAGTCTGTTACATTCATCCCAAATAGAATCAACTTTCAATTGAGTAGGGGTTTTTTTTTCTAATTTTTGCTCTTTTATCTAATCCTCCCACTAGTGCTCCAGAACAATTCATACCAATATGGAATTTCAATGAAGTTTCAAACCTCTGTAAACTTTTCTGAAAGTACTAATTTTAATTGATCTTTGAGAATGGTTGGCAAACCAGAGAGGTCCCAGGAAACAGGAGGAGGATCAATGTTGTTTCCATCATAGAATCAAATCAAATCAAATCATTTATTTCAGTCATTCACCAGCATAGGAAATAGAGTCACATTTTCATACAAACTTGGTATGTTTGGTACATTAAAAATATAAATATAACTATCATACAATCATAGAGTTGGAAGAGACCTGTGGGCCATCCAGTCCAACCCCCTGCCAAGAAGCAAGAAAATTGCATTCAAAGCATCCCTGACAGATGGCCATGCAACCTCTGCTTAAAAGCCTCCAAAGAAGGAGCCTCCACCAAACTCTGGGGCAGAGAGTGCCACTGCTGAACAGCTCTCACAGTTCTTCCTAATGTTCAGATGAAATCTCCTTTCTTATAGTTTGAAGCCATTGTTCCGTGTCCTAGTCTCCAGGGCAGCAGAAAATAAACTTGCTCCCTCCTCCCTATGACTTCCCTTCACATATTTATACATGGCCATCATGTCTTTTCTCAGCCTTCTCTTCTTCAGGCTAAACATACTCAGCTCTTTAAGACACTCATCATAGGGCTTGTTCTCCAGACTCTTGTTCATTTTAGTCCCCCTCCTCTGAACACATTCTAGCTTGTCAACATCTCCCTTCAATTGTGGTGCCCAGAATTGGACACAGTATTCCAGGTGTGGTCTAAACAAGGCAGAATAGAGGGTAGCATAACTTCCCTGGATCTAGATACTATACTCCTATTTATGCAGGCCTAAATCCCACTGGCTTTTTTTTTGCTGCCGCATCACATTGTTGGCTCATGTTTAACTTTTTTAATATCTTTTTCACACATACTGTTGTTGAGCCACATGTCCCCCATTCTGTATCTTTGCATTTCATTTTTTCTGCCTGAGTGGAGTATCTTGCATTTGTCTCTGTTGAACTTCATTTTGTTAGTTTTGGCCCATTTCTCTAATCCAGTGGTTCTCAACCTGTGGGTCCCCAGATGTTTTGACCTTCAACTCCCAGAAATCCTAACAACTGGTAAACTGGCTGGGATTTCTGGGAGTTGTAGGCCAAAACACCTGGAGACCCGCAGGTTGAGAACCACTGCAATCTGTCAATGTTATTTTGAATTCTGCTCCCATATTCTGGAGTATTAGCTATCCCTCCCAATTTGATGTCATCTGCAAACTTGATGATCATGCCTTCTAGCCATTCATCTAAGTCATTAATAAAGATGTTGAACAGAACTGGGCCCAGGATGGAGCCCTGCTGCACCCACTCATAACTTCTTTCCAGAATGAAGAGGAAGCATTGGTGAGCACCCTTTGGGTTCGTTCGCTTAACCAATTATAGATCCAGCTAACCGTAGTTTTGCCTAGCTTCTTGAAAGGATGCATCTACGTGTGGGAGTTTTACAAGGTATTAAGCCTTCTCTGCCAAAGAGTACTAATGCCTCACCAAACGACACATTTCAGGATTCCATAGCATTCATCCATGACAGTTTAAGTCGAGTCGATTGCATTAATTATACAATGCAGATGCACCCCAAAAGCGTGGGAAGTGGATTTGAGCAACTACCAGCTAGTCAGTTTGACATCAAGATTAGAAAAAGATATAGAAGAGATAATCAAGCAGCAATTCTATAACCATTTGGAAAAAAATTATGTGATTGCTAAACTCCAGCACAACTTTATCAAAAACGTGTTATGCCAGATACTTTTTTTATACTTTAAAACTTAGCATTAAAAACCTTGGAAGGTCAGGGGACTACTCTACAAATATCCACTTCAACATTTGTAAAAGGAAGGACATTGTCATACTTTGGAATCAAAAGTACCTGGGAGAGCGCTTGGTATGAAAAGATAATCACATTGTTCTTCCTTCCAATCACTGTGTTCATACTCAGCAGCTTTTACTTCAAGTAGTTCTGGCAGTATTTCTCTGACATGGCGAAGCAGTGGGGTTTGCTCATTTAGGTCACAGGCATGTTGAAGACTGTCATTTATTGAGTTCTATTGTGTATTCACCATGAACAAAATCAGTGTGAAATACTGAATTTAGAGAAAAGTGGACAGTTAACTTTAAAATGGAGCACATTTTAGATAAAAAGATTAAAATGAACACACATTATTTTCAGATAAAATAAACTATATTTATATACAGTAACCATAAAGTGAAAACATTATATTATTAAGCCCCCTTCTACACTGCCCTATATAACAGGATCTTATCTCAGATTATATGCTTATTCCAGATTATATGGCAGTGGAAACACACATAATCCTGTTCAAATCATACAATCTGGGATCAAATCCTGGGATATAGAGTCTAAGATCCCTTCCACACTGCCCCTATAGCCTAGGATCTGATCCCAGAATATCTACTTATCCCATATTATCTGGCAGTGGAGACATATAAAATCCAGTTTAAACCAGATAATCTGGGTTCAGATCCTGGAGTATAGGGCAGTTTAGAAGGCGGCTAAGAAATGACAAAATGCCTTTTAGATAGATCATGCATTGTTAAACAGGAATGCATTGGCTATAACCCTATTGTGTAAAACTGGTGGAAAATACAGTTCTAATGGGCATGTGGTCAGACACCTGCTGAATTATAAAGTGGGTGGTGATGTGTAACTTAAAGGACATGCTAAAGAAGCTGAGTCATGACCATGTGACAGTCATGACAAGGGTTGCATCATTCACTTTTGTCCCTGGGTGATGACGAGCAAGCAATGGGTATACAAGAGGGCAGGAAGTGTGTGTTCTCTCTCTTGCCATGATTCTCTTCTTGCCGTACATCTGTTGCTGATACTACATTGTGAGTATATCTCTGTTTATGCCATTGACTAATGGCATATATTTATACATAAAACAACATGTCAAGATGAAAAGCCTCCTGTGAGTTTGGATGAAAACTGAATCAGAGTGTTTTCGCTACTCTCCGACTTCCAACTAGAAATAAATGGTTGATGAATATTTGCCTTATTATTTTATTTTTTCTGGTACTACTTGGACTATCTTTCAGCCATACTGCAAAACTGAGAAACTATTATAATCATTTTCATTTTAAAAATTCAACAACATTATTGGCTGGCATCCTGTTCACTTTTTATGGCTTTAAGACTGACTTCTACATTTTGTAATTCACATGTATAGTCTTTGCATCATAATGTAGGAAACAAGAGTGGAACAAGGTAATTTTAAAGTTTAAGATGTAAGCAACAAGGAAAAAAAATAAAGATACGTCACTGGTTAGAACCTATATTCAGGGTTACTGTATATAGATCAGCTTGAAAATATACTTAATAATTCTTCTTTTACAAATGAAAAAAGACAAAAGAACAGGGCTTTCAAATATGGGTGAATTCTTTAGTGGGATGTGATCTGATCAATTTAATGTAACAGGAATAAAAACCATGCAAACCGAAGAAAGAATACCTGGTCAACATTTTGATCAATTTCTTTCAGCTTTGTGTGGTTTTCAAAAGTTGATGTAAAAAATGCCAAGGCTTCATCTAATGGAACTTCCTTCTAAGATAGACAAAACAGCTGAGCAACTTGAAAACTGCTAACCATTCAATTTTCTTATTTCCCAAAGTTAATTTCCTTAATAAGAACTAATATCTATTTGCCACAGTATCACCATCTTGGTACTAAGCCTTTCATTAAGCTTTAACTACTTCCCAATAAATCAACCACTTAATGGCAAGTCAACACAAATAAAAATGCCAATGATTCAATGGATCTGCAAGAAGTTTCAAAATTATGAATACAATTTCAAAGCAGTATATTTTATGACAGCAACATATTACTATTATTCAAAAAGTTACAGACAGTTTAATGAGTTACCAAGTTTTACCAACCATATTCAGCCAGAAACAAAACTAAAAAATGACCCCACAAATGGAGAATATCTTATTAGGTGACCCTTATGTTGCAGGGTCACCAACTTACAAATGACTGAGTTTGTGCCTGGGAGAGTCATCTAGCAGTAATCATTTGAAACTCTATGCCCCACCCTTTCAAGTGGTAAGAGTTTCATTCATGGGTAGTTTGTGATTGCAGAGATATAGTGATTTCAAATTGGCTCCATCTTTTTGAAACACTCTGTATTTTGTTATTGATGTTATACTTTGACTTATGCAACCCTATGAATATGGGACCTCCACCAACCCTTCTCAAGATTTCTAAATTCAGGGAGGTGATTTCCTTTACTGAGTAAATCCACCTCTAGGACATTCTTCCTCTATTCCAGTGGTTCTCAACCTGGGGTCCCCAGATGTTTTTGGCCTACAACTCCCAGAAACCCCAGCCAGTTTACCAGCTGTTAGGATTTCTGGGAGTTGAAGGCAAAAAACATCTGGGGACCCCAGGTTGAGTACAACTGCTCTATTCCATTTGCCTTCCATTTTGCCAAGTGTTGTTGCCTTTTTCAATTAATCACATTGTCTAATAACATGTCCAAAGTATGACAGCTTCAATTTAGACATTTTGGCTTCTAGTAAGAGTTCAAGCTTGATTTACTCTAAGATCTGTTCATTTTCGCAGTCTGTGGTATCTGCAGATATCCTCTAGCACCACATTCAAATCCTGTTAATTCTCTTCCTGTAAACTTTCTTAACTATTCAGTATTCACAACCATACCTAGAAATAGGAAATATTATGGCATTGATAATTCTGACTTTGGTTGCATTTCCTGCCAGCTTTTGCTACACCTCACTACAGCATGCAACCCTGTTTTCTTAAAACACTGATTGAAAATGTCGCTGACTCACACATACCAAGTACAGCTATGTCAAGGCATTCTGTTTCTTCTTTTATGGGTTCTAGTTTTCTTGATTCTTCTCACATGCCATGTTCCTAACACATAAATTGTGCAGCACTACCTCTGAGGATGCTTGCCATAGATGCAGGCGAAACGTCAGGAGAGAATGCTTCTAGAACATGGCCACACTACCTCTGAGGATGCTTGCCATAGATGCAGGTGAAACGTCAGGAGAGAATGCCTCTAGATCATGGCCACATAGCCCAAAAAAAACTACAACAACCCAAATAAATAAATGCTACACTTCTCTTAAAATTGCCATCACTATTTGCACTCAACACAAACGCCTTATTTTCGTTCTTACTATGGTATATTAGTAATCCTTTAAGCATAAGAAACATTAAGTTTGCGCTCTCTCTCTCTCTCTATATATATATATGAGACATAGGTAAAGTCTTAAATGAAGGACATGTGAAGACGCATAATTGGAATTCAGACACTTTTAGTTTATCATTTCTGACAGTATATTATGAAAGTTTTATTACCCCAAGACTCAAAACGTCAAAGTTGTTTGGGTTTCCTTCAGTAGGTGCATCCTGGTTATCAGGGAAAAAATCTTCTTCTTTGGCCTAAAATAAAAGGATATCTCAGTGTACTTTTTAATATTGAAGACAAAGAATAAACAAGAACACAGAATACTCACAAGATTCCCATATCTGGAACTTGACTTATTCTTTCGGAGAGAATCCAAAAAGTGTAGAGAAGAAGACAAACCTTTTAAATTGGTTGAACCATCCCCCTTGAATAAAAACACAAATACATGTTATTGTAGGCTTCATTTGAATGCCAAACACAAGTTCAATTGAAGTTACTCATTACCTTGACAGTTTTCAGTTTCCCTCTTACTCTATCGCGCAATGCTTCAGTCAGTCTAACCTGTTGTTCCACATCAGTAACAACTATATTAAAGAAGATTTTAAAGACGTGTTTTATAATAGATATTGCAAAGAAACATCAAGAAACATTTCATAGAATCATAGAATCAAAGAGTTGGAAGAGACCTCAAGGGCCATCCAGTCCAACCCCCTGCCCAAAGCAGGAAAATTGCATTAAAAGCACCCCCAACAGATGGCCATCCAGCCTCTGTTTAAAAGCTTCCAAAGGAGGATCCTCCACTACACTCGTGGCAGAAAGTTCCACTGCTGAACAGCTCTCACATTTAGGAAGTTCTTCTAATATTCAGGTGGGATCTCTTTTCTTGTAGTTTGAAGCCATTGTTCTGCGCCCTAGTCTCCAGGGGAACAGAAAACAAGCCTGCTCCCTCCTCCCTATGACTTCCCCTCACATATTTATACATGGCTATCATGTCTCCTCTTTTCTGCAGTCTCATGTGGAACCTAATGAAGTCTGGAAACATGGCAAGAATCATATTTGAAAATGGTTATCAATCTTTATTATTAACTTGAGTCCTAGAAGTATACAAAAATTATAAATGATGTTCAACAATGGAGCATAAAACACATGATTTCAAATTGCATTTTTAAATAATAGCTTACAATTTCCATACATAATACTACAAAACGCATTTAAATATTCATGATTTTGTGTTATATGCGACAACTATCCACAGAGAGTAAAATAGTTAATAAACGTATATATAGTGTTGGTCTTTACATTAGAGTCCAATTTAAGCCACATTTGTAAAAAAAAATCCTTTAAAAATCAACTTAGTAATGAAAAAATAACATTTAATTACCTTCCTGCGGATCTTCCTCAGCAGCTCCTTTTGAACTGATGCTATCAACATATACATTGTCTTCAGTTTGCTACATTAAACAAGAGGAAAGTTGCAAGTAAGTTTTTACCTTATTTATATCCCATCTTTTTCCTGGGATGGAAGAATTTTCTACATTATCAGGTTTAAAAATATATCCCAGGATCTGATCCTAGATTATCTGCTTTGAACTGGATTATATGTGGCCCCTTCTACACTGCCATATAACCCAGATTATCAAATCAGATAATCCACATTATCTGCTTTGAACTGGATTATATGAGTCTACACTGCCATATAATCTAGTTCAATGTATATAATCTGGATTTTATATGGCAATGTAGAAGGGGCCTAAGGGAGGGAGCAGGTTAAAACAACCTATTTCCTCTTGGGTTTCAGCCTCCACCCCCAACGCAAACCTCATGCTTTCCTGGGAGAGGTGGCTAGATGGCAAAGGGGCCTGCAGGCAGTGCAGACCACCCGTACATGAGAAAATGATGTCATGAAGTGAGAGGGGATGCCTCCTCCCCCTCAATTCATGATGTACCATTTTCTCACGTCAGATGTCTTATACAGAGGGGATTGCATTGCTCGCAGGCCCCACTAGTAAATTTGGGGGTGGGGGTTGGAGAGGTGCCATCCTGCTCTCCTGGGCTTTTGGGAACCCAAGGAAGTGGAATGGCTGTGGAGACTAATGTCCCCAGGCTGCAGAAGCTGTGCCAGAAGTCAGTCCACATAGCAAGCATGTAGCGGGGGGGGGGGGGGGGGGAGCTTGAGGGGCTTCAGCCCCCCCCCCCGAAATTCTCATGGTGGTTCGCGAAAAGGCCTTACTGGTGCATTATTTAAACTGTTATGTTTATTCATATCATGATCTGATCACCATAATCAATATATCCCATATGCATGGGGGTATTGGGGTAATGATACAAAAGGTTTGCTAGGCTAGAGCCTCTTTCACTCAGACTCAGCCCCCCCAAAAACCCCCCTGAAAAAAAATTCAGCCCCCCCCCTCCGAAACGAAATCTTGGCTATGGGCCTGCCACATAGGGCCCTCACCTCTAAAGACCTGGACCTTAGCTTAAGGTCCAGATCTTTAGGAGTGATTAATTAATGCAGAGTAAACTGGGAAACCCCAGTTTACTCTGCATTAATTCACTTTTTCTGAGACATCATTTGGATGCCTCAGATAAAAAAGCGAAACAGGCCCCTCATTTTGGACCTGTCTGGAAGGTCCCTGGGGCCCCTTCCACACATCTGAATAAAATTCCACGTTATCTGCTTTGAACTGGGATATATGGCAGTGTGGATTCAGATATTTCAGTTCAAAGCAGTTATTGTGGGATTTTCTGCCTTGACATTCTGGGTTATATGGCTGTGTGGAAGGGCCCTGAGTCTCCACTGCCTTGTAATCTGGAATAAGCAGATAATCTGGGATCAGATCCTGGGATATAGGGCAGTGTAGAAGGGCAGCACTACAAAAAGGCAGCAGTTTCAAAATTCTTACTTTAGTAAATGGTAAACTGAAAGAACATACCTTCTTTCTAGCACTTTCCTTCTGTAAAAAATCCATTTTCCTCACAATTCTTTCTGGGATTTTTTCTTTCTGGATAAGACAGAAGAAAATATTTTAAATCATCATCTAGATGGCACACTTCATAAAGGAAATTAAACAAATGAAATTGCATACTTTTAAAGAATGAGTTTGTATCTTTTTTACAATATTGTGTTCACTAGCCAGACATTTCAACACAATGATACACTGTCTTCTTAACTTTTAAATCATCAGAGTTCCCTTTACATATGAATAATGACTATGTTGCTGTTTTACTTTTAAACAGAATACAATATCACACCCAAAAGAGACACCTGCTTGTCTTCATTTGCTAAACAATTCTTCCCAAAAACTGTATAACTATGTTGATAAATCCACAATGTAAAAAAGAAATATGATAGTGGTTTACAAACTGATCATACATCAGGAATTAAGCCCTAGCAGCTGGAAAAGGTTGGAAGAAAAGTCAAATATAAATAACAGATGAACAACAGATGCTGGCTTTACAGCATGGATATTTGTTTATACGAAAAACATGTTACATTTCTGTTTTTTAAATATCTATGTAAAATTTCAGGAATTCTGACAAGGGTAGGGAACAAACTCAAAACTTCAGCAGTCATCCAAATAATTGTCATAAAACAAGCTGCTTCTGAGATATATATATATATATATATATTATGACAAAAGATTTAGACAAATAAAAAGCCAACATATCCACAGAAATTCCTGTTAACGGTTGTCTTATCTGGAAAACATTTCTTTGGTAAACAAAGGCCTAATGGTACAATAACTGTATAATCTATTCTATATTAACAAGGCTGTTTAATGCATTTGAAATTTTGAACACTGAATTTGAAAATGTAAATGTTTAATAATATTTTCCAGTTCTTGCCTTATTTTTTCTCTCCATGGAAGTCTCTGTTTTTGTTGTTATAATGCATTCCCCAATTTAATAATTGGGAGCTATCATGGAAGCTGTAAAAATACAAAATATCCAAATGGAGTATGATTCACAGAAACATATACCCTGTATTCATATCATTTCAGTTTGTCATTCATTAGAAACCAGACTAGATGTATTATATAAAGATCAGTTAAAAATGTCTCCACAATGTACTTTTCACACATTAATCGGTATCACAGGTCACCATTTTTTCTAGATAGTACAGGAAGGTTTTGTGCCAGTGTTGTTCACCTGTTAAATGTAATGTATGCTGGTGTAAAATATTTTATACAGTTCAAAATAATACAAAATAACAGTGTGCTGACACCCTACAGCCAGCCATCCATACCCACAGATTCTGCATCCAGATTCAATCGTCCATGGCTTGAAAATACACCCCCTCCCAAAAAAATCCAAAACGCAAGCCTTGATTCCAACATTTTATATAAGGAACACCATTTTATTATGCTATTTTATAGAATGGGACCTGAGTGTCCACTAATTTTGGTGCCCATGAATAGTCCTGGAACTCCAGTGGATACCAAGGGCCCATTGTACATTATAACAGATTTGCAAACTTGGAACATCACAACTAAAGCAAAGAAACTAGCCAACTATATATGGCAGCACCTAGAATGGATTGCTGCCAAGGACTGAAGAAACCATAAGCAAAGTAGATGTCATCAGTCACTTCTATATTACATGGCTATTGACCTACATTCACTAATAACATGGCAAAAACAAGTAGGCTTTTTCAAGTAATTTGATACTCTAAGTAAATATGTGTGTGTGTGTGTGTGTGTGTATATATGTATATACGGTAAACATTAGTCTTCAATATAGAGAACTACAAGTTGAATATTCCTTACTCAAAATGCTTGCAGCTAGAAATCTTTTGGATTTCAATTTTTATTTATTTCTTATTTATTTATTAACTTTATTTGTACCCTGCTACCATCTTCCCAAGGGACTCAGTGCGGCTTACATGAGGCCAAACCCAAACACAACAATACAAGCAATAAAACAACAATACAAGCAATTAAAAACATAGACAATAAAATAAACAACACTATTAAAAACAACACATAATTAAAAACAGAGGGGAGGCCAAATGTAAAGTTAAAATTGGAGGTATGCTGGGACATGAATGGAAGATGATACTGGTGTTTATGGAAGGGCATACGAGCAGACTTAAAAAATGTAAAGTGCTTTGGAGGACAAAGTGCTATGGGAACATTATTCCGGTAAGGCACACTGGAACAGCCACGTCTTCAAGTTCCTCCTGAAGACTGCCAAGGTTGGAGCCTGTCTGATGTCTTTAGGGAGTGAATTCCAAAGTCGAGGGGCCACCACCGAAAAGGCCCTCTCTCTCGTCCCCACCAATCGCGCCTGCGATACTGGTGGGATCGAGAACAGGGCCTCCCCGGATGATCGAAGAGATCGTGTGGGTTTGTATACAGAGACGCGGTCACACAGGTAGGCAGGTCCCAAACTGTTCAGGGCTTTGTAGGTAAGAACCTGCACCTTGAATTGGGTCAGGTAGATGAAAGGCAGCCAGTGGAGCTCCTTAAACAGGAGGGATGACCTCTCTCTGTAAGGAGCCCCAGTTAACAACCTGGCTGCCACTCGTTGGATCATCTGAAATTTCCGGGCCGTTTTCAAGGGCAGCCCCACATAAAGTGCATTGCAGTAATCCAGTCTAGAGGTGACTAAGGCGTGGACCACCTTGACCAGATCCACCACTTTTCTCTTTTGGGGTGGGGTATATGTGAGAAATACCTGTATTTGAATACTGTTACATAATGAAATATTTTGGAGATGAAACCCAGTATAAACATGAGATTCATGCCTTGACTTAAGAGTTTACTTCGTTCTGTGACTTGACACCTAACTTGAGGTGCTCTTATCTCAAAGCAATTTTCCACTGGCATGCTATTCATCTGTTCCAACTCCCACCCCCATTTTTGTTGCGTGTGAATGCAGTTTTTGTGTTGTGTTGCACATTCAAATGGAACAATTAAAAAAGAAAGATCAACTTTAAAATGGTAGAAGCACAAAGTTGTGGCAAGGAAGACAAAGCACAAAATGAAGCAGCAGAAGCAGCATTTCCTTCATACCGTCATCATTCCACCTCACTCCCTCTCTTGCTCTCTCTCTCTCTCTCTTCATAAAGCCAAAAACCACAAGAAATCAACTAAACCAAAGTTACTCAAAGTGGACAAGAGCAAAGCAGACAGCTGTGTGGAAGGGGCCAGGCTGACCCTATATCCCAGGATCTGATCCCAGGTTTTCTGCTTTGAACTGGATTATATGAGTCTTTACTGCCAGATAATCTGGGATAAACAGACAACCTGGGATTGGATCCTTGGTTATAAACCTGTTTAGAAGGGCCCTGAGACCGCACTGCCATATAACTCAGTTCAAGGCAGATAATATGGGATTTGATATAGGTGTGTGGAAAGGGCCTTAGTTTAGCCAACCTGTGTAATACCTTCCTGTACTCTATTAATAGCTCAAAACTGCCTACAGCAGCAATTGCCCTCAAGGCTTGTGGACTACATTTCCCAGAATTCTACACCGTTGGCTAAATTATCAGGGGCTTCTGGGAATTGAAGTCCTAGGCGTAACCACTTCATTCCCGTCAGTATTGGAGGGACGCCTCTCAACTCTCGCGAGAGGAGAGGCATTGACAAAGCCGCCAATGTAAGTCTCGCGATGCGACGTTCAGTCACGGTTGGAGGCGGAAGGGGAAGCAGGACGGGGCTGTTTGGGAAGCAGAAGGCCGCCGGTGGAAGGAAAGGCCCTTTGAGGGACATGACAGCATCTCTAGAAAGAAATAAGGAGTTAAGAGTGACCGAGCTGCGTTTGGGTACCTCAGTGGAGTCTTCTCCCCTTCGCCTCTCTACTACAGAAGGGATAAGCGTGGAGAGGGCCCAGTTCTCCCCTCACCCTTAGGCCCCGAAAGCCAGGCCTGACTGGAATAGACTGATTTGTTTCCTTCGCTACTAATTGGCTCCTCAGCATGGTCAAGAAGAACACAATCCCCGACGGGTAAGTATCCCCACCAATGCGTTCGTGGGGGGGAGAGAGGCAAAAGGGAGGGGGCGAGCACAGCCCCACCTGCTGCCTTCTTCATGGCAACATACAGTCAGGAAAGGTGAGTATTGGCCAACGCACTACAAGCAGAAGATGCCTCTTGTCATCCCCCAGGTGAGTATTGTGCCCCACACTGTTTATCAGTGCGCCTTCGTCAGACACTTCTTCCTTTTCGGCCCCCATCTACACTGACCATTTGATGCAGTTCGGAGCTTGTTTCAGGTAGATAAACAACATCCATTTATTTATTTCGTATCAAAAGCATTGCATAAATTAGTATAAAACTGATAAAAATAGAAGGTGTGTAGGCGGCTAAATATCTTTTGACCAAAACATGGCATTGTCTGTAGCCTCCAACAATTCCTCCTATGTACATGAGGCAGGGCACAATGGACAAGCATACAGATGCAGAGTTGTCTGTTCTCCACAGTCACACAAAGTATGGGATTCTTTTAGGCGGTGTCATTTTGCCAGGTTGTCTTTTGATCTGCCCACTCTGCTTCTTAATCTATTCAGGGACTTCCAGGTTGCCCATTCTTGGTTTGCCCTTGGAGGAAGACCGTTGCGGGGGGAGGCCATCCAGTTGGGATTTCCTGATTTAGCTGCCCAGAGGGATACTCTTCCTGTTGCTGGAGGGACGCCAAGAGGAGTGGTAGTTCTCATAAAGATTTTCCTTGATTTGAGTCTACTGGGAGGAGGCCGGTAGCCATGTAGTGGATGGTTTTCACAATGTTCAACCTTATTTCTCTCACATTTAGCAGCAACTTCCCATCGCACATCGGGGGAGGGGGGGACAATGCCACCTAGCTTGTAGAGTTTATCAACAGGTGTAGGTTTAAGACATCCTGTGATTATTCTGCATGTTTCATTCAATGCTATGTTCACCTGCTTTGCATAGGCAGACCTATGCCAAACAGGACAGGCATCCTCTGCAGTTGAGTTAAGACAAGGCCAGGGCTGATGTTCTTATTAATTTTGGGCCTGCACCCCATGTGCTGCCAGTAAGTTTCGCAGGATGTTATTGCGTGCAGCTATAAAAACAACACCATAAAAGCATGGCAAAAGGGAAGCCCTTCAGGCACATTAGTGCTCTTTGGTCTGTCCTCAAACCAGGCTTCAAACTGGTTCCAGGATTTCCTATCCGCACTTTCTTCCATACTGGTTTGAATCGGACTATTTATTTATATCCGGCATTTCCCTCCCATTGGAGATTCAAAGCAGCTAACAACAAGTATAAAACATAGAGGCACATTAGGCCAAAAAGGAAATGATCTGGGGGCTGTTCCACACCGCAATATAACCCAGAATATCAAGGCAGAAAATCTCACAATAACTTCTTCGAACTAGGTTATCTGAGGGCCATTCCCCACAGTCATATAACCCAGTATATCAAAACAGAAAATCCCACAATATCTGCTTTGAACTATTAAACATATTGTATAGTATTATATGCTATATGTATAAGATGTTCATGAAACAAAAACATTTTGTGTTTAGACGGGTATCATGTCCAAAATATCTCGTAAAGTGTAATAAATACTGCTATTTCAAAATTCCAAACACCAGCAGTCCTAAACATTCTGGATAAGGAGTACTCAAACTGTACTTCTAAACAATGGTATTTCTAAAGGGTTATGTTATATAGTTCCAATAAATAATTTGTTATGACTCAAACACGCTTCAGTTTGGTATTTTTCAGTTCTCTTCTATTTCCATTCGTCACGCAAATTCTTATAACTTTCTGTTAAATTGCCAACATAATATGTGAATCAAGTTTTGTTTACCTGATTTTAATTATTAACATAAAAGTTCAGAAACCTTAGAAAAGATTTTTAATGTGAACTTAGATTCTAAATTAATTGACATTCGTTTGATGTTGAGAATGTTTTTAAATGACAGCCGACACAAGTGCAGCTGATAAGAAATTAACCAATTCAATTACGTCTTGATCAGCACATGGAAATGTGACTTTCCGGGTATTTTGAACCATGGTTTACATATTTCATTCTTATTGGCCATGTTTATCTGGGGCTTTTCAAAACTGACATTGTAAATATCTAGAAGATAAAATCATCTGTACTACGTAGCCATATAAATCCTAATTTTATAGACCAATCATCATGTTGTCTTCAGTGTTCAGCAGATCACTGTATGACACGATTTTTGTTCCTGGGCTATAAATGTCATTTCCTAATTAGTTCTATCACTAAAAATTGGAAAATTGTATTAAACTGAAAAAACTTTGTTTTTGTGGGACATCCTGCAGCACATTTTACTATGGTGTTTCAATGAATATCTCACAGAATTTCAACCGATTCAACATAGTTTACAGCAGCCACAAAAACAGATTTTTTGGAGTTTAACAACTTTCAAAGTAATTACTACACAATTAAACAGGAAATAACACTTTCAAACCAGGAACAGAAAATGTTTCAGTTTTCATTATATAGTGAAATACTTGACCTGTTCCATCTCAGAAGCATGGCAACAGTATTTTATTCCCAGCAAGATTGGCAGGTATTATGTATTGTGATAAATTTCTCAGTAAATTGGAGATTCCAATAATTTTCTAAAACCTCTTAAGTTGTATGGTGTGAAAAAACTTGTAAATCGATTTCCCAAACCATTACTGTATATTAATTTCACTAGTGATTTTGCAGTAGAATATGCTGCTTCAGAGCATGGTAGAGTCTCTTCTGGAGATTTATTTTTAAACAAAGGCTGGATGGCCATTTGTTGGGAGTGCTTTGATTGGGTGTTCCTAAATGGCAGGGAGTTGGATTTAGGCATACAGTGGAACTTAAGAAACAATATATTAACACCCATTTCAGTTTAATTAATTGAGTCAATATTTACACAAGAAGCAATAGTACTACTAAAAGCTTTAGATAATTTTAGAATTGTATCTAATCAGAATAGTAACAGGCAATTTTTATTAACTTTCTAAGATTGTGAAACAGTCTTTTGTTAAAAGGAAATGTTATGAGAGAGCTATAACTTCTGAGCATCTCCTTGAATGTCTCTTATTCCATAGACCAAAGGATGTGAAAGATAGATGAACAATTCAGTACTATTCATGCTTATATTTATCTAATACATGACAGATTCAGCATCACTGAACTGGAATTTCAAAATCTGAAATACTCCAAAACTGTCCACATGGGTGGTTGAGATACTTTTGCTTTTTTGTGCACATAAACTGTTTCATTTGCTATCAATCTGTATCATCTCTCAACTAGGAGCCCCCGGTGGCACAGTGGGTTAAACCCCTGTGCCGGTAAGACTGAAGACTGACAGGTTGCAGGCTTGAATCCGGGGAGAGGCAGATGAGCTCCCTCTATTAGCTCCAGCTCCTTATGCGGGGACATGAGAGAAGCCTCCCACAAGGATGATAAAAACATCAAATCATCCAGGCGTTCCCTGGGCAATGTCCTTGCAGACGGCCAATTCTCTCATACCAGAAGCAACTTTAGTTTCTCAACTTGCTCCTGACACGATTAAAAAAAAAAATCTCTCAACTTAAACTTTTAGTTGGTTTGTGTTATTACAGTTAACAGAATTATTACTTGCTCTATGTTTTTCTGATTATAGTAGAGTGTATCTTTAGTTAACTTGTGCAGCCATTCTTCTGACATTAGTGCTCTTGTTCATCGTGCCACTTGGCCAGCTGTTTTGTCTTATAGAATATCGCCTTGATCTTCCAGTTTTCCATTGCATTTGAGAAAACCTAGTTTTCATTATGCTGTTGGGGGAGTGCCATTTGAGGGTATTCTAAAATATTTTTGAACTTATGTAAACTTTGGACATCCTTTTAAAATGTTGATACTTCGTCCTTTCCACCCAGTGACTGATTTTGACTCCATTTCTGTCAGCACTGACTATCTGAGTTTTCTGTTAAAAAGGGCAGTGAGCTCATCTTACATTTCAGTTGGATAAGTTGTTGCTAGAATTTCATTGTGTAAATGCAAAGCACATTTGTTCACATTTTACTTTGTAGGACCCTGCAGAGAAGAGATGACATTGCTGGCTACTCAGAGCTACTTTTGGTGGGAAAACTGGCACATGGGGAACAGGAACAGTAATTGTTAATTCATAGTCACCACAAATGTGCTGCACGCATCTACACCAGGCATAGGCAAACTACAGCCCTCCAGGTGTATTGGACTTCAGCACCCACAATTTCTAACAGCTTTCCAGCTGTTAGGAATGGTGGGAGTTGAAGTCCAAAATATCTGGAGGGCCTAAGTTTGCACATGTCTGATCTGCACCAACCCACTGGAGCCTTGTATAGTATTCTAAACACTTTTTAAAAAAATCACACATAGTGTATAATTTAATATATGACAAATAGAACTACCCGAACTTTGTAGACTTTGGAGGATATTGACAGGCGGCTTCTTCATGTTGCAATCAACTTTATTAATTCTGTGAAGCAGAGTTTAAGTTGGCACACAAAGGGCCCTTCTACATAGGTACTAAAATCTGCCTCGAGATCGGGGTATCTATAAAATGTGCATCCTCGTTGTAATTAAGGGTAACTTGTGTTGCAGTTATAATATAAAGACCATCCAAAATCGCCTTCATGTCACAGCCCATTGTGAGATGTTTTGCATCAATTGTTTTATATGGTTTGATTTACCTCTATGTTAGCAGAAGTTCTCTAAATTGCTTTTTCCAAACATTACAGTTGGCCATGGAGTTCTGTATTGTTATTGATTTAAAAAAAATAGTTAGGGTTTTTTTGTCCATGAAATTAGTTGCACTGTTTTTCAACAAATGTCAAATTTGAGGTGCTGGGTGCCTTGGGTACCTTCTGTTTGACAACTTCATAAATTGTAATGTATGTATTTTGTGAAATTGGTTATTTTAAAAAAATAAAGTTATGATAGAATACTGTCTTATCTGTTTTTTAGTAGAGAAAGAGATCCTGAGCTGGTACCTCCGTTACAAATATGGAGTGTTATTCATTTGACAGCCTAAGATAATTTCCTATTCTATATGTGAAATAGGAAAACTCAATTTGTATGTGAGTTTGGCTGTATTCCCTTTCCCTACTTTTCATTTTGTTCATTAGATCACAAGCGATAGCTTTAACTGTCAATTTCCTTGAGTACATTGAAAGAAAAATAGGTTAGTATATTTGCATAATATATAAATGCAGATTGTTTCTTTTTATCCAACAGAAAGCTCAACATAAAACGCAAAATAACTTCATTTGAAACACGTCAACAAGTCATGTAATTTAATGGATCTTAACTAGTGTTAGTTAAAAATGTCAAACCAGAATTTAAGACTGTGATTTCAAATTATTTTGCTAACTGCATCAGTGTGATATTTAAAACTATGTCAGTTCATTAAATACAGTCTACCTCTAAAAGCTGCTGCATCATGGAAATGAGCGATTAAAAAAAATGTTTTGAAAGAAAGAAGCAATGCAAGAAGCATCTAACCCATAGTTTGGATCAGTTTAACATAATAGTTTTTTTATTTATTACTACGATAGCTCTGGCTCCAATTCCTGCTTTGAAATAGGGTAATTGTACAAAAAGAGTTTAGAAGAATGGAAGATTCTCCTGAAGATAGAGAGATTTGCAGCTTGAAGAAAAACTTTTTAAAAAAGGACATACTAGTCATTTGATTCGGTTCTGTAAAAGTATTATCTTCATTGGATAACCTTTTCCCATATATAAAATAGAATCCTAGGGTTGGAAGAGAAACACGGGCCATTCAGGAAACACAATGAAAGCACTCCCAACAGATTGCCTCAGTTTAAAAATTTGCAGAGACCATCAAATATTTGAATGATACAACAGTGTTGTGTGAAAGAAGATATTCCCAACTTACTTTGCTACTACTGCCTTTAAAGGATCACATACTCAACTCTGTACGAGCACATTTTGTCTAAATTTTGAAATAAAATGAAAGTCTTTGAATTTACCTTAGTAAAGCGTCGAACTTGCTTTGTATATTTTGGAGAAGTTGATTCAATAAAAGTTACCAACTGTACTTCTGTGTCTCTTCATTTCACTTATCACTGATTTGAAGTCTTTCTTTTATTTAGTTCATGTGATAGTAGAAATATTAATTTTACTTGGGAGGGACAATACTAAGGCAATTAAAACTTTGCGTGTTGGTTTTTTCTTGCATTCATTATATTTCTAGGAATACAAATAACAGCATTACAAGTTTTATTCCAGATGTTCATCCATGTAACGTTACCAGTATGCTTTTTCAACATATTTCTGTTTTGGATTAGCATGCTTTCAACAGCCAAGAAAGATCTCAACAAGCATTCTGTCCAGCAGAAATGTGGCACAATTATGTAGGCCAGGTATTCAGTAGAAGAGATAGTTCATGAATAAATCTGAGTACAGAGGAAAAAGTATATTGTGGACAAATACTTCTTGTTAAAGAACTTGAAAATGTGTTCTTAACTGGGCTTTAGATAACATCTTAGACAGTAGCTTATCTCAGTTTACCTAGCAAAGCCAATAGTAAGGACTTGTGATAGTTGTAGTTGAAAACATGGAGAGGTATACATGTTTCCCATCCATCCTTGGAAGTAAATGTTGTTAATAGAGTAGCAGCATGGCAATAATTGTACATGTGTATATTTTTGTCATTAAATTTGTCTAATATATGCTATTGTTTAGAGTCTGTTAACTACTGAGAAATCATGGCATTGTGTCGTGTGCGCAAAAATGATTTGAGCATGGTAGGTTTTGTGCTTATGTTCCTAGTCATTCCCTGCATTTTTCCCCTCAGAAATGATAAACACTATTTTCATATAGTTTATTCTAAAATATATCTCCATTGCACAGATAAATGCGCAGAATTGAACTCTTGGCCAGTCTGTGATTAAAATATGACAAATATTTGTCATATAACATACCTGATGCAGTTCTGTTATCAGAAGAGTTACAGGCAATCTTAATTGCTTGTACTTATGAGTAGGCTGCAAGGGCCCCAGAATAGCACATGATTCATTCGCTGCTCTGAGTATTATAGAACATAAGAACCTCACAAGCAGAAAGATGGTGTACGAGAATTATAGAGGTCAGTTATCTTTTTCTCTTAACATTCATACATTCTGAGTGCATATACCCCTTATGAGGCTTGCTAACAGAAAAATACCCTGCTGATACATACTATCACAGGCCAGGGTAGGTATTCTGTTAGTGCCATTTCTCATAATTTTTCCCTCTTATTGAAAAGTTAGTTGATATTTTAGCATCATTCGAGAAATCAGGATGTATGAAACTTCTCAGACAGCATAAACAGCCTGAAAGGGAACTCTTGTTTTTTATGTAGACTGGAACATCAGTGATGGAAAGATAAAATTCCAAATAGAAGCATACTTTGAATCCTCTACCCAGTCTGATGTTTAGTTGTCTTTCAAACATATTTTCCTGTTATATACCATTGGGCATTCCTGTCAAATGAGAAATAAAAGTTAAATCAGTGCTAATGAATCCTGTGTGTTTAGTTTTATTATCTGTTTTCAGCGTAGGAGGAAACAACTTGTTTCAGTTTCCATCACTAAACAGTTGGGTTATTGAAATGCATTGTTCAGAAGTCCAATCAAAGTGAAACAGATGTAATTCCCACCCATGTCTTTTAGATCACTGGTTTCCAACCAGTGCTTCTCGGAGCCCTAAGGCAGTGGTTCTCAACCTGTGGGTCCCCAGGTGTTTTAGCCTACAACTCTCAGAAATCCCAGCCAGTTTAACTGCTGTTAGGATTTCTGGGAGTTGAAGGCCAAAACATCTGGGGATCCACAGGTTGAGAACTATAGCCCAAAAGGCGATCCACATGCACTTCCCATAGGCTTTATGGCCACTCTAGGGGAAAAAAATAATAAATTGAAATTAAAAATAAGTAACAAAAAATAGAATCAAAATAAGAAAACTAGAAATTACATTCTGAACTACAGGGTGAAGCAGCATAACTTCCTTTTTTCAAAACTTAATAAAACCCATTGTATGAATCAGATTTTTTTTATAATGTAGGCGCATACCTAAAGTTTTGTTTTACGTAGTTTTGAAGATCAAATTAGGTAAGTGACATGCCCCATTCTCCATACACCAAGTAAACCGATTTCTGGCATTTGTCGTTACTCTTACCAGCATATCAGGTGTTATGTTGGCAATTTCTTCCTGGATGTTGGTCTTCAAATCTTGTAGGGTCCTTCACATAAACACGGGATTTCAAAAAACCCCATAGAAAAAAATCACAAGGGGCCAAATCTGGAGAGCAGGCCGGCCACTCCAGATCCCCCCTAATTGAGATGAGGTGCTCTGGGAAGTGTTCCCTCAAAACAGCCATCAATGTTCTTGAAGTGTGTGCAGTTGCACCATCTTGTTGGAACCAAATGTCCCCTAAGTCCAACCCATCTAGCTGTGGGGAAAAAATTCCTGTAACATGTTTATATACTGGTTCGAATTTACTGTTACTGCGACTTCATTTTTCTCAAAGAACCAGGGACCAATAATTTCAGCTGAGGAAATTGCACATCGCACTGTGATTTTAGGTGAATACAAAGGCCTTTGATGCAATTATCGAGGATTGTTGTCAGCCCTGTAGCGCATGTTTTGTTTGTTGACGGATCCACACAAATGAAAAAACAATAGCGTCCTTAGGAACGACTTCAAGAAGAACCTCACATGCGTTCCTCCGAGAATTGAAGTCACGGTCAGAAAGTTCCTGCACAATTGCCATCTTGTAAGGATGGAAATGAAGATCATGAAGAATTCTCCTCACAGAACGATCGGAAAGTCCAAGGGCAGATGCATTTTTGCGTGCAGAACGCCATGGTGATTGCAACATTGAAGCTCTCACTGCCTCAGTGTTCTCAGGTGATCTAATGGGCGGAGGGACTCCAGTTCTTCGTCTTGTCGCACTTACAGTTTGTCTGAATGTAGTGACCCACGTCACAATTGATGTCCGGGACGGGCCAATGGGGCTAAATTAAAGCAATTCTGAAATACGCGCTGGGTTGCGATCACAGAACATCCTCTCGGAAAGTAGGCCTCAATGGCAAAAGCACACTCCTCAATGTTCCAACACATGATGATGACTGAACTGTGCCAGGACAAAACTTTATACTCCCGCCTCTCAAACGAGACTACTAGCGCTCCGCTACATCTTCAACCGACTGAATGGCGCGCATTTTTAAAAAGGAAGTTATGCTGCCACAACCTGTAAAATTTTCCGATGTAAATTTTGCATCTTCTCTAGCAGAGGACACTTGGTTGTTCTACTGCCACTAGCTACAAAACTGTTGTAGTGCGAGACAGACAGACAGCAAAGCTGAGCAGAGCGTCAGCCTGTCACATGCATAGAAATTGATTCTAAAAAGGGCTTCATGAGTCAAAAGAGTTGGGAACCACTGTTTTTGACTGGGGGACTAGCAGTCCTTCCACTTGTCAGCTAATCTAGATTCTGTCTGGTGTCACCTCCTGTAACCTTCCTACCATCTGAATACTCAAATTGTGATAGTAATTAAACCACATAGAGTTACTATTGACATTCCACAAACATTCTTATATATTGTAATTTCAAATAATGATACCAATAATGTTTGGTATTATTTTAGGCTATTCAATATATATGCAAGAATATATAAAATGTATACACACATACATAGAAACAGTACATACATGCACACACATAGATTCATTCCAATTGAGAAGAAAGGCATGTTAATGTATGGGTATTCAACCTTATTGTTTCACATTGTATTGCATATTGCATATTTAGTACATTACATTAGAACCATCATAATGTTACTTTTTCATCAGAACATTTCATATAAATTTTTTACAGGCTTCATAATAATATAAGAACACAATCCTTCTAAACTAAATAGAACTTTGTAGTTCTCATGTTCTCCATAGTTTCACACAGTGTCTGCTACGGCATGTTGTTCATTCGTTCAGCCGTCTCCGACTCTTCGTGACCTCATGGAGCAGCCCACGCCAGAGCTCCCTGTCGGCCATCACCACCCCCAGCTCCTTCAAGGTCAGTCCAGTCACTTCAAGGATGCCATCCATCCATCTTGCCCTTGGTCGGCCCCTCTTCCTTTTACCTTCCACTTTCCCCAGCATGATTGTCTTCTCTAGGCTTTGCTGTCTCCTGTCTGCTATGGCATAGAGATATTTAATAAAGGCTTCCACATGTATTGTATTATCTCGTGTCATATCCATAACCACTTTAAAATTGCAACTAAGCCAATTATCCATTCAAGTATATACTTCGATCTGTAGTATGACTAGGCATTCAAGAATGTATCTCCTTCCGTATTATTAGCATCTTAGCAGCAGCCCCCCCCCCCCCCCGGTTATATAACAGTTGTCATCCATTTGAAGCATATTGGGCCATATATTTCTATCCAGTGTCAGTATAAGCATGTTTGGATAGCATTTCCAGGCAGTTATTAGTCCATAATTTTATCAGGAACTGTGCTGTTTATCAACAGCCCTCTGTGAAGTGGAGACATGCCAAGTGACAGTCTTGATTTTTATGCTCTTGATTTTTTATTCCCGCATACCCATTTAGCCTGCTACCTGTCCAAATCAAAATAGCATCTTTACATCTCAAGTACATTAGAAATACCTTTATCCAATGTTTCATGTTGCACTTAGAAGTCTTTTACTGCCTTGTCTATTGTACTAACAGGGTTCATTCCCAAGCATCTTCTAGTCTTATCTTTATTTACATTTCACTGAATACCTGGCATTTTCCAGCAACAGAACCTAGTTTCTTAATGACTATGAATGATACAAACACAACATCTCACAGATTTAATTGCTCATGTTAATCCTGATGCTCTATATATCATAATCCTGAAGATTATGCTAGCATATATACCCAGCTTTGCCTGGGTGTTGGAGGGGCCATTGCACCCCTACTTTCATCCATTTTCCCCCTTCCTCATACCTTTTCCCTTTCTCTTCCCTCTTCCTTCTCCGTTCCCTTTCTTTCCTTTTCCCCTTCCCCTCTTTTCCCTTATCCAGTTTTTAGAGGGACTACTTCACAATGTCTCCATGGCAGTACAGCTCTCTTTGTGGCTCTTTTAACCCTTCCCCTCATACACAGGTCACCTTTCTTTCCCAATGACATATAGAGGGCCACTTCACCTAGCAACAGCCAATCCAGTGACATCACAGAAGACCACAACACCTAGCAGCAACCTTTGTGGGATAGACAGACAGATATACTTTGATCTTGATAGATAGATAGATAGATAGATGTATGTATGTATGTATGTATGTATGTATGTATGTATGTTCAGGACACAAAGTTATCACTAAATAATCTGACCAGTAACAAGAAACTTTATACCCAAAACAAAAGATTACAAGATAGTTGACTATAATGTGGTAATTCAAACCTGCATAAATGCTTTTCCCTCCTGGATCTAAGTCAAAAGTATCCTAAGAGCTTAGGATTGTGTTAATTAAAGGACCCCCTCTTTCCACATGTAGCTAGCTACCTGAACATGACCATATATCCTTACTTTTTCATGATCAGGTGAATGCAACAAAAGCATACACCCTTGCTGCAAGAAAGGTCCTAGCTGTTTTGCTACTGACAATTTTAATTTCCTTGTGCCTCCATGACCATCACTTTGGATCAGTGCTATGGGACTCAGAAGTCCTGTAGAGAAATTGAAAAATTGGGTGCTAGCTATAGCCACTCAGATTGCAGTACTGGGCAAAGTAATGCTGAGAGGACCACTTAATAAGGATGATAAGTTGCTGACAGCTTTGAATTCAAGCTGTCAGTAGTTATGTAACAAAGCTGATTACTAATGCTGTTTCTGCTTGAGAAGACCACTAGCTCTTCTCTGCTGGAACTCCTTTTGAAAGCTGCCTTCAAAAGGATTCATCTGCCTGCCTTGTGGGCTTTTAAAATTTGTTGTGTGCCTTCAAGACATTTTTAATTAAAGTGACCCTAAGGCAGAAATTCCCAAACACATTTAGCCTACTGCCCCCTTTAAAAAAAAATAGTCACCCTCCCCTGGAAATCTTCCATCTTTAAGTGAACAAACAGGTTCAGTGATACATTTGTTTTGTGCATCTATATTTCTACCTACATCCTATAACATGGTTTTAAAAAAGATGTTGAAAATAAGACACCTGGAAGATTGAAATTATAAAATTATTTATTAAAATCAATCATAGTAACATTTTCAATTATACACAAAAATTAAGATAATGGATAATGTTAAAATTTAAAAAATTACAAATAACATTAAAAAGAATCCTATCTGAAAATGATGTTCAGTTCTATTTTTGTCGGCAGCATTATTTTTTAAATACTTATTGTACTTCCATCATTGCTAACTGCTTGTCACACAAATCAGAAACAATCAAAATTAGTTTTTATACGTGTTGCTTACTTATAGTATAATGTAAACAAGCCATCTCACGCACACATTTTAATGCCAATGCATGCTGGATTTCCTGAGAGTCCATGACATGTTTGCCTGCCAACCCTTGCCTGTTAAGATCCATTGGCATACTTGACAACTGATTAGTTATCACTTGCATTTTGTGTGTTCATTTGGAAAATAAAGTATTCATATTTACTCGAGTTTAATGCGCCATCAAATCTAATGCGCAACTCAGTTTTCAAAACCCTGAAACCAAAAAAAAAGTATTTGCTAGCAAATGTAATGCGCAGCAGCAAAAAGTGCACTCTCTAATTTGGCCAAAAAATGCGTGCATTACAGTGGTTGCATGCTTATAATTCCTTCTTTAAAAACAAAAGTATTAGAACACCAAAGCTTTCAGCAATGGAAAAGAAAACCTTGGGGTGTATCTATGCTGTACAATGAATGCACTTTAACTGCCCTGCCTCAATGGCATTGGGTCATGTGGGATGTAGTTTGGGATCATGGGGGCTGCTAAAGAATGCTGATGCTTCACCAAACTACAAATCCCAACATTTCATAGCATTAAGTCATCACAATTAAATTAGAGATTACATCTCTCTAATAGGAGCTCAGGTTCTCCTGAAGTACAATCATATAATAGAGTTGGAAGAGACCACATGGACCATCTAGTCCCCTGCCGCACAGGATAAGCACAAAGTATCCCTGACAGATGGCCATCCAGCCTCTGTTTTAAAAGCTTCCAAGGAAGGAGCTTCCACCACGCTCCAAGAATGAGGGTTCCACTGCTGAACCCCCACTTACAGTCAGGAAGTTCTTCCTAATGTTCAGGTGGAATCTCCTTTTCTGTAATTTGAATCCATTGCTCTGAGTCCTAGTTTCCAGGGCAGCTGAGAACAAGCCTCACCCTTATCTTTATGGTATCCTTTCACATATTACACATGGTTGTCATATCTCCTTTGAACCTTCTCGGCTGCAGGCTAAACCTGCCCAGTTCTTTAAGACAATCATGGTCTCTAAACCTTTGATCATTTTAGTTGCCCTCCTCTGGACACCGTCCAGCTTGTCAATATCTCTTTTGAATGGTGGTGCCCAGAATTGGACACAATTCCAGGTGAGGTCTAACCAAAGCAGAATAGAGAGGCACTCCACTAGTCACTTCTTTCCAGGTTGAAGTGGAACCATTGGTGAACACCCTTTGGGTTCAGTTGCTTAATTAATTACAGATCCACCTAATAGTAGCATTGCCATGGCCACATTTGATTAATTTGCTTGCAAGAAGGTCATGGGAGGCCTTACTTTATGAATTCAAGATATGCTGCATCCACAGTATTCCCTGCATCTTCCAAGCTTGTGACTCAAATCGAAAAAAAAGTGATTATTTATTTATTTATTTATTTATTTATTTATTTATTTATTTGCAGTATTTGTATACTGCTTTTCTCACCCCGAAGGGGACTCAAAGCGGTTTCCACATAGGTAATGGCAAAATTCAATGCCAGCACAAACAATTACAATTATACAATTACAGTTAGACATAAATCAAATTAAAATACATCCATAAACAGTAAAACAATCATTAAAACAGTAAAACAGTCTCATTAAACAGTAAAACAGATAAGATTAGTCTGACATGACATGTTTTTGAAGAATCCTTGTTGACTTTTATTAATCACAGCATTCCTTTCTAAGTGATTGCAGATTGCTTCCAGAATCTTTCCTGGTATTGATGTCAGGCTGACTGGACAGTAATTGTTTGGGTCATCTTTTTTCTCTTTTTGAAGATATGGACAAAATTTGCCCTCTTCCAGTCTGCTGAGACTTCTCCTGTTCTCCAAGAATTCTCAAAGATTATTGCCAGTGGTTCTGAAATGAGTTCTGTTAGTACCGTCAATACTCTTGGATGTTGTTAATCTGGCCCTGGAGACTTGAATTCATTCATTCATTCATTCATTCATTCATTCATTTAAAAGTTTTCTATACCGATCTTCTCATCTCCAGGAGGGACCCAGATCCGGTTCACAACATGTGATCATATACAAATACAAACCACACAATGCATTATCATTACATGTTAAAAACATATTACAATACAACATCGTCATCATTTAGAATAGCCAGGTATTCCTGGACTGCTTCTTTACCTATTTTGGGTTCCATTTCCCCTGTTACCTCTTCCACTTCATACTGGTCAGGTTGAACACCAATCGCCTTTTGGGAGAAGACTGAGGCAAAGAAGGTGTTGAACAGCTCTGCCTTTTCTCTATCTCCTTAACATTTCATCACCTTCTCCATAATGCATTGAAGCAATGTTAAGATATCTTTATTAAGGATAAATCAAATTATAAAATGGCGAGTTACCTTCTAAATTTCACCGAATGTATACAGTTCGTTCTCCACATTCACTGAAGTTAGGGGCACAGGAACCCTGCAAAACAAAAACTACAAATAATACAATTGCTATTCTTTTACCTGAGAGAACATCTCTTTGGGAATCTCAAAGTTCTCCAGTATGAGTTGGTTGAGATTGACCATAGGACTGTACTAGAGGACCTACATATTACTAGAAAGTTGTTCTCTGTAGGAATTGCCAGATCTTCCACCATGACGCTTTGATCAACCTCTGCAGAAGTTGACTATAGAGTTACACGGAAGGACCTAGTGATACTAGAGAGAATATTTTAATCAAATCCATGAATAGACAAATCTTCAAAAATCAAATCCACTAATGTGGAGGGTTGAGTGTATTGTTTTTGTTTACAATGTCCCGCACATCAACCATATTATCAAGGTTTACAATAAAGTAACTACTACTGTTTGTGAACCGCTGTGAGTCGCCTTCGGGCTTGAGATACAGCGGTATATAAGCAAAGTAAATAAATAAATAAATGAGAAAGTACTGAAAAGATCAATTTAATAACCTGTATCACACGATAATAAGCAGAATATATGAAATAAGCCTTGGAATCTCAAAATTGACTTAACATTGGAAAGATATAAAGAATTAGTTCCAGATAGACCTCCTTGGAGAAAGTGTTCCCAGGAAGTTATTTTTCACAGTAACCATCTGCTCTGTGTCCTAATGTGGGAGAACTAGCAAAACGACCTTTACTTGATCTTATAGCAGTGCTTTTCAAACATTTCATGCTGGTAACACACTTTTTAGACATGCATTATTTTGTGACACAGTAATTCAGTTTCACTAGTAAGCCGGAGGTTAAACTAGCCCCTTATAAGAGATACAGACAAATATGATATATTGTAATAACAAAATGTATAGGGACACAAGTAATGTTATAAAAATCTTCCATTTATAGTGTTAAAATATATTACTTGTAAGATAATAGCATATATTTCCAAGATTTTTTGTCATTTCTTATTACGTTTGTGTGACATACCTACACACTAACATGATGAGACACACAATTTGGAGAATTCTCTCTTAAAGATAACTTATTAAATCTTGATATGAGAAACAGGATCATGGGAAAGTGTGTGGGAAAATCTGAGTTGGTTCTGTTGTAGAACAGGCTACAAACCTGAAGTATATTAATATTCATATAATAGAGTTTTCAGGACAATTATTTGTAGACCAATTACATTAGTTCATGGCAAATGAAAACAACTTCAGCTTTCACCAAAGTGTTCTTGAACTTTTTACTTATTGTGTCAGGAGCAAACCAAAACAGTTGTATTGCATTAAAAACAGACAAACAAACAAACAAAGTTTGCAGGTTTGGGATTCTATTAAATGTCCTTTGACCAGTATCTGGCCACTTGGAGTGCCTCTGGTGTTGCTGCAAGAAGGTCCTCCATTGTGCATGTGGCAGGGCTCAAGTTGCATTGCAGTAGGTGGTCTGTGGTTTGCTCTTCTCCACACTCGCATGTCGTGGATTCAACTTTGTAGTCCCATTTCTTAAGGTTGGCTCTACATCTCGTGGTGCCAGAGCGCAGTCTGTTCAGCACCTTCCAAGTCGCCCAGTCTTCTGTGTGCCCAGGGGGGGATCTCTCATTTAGTATCAGCCATTGATTGAGGTTCTGGGTTTGAGCCTGCCACTTTTGGACTCTCGCTTGCTGAGGTGTTCCAGTGAGTGTCTCTGTAGTTCTTGATTTAAGTCGTTGACGTGTTGGCTGATACCCAAACGGGATGGCTGGAGACAGGCCCGTAGCCAGGATTTCGTTTCGGGGGGGGGGGGGGGGCTGATTTTTTTCAGGGGGGTTTTGGGGGGGGCTGAGTCTGAGTGAAAGAGGGTCTAGCCTAGCAAACCTTTTGTATCATTACCCCAATACCCCCATGCATATGGGATATATTGAGTATGGTGATCAGATCATGATATGAATAAACATAACAGTTTAAATAATGCACCAGTAAGGCCTTTTCGCAAACCACCATGAGAATTTGGGGGGGGGGGGGCTGAAGCCCCTCAAGCCCCCCCCCCCCCCCCCCCAGTGGATGAGCTGGAGATGTCACTGCCTTGGTCCTTTCACTATTGGTTGCTACTTCCCAGCGGATGTCAGGTGGTGCAATACTGGTTAAACAGTGTAATTTCTCCAGTGGTGTAGGGTGCAGACACCCCGTGATAATGCGGCATGTCTCATTAAGAGCCACATCCATGGTTTTAACATGGCGAGATGTGTTCCACACTGGGCATGCATACTCAGCAGCAGAGTAGCATAGCACAAGGGCAGATGTCTTCACTGTATCTGGTTGTGATCCACAGCTCTTGAACTAAGAAGTACTGTATACTTTCCATGTAAAGATTTTAAGGATTTTTTGAATGTTTTACCCTATTTGAAAAACTATTTTCCTGTTCTGAAAATTCTTCAACACATTCTCTAGGAATTTAGAATGCAACAAAAGACAACATTACGTTTCTTTGAAATATGGAACATGTTCTGGAGGATAAATAATGCATTACCTTAGTTTAGAATTTTATTTGTAAAAACTTGCATATTTAGAAGTGGTTAGTAACATAGCTATAAATGCTTTAATAAAATATATAAAGATATGCAGATGACACCACTCTGATGGCTGAAAGCGAGGAGGAGCTGAGGAGTCTTCTAATCAAGGTGAAAGAAGAAAGTGCAAAAGCCGGGTTGCAGCTAAACATAAAAAAAAACAAGATTATGGCAACAAGAATGATTGCCAACTGGGAAATAGAGGGAGAAAATGTGGAGGCCGTAACAGACTTTGTATTTCTAGGTGCAAAGATTACTGCAGATGCAGACTGTGGCCAGGAAATCAGAAGACGCTTACTTCTTGGGAGGAGAACAATGTCCAATCTCGATAAAATAGTAAAGAGTAGAGACATCACACAGGCAACAAAGATCCGCCTAGTCAAAGCCATGGTATTCGCTGTAGTAACCTACAGATGTGAGAGCTGGACCTTAGGGAAGGCTGAGCGAAGGAAGATCGATGCTTTTGAACTGTGGTGCTGGAGGAAAGTTCTGAGAGTGCCTTGGACTGCGAGAAGATCCAACCAGTCCATCCTCCAGGAAATAAAGCCTGACTGCTCACTGGAGGGAAGGATACTAGAGACAAAGTTGAAGTACTTTGACCACATCATGAGGAGACAGCAAAGCGTAGAGAAGACAATTATGCTGGGGAAAGTAGAAGGTAAAAGGAAGAGAGGCCGACCAAGGGCAAGATGGATGGATAGCATCTTTGAAGTGACTGGACTGACCTTGAAGGAGCTGGGGGTGGTGACGGCTGACAGGGAGCTCTGGCGTGGGATGGTCCATGAGGTCACAAAGAGTCGGAGATGACTGAACGAATGAACAACAACAACATAAAGAATATATACAAGGCCCTTTTCAATTCCTTGTTTTTGTTTTGTTTTGTTTTACACAGGATTCAAAAGAATCTTGTTCATGAAATCAAGTCTGGACAAATTATACCTTCCATAACGAATGTCCGATTATGTTTTATTAGCAATTGTGTTATGCTAATATTTTGTTCCATTGTGAGCCTTCCATAGATCAATGCTTTGAAACATTCATTTCCCAAATAACTGTATGTATAGTATGTATAGTAGTCAGCTTGGTTCTACACACTAAATGCATTTTTGGGTGTCCTTGTTTTCTGAATCTACTGAATGTTTGAAAATACTGATGCACCACATTTATTTGATATTTTATTAGAATTGGTCCAATTGTAAAGAAAACTTACACTTAAAGTCTTGCAGTCTGAGGCAGTGGGAGATCACTGACATGTGTATCGTCTGCTGTATTGGAAACAACTTATTCAAAAGGGCTGGCATATTTGCCTTCTCAGATCCAGTAAGATTGGACTGAGAATGGCACCTGCAATGCTAGGCTGATGGTGAAATCATCAATTTTGGCAGTACCAAAACAGGGTGGGAATGAAAATAGTAAACAATGTCAGGACAATGACAACAACATCCCGATGATCTAAATCTACAGTAGTCCAAAACAGCAATTTATCATATATACATATCTCTGGATCAGGGCTAGGATGTTTACTATAAAACACTTAAGTGCAATATTATTACATCATACTTATACATAACATACTTATACATATATTATCCTAATATGTGTATAATTGAAATTAAAATACATTTTGTTTGTTTTTTTACCAGATGGCGGAATGTACAATCAGTTGGACAACCTATACCAGGAACTCGATTCATTGCTTTCAAAGTACCTTTGAAAGGGGTATGTAAAGAAGATGCCCAGAAGTCACAGACATTTTATTTTAGCATGTAGCTCTTTCTCTTTTTTCTCTTTTCTCTTTCTCTTTTTTCTTTCTTTCTTCTTTTCCTCTACTATTCTCTTGTCTTCTCTCTTTTCTCTCCTTTTGTTAGTATAAGGCTTTTTGTGGGTTTTTTGTTTCTTTTTTCTTCTTTTAATTTTATATAATATGCAAAAACTTTAATAAAGACTATTTTTAAAAAAGAAAAAAGAAGGGGGTATGTATTAAATGCTATTTCTATGAATGTGTATTCATCATAGCTCATCAAAATATGTTTAGATATATTTTATACAATCAATATTTATTCTTCTATTCTAACACAGGTCTTTTTACAGAAAAAAAGAAGGAGCAATATTTCATCTTCCACAATCCATAAGGCTGCCATCACTGAAGGGCAGTCCTATGAATAAGGTGGCCAGAGTCCCATAGGCTTGCTTTGGTACAATAATTAGGGGTTGTTCTTTTTTTTTTTTTTCAACTTTACACATTAATGTATTTACCATAGTACTTCCTTATGCAGGTCTCCTGATCAAAATATCAGTGATTGTCTTTGGCATGTGTTAGGTAACACCCTCCACTTTTGACTGCTTTCTTCTTATCTCACTGTCCCAGGATCTAAGTTTTCCATAATTACGTTGATGGAACTTTATGCTGAATAATGCATAATGTTGATCAGCATGTTCTTCCACAGTGAGGGTTGGTTTGATGCACCTTCCTCTTGACGTGTTTCTCTCTTTTGCCCTCCATTAGTGCCTCTTTAAATTCCACAGCACTGTTGGTAGCAGCTGACCTTCAGTTAGAGCTGTATCCATGACTGAGCAGCCCCTTTTAGGATCCACTCTGTTCACTCCACATGGGGAGGGGGCTAGAAAAGGTGCCCTAAACATAGTCTGCCTCTCTTATCCCTGACTGGACTTCCGCATCCAGAGAGGTCACCATCTTGTGGCCAAAAAAGAAAAATGAACTTTGGAACATGGAATGTACAGACATTGTTAGACAGCCAACACCCTGAACGCTGGACTGCTATTATTGCAAGGGAGCCGAGGCACTTTAACATCAACATGGCAGCAGTTCAGGAGACCTGGAGAGCAGGAGAGGGACAGCTGAAGGAAGAAAATGGAGGCTACACCTTCCTCTGGAAGGGACTGTCTGAAAAAGAACAAAGAATACACAGAGTTGGTTTGCTATCAGAAATGACCTGATGAAACACCCATTGGCGTTAACGAATGACCCTCCGAATTAACCTTGCCAAAACCCAGCAGGCAACCATCGTAAGTGCCTATGCACCAATACTAGATACTGATGAATATATCAAGGAAAAATGTTACTGTCATCTGGACACCATCCTATCAGAGATACCTAAGGAGAACAAAATTGCCCCCCTGGGGGATTTTAACACAGGAGTCTGACAAGACTTCAACCCGTGGCCAGGGACCACTGGAAAATATAGGGTTGGAAACAGCAACCGGAATGGCATCCTGCTTCTTACTAAATGTGCAGAACACAACCTTGTCATCACAAACACATTCTTTCACCAGAAGAACAAGCTTACAACATCATGGAAGCACCCCCGGTCAAAGCATTGGCACCTCGTAGACTATGTAATTATACGTGCTAGAGACCGCTATGATGTGCTGCTCACGAGAGCCATGACCGATGCTGATGACAGCTGAACAGACCACAGGTTAATCCGATCTACAATGGTTATCAAGATCACCCCCAAATGCAGGCTCCAAGGAAGAAAGATAAGGTGAAAAATGAACACCCAAGCCCTTCCAGGCCCCTCCAAATAAGCCCTTCGCCAAACAACACTCAAAGATCATCTACCCATAGAACACCCTGAAAATATTGAGAAACACTGGAACAAACTGAAGACGTCCATCATCACAGCCTATGAAGAAACCATTGGATATCAAACTAAGCAGCATCAAGACTGGTTTGATGAAATAACGAAGAGATCCAACAGTTAATTGATAAGAAAAGGAAAGCCTTTCAAACATGGCAGAGAGGCACCAACGGTGTTGTGATGAAAAAGATTTATGCTAATGCAAAAGTTGTGGTCCAAAGAATGACCAGAGAACTCAATAACATCTGGTGGACCAAAAAGATTCAAGAAATCCAATGCCTTGCTGATGTCCATGATGGTACTACAGATTGAGCATCCTTTATCCCAAATTCCAGAAACTAAAAGGCTCCAAAATCCAGAATTATCTGCACAGGTGGCTGAGATAGTTACACCTCTGTTTTCTGATAGAGCAGTGTCTAAAAACTTCTGTTTTATGGACAAAATTATTACAAATATTGTGTGTAAAACCAGCTTCAGGCTCTTGTATGAAAATAAATTAATACATTAATTTGATGGCTTAGACATGGGTTCCATCTCATTATATTTATAAAAATATTCCAAAATAAAACATTTCTGGTCCCAAACATTTCAGAGAAAGGATACTCAACCAACATTTCCCAAGAAAATGCAAAGAAGTACAGTCAGCTCTCCACATTTAGAAGACTTTTGGGCTCAGCCCCCTCCCAACAACAAACCATGAATAATATACAGTAGGAGCAAGCACCCCCAGTTTGTGGCAAGGAGGATGATTGGAAGTCTAGCTGCTGAACTTAGAACCAGTTGCCTGGGGCTGTCTACACATTTACTCAGCAGCCCTGTCTGGTGACAGGGATGAGTCACTATCCCCAAGATCTCTTCGTCTGGAGGATAAGGATGTCTGAGAATATTCCAACACAGCCCTGTCTTCAGGAGATGAGCCATGAGGGGGCAAGGACACCCCCCCCCCCATTGTTGGACAACCTGAGAGCATTTCCAAGGCAGCCCTGCCCTCAGTACATGAGTGGTCACCTACCTGACATTGCCACCTCCCAAGAATGGGGGAACTCAACTTCGTTTTTGTGGCTGCCGCAAACAGTATTGAATTGGTTGAGACTCTTTGCAATATTCATTGAAAAACTATAACAAAATGTGTTTCAGAATGTGCCACAAAATGTTTTTGCAGTTTAATAAACTTTTCCCATGTTTTATAATAGAACCAATTAGAAAATGACATTTATAACCCAGGAACAAAAATCATGTTGTATAGTATCGGAGAACAAAGAAACAAAAAGTGGAAGGGGGCATGGCAGGTGATATATGTATTACTACCTGTACCTCCTACTTACAAACTTCCTGCTGATCTTGAATGTTTCTTTTATTTCCCAAGCCTCATATGATAAAGCGAATTATTTCATTTGCAATAAACAGTCTCTTTTTTCTCTGTTCCAGGCAATCAACCAAAGGTTGATCCCAGTTCAAAGGTTTACACCAAAAGATCTGATTGCTGCAGTGAAAGCCCTTAATGTGGAACTTGGCTTAATTATTGATTTAACATATACCAGAAGATACTATGAAGTTAAGGTAGTAATAAATTGATATTTTAAAGGAGAATCAAACATTTGCCCTGTGTTTTTAAAATCAAATTTGAAAACTGATGAAAACACCATGATTTATTTCATGTTTAGCTGTTCCACAAGCTGTTCTTTTATAAGGCTAGGGTTATTTTATTTATAGTGCCATTAATTTGCATTATACTTTACACACCACAACAAAACAGATCCTGCTCCCAAGTATCTTAAAATCTAATATCTGGCATAGATTAAATTGGAAAGCTAAGGAAAGAAAGTGAGAGAAAGCTAAAAAGTATTAAAAGGTCCTATGTTTATACTAAATGCAAATATTTGTTTATACCAAATGCAAATATTTAGGCTTAGTAACATTATTTATTTATTTATTTATTTAAAGCATTTATATCTCACCCTTCTCACCCCAAAGGGCGGAGCACAACATATAACGGCAAACATTCAATGCTGGAACATAAATAGACTATAAACATACATAATATTAAATTCATTTATCTCCGCATTAAAATTCACTGTTTAAAACCGTCGAAACAATTTAAAACATGTAAGCTAGCGTTGGAAATTTTCCAGAAATGTTGCAATTAATGGGAAAAACAAACCCACCTCCATTTTTAAAAAGGAAGGTTTGAGAAAAGTTGAAATATATACAATATTTATTTTCTTATCTATGTAATAGGAGAGAATGCTTTTGGAACATGGCCATACAGCCCGGAAAACGCACAGCAACCCAGTAATATCACATTTGCCATATCAACAGTATAAAATGCACCAATTACCACTTAGAATATAAAACTGTACTATTTATCATATTTTATGGTATGCACAGTGTTATAATGTGCATGTTTTTCAAAAACAAGATTCACACTCTTTAGTGATGTTACTACCAAGTGGATTTGCATAGGATTGCAGCCTCAAAATAATAAGCAATTTGGCCTAAATCTTGCATCTAGAATCAGAGCTGGAAAAGATCACAAGGGCATCTAGTACAAACCCATGTTCAGGAATACACAATCAAAGCACTCCTAGTAGAAGGCCATACTATCTCTGACTAGGATCTCTTTTCCTATAGTTTGAATCCATGACATCCTTTCAAATATTGGCTGTTATGCCTCCCTTCAACCTCCAGACTTAACATACCTTGCTCCCTAAGCTGTTCCTAATGGGGCATAGTTTCCAGACTTTTGTGGTGCCCAAAATGGTATTCCAGGTGAGGTCTCACCAAAGCAGAATAGAGTGGTACTACTACTTTCTTTCCTCAATCTAAAAGGCATCTATACTGTAGAATTAATGTGGCTTGATACCATTTTAATTGCTCAGTGCTATGGAACCACAGGAACCAATGTCTTTAGCCTTCTCTGTCAAAGAATAGTGGTGCCTCACCAAACCACAAACTATGATCCTATAGCATTAAAAAGTATTTTAAAAGTATTAAAAGGTCCTATGTTCATACCAAATGCAATGCCATGGCAGTGAGCATGTTGTCAAACTATGGGTACACACTTATACACTATAGTCCTGTTGACAGAACCTACAATTACATTGGCTTTTTGTGCAGTCGTATGACATTGGTGACTCATGTTCAGCTTCTGATCCACCCAGATTTCTAGATCCCTTACACATGCACTGAATGGACTTCCATATAATCAAAGCAAGGCAACTGTTGTAGATAGTGAAACAATACTTTTGTATGTATAGCACCATCCTTGTGCTCACACTAAAAATACACTACCACTAGTGCAAATGAACTTTTAATGGTGCAGTCACTTACATAACTCTTTTTAATTCATGTCTTGTCTATTCTTTTATAGGTCTTTGTTTCAATTGTTCTAATGCACCTAGTTTTTGGGAGAAATCTATATAAATAAAAATGTGATGTTCATTTGTGGGATTAACATAACTCAAAAACCACTAGGTGAATTTGATTGAACACAAGACACTTATCAGGCCAATGAGTGACCATCACTCATAAAAACACTGAAAAAGATAGCGGAAGAGACTTTAAAAGCCAAAAAATAAAAAATACATTGCAGTGTATGCACAAACGCACATATATACAAATATACGCATATATACACACACAAAACACATATACACAGATTGGGCCACAGCAATACGTGGCAAGGGATGGCTAGTCAGGATATAAATAGAGGTAGAGGCAGAATAGTAGTATAGTAGTAGTATCACTTCCAGTGGTATCAGCCATCCAGTTTGATACTGGGACTGTACTATTCATTGACTTTCATTAACTTAAGGGGAACCACTTAAACATGATAAGCATCAGTGTATTGTCAAAAGCTTTCATGGTTGGAATCACTGGATTGTTGTAGGTTTTTTGGGTTGTATGGCCAAGTTCTAGAAGCGTTCTCTCCTGACATTTCGCCTGCATCTATGGCAGGCATCCTCAGAGGTTGTGAGGTCTGTTGGAAGCTAGGAAAACTGGGTTTATATATCTGTGGAAAGTCCATGGTGGGAGAAAGAATTCTTGTCTGTTGGAGTTAGGTGTGAATGTTTCAATTGGCCACCTTGATTAGTATTTGATGACCTGATAGTTTTATTATAAGCATCCTTTCAAATTTTTTGCCATAGTTACGCCCGCATGAAATAACTATCAGTACTTTGATTCTTAAAAAGTTTTTCAAACTGAATTACTCAAAAGGCACCAAATCCAACATGATATTGGAAGCTAGTAAGTGTCAGTCTTGGTTAATACTTGGATGGAGACTGCCAACGAATACCAGGTGCTGTAGGCTTTATTTCATAGGAAGGAATGGCAAAACTACCTCGGAGTATTCTTTGCCAAAGAAAGCTCTAGGGGTCACCATATGTTGACAGCTGATTTGAAGGCAGGTACATATATATGTGTAGTGTTCAGTGTGGAAAGAGACACTGATTCCATTCTCAGCTGATATTGGCATAAGGGTGTGTCATGATGATGCCATGACACAGCCACCTTTAGAATCATAGAATCATAAGTTAGAAAAGACCTCATGGGCCATCTAGTCCAACCCCCTGCCAAGAAGCAGGAAAATCGCATTCAAAGCATCCCCATCCGGCCTCTGCTTAAAAGCCTCCAAAGAAGGAGCCTCCACCACACTCCGGGGCAGAGAGTTCCACTGCTGAACGGCTCTCACAATCAGGAAGTTCTTCCTAATGTTCAGATGGAATCTCCTTTTATGTAGTTTGAATGGGATATTTAAGTATTTAGCTTTCTCCTATAAATACAATTTATGTTATATTCGTTGCAAAATAAGTAAAAATGCAATGCAAGGAAGCAGACTCAAATTTGGATGATGTTGCCACGTTTGTGTTGGTTTCTGAATCTAGGGCCAAAACTATAAAAATCTGGGTTTATATAGGTGCTTTTGCCAGAATCATTGCATAATACAATGATGTTGCTCTTACTTGCAAAAAAAAGTTATTCTGTTATCCTAATAAATATACAACAGTGTTGCAATTTTGTTCACTTTTTTCATTGCTAGGATATGCCCAAAAGTTTGGAGTATAAGAAGCTTTTTACAGTTGGACTTGAAGTACCAGATGATGCCACTATTCTACAATTCAAAAAATGGGTCAGAAAATTCCTATGGGAAAATGCAGAAAACGGTAATTAACACATATTTAATGTTGTGCAGAGTGAACAGAGGAACCATAACTGGGATAGAACTAGGGGAATTAATATTTATTTACCACATTTATGTACCGCCTTGCTCAGCCCAGAGGCAACTCAGGGCAGTGAATTGTTTATCATTCCCAGATTAATGTTTTGTGCCAACCAAAGAAGGCATTGTGGGTCATGGGCTATTTACCCTTGTCCTGTCCAGCATCTTTTTTTTGCTCCAGATAAGAAGCCCAAACCTAGCTATTCTCAGGAACCGGAAGAGGCCTTGGGGTCAGCAGATCTAAGACTAATCTGTTCAATCCTTGGAATATTGTTTTGGGTCCTACCTCTTGTGGAAGATCTGAACTCACAGAGCATTCCATAAATTTACTTGAGTGCACTGGGGTGAATATATCTTATACATCACTGGAACCCAGTACTCACAGTAAGATTTTAAATATGGTGTTCATATTAGGCTTTGATGTGTTGTTTATTTACAATATATGATATAAGGATTGTAGCTAGTATTTTCGGTTCTCAAAAATACCAAGGTTCGTAATCAGGAATCTTTCAAAAACTGTGTCTCCCAATTGCAGTTTTGTGTGTGTGTGTGTGTGTGTGTGTGTGTGTGTGTGTAATGTTCGTTTGTGGGATTAATGTAACTCAAAAACCACCGGACGAATTGACCCAAAATTTGGACACTACACCCCTAACAGACTAACGAGTGACCATCACACATAAACCCCTCCCAAAAAAGTGGAATGATGATACAGCGCATACGCTAAAAGGGCAGCTCCCAGCATCCCCTAGCTCCAAATGCACTGCTTCCAAGCTGCAAGCTTGCTTCTCCTTGGATTTCTTTGAGAGCATCTCAATCTGTACATATTTCTTATTTCCTATTCCTGGACGGCAACTCCCAACAATCCTCCAGATAGATAAGATCTATAGATTACATAGATAGTAGGTAGATAGATTAATCAGGATGATTGCTGGGAGTTACATCCAAGAATAGGTAGAGAAGGAAGAAAGGAGAGAAAGCAAAAGGGTGGGGAAGGAAGGAAATAATAATGACAATGATAACAACAACAACATCAATTTTATTTTATACCCCGCCTCCATCTCTCCTAAGGGACTCGGGGCAGCTTACAAAGGGACAAGCCCAGGGAAAATAAAGTTAAAAACATAACACAATAAGATAGCATCAAAACCAAATAAAAACATATCACAATCAAACATAACATCATAAAAACAGTACCATACAGAACGATAAAAGTGCTGAGTTCAGAGGGCCCTGGGTTTGTGCAAATTCCTAGATAGAGCTAAGGGAAAGTGCAAAATTCAGAAGGCAGGGCTGGGAGGATAATGTTCATGGGCATTAAAATGTCAGGATTTTAGAGTGGAGGGGAAAGAGGTAGAGAAGGAAGGAAGGAAGGAAGGAAGGAAGGAAGGAAGGAAGGAAGGAAGGAAGGAAGGAAGGAAGGAAGGAAGGAGAGAAAGGGGGAGGGAAGGTTGGCCACAGCAACGCATCGTAAGTACAGCTAGTTTATACTGTATATAAATTTTGAAATGTTTCATTTCGAGTTATTGTATGAGGACTGAAATAGGATTTGCTTTTTAGAATAAGACATCCAACTGTACCTGTGCAAATGTCTTTTTTTGTCTATAAAGAGATTTCCTGAATTGTGGTTAACTGAAATGGATCTAAAATCAATCAATAGAATGGGGTTTTGGGTTTTTTTGATAGGAGGTATCCCATGCCATTTGGTAAACCACTTTTCAAAGTTATGTCAATAGACCATACCAGACCAAACAGAATTATAAATATATGTATTTATCTTCCCTGGTTTTTCTTGTTTAAATAGCAAGGAAGTAGAGCACGGGAGGGGTGGGGATATTTCTCTCTTAGCCTGTTAAATGAAGATCTCCCTTCTTCCACCTCCAAAGATTTTATTTCTCTAACCAGAACTTGCTTCCACTGGTGCTTCCATTAATGCTAATGGTGACTTTCCTCCTAAGGAGGACAGTAGTTCAGAGTTCACAGTTTTAAATGGAATGTGACTTGAGCAAAAGAGAAATTTCCCTTCCCACATACCCTGGTTCCAAGTCTGTAAGGGGTGAGGTGTCTCACACAGCTGCTGTTTGAATAAGAAAGCAAACATGCATTTTGAAGACATGCCTACATGCATATAGTGTATCTATTGTATGTATTGTAACATGGCTGAAGTTTCTTAAGTTAATAGTCTGGCTGCTGATCTTTGAACCAGATGAAACTTCTGAGCGCTCTTTAAAGGCAGCCCCTTGTAGAGCGCATTGCAGTTGTCCAATTGGGATGTAACTACGTTTCTTAAGTCACTCCTGATACGGAAAAAAAACCCATGGTTGAGATTCTAATCTTGTTTTTTCTGGCAATGAGGGAGGATGCTGTTCAAGAAATGCAAATGCAAAGCTACGAGGATGAGTCAAAAATTATTTTCAGCACTTTGATTATATTCAAACTTCTGTCGGTCACACTGTCTTATCATCACTTTCCATACGAGGTCACTGCCTCCCCAGTCACAGCTGTGGAGTTTTGAAAGTGTTATGTCGGTTTATTTGAAAGAAAAAATGGCCGCCTCCCTAGTGATTTGCACAAAAGAAGAACAGCATACAATGAAAAAGATTCAATCAACAGTGGTCATTACAGTGAGATATTTGCTGAATTGCCGAAGCCTAAAATTCAGATAAAACATCGAGGACCGCTATCCAAGAGTGCTGTATGACAATACATGCTCGCACATTGCAAGCCATATTGTTGACACTCTTCAGAAACTTCATGCTATAGCCAGCTCTGATAGTGAGAGCGAGAAGGAGGAGCTGTTGGAAGGGCCAGCCTTAGAGTTGGGAGTCCAGCAGTGCCCAGCAGCTTCGTCAGCCAAGCTTGGAAAAAGAGCCTTTGGAGGAAGCTACCACTTCTTAGCCAGCAGAGCAAGAACATGCAAATGTATCTGGGCAGGCAGAAAAAGAATTAAGTGTTCAGGCTCTTTTAGACTTGTGAAGGGAAAAAGCTTGGGTTCGCAGATCCACCCAATTAGCTGCAAAATGAGCTATCAGTACTAGGCAGTACCTGAGAACTTAGCATAAAAGGTTCTCAGGAGTTTCATCGGGCAGCAATGTCGATGCCTGGAAATGTCGCCTCGAACTGTTGATGGTCCTAGAATTCATGAACTCTTGGAATTTGGATTTTGGATTGACCTTGGACTTGTTATCTGTGGGAATCAACTTTTGGATCTCTGAACAAACTGTCAGCTTATCTTGTGTTATTCTCTTCAATTTTGTGTCTCTTTGGCTGGATTCTTTGGTTTGAACTTGGACTGTTTGCTGTTTTGACTAGCTTCCTGGCTTCCCGACACTTCATTTTGAAGCATACTCCCTATAGTCTTGATCTTGCCCCATTGGACTATCACCTGTTTCGACCCCTGAAATAAGCTCTACAGGGACGAAAATTCTTGCCTGATGAAGAGGTGGTACATTTGTGGTTCGCAGCTCAGCCTAAATTTTTAAAATAAGGGAATACAAAAACTGTTGCATTGAAAAGCAGGAAGATGATGTCAAAATTGATGCATTTGTCTTTCCTGAAAGTTGATTAAAATAAATTATACAGCCAGAGTGCGGATAATTTTTGACTCACCCACGTATTTCTTTGTTTCTTTGCATCACACCCTTTATGTTGAAAGAATTCCCATTCAAACAGTGCATTCACATTGTTCTCCAAATCCAAAGATGTCATACCACTTGCAAACACACCTGGATCAGCTGGAAGGAAAGCCGGACATCCGGTTGGACCTGCAAAACTATGGCCTCAGTCCAACTAAGATGTCCTCTCTGCTGTCAATTGTTAACAGCACAGTCAACAGTTAAGAGGAGAAGCATATTCAAGACTAAGCCCGGGCAGCTTTCTATCTATCCCCACACTGAACAGATGGCAGATCCTGTTATCTTTAGCAGTGCCTTATCACATCATTGTGGGGGCTTTGCAAGTGCAACCAGGAGCATACAGCCTGCTCCTGAATTCACAGTTCTCTCAAAGGGAACAACATGTTCAGAGTCAATGTTTCAGAGATATGTAATTGTACTAATTCTTACACAACAATATTTTTTAAAGCTCTTCTTTTTATAATGTACCACCAGTATCTTTGTAGTCATGTTATTTTTTCCCTTTTGCTTTTTAAACAGAAAAACTCATTGGAGTACACTGTACTAATGGAATTAATAGGACAGGTTACCTTATATGTAGGCAAGTATCACAGCAAAAGTGAAATAATTATTTATGCTACAGTAGTATGTTCTGATTTAGTGACCAACGTGTGTCTGCACATTCCTTTAGATACCTAATTGATGTTGAAGGCTGGGTCCCAGAAACAGCAATTCAAGGTATTTGTATTCCTCTTGAGCAGAATCTAAGCTCCAGTATATACTACATAGCTCCTACCATGGCTGTGAGAATATTAAAAACTAGAACTTTTACTTTTAAAAAATTAAAAACTATGTCAGATTTTTAAAAAAATGCTTTTACTTTGTAAAAATAAATTATTTTCCTGTTTTAATATTACTTTATTTACTTTTGATTTTAAATGTCCTTGAGCACTATTTTTGTCAGAAATGCTAGATATAAATGTATTAAAATAATCAAAGGAAAAAATCCTTCATTTTTTCACAAAGCCACCTTCCATACTTATAACATTCTCATTATCTATTTAGCTTTTGGAGAGGCTCGTGGCCACCATATGGATGGTAAAATATATCTTGCAGACCTCAGAACTCAGCCAATGAGAAGGTAAGTCAAGATCTATGTATGCTCATTGTTAAATGCATTCCAGTACAGGTTTTATACCCAGAGTGAGGAAACTTTGGCCCTCCAGATGTTTTAGACTTTAACTTCCAGAGACCCAGCAGTTTGCCAATAGTAAAATATTGTAGTCCAAAATGTCTGAAGAGTCAAAGATTCCCCAGTCCTCTTCAGTCTTTCTTTCACAATTAGCATGTAACAGGTATATCAAATAATGCAGTCTTTGCTTTGCTTGAATTTGGAAAGCACACCAAGCATATTTTCTCATAAACTGATATGTAATTGACAAGCTTTAATAGAGATGATTATTGTGTCTTAGCGTGTTGATTGAGCACTGTCGTTCTGGAAGTGTTTTGACACACATTCATATATAAAGTCTGACATTAGCCCATAAATACAGATGGGAACCTTTTTGTTTCTTTATTGGAATTAGACCAATCATATTAATGTGTCTTTTTACTAATAGCTACTTTAGCAAATGGCATTATGTTGTTTCTCTGAATTTTTTTCAGCAATCTGGGAATGAACGTGTGGGATGCTGATGAAGATATAGTGCCACCACCAAATGATATGGATGGTCATATTGAAGAATATCCTAGGTACCTTTCAGAAATTTACTTGCACTAAACTGAAAATAGTAAGAGGAAAAATATGTATTAAAATAATAATTGTTGTTGTTATTATTTATTTATTTATTAAGTAAAGGTAAAGGTTTCTCCTGACATTAAGTCTAGTTGTGTCCGACTCTGGAGGATGGTGCTCATCTCCATTTCTAAGCTGAAGAGCTAGCTTAGTTGTCTGTAGGCACCTCCAAGGTCATGTGGCCAGCATGACTGCACGGAGTGCCATTACCTTCCTGCAAAAGTGGTACCTATTGATCTACTTACACTTGAATGTTTTTGAACTGCTAGGTTGACAGAAGCTGGGCCTAACAGTGGAAGCTCACCCTGCTCCCTGGATTCAAACTGCCAGCCTTTCGGTCAGCAAGTTCAGCAGCTCAGCTGTTTAACCCACAGTGCCACCAGAGTTTATTATTAATAACTTTATTTACACCTCACTTTTCTCTCCGTGGGGACTCACGGTGGCTAACAATCCACACTAGACAAGTTTAAAAAGTGCAATACAAAAGTTAAAAAAACAAATAGTAACAGTGTGGTAAAAACAGAATTAGAATACAATGAATACACTAAAATGGCTTTTAAAATTCAATCCCCTCCCCAACCTCCCCAAAGCCTGCCCTTTCTCCTTCCCCAAATGCCTGTTGACAGAAGAAGGTCTTGATCTGCTTGCAGAAGGCTATCTATAGTTATAAAACTCTTTCCAACTGCTTTTAAGGCATAACTTAATCAGAATTGTGTTCAGATCTGAGAGTAAAGAGCACTAATAGAACTGCTTCTGTCATCTGAATTAGGATGGGATGACTTCTTCCAGCCATTGCAGCTCCCATTAAACACCCAATGAAGCCCGAAACAAACTGTGGTAAGGTGGAGGTTTAAGGGTAGCACCAGTACTGCAGAATGGGAAGGAAAGGTTGACTGGATTTGTGCAGGAATAGAAACTGTACAGCACTCCAGATATTTCTGAGCTCTGGTTTTCCTGCAGTCTGAGTCAGCATTGCCAGTGTTGAAGAATGCTTGGAATCTCAGTCAATTAGATTTCCTGCCTTGGTTTTATGTCTTTGCAATAAAACCCTAGAAGTACATATTATTTCCACCCAAGAGCTTATAAAGTTGTTTTTAAAAAGGCATTACCATTCCAGTTCTACCCAATTAGTTACTATTATAGTTATTTTATTAGAAAATTTCCTATGATTCAGCTGTACACTTGAATGAACCTACTCCTCCACCATTTACTGGGATCACTCCCCCAACAGTAAAAGTTATTGTAAGAAGATAAATGTTATTCTTTGTTAAATTGCCATCATAATTTAGTGGATCAATACTTTTACTACCATGGAATTGAATAAATTATAGATAACTACAGACTCCCAAGATTGGGCAGTCCCCAGGTTATGAACAAGATACGTTCTGTAGATTTGTTCTGAAGCTGAATTTGTATGTAAGTTGAAACGTTTCCCCCACCACCACCACCTGATCTAGAAGCTTAAGGATGCAATGCCAAAAAAACACCCTTTGGTGTGGGTAAGAGAGCTTCAAGGTCTCTGATTCTGAATAAGGAAGGAGAGAGGAGGGGACGAAGTCCACAGAATGGCAGCAGCCAGCTGGGATACACACATGCACACACAGTAGTTCAAGTGTAATGCAATCACTTTTGAAAATATCAATAAATTTGATCCCATCTGCTTTTTAAACACCTGCACAGAAGAGACATATTCAATATCTTTCAGCAAAGATATGGCAAAGGGATGACCCTTTGCCATCCCCTTTGATCTCAGTGAGGGTCGTCCTAGTCTTATTATTTTATTTCTTTATTTACTGCATTTGAATACCGCCTTTCTCAGCCAGAGGCAACTCAAGGCGGTTCACAGTCAGCAGCGATTAGATGCCGTAACAAATATCAAAATACAGTTAAAACAGTTATAAAAACAAATCGACATTTAAAATGTAATATAAAAAGCAAATACATCTGTAAAAACAAGACCCTCGGCGTCTACTTACTAAAATCATTGTCCAGTTGCATCGTCAGTCATTCCATATATTCATTTACGTCTAGATATGCTCCAGTAGCAAAAGCTTGCTTGAAAAGCCAGGTCTTAACCATTTTACAGAATGTTAGAAGGGAGGGAATTGATCTTACGTTCCTGGGAAGGGCGTTCCATAGCCAAGGGGCCACCACTGAGAAGGCCCTGTTTCTCATCCCCACCAAACACATCTGCGAGGAAGGCGGGATCAAGAGCAGGGCCTCCCCAAACAATCTTAAAGTCCTAGATGGTTCATAAGGAGAGCTACCTTCAGATAGGTAAGCTGGACTGGAACCGTTTCTTTCTTCAACCAACGATATATCAGTTGCTTATGCAGAACAGAGTTTGCAAATGGCCATTTTTTCACTCACTAATATCCATGCTGCTTTAACTTTTTGCTTAGGCAGGCCTGCTAGTTTCTAGCAATCATCAGAGGTTTTCCTCACTATGTAACACAGGTTTGGTCCTGGGTTATAAATGTCATTTCGTAATCGGTTTTATCATAAAAACATGGAAAAAGTTTATTAAACTGCAAAAATGTTGCTTTGGCAGGATATCCTGTAGCACATTTTGCTATAGTTTCTCAATGAATATATCAGGTTCTCAACCAATTCAACATGGTTTGTGGCAGCCACAAAAACAAAGTTTCTGGAGTACAGTGTTCTCTCGCTACTTCGCTGTTTGCTTTTAGTGGACTCGCTGTTTTGTGGGGTTTTGAAAATATGAATAAAAATATTAAATATTTGCATCCAGTGGAGGCCAGGGACCCCAGAACTGCAGCGGCCTGAGGCATGGTGGGGAAGGCCTGCCTCCCTGGCCTCCACAGACCCCGGAAGTGTGGCAGCCTTAAGTGCGGCGGGGAAGGCCTGCCTCCCTGGCCTGCTGCTGCCTGGATGGCTCCGGAGGCTCTTTGGAGGCCAGGGAGGCAGGCAGGCACCCTTGGGATGTACCGGGAGGGTGGGCAAGGAAGTGCGAGTAAGACTCCGGTCTGAGTCCCTCTGCAGAGGTAGAGAAGATCAGGATATAAAAGTTTTAAATAAATAAATAATTGAATAAAATTATATATTATTTATACATTATATTTTATATATTTATACATTATTTATACATTATATATTTTATATATATAATGTATAAATATTAAAATTAATATGGCATCCCTACTTCGTGGCTTTTCACTTATTTTGGGTGGTCCTGGAATGGATCCTCCGTGATAAGTGAAGGAACACTATATAACATCTACTTTCAAAGTAGGTACCACACAATTAAATAGAAAATAACACTTTCAAACTAGGAACATTTTTTTTCAAATTTTGTTACATAGTGTTATGAAAGGGCAAGGAGCATGGAACATTTCTGAATATGTAGTATAATTATCCTTGTCTACCAATTTACTCTCTTTCCATCTCCACAGAGGGCAGTTCCAGACAACAGTAAAGTCTGCTTCGACCATGGTTTAAAAAACCTGGGTCGGAGTGGACTGTAGTCCACACACTGCCAAAGATGCCCAAGCTGTCTGCGGGCATCATCTACATGTTCTCCTGATACCTACGGGGAGAACAGGGAGACAGCCCCCCCACTTCCCGCCAAAGCCCCCCCCCCACTTCCCCCCAAAGCCCATCTTATAAATAAAAGAACTTGCCCAGCCTCCATTAATGTGCTGGAGCTCTCCTGGTGAGTAAGAATGATGCGCCAAGAGAAGCAGGGGCAGGAGCAATATTCCTTCCCCCACTTTCTCCCGGCCCATCATTCCTACGTGCCAGGAGAGCTCTTGCACCACGCTGATAAAGTCCGGGTAAGTTATTTTATTTTTTAAAATGGTTTAGGGGAGGGGGGTTAGAGCCCTCTTGCATTTCCCAGGTCTGATTCAGCCCGGAAAATGCTAGACAGCTGTGCGGACGGCCCCTTCAGAAGTCCCAGGACTTCTGATTGGCCAGTCCAGACAGCGGCCATAGTGGGTTGGCCCTGCATCTTCCAAGAAGACGCAGAACAAATCCACTAACAAATTAATTCGCTATTAAGCAGGGTTTTCCTGCTTTGTGGCAAATGAATTCGTTGTTCTGTGGGATGTCATTTGGACGCCCTAATTTAAAATGCAGGAGCTCTCACTTTTACTGGGCTGTCTGGATGCGCCCAGAGTCATTCTGTGAAGGCAGCAAGTGCTTCAGCTGAGACTCTCATTCAGTATTTATAAGGAAGTGATCTCTATTTTCCAGTTTTGACCAACATTACAGACTGGATGCAAGGGCAAAAACTAATATACTTTTTGGAGAGGTGGCTCTTTCCTTTGTTCTGGTTCAACATAGACCCCTCTCCAGTTAATTATTTTAGTCATCTACCCAATTCTGTGACTCAGAGGAGATCATGAAGAAACAGAACAGATGGGTTGCAAGTAACTGTAGCTCTTTGAATAGTAATCTGTGAATTCAACACATCTTCCTCCCTTGCTTTGCATTTCCATCCTGGTGTTTTGTGGCAGATTCAGAACTGGAGGAAAATGCTGAGATGCACTACCATATACATAGTGGATTATGGATAGCCCTTCTTAAAGCCACTCAGTTCTGGAATAATCTGGTCTAAAGTTCCAGCTCTAAATAAGTCAAGAGCTAGTTGTGTGGCCTAAGAAGAATACTGTGATAGGCAAGTTACCTCTGAGCTCTGTTCTATCCCAGGATTACTTCAGAATTTCATTAGTATGGATTTGTTCTACTGTAAATGATGAGATTATGTTCACTAAGGAGAGTTTAGTTTCAAAGATATTGTTGCACTCCAGGACAGGAAAAGCCCTCTGACTTTATACACCACACCGTTGGATAGAAAACAATCCTTTTATTGAAGATAATTCAAAAACAATAAAGTAAAAAAGCAGTTTAAAGAAATAGGTAAATCCAATTAGGTAGGAGGATAAGCAGGAGCAAAGTAGTTCAGGGTAAAAGTCCAGCAAAGTCCATAAAAACAAAGTCAAAACTTATTTATTGATTTATTGATTTATTATTTAGTACATTTCTATACCGCCCCCTCAGCCTTCCGGCGACTCAAGGCGGTTTACAAAGCAAGAGTTCAATGCCACCAAGGACACAATTACAATATGCAGTATAAAAACATCAGTAACAATAAAATCAAATATTATAAGAAAATATACTTCCAAAATAAAATGCAAGATATCAGGAAACATGAATCCAAGGCATGAATATAAAAGCATAGAATCCAAGAATCAAAACCATGAAACAAAGGCACTTAAAACATGAATTTTTTAAGCAAAACTTCTATGAAACAAGGATGAGATCTTGACTTGATTCCAAACGATGCTTCATCTGACTACATACCTGGGACTTTTATCTCCTCATTAGCTATGTCTCTAGCATTCAGAAATTGGTTTCGCTTTAGCTAAGAATTACTTATCTTTTGCTCTTGGAGCCTGGCAGAACGCCAAAGCCACTGTTCGGCTCTCCTGTTCTGATTGATCTCCTCCCGTTTATCTATTTGCTCATTAATTTCTGCACCTGGGCCAGGTGCCGAGCTGTTTTCATGTTCCCTTTCATGGGAACTCTCTGGTAACAATTCAGAAAGCACACCATCATCCCCACACCCCTCAGGGACATTCTCATGGGAAACTACACTTTGAACAGGGATCTCCTGGTCATTCTCTGCATCAATATCACTGAACAAACCATTGCCATCTTGAAACTCACCTTGCAACTCATTGACATCCCACATCCAAAGCACCCTGATTCTGAAACACAATCACAAGCTGAGCTCCAACAGATATGTCACTTTTGCTTCTTATGTTTTATTTTAGTCTCCTAACTTTGACACTAATTTTTCTTGAAATAATTTTTTTTCATTTTTCTAATAGACCTGCAAAGAGATCAAGAGTTTACGATGATGGCCACGGTGACTTACCAGAACAGATACGATTGAGGGAATTTGATTTTATTAATAAAGGGCCCGGACAAAGGCGAAAGCCATACTATGATCAACAGTTTCAAGATGACCCAGAGCCTCAAGTAGAAATGAGACAAAGACGTTTTGTAGACCACCAATTTTATGATGATTACCAAGAGGAAATGCAGAGGAATGATTCAGACTTTGGCACTAGGGGATCAGGGCAGAGGCTCAGACCTTGCCGTGACCCTCACCTTTGCGATGACTTTCCAGTAAGTGCTCCACCAGAAGATATTAATATGGGCCGTGGAGAGAGACAAAGACATTGTTCTGAGAACCCTCCTTCCAGTGATACACTCATGGATTCACAGTACAATAGGGGCCATGGACAAAGACCAAGACCATTGTATGACACCCAGTCTAATGATGAATATCAGTCACATAAGCAGTTTAAAAATCCAGCATTCCTCAACAACAGACCTGACCATGACCAAAGAATGAGACCATATCATGACTGTTTCCCTCACGAAGATATACAAACACCAATGGGAGACTTTGAGTTTGTTAGAAGGGGCCGTAGACAACAAATAATACCAATCCTTGATTACCAGCATTGCAGTGAATTACAAAGAGAGTTGCTAGCAGAAGATTTTGATGACAGAAATTCCGAGTCAAGATGCAGACCTTTTCACAACCCCCAGGCTTGTGATGACTACAATGAACAAGTGCAATTTAATGATTCTGTAGACAGGGAGACTGAACAAAGGAGGAGGCCTTTTGGTGGTCATTCGCCTCTTAATAACACGCCATATGAAAGATATCCAGAAAGGTGAGAAGAATGATCATATTATCTCAGACTTATCATGGTCAATCTCCTGTCTTTGACAGTGGTTGTTATTATTTATTTATTTACGATATTTATATGTTGCTCTTCTCACCCCGAAGGGGACTTAGACTGGCTTACAAGATATATATACATACAACCTATTATGTTATTAGCAAAGTACAATATTAGTATTAAATATTACTATATTGTAAGATACCATTATTGTTAGAATCACAGACACCTTAAAGGGCCAGACTCAAAAGTGACTTCAATCAGGGGATCCAACTGAGTCGTGGGGGGATCTAAGTCTTGACAATTATATTGTAATATTATTAGTAATGAAACTAATTAAATAATTAAACAAGACAACTAAATAATAACATGATTTTTTTGTCATGTCAGGACAACCAGTCAATTGTATTACAATTCTAACAGAACAAAACAAATAAACAGACAAAATACAAAATTTGCAAGTTTGGTAGTTGATTAAATGTCCTTTGACCTGTAGCTGGCCACTTGGAGTGCTTCTTGTGTTGCTGCAAGAAGGTCCTCCATTGTGCATGTGGCAGGGCTCAGGGTGCATTGCAGCAGGTGGTCTGTAGTTTGCTCTTCTCCAAATCGCATGACGTGGATTCCACTTTGTAGCCCCATTTCTGAAGGTTGGCTCTGCATTTCGTGGTGCCAGAGCACAGTCTGTTCAGCGCCTTCCAAATTGCCCAGTCTTCTGTGTGCCCAGGGGGGAGTCTCTCATTTGGTATCTGCAATTGGTTGAGGTTCTGGGTTTGAGCCTGCCACTTTTGGACTCTCGCTTGCTGAGGTGTTCCAGCAAGTGTCTCTGTAGATCTTAGAAAACTATTTCTAGATTTAAGTCGTTGACGTGCTGGCTGAAACCCAAACAGGGGATGATAACATGATGTAATTAGAAATATTTAATTCGCTTTGATTTTCTGATGGATTTTTGTTGTCTGATATACAGAAACTTCCTGATATAGTGGGTACAACTTTTTTGATAGTCCTGTCTGCCGTGATATTTTGGTAATATTAGATATCAGATATTTATGGATGTAAAACAGTAAGATTATGAATCACTGAATCATGGTGATGATAAACAAATTAATAACATAATTGTTGTTAACTATAAATGACGCTGGAATGTCAAACTTGAAACTTCATCATCTTGGCACTAAATATGTTAAAAAATACCATATTTACTTGAGTCTAATGCGCTATTCAGTCTAATGCGCACCTCAGTTTTCAAAAACCCTGAAACAAAAACAAAAAAAGGATTTGCTGCTGAATGTAATACGCAGCAGCAAAAAGTGGACTCTTTGTAATCCAGAACACCAAAGCTTCCAGCAATGGAAAAGAAAACTTTGAAATGCATCTATGCTGAAAAAAGAATCCACTTTAATTGCCTTAGTTCAATGCTATGGGATCATGGAGGGTATTTCTTGAATTGCTACATGTATGTACACATGCATCCAGACAGAATCTCAATAATCCTACAAATGAAGTTGCACAGGGAAAGTATTTTTCACTGTTTTTTCCTGTCCGTTGCAACTCTGCAAATTGTCCCAGAAAACCTCCAGAATGTGCTGTTGAAAGCTGTCATGGCTGGAATCACTGGGTTGCTGTGAGTTTTCCAAGATGTATGGCTATGTTCCAAAAGCATTCTCTCCTGACGTGGCAGGCATCCTCAGAGGTCGTGACGTCATGACATGAAACAATCAGGGACAGCTAACACTTTCCAACAGAGGATTCCCCCAGGCAGGAAGCAGGCAGTCTTTGAAGCTGCAAGGCCATTCAGTGCTAATCAAGGTGGCCAATTCAACATGAACAACTTCAAAGACTGGTCGCTGACTACCTATTAGAGGAGACAAAGCAGGAGGAGAAGACACAGACAAACAACAAATAGAAATTTAAGCTAATGGGATTAAGAAGCAACAAATTCAACAGACTTAGAAGAGGATGTGGAGAAGAAGTTTGGGAAGCCAAAATTCCCCCCACCCCTTTATCCCCAATAGAGGCCATTCTGCCCTGTTTTCCCTCTGCCCAAGCCAATGCTTCTCCTACTACTTCCCTTTCCAAATAGATCCCCTCCCCCTTTTTTACCCTTTCCCTCTCCCTGTCTCATTTTATGTATGCCTGCCATAGATGTGGGTGAAACGTCAGGAGAGAATGCTTCTAGAACATAGCCATACAGCCCAGAAAATTCACAGCAACCCAACCTCCAGAATAGTGTAGAAGTTGACACTTGAGGCTGCAAGGGAAAGCAAGAATGAGTAAAAAAAAATCAAATTGTCTTTCAGGGGTGAGCCTCCACTGAATTCTAACTCCCTCCTTTGACAGTAGGAGCTCTTCCATGTTTTCATTCTATATTTTACACATTACATTAAGTATATCTGTATTGGTTTTTTCCCCCAGAGGTCGTTCTTATCGTTCTCAGGAGGATTTCCAAGAAAAACCCTTATTTCACAGTGATTGTGGCTCTGATAAGGAAGACTACCACAGAAATTGCAGGTAAAGTTGCTATTGTCATAGTATCCCTCCAAAAGAGGCATTCCCTTAAAAATAGAAATCGTTGGACAATTTATAATAATATACACAGTATGGTATATATTATTACCAACAAGCTGTGCATATTTTGTCTTTTACAATATGATAATATGGTTCCTTCTTTTAAAGAAGTGAGCCTTAAAAGTAAAGGTGATTGGAAAGATATACCACTTGGTTCTTTCTTAGGGCCCTTCCACACAGCCCTATATCCAAGAATATCAAGGCAAAAAATCCCACAATATCTGCTTTGAATTGGGTTATCTGAGTCCACATTGCCATATATCCCAGTTCAAAGCAGAAAAAGGGGGATTTTCTGCCTTGATATTTTGGGATATAGGGGTGTGTGGAAGGGCCCTTAATCTCAATTAAGGCATTGATATTGTTGAGAGTAAACCACCCGTCCTTCCCAGAAAAAACAGTTCAAAACTTTTCAAAACTTCCGAGACTTCCAAATCCTTCCTTAATGGTTTGAAAGTGTTATTTCCAATTTCACTGGGTGGTCTTTACTTTTAAAGTAGTTGTTTTACTCCAGAAAGTGGGGGGAGCAAAGGGAGGAAATCCATCCAGTCTGGTTTAATATGCTTCCCAAGCTTGAGACCAGAAGCAGGGAAAAGCTGAATGATTTCCCACTCAATTACTGCTTCGTAACAGAAATGGTGGAAAGAGCTTCAGAAGGGCAAAGAGACTTCCGGTTTTCTTAAAAACTTCAAAATCGCTTCAAAATGCAAATCTTTCCAAATTTATTCCGAATTATGATGATTCTGACCTAACTTAACCATGCCTAGTGCTTGTCTATCTCACTGTCATGAATAACTCCTTCATCAGTGTAAGACATTTTCAATTAATCATAATTTTCATATTATAGGCCTGACTGCTCAGAGGATTACAGAAGAATTGCCTCTTCAGATGAAGTTATAAGAGGAGGAGAAACAAGGTTTGCGTCGTATTCCTCGCACCCAGCGCATGTCATGTCATCTTCCCACCAGGAAGTTACTTCATCTTTGGTGGACTGTGAAAGGGGATCTGAATGCAATGTCACAAGGGAGATGGGTCAAAGGAAAAGGGTACCTGTGCTAACAATTGATTACAATTATGGGTTGCCTTTTAACTATAAGGCTGAAGAGGAAGATAGAGCACATTGTGATTCACATCCAAGGAAGCGCTATATTTGGAAATGAACCACATACACGTATGCATGCGTTTTTCACCTATTTTCTTTTTGTGTGTGGACCAAACTTCTCTCAAAATGGAATTTTTTTTAAAATGATATTGGCATCTGTGCACTAGTGGCTTATTGTCTGAAGAGGAATGCCTTGTCTCGACCATAGCAGGATGGCCTCCATCCATACAATTTGGATCACAAGCCATCAAAGTATGTCTTATAAGACTAGTTTCCGCCACTGTTTGTTTGTTTACATTTAGGTAGTCATTATATTTCTTACAAGGAGACATATGTCCAACATAAATGAATTAGCAGTAATATTTATCTTTAGTTAATTGGAAGGATATAGCATAAGGCACAGCTGAATTTGGCCTTTCTACACCACCATAGTCAGATAATCAACATTATCTGCTTTGAACTGGATTATATGAGTCTACACTGGCATATAATCCAGTTCAAAGCAGATAATTTGAATTTTATATGACTGTGTAAAAGAGTCTCTGTGTTTTCCTTCGTTTTATCATTTTGAAATAGGCATAGTAATATCAGCTTATAAAACCTATAACAAAAGAATATAAAGACTGTTCTCCATAAAGTTTCACTATGAATTGGATTATGATTTGAAAGGAAAGAAAACATATTACTGTAAATATTGAAAGCGTTATGATAACATTGTTAATTAATTTGATGGTAAGAATTTGGGTTTCCTAAAGCATTTCCTGTTTAAAAATAGAGGCAAGGATTGTTATAGAATAAAGCCTATCACACTAGAAAAAAATCAAGCTGATCTCTTCTTTTCTATTGGTATCCTAGCCATATTCAAGGGTTGAATGAAAAGTAATGCCTCCACCTTCGTTATTTGGGTTTGGATGGAAATATTTTAATAAATCAAATGCTGAAATAATCCTTAGAATGTTCTCTTTAACTACCAATATTTACTTTTCCACATAATCACCAAACAATTGGATACATTTCTGCCAACAATGAACAAGTTTTCTGAAGCGGTCACGGAAGAAGTCGACACTCTGTTTCTGCAATCAGTTCTCTCAATGTACCCATTGTGCACAGATCTTCCGATAGCCAAGCAAAGCAATAATGTGACCCGCATATTCTTGTGAAATGCCAATTATGCTTGAAATTTCTTTCTGAGTAATACGACGATCGTCCTGAATCAATCTGTCAACCTTTTGCTTGTGAAACTCTGTGGTTACTGTCAAAGGACGTTCAGCTCTTTGTTTGTCATGCAAGTCAGATGTTCCCACCTCAACATCTTTAAACTTACTCGCCCAACAAGGCACAGTACTCACATCAACACAATTACCATAAACAGCTTGTATTCTCTGATGACTCTCCTTTGGGGTAACACCTTTTGCAGTTAAGAATTCAATGACTGCACATTGCTTAAGTTGCATTGACCGACCATCTGCGCAGAGTTCCATACTTTGCACTTTAACAACACAACCATTCAATGCTAAGGCTTCCCACCAAAATAGAACTGTAGAGGAGAGTCTACTGAACAAGCCAGTATCTGCCGCATACTAGTACTGCCATCTGTTGAGGAGTTACAAATTTAGATACCTTGCTCCATATAAAGTTATGGTTCATTCATATATAATCGATGAACCATAACTTCTCAAAGCCTTGGAGGCATTGTAGAGCAATTATTGCTCCCATTATACCATATTTATTTGAGCCTAACGCTCACCTTTTTTTGGCCAAATTCTGTCTTCAAAATCAAGGTGCACATTACATCCAGTGGTGCATTAGACTCAAGTAAATATAGGTATATTTAACTAGACCATTCTTTGAGTGTGTGTGATAATTTTTTTATTGTATACAAGTGACCAGCGTAAGTACAAATTGCATTAACTAGCCAAACTGGTACATTGCAATAATTTAACAAATATTTTCTCACACAGCCATATAACCCAGAATATCAAGGCAGACAATCCCACAATATCTGCTTTGAAGTGTATTATCTGAGTCCACACTGCCATATATTCCAAGTCAAAACAGAAATGGTGGGTTTTATTCAGCTGTTTGGAAGGGGCCTCAGATGAGCACTGGGAATAAAACTGCAATATTCTCCTGCTAAAACTCACTAGGACTCTGATTAAAGTTTGAATAAGTAATTTAATTTGTATAATGTAAATTATGCAAATACATCTATTTTGAGTTAGTGTGCTTCAATTTATTTTCATGTTATACTAGGGACTTTATCCTATCAGCCTGTTGTCTCATTGCAATCGGACTTTTTAAGTAAACAAAAACATACTAATATTAGAGAATGATAAGTTTTACAACTCAGCACAATTGTGCAATCCTCATATTTTATTGATGCTAATTCCCACAATTAGTCTTCATTTTCTACCTGATCTTTGTGGGGGGTTTTTTTCTTCTATTCTCTCCACCATTTTTGTCACACTATGCAATTGCAGGGTTTTGGCATTCTCATGAGATCTTCCTCCACTGCACAATATTAGGACAGCAGTGGAAGAAAAAAAAGATGAAAAAATAGCAATATTGGACTTAGTGGTAGGTTTTTCCTATCAATGAAAAGAGATGATCCAATCGTATTTCAAGGGCAGTGCGACTACAGGACAGTCATAGTGAGGAGTGATTTCAGCTATTCACTAACGTTGGGGTTTGGAGCCCAGCACACTATGCTGTGCCAAAGACCAGATCAAGATATGAACCAGGTTTGAAGGCAACAAGAACAGAGGTTTATTCTTTCCAGCCAGAAAGGATGTCAGAAAAAAGTCTGCACTCTCAACAATCCAGAAGTACAGAACATATTTATACACTTTTGATACACCGACACCAGCCTCTGATTGGCTGAAAATTGGTACAACTAGGATCCGGGCTTCTGTTGTCTTGCGACCTCTTCTGATGTCATTCATGGTTGGTGTTTCTCCGTGGCAGGAAAAATAAACAGCTGTCATTTGTTGAAGGTTTGAGTCCATTAAAGGTCTGCTCCGGAGGGAGGTGGGGACCTCCGGAATGTGGTGTGGCAATGTGGAAAACAGTTCAGGATGGGATTGATCACTCAATCCAGTTTATACAAAGAAAATAGTCTTGTGAACGGAATTGGCAATTATGTTGATATAACAGTTCAATGGAAGGTATACACTGGTAATTCACATGTTTATCCCCAGGAGCCGGTGCCTCTGGATCTTATCAATCAATCAATCTCTCTATATAAAAATGTTCTGTGCATAATGAGTACCTTAAAAACAAAAGAACCAGTGAATGAAATCACACCAAATTTGGCAACAAAATGTCTCATTACACAAGGAGTGACCATCACTCAAAAAGTTATGATTTTGGCATTTGGGAGTTGTAGTTGCTGGGATTTAAAGCTAACCTACAATCAAAGAGCATTTTGAACTCCACCAATGATGAAATTGAACCAAATGTGGTATACAGGACTCCCGTGACCAACAGAAAACACTAGAAGGATTTGGTGGGCATTGACCTTGAGTTTGGGAGTTGTAGTTCACCTACATCCAGAGAGCACTGTGGACTCAAACAATGATGGATCTGGACCAAACTTGGCACAAATAATCAATATGCCCAAATATAAACACAGATGGAGTTTGGGGGAAATAGACCTTGAGATTTGGGAGTTGTAGTTACTGGGATTTATAGTTCACCTACAATCAAGAGCATTCCAAACCCCACCAAGGATGGAATTGGGCCAAACATCCCACACAGTGCCCCCATGGCCAACAGAAAATACTGTGTTTTCTGGTGGTCTTTGGTGACCCTTCTGACACCCCCCTGGTGACCCCCCCCCCACCCAGGTCTTGACTTTCCAGGTTGAGAAATGCTGCCTTAAGGCCATCCAGTCCAACTCCCTTCACCAGGGCAAGGCAAGAAAACATAATCAAAGCCCTCCTGACAAAGGGCTATCCAGCCATTCACACACACACACACATATGACAGATGGAGTATCAAAGATTTGAAAGGGACCCCTAAAGAAGGACAATCATATGTTGCATGTTCCAGAGTTGGCAAACCAGACAAACCCCACATCAACACTGGCAAAGAAACAGCAAGAAATACTGTTTACCCACAAGCATAAAGACATTACATATATTAGAAATCAACACTTTCTCATTACTTTATTTTCCAGATCACCAGACTGGGCCACAGCAACGCGTGGCAGGGGACCGCTAGTAACTCATTAAAAACTTTACATGATGATATTAGCTTCACAATGGATGGGAAGTCAGAAGTGCCTCAGGTACACAAGCAGGCATGCTCAATTATTTTTACTGGTTTTCCGGGACTTACACGCTGAACCGTATAAGCACATACCTTCATATATAGCATCAGCGCATACAGCTATACTTTATCAATGAACCACATATAGATTATGAATGACCATACAATAATGATGAATTACGTTGTATAGGTTTTATGAGTAAATCTCAAGAAAGTAAACATGCAGATTCAGGAGGTGAGAAAAGCTCCTTTAAATAGTTCTTTAAACATGTTGGGAAAATACAAGTTTGTGGGATGGGAAGTATATAAGCATTTCCTGTAAAGCAATTTCTCTGAGGCGATCCACTTATTCACTGGGGGATATGTTAATGTCTCTGGGGTGTGCAATCGGTCAACCTTCCATGGCAGGGTCACTGAAATTAGGACAAAGGACAAAACGGAGGGAAGCTGCTTTCCCAGAATTGTACAGTTGTATAAAAATAGCATTAATGTTTTAATTGTATTGAATTTGCATTGAATCCATACTTGGGGGGGGGGGGTCCAATTTTTCAATAACAGCCATATTGTGCAGTAAGCTCCATCCAAAGGCACTTTTACCTTGCCATAATTGCACTACCTCAGCCTTGGGTGATAAAGTCTTAGGAGTCCAGAAGACTGAGGCGCCTTCCAGACAGGTGTATAAAATCCACATTGAACTGGATTATATGGCAGTGTGGACTCAGATAATATTTATTTATGTATTTACAATATTTATATGCCTCCCTTCTCATCCCGAAGGGGACTCAGAGCAGCTTACAAGATATATATACATACAATATATTATATTATTAACGTAGTACAGTATTATATATTACTTATTTCGAGTTCAAATCAGAATATTTTTTACTAGGTTTAACGGACTTTGAAATGGAAAAGAATACAAACAGAATTTCCTACTTTTCTTTCTCATTTTGTTCTCACACTAACTTAAGATTTTATAAGTTCTTCTCACGCTCCAATCCTTTGGAGTCAATCTTCTCTCAAGAAAAATATGTAGGAAAAAAAGTATTATATATTACTATATTGTACTATATCATTGTATTGTACTATTATTAGTAATATTATATGCAATATAGATATATAATTATAATATATTAGTATAATATTGCATTACATTATAATATTATAAATATTACATATATATGCAATATATTACATTACATTATATTATATTATTAGAATAGCACACGAGACAAGGTGGAACTGTCTTCTGCCCCCCCCCCCCTTCACTCAATGCAGATATTGTGGATTATCTGCTTTAATAATCTGGGTTATATGGTTGTGTGGCTAAGAGCCCTAGTCCAAATCTCTACTTGGTCATAGAAACTCACTGTGTAGCATTAGGTAAGTCACCCTCTCCTGCTCTTAGAAGAAGGCAATGGTAATCCCCTCTCTCTGAACAAATCGTTAAAAAAAAAACCCGCACCCACATCCATGATAGCGTAACATTAAGTTCACCATAAGCTAAATGTGATTTGAAGGCACATAACAATATTTGGGGACAATATAGAGCTTGAAAAGATATACAGAGGAATTATGCCTATGTGTCATGTTCAAATCTTCATGACCAAGAATTATAGCAGCTATTCATGTTATAGGAAAGAGTTGCCTAATTTATCCTAATACACACAGCTATAGAGACATCAGGCCCTTCCATACAGCCCTACATCCCAGAATGTCAAAGCAGAAAATCCCACATTATCTGCTTTGAACTGGGTTATCTGAGTCCACACTCAGATAATGTGGGATTTCCTGCCTTGATATTCTGGGATATAGGGTGTGTGGAAGGGCCCATGATCTGTCTCTAGAAGATTAAGTTTCAAATCGCCGCTCAGCCATGGAAACCTACGGGGAGACCATGGGCAAGTCACATCCTCCCAGGCTCAGAGAAAGGCAAAGGCAAACCCTCTCTGAGTAAATCTTGTCAAGAAATAATTATGATAGGTTTTCTATTTGGTTGGCATAAGCCGGAAACAACTTGAAGGTATACAGTAACAATAATAAACAAACGAACAAACGGCAACGGCAACAACAGATGATAGATGATGAAGATCTCTTTGTCTTTGGCCTTTTCCTTTTATTCCTGAATTAGGAATACACACACAGTACTATACATACTGAAAAGATACAGCCACACATGGCAAATTACACATAGCAAATGTACACACATAGTTCTGCATTGACTTTGGGATATATCCTATAGAAAAGAATTGTTGGTGTATGAAAAGAATGGGCAGCTTTTCGATGCGGCGCTGGAACAACCCTGAATGTACAAAGGATAAAACAGAAAAGCACTTTTGTGGTTAGGGGAGATAAGAAATAATCTGCATTGCTGAATAGACAGCACCAGAGGTTTCACATCTAATTCAGCTCTTTCCAAAAAGCTGTTGCATCTGAAACCCAGGAATAGCACTATGTTAACTGATGTGGAGACTTGCCAAATGTTTATGGAGCCCTAGGAACAGTGTCAGAGAACACATTCACCTGCAAAATTATTAATGTAAACATTAGTTGTAAATTCGTGGGCGGTTGTAGGTTTTTTCGGGCTATATGGCCATGTTCTAGAGGCATTCTCTCCTGACGTTTCGCCTGCATCTATGGCAAGCATCCTCAGAGGTAGTGAGGTCTGTTGGAACGAGGAAAAAGGGTTTATATAGCTGTGGAATGACCAGGGTGGGACAAAGGACTCTTGTCTGCTGGATCTAGGTGTGAATGTTTCAGCTGACCACCTTGATTAGCATTTGATGGTCTGGCAGTGCCTGGGGCAATTTTGAGGATGCTTGCTATAGATGTAGGTGAAACGTCATGAGAGAATGGCCATAGAGCCCGAAAAAACCTATAACAACCCAGTGATTCCGGCCATGAAAGCCTTCGACAATACAGTTGTAAATTCGTTCAATAACACTATGTAACAAAAATTTTTAAAAAATCTGTTCCTGGTTTAAAAGTGTTATTTCCTATTTAATTGTGCAGTACTTACATTGAAAGTAGTTGTTATACTCCAGAAACTTTGAGTTAGTGTTTGAGCATTGGTTTTAATCCCTGCTCAGCCATGGAAACATATTGGGTGACCTTGGGGAAGTCATACTCTCTCATCATCAGAGGATGACAATGGAAAAAAAAACCCCTCTCTTAACAAATCTTGCCAAGAAAACTCCATGACAGCGTCATTTTAGGTTCACCATAAATTAGAAACGCAAACAACATACACACATCAGCAACAGCTTGAATACAAATTGCAAGATTACAGTTGGAAGATAATATTCCAAGATAGTTTAATCAAGCTGCTTTTCAGATCAAGCAGGTTCCAAAGGCAAATCCTACACCTTTGTGCTGGGAATGTCACTTTAGAAGCAAACAAATGCTCTTGCTTCTTTGTAGTATTCTGAAAGAGCCAAATAATCTAATTTTTTTTACACATCTGAGACCTTACTAAGGAAGGTTTACACATTTTGCTAGATTTAACTCTCACATCTGAACATAATTTGAATTATTATATCATACCTGCCATTAGAATAAAACATTTTGAAATGTATGTGTTCCTTGCCTATGACCTTGGCAGTTGTGGGAAAAGACTGATTACCTACAAATGCTGCAAGCAATAGTAGAGCCCCCAAAATAAATGCAATGAGTAGTGAAATGTATAGCTGAGTGGAGTTAATGTTAGGCTATGAAATATTTCTTACATCTATATATAGATAAATGCTCTGTGCATAATGAGTACCTTAAAAACAAAAGAACCAATGAACGAAATCACACCAAATTTGGCAACAAAAGTCTCACAACATATGGAGTGACCATCACTCAAAAAATTATGATTTTGCCATTTGGGAGTTGTAGTTGCTGGGATTTATAGTTCACCTACAATCAAAGAGCATTCTGAACTCCATCAACGATGGAATTGAACCAAACTTGGCACACAGAACTCCCATGACCAACAGAAATATTGGAAGGGTTTGGTGGGCATTGACCTTGAGTTTGGGAGTTGTAGTTCACCTACATCCAGAGAGCACTGTGGACTCAAACAATGATGGATCTGAACCAAACTTGGCACAAGCACTCAATACGCCCAAATATGAACACAGATGGAGTTTGGGGGAAATAGACCTTGGCATTTGGGAGATTCACAGTTCACCTACAATCAAAGAGCATTCTGAACCTCACCAATGACAGAATCGGGGCAAACTTCCCACACAGAACGCCCATGACCAATAGAAAATACTTAAGGCCATCCAATCCAACTCCCTTTACCAGGACAAGAAAACATAATCAAAGTCCTCCTGACAAAGAGCCATACAGCCATAGATATAGATATAGATAGATAGATAGATGATAGATAGATAGATAGATAGCTAGATAGATAGATAGACAGACAGATAGACATGATTCACACACACACACACACACACACAGATATAGTATCATAGATTTGAAAGGGACCCTTAAAGAAGGACAATGATATATTGCATATTCCAGAGTAGGCAAACCAGACACTCTTCACATCAACACTAACAAAGAAACAGCAAGAAATACTGTTTACCCACAAGCATAAAGAAATTACATATATTAGAAACCAACACTTTCTCATTACTTTATTTTCCAGATCAACAGACTGGGCCACAGCAACACGTGGCAGGGGACAGTTAGTGTTTTATATTGAGAGAAATGAAGTAGAGGTGGTTACCTAAATCACACTATGCAACAAAATTTGGGGGGAAATCTGTTCCTGGTTTGAAAGTATTATTTCCTGTTTAACTATGCAGTATTTACTTTGAAAGTAGTTGTTATACTCCAGAAACTTTGTTTTTATGGCTGTCATAAACTCTGTTGAATTGATCGAGACTCTACAAGATATTCATTGAAAAACTATAGCAAAATGTGCAGCAGGATGTCCCTCAAAACAATGTTTCTGCAGTTTAACAAACCTTTTTTGTGTTTTTATGACAGAAGCAATTAGGAAAAGATATTTATAATCGAGGAACAAAAACTGTGTTACATAGTCTTATTAGTTTTCACTTATGTGTATGTGTCATTAGAGCAGTAGAGAGTCTCATACCTCAAGCATATTAGAGCATTGTAACAGCTGTTTTGATTGTGGTAATGTACTATGCTTCTAATTATTAGTGACAATGTTTATTAAAGCAAGGGCTGGAATTATGCAACCCTCCAGATCTTGTTGGACTGCAAACCTGAGCAACCCTACCCCACAAAGTAAATAATAAGAAATATTTGGATGGCAATCCAGCATCTGGAAGGTCGAATAATTCCTACTCCTGCTTTGAAGGAATGGGAATCATGTGTAGTTTGATCCTAATTATTATGTTTCAAATGTGTTTAGACCATTTTAAATAAGTGTCATTTTTAAAAACAATTTTAAAAACAATTATTGAATTTTAGCTTTGTTTTATTTTAATCTGTGTTAGAGCCACATTAGATTTCATATCGTGAGAAAGGTATATGCTTGTTGTGAACATTTACATGCATTAACCAGTAAGAGAACTGATTAATCAGCAAGATGACTCAATAGACAGATGTCATTTCCCCTTGTGAAGAGTATAGGATACAATATTTCACAATGGTGAGGCTTTTAGACAGTGAATGTGCAGTTGTTTTTACTAGTTACTCATCACTGAGGAATCATCTCATGACCACATCTTATGTTTCCTAAATAATGGTTAACCACACTTTCATGATGCACACAAGTCTGGCTTAATCTGTTAAGATCTATTTTTGAAACTATCATCTTTATTAACACTACATTCTAAGACCAGGGACAGGTCAAAGTCCTTTGGTACAAATAGGGGATGAATCCAATAGTTTATCTATTGAAATAATAATAATAATAATAATAATAAGAAGAAGAAGAAGAAGAAGAAGAAGAAGAACAATTAGTAGTAGTAGTAGTAGTAGTAGTAGTAGTAGTAGTAGTTATATCCTGCTTCTTCTTTCCCAAAGGAGACTCAGGGTCCATCCTAACAGGCCCAAAAACCGAGACCTGTTTCAGTTTTATCAGAGGCATCCAAACAATGCTGATAAAACTGAATTAATTAAACACCTTACCATGTGTGGGTCCTGTGTGGACTGGGCTTGGGGGACTGTGTGACGCTCCAGGAGCCTGAAAAACCAAGAGGGCACCCACCCCCTTTCCCCAAACCCCAAAATAACCGCTAAAAAGTAAAAAAAAAATCACCCGGCTGCCATTATGTTCCTCAATTATGGGGGCTTCAGGGTGGCTGCATGCCATCACAATTGTTATTGGGATAGCATTTTATAGAGGGATTTTTTCATTATTGTTAACATAAGTAGAGTAATACGAATCTCAATAATGAAATTCCACTTACATTTTCACTCGAGATAATGTATCTTATTTACTTAACCTTACAATCCCAATTCCATGTGGCAGAGTAGAAGGGGGTTGGCCATATATTAATCCACATTATTTGCTTTAAATTGAATTATACGAGTCTATACTGCCTTTCCGGAATAGGATAATCTCCAGCACTACGTCCCAGAAGCACTTTATTAGAGTTTAAGACTCTCTGCACATTGCACTTGCCCAGAAATCCAAATTCCACCAGTCACACCCAGCACTTTTTAACTTGTACCCATCACTGGCCCGGCCCTGGTTTTTACTGTGTAATTGATGTATTGTTTTTTATTGCTTATGTTTTTAATTTGCTTTAAATTGTACTGTTATTGTTTTGCTGTTGTTGTGTTGAGGCCTTGGCCTTTGTAAGCCGCATTGAGTCCTGCGGGAGATGCTAGTGGGGTACAAATAAAGTTTAATAATAAATAATAATAATATACTGCCATATAAAGCAAATGATCTCAATTTTATATGGCAGTGTAGAAGGGGCCAGTGTAGCAGCTTTACCATTTAGTGATTTTAACACTTTGGGTCTAGGCTACTTAACTAATCTCACCTCTGAATATAAGCCTACATGAACACTGTGGTAATTGGAGGGGGCCCTGCTCTCGGTCCCACCTTGTCAATTTTGCTCTCAATTTTCCCAGAAACTGTCCATAGAGAGCCTTCTTTCACCAGTTTTCTCTTCTGCTCTGCATTGTGTTTTTACGGTATTCACTCTTTGTCTTTTGCACTTGAAGCAGTTTACTACTACTGACTTCCCTCAATGTTTCACATAATCTGCCAGCGCATGTTTCTCTTCTTCCGTTTGTTTCACTTGCAGAAGCCCTCTGCCTCCTGATTTTCTGGGCAAGTAAAGTCTGTCTACGTCACTACATGGGGTATTATTATTATTATTATTATTATTATTATTATTATTATTTCCACTGTGTATATTTAGCTGCTTGACTTTCCTGTTTTTACTTTTCTGGAATCTGAAAGTTAATACTTTTCTGGAATCCAAAATACTCTCAAAATCTGAAATTGCCTACATGAGTGGCTGAAGACTTTTCCACACTGCCATATAATCCAGTTCAATGTGGATTTTATACAGCTGTGTGGAAGGGGCCTATAATAGTGACGCCTTTGCTTTCTGTTCAATGTACACAAATCCTGTTTCACACACAATTTGATTAAAAATATTGTGTATAAAGCTGCCCTCGGCTATGTATATAAAGTGTATATCAAGCATAAACTAATTTTGTTTTTAGACTTGGGCCCAGTCGTCAAAATTTCCCATTACATACATAGGAGCCCTTCTACACTGCCATATAAAATCTGCTTTGAACTGGATTATACAGCAGTATAGACTTAGGTTCCTTCTACACTGCCATAAAATCCAAGCAGATAATCCACATTCTCTGATTTGAACTGGATTATATGAGTACACTGCCATATAATCCAGTTCAAATCAGATAATCTGGATTGCAAGGTGGATGGGCAATATAATCGATTTAAGCAGATAATGGGGATTATTATTATTATTATCCACAGTATCTGCTCTGAACCGGATTATCTGAGTCTATACTGCCATATAATCCAGTTCAAATCAAATAATCTGGATTGTATATGGCAGGGTGGATGGGGCATATAATCAAGTTAAGCAGATAATGGGGATTATTATTATTATCCACAATATCTGCTTTGAACCGGATTATCTGAGTCCACACTGCTATATAATCCAATTCAACGTGGATTTTATACAGCTGTGTGTCAGAAGACATTGTCTAGCCTTTAAAACGAATGGAATCATCAACAAACAATTCGGGATTGAGAATCGCTTCATACCCATATATAGCTGTTTACGTCACTGTGAACTTGGCCTCAAAGAACCCAGATTAGGTTTAATTGTTTCCATAAGGCGAAAATAGAAGAGGAAGCGGGCCACGCAAGGGACGCCGGGACTTGTAGTCAAAGCGCTTGTAGACTTGGAGGCACCGCGTGTCGCCTCAAGGGCCGTTCCATTGTGTGCGTATTATTTATCCTTTGGATTAATGCAGCCGGGGGATTGTTTTAGATTAAACGTGCTCGGAGAATTTCAAGGAACGAATACCGGCCAATTTCTTTATATCTATTTGCTACTAAAGTCCAATAAAGGCATCGGTATGTTTAAATCCCCCCCTGCCTCGGTGTGCAAATGGTACAGCCCTGCCCTGCTCAGGGGAAGGAGGGAGGAGGCGGCGGCCGCCATCATCTCCTCCTCAGCGGGGTCTCGCGGAGGCTTGTCCCCGCCCCCGCGCTCTGCTTCAAAGGCGGGACGCGATTGGCTGCGGCTTCGCGTCCGTGCCAATCAGGAAGCGGCTTCCATGGAGGAAGGGAATAAATACAAGATGGCTGCTCATATAAAACCAGGCGTCGGGCTTCTCCCTGGTGATGGAGGAATAGAGGCTTTTCCCCGCGCGGGTCGTGTTTCGGGGTTTTGTCGCTGGGACAGGCGCAAGGAGGGTGGAGGGGGGCTCGGGCCGCCGCCTCTGGGGACCGCCCCGTTTCGTTGTGGACCCCTCAGGCCCAGGCCAGGCCTTGGCCCCACTCTTTCCTGTCAGACCTGCTCGGCTAGGCCCGGCCCCGTCTCTCTGCTGCCATGGCCGTCTCCAGGTTGGTGTGTGTGCTTGTGTGGAGGGCTTGTGAAGGAACGTGGGCCTATTCCCTTAGTCGTTGTGCCTGGTTTCCCCTCAGCCGGGCAGGCCTCGTGGGGTCGCAGTGAAAAAGTAGGCCTCTGTGCATCCTTCCATAGACAGTCCTTTCTTCTTCTCCTTATCCCAAATGGGGGGCTCTGTGGCCTACAAACTGTCGCATTTCCCCCTTCAGACTCATTTCTAAAGGCTTCTGGTGGAGGAATCATGATCTGAGGGCCCTTCCACACAGAATATCGGGTCAGATAATCCACAATATCTGCTTTGAAGTGGGTTATCTGAGCCCCCTTCCACATCTGAATAACACCCTACATTTTCTTGCTTTGAACTGGAATATATGGCAGTGTGGACTCAGGGCCTTTCCACACAGCCATATAACGTAGAATATCCAGGCCGATAATCCACAATATGTGCTTTGAACTGGGTTATCTGAGCCCCCTTCCACATCTGAATAACACCCTACATTTTCCTGCTTTGAACTGGAATATATGGCAGTTTGAACTCAGGGCCTTTCCACACAGCCATATAACGTAGAACAGGGGTCCTCAAACTAAGGCCCGGGGGCCGGATACGGCCCTCCAAGGTCATGTACCCGGCCCTCGCTCAGGATCAACCTAAGTCTGAAAGCACACAACAACAGCAACAACAAAAATCCTATCTCATCAGCCAAAAACAGGCCCACACTTCCCATTGAAGTACTAATAAGTTTATATTTGTTAAAATTGTTCTTCATTTTAATTATTGCATTGTTTTAAGTGTTGGTTGCACTACAAATAAGACATGTGCAGTGCACATAGGAATTCATTCATGTGTTTTTCAAATTATAATCCGGCCCTCCAACAGTTTGAGGGACTGTGACCCAGCCCTCTGTTTAAAAAGTTTGAAGATCCCTGACGTAGAATATCCAGGCAGATAATTCACAATATCTGCTTTGAACTGGAAAATGGAAAGAAGGAGGGGAGTTCCAATTGGAAGAGTGGTATAGGGAGATCTGGGACATTGCAATAAACGATAAACTGACAGGAAACATTAAGGTTAAAAGAGGATGATCAAAAAAAAGATTATTTTGGGAAGATTTGGGGGAAATTGATAGAATATGTATATATAGAAGGTAAGGGGACCATACCTGTAATAGAAACAACTGATTTTTGGAAATAAGCATTGTAATTGGCTGAAGGGTCAGCACTGGGTGATTGGACAATATGTAATGAAGCAGGAATATGAAATATTATAGGTATCAAGACATACATGTTCTGTACAATTTGTTAATGGGAAGTCATAAGATAAGAATGTTTAAACACTGGATATGTTAAAGCTACAATAAATAAAAAGTTGAAAAAATGAACTGGATTATCGGAGTCCACACCTGCATAGTGGTTTAAGGATTCTTAACACACACACACATATTCATTTTTTAAAATATTATTTATTATTTAGTTAGGTATGTTTGTAACTTTTTACATTTCAAAATATGAGTGAAGATGTGCCATGTGTAATAATCCAGTTCAGTGTGGATATTATACAGCTGTGTGGAAAGGGCCTGACCCTCAAAGAGCAAGGCACTTTTTAGTAATTATAGGAGTCTGGTCTTGAAATGAATGAGGAGTCAGGGCTTCCTTATTGTTTTGTATGCGTGCTCTTTCTTTGCCCACGCCTGGAGCATTCATTCCAATGCCAGAAAAGGCATGCTGCCTTACGCTGCTTCTTGCTTGCTTTTTTGTTTATCCTCTTGCTTTCAAATCAAGTTGGAAGAGGCTCCTGCAAGGCCATCCAGATCAACCTCATTCTGCCATGCAGGAACACACACTGAAAGCACAGATGGCCAACTGACCTATGCTTGAAAATCTCCAGGGAAGGAGACTTCATAACAGTCCCAGACAGTGTATTCCACTGCTGAACAGCTCTTCCTGTCAAAAAGTTTTTCCTAATGTTTGCATTTCAAGTTTCTCCGGAAACGAATGGGACTCCCTAAGGCCTCTTCCACACAGCTGAATAAGATCCCACAGTATCTGATTTGAACTGGAATATACAGCAGTGTGTGCTCAGGCCTTTTCCAGACAGGCCCTATACCCCAAGATCCGATCCCCAGTTTTCTGTTTATCCCAGATTATCTGGCAGTGCAGAGTCATATAATCCAGTTTAAAGGAGCAGATCCTGCAATATAGGGCTTGTCTGGAAGGGCCCACAGATAACCAAGTTCAAAGCAGATAAGTGGGATTTTCTGACGGTTTAGAGGGCATACTTCTCAAGTTTGCAGATGATGCCAAATTAGGAGGGGTAGCTAATACTTCGGAGGACAGGATCAGAAATCATAATGACTTTAACCAATTAGAGAGCTGGCCCAAAACTAAGAAAATGAATTTCAACAAGGACAAATGTAAGATACTACACTTAAGCAGAAAAAGTGAAATGCAAAGATACAGCATGGGAGGTGTCTGGCTTGACAGCAGTCCATGTGAGAAAGCTCTTGAAGTTATCCTGGATAACAAGTTGAACATGAGCCAGCAGTGTGATGCAGAAGCTTAAAAAGCCAATGGGATTTTGGGCTGCATCAAAATGGGTTTAGTGTCTAGATTGAGGGAAGTCATGGTGCCTTTGTATTCTACTTTGGTTAGACTTCACCTGGAATACTGTGTCCAATTCTGGGCACCACAGTTCAAAAGAAACATTGGCAAACTGGAAGGTGTCCAGAGGAGGGCAACTAAAATTATCAAAGGTCTGTGGACCATGCCCTATGATGATCATATTTAAGAAACTGGGCATGTTTAGCCTGTAGACGAGAAGGTTAAGAGGAGATATGATAACCATGTATAAATATCTGAAAGAGTGGCACAAGGAAGAGGGAGCAGACATGTTTTCTGCTGTCCTTGAAACTGGGACTAGGAGCAATGGGTTCAAATTACAGGAAAAGAGATTCCACCTGAACATTAGGAAGAACATCCTGACTGCACAAGCTGTTCAACAGTGGAACTCTCTGCCTCAGAGTCCGGTGGAAGCTCCTTCATTGATGGCTTTTAAACACGTTGGATGGCCATATGTCAGGGGTGCTTTGTGTTTTTCCTGCATCGCAGGGGGTTAGACTTGATGGCCCATGTGGTCTTTTCCAACTTTATTATTCTATGATTCTATATGGCTGTGTGGAAGGACCCTTTATGTGTGCCTTACACCGTTCAATGCATTGAGAGAGGTCAAACCACTTTTTCATCCATGCCAAGGTTTCAAGAGAGCTATAAAATTCTGCATATTTCAAGCAGACCTTGGGCCCTTCTAGACAGGCTTTAAAATGGATTATATGAGTCCATATTGCTAGATAATCTGGGATAAACAGAAAACCTGGGATCAGATCCTGGGGTATAGGATCTGCTTGGGCCTCTTGATAGCTATGTTCCCTTTCTGTTATTAGATCATTTTATTTCAGAACAATATTATTTGATTCTCAGAAAGATTGAATCAATTGGCCTGTCTTTGGAAATACTTTAGGGCCCTTCTACACAGTCATGTACTTGTCCGAACGGATCTCCCTCTACGTCCCACCTCGAAGTTTAAGATCTTCTGGGGAGGCCCTGCTCTCGACCCCGCCAGCGTCACAAGTGAGGCTGGCGGGGACGAGGAGCAGGGCCTTCTCAGTGGTGGCCCCCCACCTGTGGAACGCACTCCCCGGGGAGATTAGGCTGTCATCTTCCCTCCTAGCATTTAGGAAAAAACTAAAGACCTGGATGTGGGACCAAGCTTTTGGTCACTCTGATAACTAAATCAAGGACCGGCGACAGACAAGGACAAACGGAATAGAATGGATGTATGGCTCTGACATATGGACTCTGACATGAGATTGTTTTTAGGATTATGTTTTATTATGTATTGTTGTTTTAACTTAACTGCTGAATTTTATATTTTTTGGATTACTTGTTGTGTGATTTGGGCATCTAATTGTGCCCTCTATGTAAGCCGCCCTGAGTCCCCCTAGGGGTGAGAAGGGCGGGGTATAAGTGAATGAAATAAATAAATAAATAATAAATGTAACCTAGAATATCAAGGCAGAAAATCCCATGCTTTGAACTGGGTTATCTGAGGCCGCACTGCCATATAACCCAGCTCAAAGCAGAAAATGTGGGATTTTATACAACTGTGTAGAAGGGGCTTCAGCCAGGAGCAAACTTTTGGATCTTGACTTCCATAACCTGACTCTTGCAGCAAAGACAACTTGCTCCCTACCACATCATTAATTTCATGCAAACGTGGAATCATGTCAGTATATCTTTACATTTTGATTAATCCCTCCCAGAGAAGGGCTTTGGCGACTGCAAGATGTAATGTGTTGCCATCAGCTCCTTTAGATAGGAGATATAAAAAAGTGGAAGGTTCCAAAAGGGTTTGTTCTTGTAACTTGGTCCCTATTGAAACACTTCATCATTCTTTGTTTGTTCCAAATACGATCATATATGGATGAAATACAGGAGTTGCGTTTTTTCACAGTATTTTCAATGGCAAAGGTGTTATAAAATTCCATATCTTTTGAACAACTCTGAGGCACTCTTTTGTGGGACTGTTGCAAATTTTATCCTTGAGATTTGTAACTTTAAAGTATGTTTTCTTTTTATCTGTGGTTTTTTCTTGTATATACCTGTGTTGTATGCCAACAACAATGTTCTATGTGTTTGTGTGTATATAGAATCTTTTTCCTGCAGCTTGGAATTTTGTTTCCTGCAGTTTATTTTATTTTACGACTTGCACAGCATTTGATTCAGATTTCTCTTTAAACATATCTGCCATTTTCAAAAGCTTACCTAAACATCTGCGTCAACATCCTGGTATATTATTTTACTTGTTAAATTTAGCTGTTTTGTAGTTTGCCATGCTGCCCTAAATGTATTTAGAATATGACACTTTTCTCAATTGCTGCTTTTCATGTCCGTCATTAATGCTCTATATGCTTCATTTCAATTACTTGCAAACTATTAATAACCCATTGGCATACTTTCAGAGTGATTCTTCTCATAATGTGTAACAGTGTATTGTGTGACTCTCCAGATGTTGCTGGTCTGCAAGTCAAAAGGCTTCCACATCCAGCTGTGCAGGCTATGGCTTTTTGGAGTTGCAGCATAACAAGTTCTGGAGGCTGTTCAATTTCTCCCTTTTTGAAGAGTTTATAATGTTTTGAAAACTAATGGTCAGTAACTGTAAAACTAGTAACTTGCATTGAAAATCACAGAAAGTGTAAGTAGTACTCAGAAATCAGCTTATCACTTAAAACTTTGTGGTTCTGTATGTATGTTTCACATTAAGGCAATGCAATTGTAAAATGACAGGTGACGTACCGATGTTAGCACAGTGTTAAAACCAATTCTGTTGTGGTATGCTGCATCTTAAAACAGCTAGCCATATTGATGGATTAAGTCTCTTTTACCATGGTCTGCATGTTGAAGAGATCTCCAGTAACCATAAACAACACTTCTATTACTAAATCTGGTTCTGTTGAACTTGTATTTGTTTCCTTGTGTTTAGGAAGGAACGTGTTAACTTCTTGTGCCCATTGTTCTTGGATTTTTTGTTTGATTTTTACATGTTACTTAGGAGCATTCTTCTGGTAGTCTGCTGTTAAGTGGGCCTGATTTGTTATTGCTATTCATAGAAGAGGTGATTCAAAATCTTGTTATTGAACATGTAAACTAAAACCTAGTCCCTTCGTGCTGTATTACCTTGTAATAGCTTTTGAGTTTCTGTCAGGGTTCTTCTCTTTCTTACTTCCCAAAAGGCTGTTTCCCTTTTGTATAACTGTTATGCCAAAGTCTTCTAAAGTATTACAATGTAGCAGATTTAGGAAGTCCATTATTTCATGGTTGGAGCACTTGCTTCCTATACAGAAAGTTTGGGCTTCAGTCTTCAGTATTTTTAGTTCAGGGAGCGCTAAAGAAGCTTTAAGAAAGGTGCCCATTAAAGACTTTAGGGATCCAGTGGTAATTGAAGTTAACAAGATTTTTTCTGGAAAAGTTATGTCTAAATACTCAAAAGGCTCCAAATCATGTTTGATCTTGGAAGCTAAACCATAGTTAGGCCTTGTTTAGGAGACCACCAATGAATAACAGGTGCTGTAGGCAATATTTCAGAAGAAGGAACCGGGAAAAACACCTCTGAGTATTTCTTACTTAATAAAACTCTTTGATATTTGTGGGGTTGCCTCAAGATGACTACTGATTTTATGGCACATATGTCCAACATATCTGCATGACATCACATTTAGAAAGATGAAAAACAGTATTAGAATATCCAAATGGTCCAACCTCCTTGAGGCAGTTTTACCTTTAAAATTCATTCAAAGTCAAAATACTCTCCACCAACATAGGCTGAGCCATTAGGGAGAGCTGTCACAATGAAAAGATGGGTTCGAGGGGAGATTTTAGTTGCTGGCTACAGCAAAAAAGAGGACTACAATAGCATCAGTAAGACTTTAGCCATGAATAAGAAGCCTTCCCACCAGAGCGGTCCCTATTGATCTACTTACATGTGCATGTTTTCAAACTGCTAGGTTGGCAGAAGCTTGGGCTAACAACGGGAGCTTACCCTGCTTCCTGGATTTGAACCACCGACCTTTCAGTTAGCAAGTTCAGCAGCTCAACACGTTAGCCTGCTGTGCCACTGGGGGCTCCAAGTAAATTAGGTCAATGCATTTATCAAGGAAAAGCCTAACACTTGTCTGTAATCTTTGATGTAGAATTTCCATTTTTCTTTTCTGGCCGAGCTGTACCCGGCCATGTGTTTCTGTGGCCTAGTCTGGTTAAATAGAAAAGAAAGAAAAGAGGTTTCCAATTTTAGGAGATTTAAGATTTTGAGCAAACAAATATTTACAGTTTTATTTATATTGCTAATAGTCTATATAATAATAATAATCCTGGTCTATATAATAATAACAATATAATAATAATAATAATAATAATAATAATAATGTGTAAGTAATAGTAATACTCGCCTATATAATAATAATAATCTATATAATAGTACTGGTTTATATAGTAATGATAATAATGATACTGGTCTATATAATAATAATAATAATAAAATAATAATAATAATAATAATAGATAATAATGTGTTTTGGGGAAACCCTTTCCTTTCCTTCCTTCCCGTTTATCTCTCCCTTCCATTCAATCCTTCCTTCCTCCTGAGCCTCCAGTCTTCCTGGAGGCGTGGACATGAGGCGGTGCCGGGCAAGGCCAGACAGGGGAGCCCGGGCTTGGGCTGGGCCTTCCTCCTTGCCTGCCTCCTTCCTTCCCTCCCCCCCTCCCCGCCGTGCCCCATCCCACCCTTGGTCTGGGTGGAAGGAAATGGAGGGAGGGAGGAAAGAGAAGAAAGGAAGGATGAAAGGGCGGAAGAGAAGGAGGAAAGGAGAAAGATGGAGATGAGGGAGGGAAGGAGGGAGGGAAGAGAAGGAAGGGTAGGATGGTGAGAGAGAGGAGGGCCTGAGAAAAGAGCCCAAAGGGCTGCATTTGGGCCTGGGTTTGCCCATACGTGCATTAAGAGTATCCACCAGCTGTAGCTGAATATTTATGCCACAAATCTGCAAGATTTGGACTAAGACACAGCAGTCCTGTTATTACTATGGAATATTTAAATGGCTGTGAACGGAGACTGCAGCATCTGTACGATAAGTTCATGGGTGTCAAATTCAAATACATAGCAGTGTTAGTCTGGAGTATCAGTATGCAAGTATGCAAAGGGATCTTGTAGCACCTTAGAGACTGGGTGAAAGAAGTTGTAAACATAAGCTTTCTTGGATGAAGTCAGCTTCTTCAGATGTACACATACATGGGATTGTGAATAGCTAACTGGAAAATAACTTCAAATCCTGAGCCACACAGGATTTGATCAACGGACAGTAGAGAGCTCCACGATTTGAGGAGATGCTTGTAAAGAGAATGATAGACATGCAGTGGATGGTCCTCCTGCTACTTCCAGAACCATGGAAGAAATTAACACCATGGAAAAGATTTCAAAAGACTGAGAGAATGGAATATGGAAGAAAAATAATTGATCCGAAAAGTTCATTGTAAGACAGAAAGAGAGCTGGAGTACAGACATGTATTTTTCAAAGAATGCTTGTACTCTAAATTTTCAACTTGATTCTTTATTGAAACGATAAGAGTCGGTTTCATAATGTAGCTTTTGTTAATCCATTTGGCAGGAGTATTGAACAAAATTTGATATGTGAAATCAAGTGATTTTTTTGTTTTAAGTTTTAATGTTCTAAGGCAAGAATGTGATTTTTCACATTGATTGAATGCACTGAAGTTTTTATCTTGGTTATAAATTTTATGCAGTTTCAAAAAATACGTGAACATCTTGTCTACCTTTACTGTTTTCTTTAATTATGCTATATGAAGCAGATAGGTAATCCTTCTCAGTGATCACGTCAGTAGGCACTAATAGGTGCCCTCACTGACAACAGTAACTTTGTTGTTATTGTATATTAAAATATTTCTGGTTTTATTTCTGTGAATATAACTTTTTGACTGTAAACCTCTATCTGTAATCTTAAGAAAATGTCTATATGTGATACTTAAATGTTTGAAGAAACTGACAGAAGCTCCTTATGTGATCAAATACTTTCCTATATTTGTATAATTTCAAACTATTTACATCTTTTATGTAATAAAACTTTAAACTTTTTAAAGGATGTCAGGAAAATAAAGTTTGATCAGGGAAGTGCTTCGTTGTTCATTCGTTCAGTCGTCTCCGACTCTTTGTGACCTCATGGACCAGCCCACGCCAGAGCTCCCTGTCGGCCGTCACCACCCCCAGCTCCTTCAAGGTCAGTCCAGTCACTTCACGGATGCCATCCATCCATCTTGCCCTTGGTCGGCCCCTCTTCCTTTTGCCTTCCACTTTCCCCAGCATAATTGTCTTCTCTAGGCTTTCCTGTCTCCTCATGATGTGGCCAAAGTACTTCAACTTTGTCTCTAATATCTTTCCCTCCAGTGAGCAGTCAGGCTTTATTTCCTGGAGTATGGACTGGTTGGATCTTCTCGCAGTCCAAGGCACTTTCAGAACTTTCCTCCAGCACCACAGTTCAAAAGCATCTATCTTCCTTCGCTCAGCCTTCCTTATGGTCCAGCTCTCACATCCGTAGGTGACTACAGGGAATACCATTGCTTTAACTATGCGGATCTTTGTTGCCAGTCTGATGTCTCTACTCTTCACTTTTATCGAGACTGGACATTGCTCTCCTCCCAAGAAGTAAGCGTCTTCTGATTTCCTGGCTACAGTCTGCATCTGCAGTAATCTTTGCACCTAGAAATACAATGTCTGTCACGGCCTCCACGGTTTCCCTCTATTTTCCAGTTGTCAATCATTCTTGTTGCCATAATCTTGGTTTTTTTGACGTTTAGCTGCAACCCGGCTTTTGCGCTTTCTTCTTTCACCTTGATTAGAAGGCTCCTCAGCTCCTCCTCGCTTTCGGCCATCAGAGTGGTGTCATCTGCATATCTGAGGTTGTTAATGTTTCTTCCAGCAATTTTCACCCCAGCTTTGCATTCATCAAGCCCAGCACATCGCATGATGTGTTCTGCATACAAGTTAAAAAGGTTGGGTGAGAGTATGCAGCCTTGCCGTACGCCTTTCCCAATCTTGAACCAGTCTGTTGTTCCGTGGTCAGTTCTGACTGTTGCTACTTGGTCCTTGTACAGATTCCTCAGGAGAGAGACAAGGTGGCTTGGGATGCCCATCCCACCAAGAACTTGCCACAATTTATTATGATCCACACAGTCAAAGGCTTTAGAATAGTCAATGAAGCAGAAGTAGACGTTTTTCTGAAACTCCCTGCCTTTCTCCATTATCCAGCGGATATTGGCAATCTGGTCTCTCGTTCCTCTGCCTTTTCTAAACCCAGCTTGAACATCTGGCAACTCTCGCTCCATGTATTGCTGGAGTCTTCCTTGCAGGATCTTGAGCATTACCTTACTGGCATGAGAAATAAGGGCCACTGTACGGAAGTTGGAAAAGTCTTTCGCATTTCCCTTTTTTGTATGGGGATATAAGTTGATTTTTTCCAGTCTGATGGCCATTCTTGTGTTTTCCATATTTGCTGGCAAATGGCATGCATCACCTTGACAGCATCATCTTTTAAGATTTTAAACAGTTCAGCTGGGATCCCGTCGTCTCCTGCTGCCTTGTTGTTAGCAATGCTTATTAAGGCCCATTCAACCTCACTCCTCAGGATGTCTGGTTCTAATTCATTCACCACACCGTCAAAACTATCCTCAATATTATCCTTCCTATACAGATCTTCTGTATAGTCTCGCCACCTGCTCTTGATCTCTTCAGCTTCTGTTAGGTCCCTGCCATCTTTGTTTCTTATCATACCAATTTTTGCCTGAAATTTACCTCCAATGTTTCTAATTTCTAATAATACATTTTGTTACCAGCCTCTCCTAACAGCTCAAAGGGAAGTGCTAGGGAAGTAGAAAATACAGTTGTAATTATAACCTTGTGGATTCTTCTGGGAAACACTTGTTTAAACCTGGAAATCTCTTGGCAACTAGTGTCCAGAGAACTGCCTGTCAATAAAAGCCAGGTTGCTATATTTGTTTAATTTATTTTTACTCGACTCCTTTGCCTAAAAAGGCACCCTGAGTATCTTGGAATGAGCAAGAACAAGAGAGTTCCTTTCTTTAGGCCCTCAGTGCACAAAGCAAAGAGTTTGGAAATGGGCTGTTTGAACTAAATCTGTGATCACAGATCATTGTGGGTGACCATAGAGGAAACAAACAATTGCAAAAATCATCCTTGATACAGCATGAGACTTTTTTTTTTGGTCGTGTCAGGAGTGACTCCTGGTGTGAGAGAATTGGCCGTCTGCAAGGACGTTGCCCAGGGGACGCCTGGATGATTTGATGTTTTTATCATCCTTGTGGGAGGCTTCTCTCATGTCCCCGCATGAGGAGCTGGAGCTGATAGAGGGAGCTCATCCGCCTGTCCCCGGATTTGAACCTGCGACCTGCCGGCACAGGGGTTTAACCCACAGCGCCACCGGGGGCTCCAGCATGAGATTGAATAATTCTTAATACTTCATTCTTAAATATTCTTAAATGTCTTTATTTATCTGATTGTTGCAACATTTCTTGGTAAAATATAAAGTAAGTAGTCCTGAATAATACATTTTGTTACCAGCCTCTCCTAACAGCTCAAAGAGGAGTTCATAAAGTGAAAATACATGAACATGATATACATACAATACAATAGATAAAAACACACCAATCTAAAAAAAAAACCTTACACCAAACACAGCATTATAAATCCACAACTAGACATTATCTGGATAGGCCTGTCAGAAGAAATGGGTTTTCAATTAAATTCTGACAGCCAGTTTAGCTGTTCTTCTGGCAGGTTGTTCCATAGTCTTGGGATGGCCGGTAAAAAGCTCCTCTGGGTGATGGTTGCCAGTCAGATTCTGGCAAGCTGGAGTAGCTGCTCCCACAGGACCTCAGTGTCCTAAGGGGCGGATTGTGTGGAAGAAGACGATCCTGTAGGTAACCTTGACCTAAACCTAAACCATGTAGGACTTTCAATTGTAGGACAGGAAAAATCCATATCACATGTAGAAGTTTTTTTTTTGTTACTGCCTAACATTTAATGTGTGTTATGTTAATAGGGCTTGACAATGAATGATTTTCAACAGATATTTAAAAATCCACCTAAACATTAAGAAGAACTTCCTGATGGTAAGAGCTGTTCAGCAATGGAAGATACTGCCTTGGGGAGTCTCCGGCTTTGATTGTGTGTCCTATATGGCAGGGGGTTGGACTGGATGGCCCTTCGAATCTTTTCCAACTCTATGCTTCTGTGATTTTAATTGTCCCTCTTTAGAGGACAAAATAAAGGCATTCTGGTATGTGGTAGGAAATCCACATGGTGTCTTCTGTGTGTGCTGTGTCAGATCTTCCTTAAAAGTGGTGATATAAAATCGTTCCACTTTATTGTATGCACTTTATATAGAATTGTATGCATTCCTTCTCTGCTTATGCATCAACCAGTTTTACAACTCAATTGCATATATGGCTGAACAAGAATACCTCACATAAAGGCTCACTTGAAAAACTTGAATCTTTTTCAACCAGTTGCTATGCTTTAATGGCGCCCAAAATCTGATATGATTAATTTGTTTTTCTTTGTGATGGGATCAGATCTATAAACAATATATTATAGAATATAGGTCTTGGCCCTAAATAAAGTATGCACACTGACTGTACTGAATGGTAGGGGACAGATGCAAAAAGAATTAATATGTATACAAACACATTTTGGAGCCTTTCCCCAACTGGTGCTTCTATATCTTTTGACACATCATCCATAACCATTTGTCAAGTTGACTGGACAGATGGTTGTGTTAATTCAAAGCATCTTGGGAGCACTATGGTAGAGAAGTATGACATGTAGTTTTAGGTCCCCAAACTAAAAATTATGCTGTGTTGACTTCCAATTAACAGAATGTTTATTATTCATTGATCACTATTTTTGGAGACCAGCTTTAAACCTTCAAACGATGCATATGTAAGCAACTTACTTTATAAAGCATCCTTAGCCATCATAGTGTGAATGACAGCTTCAGAAGCATATTTCTTTAAATTACATAACTTCTGTGTTATTTCATTTCCAGAATAAAGAACTTTATGTGACCTTATGAGGTGAAGTTTTGGTGCCTAGTGAAATTATAGAAAAGCACTGAGTTTGGTGTTGATCTTTATCAAGAACAAAACTAAAAACTATAGTGGAATTGTACAAGAATAGGCTTAAATCTCAGGAAGAAAATTTGCCTCCTTTGCTCAAACCGTTGTCACCATAGTTAGGAAGCAGTTAATCTGAACCTTAGTACAGTATCTGAACTTTTAATTTCTTTCATATAAATAAGTAACTATCATTAATTCCCATATCAAAAAGTGAAATTTAGTTTTCCAACTTTGTTTACGTCAGAGGTTGACCATATTTAGTGTTTTTCCACTTTAAAACCCCCCACAAATCCCCTTTAGTTTACAAAGCAAGAATTCTTATTATCTTTATCAGTTAACATAGCCATTGTGCATCGAGTGATTGTAAGAATGCACTTTTGCTGAAAAAAAAAAACCCCATGCTGATTAAACACTGGCCTTCTATGTTCACCATTCTGTACAAAAATCCTAGCAACCAGCAGGTGCTAAGCAGAATGAATAAAAGTCCCTTGTTGATACTCTATTTTTTTTAAAAAAAAAAAGAACCCTAATTTTTAAGTATACATAGCATATTTATTTCTAACCATTCGTGAATAGTTATATTCTGAAGGGAATGAATGTCTGTAACCATTACACCAAGTTATAGGAGACTGCTCTGTGTAAACAGAAAGCCCATGTGATCATTTTTCAAACATGAATATTTACACTCTTTCCTACTGAAGGTAAACATTTGATTTTCACTTCATGAAAGCAAAGTGTTCTGGTCTGCTCAATATAATTACCAAAGTTACCAAGGTATTCCCTCTTTAACAGAAGTAATGTCTATTATATAGTAGGAAAACATGGTGACATGATATAGCATGACACTGTAAACATGTTTATCCCAAAGCCAAGATTCTTTGTAAGGGTGTCATAAGCCATTTAGACGAGAACAAAAGGTCTTTAAATGTTTCTGAAGGAGACAGAATTCTGATTTTCTCATAAGTTTGTTAGTCAATTTCCAATGATATTACAAAATTGAAATGTTGTAATGAAATTATATTAAAATTGTATGCAGAAATTATAGAAATCTGTGATTAAAGAAGACTGATTCATTATGTTAAGCAAAAGTACTAGATTGAGTACTATATGTGCCAGATCTGACGATCCTCATTTGTACACATACACCCCTGAAACAGATGCACAGACAGTCAGTGTATTTTCCTTAAATGGTGTACTCTCATTGTGACTATCTGCCACATTTATGAAGGACACAATCAAGTTAACAGAGCTATATTTGCAAGTAGCAAGTCTTGTCGATTTCATACATAGTTTGCCATCCATATTCAAGGGCTTTACTTTCACTGGTTTGATTATTCATGATTTTGTATGTGCTGCTTAACTAGATCAACCTTCCCTATGTCTTCTATCCTGCCAACAGCACGAGCTCACCACTCCTTTTCCCACTCTGGCAATGTGACATCTCAACCAAATTTTCAAAGCCCTTCCACCTCCCTAGGACACTGAAGCCAGTTTTAGCAGCTGATCCACCTCCTCAACCCACTCCTCTGCCTCCTCTCCTTCTGTCCTACCAACACCACCAACTTGTCCCTCCCTTTCTTTCCTTGGCATCACAATCCCTCAGAAGAAATTACAAAACCCCATCCACTTCCCTAGGATATTGAAGCAGATATTAACAGATGGCAGCTGATGGACTATCTCATCCTACAAAACTACATATTGCCCCTCTCAACAGCATGAACCCATCTCTGTAATAGCTTTGAAAATATGGCTGAAGATTCAACACTTGGGGATCCAGGTTTGATCACAAGTGCCAGTAAAACTTTTCTGTGATGGCATGGGTCTGTTTATAAAAATGTTACTTGATTTACTTTGCGAATATGAGGTATGTTGGGAGGCGGGTGGAATGGACCATTGAAATGGATGATGATTGATGGAATGTTTGAAAATATTTGCATAAAACGATTTGTGAATGACAGCTGGAAGTTTAGTTTGAATGGGAATCTGAATGGAATCACTTGGTGACTCTCAAGGGACACTCCATAACTTATCTTTCTCCCAGTACAGGACTCAAAGAAAACCTTCACACTGAGTGTTTACAGTGAGCTACCTTGAAGGTTTTACATTGGGGGCTTAAGGGTAAACCCCTCCCAGATCCCTAATTTGGTAGTCCAAGAAATGGGATGGAAAATTGAGACACCGCAGAGACAGGCAGGAATGCAACATAAAACATCACACCTTCAGACAAAGAAGCAGACTATAATCCACACAGATTATCTGCCACGTTTATGATGTAAAGTTCTTTAGAAGGACACATCTGCTGAAGGAACAGCTATGTTAGGCTGCTACAAAAAAGATTTTACATTTTTTTAAAAATACGAAAATTATAGCCATTAATCTGATTGATAATAACCAAATGGTCAGTTTAACCCAACTTCTATGCAGATTGAACAACCTGTGCATAGCCAACTCTCATGCTGGCCTCAGAGTACAAAGAAATAAGTATTTATAACTAAAGGCCACATGTGAACAGTGTTTTGAACTAGGCTGTTTTTTGGTTGTTTTTGTTGTTGGCACAAGGGTCTGAGCTATATGGCTTCTTAATAAATTCTTTGAATGGTGGAAAATCATAAACCAAAACTAAATGAACGAGCTAGTTATGGCAATTGTAAGCCATTGAGTTACTGCTTCAAGAAAGAATTGTTATTAGGATTGCTTTGATTCTCATTCCTTTTCTGGAAGAAACACAACCTTGCCTCAGTTCTCACTTCTCATTCTGTGCCTTGCCCTTTTTATCTTCATGAGAACAGTCAAAGCTGAAATGTTGAAAGTGCCTTTTGAGGGAAGTGATAACTAAATCTTGATACCATTGAGCACATGGGATTGTGGGAAGAAGTAGATAATGAAATAAATAAAGGACAGGAGCCATGTGGACCTCCAGATGTTGTTGGATTGCAGTTCTCAATTCCTTGCCATTGGGTATGCTTGTTGGGGCTTCTGGGACTTTCATTCCAATAACAGCTGTGAGGCCCCAGCATTACCAGTCATTATCTAGGCAGGTAGTAAAATCCCTTTGGAATCGGTGACACTTGGTTCTTAAGATTGTACTGCTCATTTTAAAATTAGGTGCTGCTACAATACAAACCAAATAGCAACCCAGCCATAAAACAAGTTTAAAAGACTACATTAAAAGACAGAGTAAAAACTTCTTATTTATCCAGTTAGCTGATATGCTAATTTTTCTTGTGGAGATGGCTTGCCCGCATTTTGCCTTTTGCATCAGCCTGGGGCAAAGGATTTTACCTCCCTGGGTCTCCTGCCACCTGAGGGGCTAGATCGATGCTATCCCTTAGCTGGGCAGTGCGCAAAGACTGTGTATGGGCGCAGATTGAGAGCGATGGTGCAGAGCGACCTCAAAGCCCTTCCTCCATTGGCGCTATCTTGGACAACTTGTTGTGTCTTTAAAAGTGTTTTTGGCTAGATTTATTTTCCTGTAAATAACAAATGTGAGATACAGAACTTGGAACTTCCATATCGGACTATCGGAGAGTGTGTTGGGTCATGTGTGGCTGGTTATGCAGGCAGACTTGGAGCGAGCCTGCAGCTGAGCACCTCTTACACTAAAGTAAGAGGCGTGCGGCTGCAAGCACTGACAGGCGCGCGCTTTCTGGGCCTACCTGCATGCCCTGCCACACACACGCTTTCTTTCCAAGGAGAGTGTGGTGTGGTGTGCATGCAGACCTGGAAAGTGCGCACACCTGCCAGTGCTTACAGCTGAGCACCTCTTACTCTAGAGTAGAAACCGGGTAGGTGCCAGGTAAGAAGGACACACGCCAGGAAGGGGAGCCAGTGGGTGGGAAACTCCCCCCCCCCCCCCCCCGGCATGGTCTGATTTTCAGGGCCCAGAACCAAAAACAACCCTCCCGATTTCAGAAGGCTCACAAAAAATTGATCGGGGGCCTCAACAAAAGCTGGGAAACGAAATGGGGCAAAGTTACCCCAAAAACACAACTCTGCTAGATAATGTGCATTTATGTTGCTTAACACTATAAGGTTATAATTGAATTTGGGCCATTTTCCAATTCTGCCCTCCCCCCTTTGCCAGGTCATACTGAGTACTGAACTACAAAATATTATTTAAATGTATCAAATAAAATGTTTCCTTGGATGTCTTCTTTCTATTCTGCTAGTTTTATCTGAGCATTAAAATAAGTCCCTTATGAAGTCTGTGAATTTGCTGCTGGCTTAAGATTGGTTTACATTTTTACTACATAGTCATAAAGTATATTTTAATCAGAAATTAGCTTTGCAGTGTTTGTACTGTGTGGTTTTAAGAAAGCATAGAAATATCCCATAATTGGAAGAAGTAGACTCCGTTGTTCTTCAAACTATGCTGTCTTACTTGCTTTGAGCAGATACTGAGTATTTGAGTAGTTCTTTTCTTACTGTTAAGGATAAAAGTAGCATAGTTGTTCTGTCTTTTAAAACTGCATAGAAATACCTAACCTTTCCATGTTGTAAATCACCTAGATTATATCTCAATTCGTTAGTTAAATATCACACATTTCATTATTGGAGGCAGACAGATACAGAAAAAGAACTTATTGAACCAAGTTGTTACTCTATTCCAGCAATGGGAAGCCTGTCAATTTGACTGGTAACTTCTCCATATCTGGGCAGTGTGTGTGTTTGTGTGTTTGTGTGCGCGCGCGCAAGTAAGTTATCCTTTTTTAAATTGCCACATTGGTCAAAGGGCTACATGGCAGTTCATTTAATAATCCCCCTTTTGCCATTCCAAAAATTTCCCCCTTCTTCTAAAGACTGACTTAAAAATTGCATTTATGTAAAAGCTAAATTTTGGCATGGGTGAAACCCTGTGGCATTCAGAGTCTATTCCCTTATCTACTATGAATTTCCAAAAATTGAGTGATAATTAGGATAGGATAGAAAGGGAAAATAAAGACTATTACTTTAGTCATGTTTATCATTTCCATTTAACTCCTGGAAAGGTATGTGTGAATGAATTGTTCTGGAATAAAAATTCTCTGGTCCAATCTGACATATCGTAATAATCCAATCAGAAGTTATAAATAATATAGGTGTACTAGTTATGTGCTTTGTAAAAAGGAGTGTTGTACAAGTGGTATCAAATAAGGGCAGTGGTGGGGGAAATATTTATGTAGTGTCCTTTTTGTCATCCATATTAGGCTTGATCGTCTCTTTATTTTACTGGATACTGGGACAACACCAGTAACGAGGAAAGCAGCTGCACAGCAACTTGGGGAAGTTGTAAAGCTTCATCCACATGAGCTAAATAATCTGTTGGCTAAAGTAAGTATTTTCTTGGGTGTTTTGATAAGGAAAGCAATGGGATTTTTCCTGTACATCTAAATAAGACTAAAGGAGACAAACGTTTAGTTTATAATGGTTGTAGTGATTGTTCTAAATTACAGTATTCCATCTGCAGACTATCCAAATAAATTTAATAGGGTACTTTCATTAATTTGTATGATAGATCATGCTTAGCATATCAGTCTGTCTGGCTACTTTTTATTTAATGAGTTGATTTTCTGTATTGAAACTATTTACTAAAATTACAAGTTCTAAAATATGTTGTTGTTATTAGACATTTAAGGAAATGTCTTTAGGTTGTTTTTAGAATATTACTAATGATTTCTCACTTTTTAAAATCACATAAGCAACTGACAAAGGTGAGCTATGCATACTTGTGCTTGCCATGCCACTGTCATTTCTATCCTCTCAGACACATTAATGTTTTGGGAAAATGTAGTGTTGGCAAGGGATGAAAGGTTGAGTTTCAGAAGCCTTATGCTGATATTTTATGTAAGAACAGGTATACCTTTAATGCCATCTAGGATATTCTCTATGCAACAAATCACAACATTCTGATAGAAAACAAAATCTAGGTTTCAAAGTCTATATTTTTGAAAAGAGGGAGAGAAAATGTATCTAATTTTGGCAGGTTATGAGGACCTTTGAAATTTATAAATGCAAATGGTTCTTTCACTGACCTCATATATTCATGCCTCATTTTTAATCCAGTCCTCTTTATAAGACATTTAATGTTGTCCAGAATGGCTACTGAATGAGTGACGTATCCTTTAAAATATGTAATAACCAGTCTAATTTTTGAACATTTTACAGGTATTGATACACCTAAGGAGTACAAATTGGGATACCCGAATTGCGGCTGGACAAGCTGTCGAAGCAATAGTGAAAAATGTACCAGAATGGAACCCAACTCCACGCCCTAAACAAGGTGCTGTGTACAGAAATTGTTGTGAATTAATTAAAAAACATTCATCAAATTGTTTTTCTAAAACTGCTCTACATTGAATAAATTGTTAAAAGAAAAAAAGTAATACATTAAATCTAGTTCTTTAAATATTTTGTTAGCATCTACTTTTTCACCAAAACATTGCTAAAACAGGATTTAAATGCATTTTTGATCATTCTTCAGTTTGTATTGAACTCATTTTAAGTGTTTGCTGTCTTTAACTAGAACGTGGCTGTGAAAGTCCAATGGAAGAGTCAACTACCTTTGATCGATTGCGATTTGATCGATTTGATATCTGTCAACTTTTAAAACATGGTGCTTCTCTTCTTGGATCTGCTGGTGCAGAATTTGAAATTCAAGATGACACATCTGGTATTTGTCCATTTAATACTTTACACTATGCATTTAAATAATATTTACCATGCATTATTGTATCCAGAACCAGCCAAAACATTTTATTGCTTTACACAAGGATTATATGGTGCCAATTCCCAATTCCATAGACGCGTGTAGCTTATTAGGGGATATAATCTTCCATTGTATCTGATACTGTGGTTATATTGGAATACTTCTGGGAAAAGGGAACGATTGCGAAGATAATACTATTGTCCTCTGCTATTTGCTGCCGAAAGAATGAAACTGTTTGTTTTAATTCAGTTCAATAGCTTTTATAGTACTTCCATTTATTGGAGATTTGAATTTTTGTCAGATTCTATAATTAGATTTCTAGTTGAGTTTGTACAACTCTGATATCAATTTAAGAATATTTTCCACATTCCTCCTGCTTTAAGATGGTAAACAAATGAAGAGACTGATAGCACACCCATGAATTACATTCTTATACACACTCAGAAACAAAATAATTTTTAGCAGTTCTATTACAGTATATTCTGGTGTATAAGACTACTTTTTAACCCAAGAAAATCTTCTCAAAAGTCAGGGGTCGTCTTATACGCGGGTGCAGTCTTATGCATGGGAATTGTCTTAACAATATATTTTAATTGGAAAAGTTGGGGGTCGTCTTATACGCCCAGTCGTCTTATATGCCGGAATATACGGTACTCTTCAGTTACATTTTAAAACTACTTCACCCAGTATTTACATGGTTTGTAAGTCATGTCTCGTCACAAAATGTACAGTGTATATTTCTAATGGATATCGAAGCTGGTATAAATAATCTTAACTTGTTATGTACTGAATTTGTTGTTTAAATAGTGAGTTACTGTGCTTTATGATTCAACTTCTAGATTATTATATTACTTATATTGTGGTTTCCGGCTACCATTGAAAGTTTTCCTAGGCAAAGTTCTGCTTTGGCCAGTGAAGAGAAGACACTCTTCACTGATTTACCCCTTCTTTTTACAGCTACAGCACTGGATGGGCATTATAATGCACTGGGTGGGCATTACAGAATGGGAAAAGTGAAATTGGTGAAGATCAGCTCTGTCTTTTTTGCATTAGCGCAGTGTTCCCACCCTTTGATTCTTCAGTTGTTTTGGCCTTCAATTCCCGGAAATCCCAGCTATTTTACCAGCTGTTATGAATTGTGGGAGATGAAGTTCAAAACATCTTGAAAACCAAAGGTTGGGAACCACTGCTGGATCTGGAGTTTCATGGACAGAATGAGCCCTTCCCAGTGAATATATACTCTGAATTTAAAACAGCAATAAAAACCGGTCTCTTCTGGCAGTCTTGTTCAGATTATTTTTAAATTATGAAATTTAAATTACTGATGGTTTATAATATGCATTAGTCTTATATGTTCTTTTAATTTAATGTTTTAGCTCGTGTATGTGTTAAGTGTTTTAACTGATGGTTCATGTTGTGTTTTAATATGTTCTTCCCCACCTCGATGCATGAATATTAGGAAGAATTTCCTAACTGTGAGAGCTATTCAGCAATGGAACTTTTCTGTTCCTGAGTGTGGTAGAGGCTCCTTCTTTTTAGGCTTTTAAACAGAGGCTGGATGGCCATCTGTCAGGGGTGCTTTGAATGCGATTTTCCTGCTTCTTTGCAAGGGGTTGGACTGGATGGCCCACAAGGTCTCTTTCAACACTGTGATTCTATGTAGATTAGAAGTTCTTGTTATTATTATTTGTGAGTGGTAGATTTTGAATCAAAACCACTGTGTGGCTGCAGTTTAACATTGAGTTATTCAGTCTTGAAGCTACTTCAGCTACCTTGTCAGTACTGGTTTACTGCATACACTTAATAATCTGGAATAGTGAGGTAGCTTTTTCAAAATATTGGGCTTTCAATATATTTGACCTAATTGGTTTTGACAAAAAGACTGCCTTGAAAACATTTGTGATGGAAATATGAATTTTAACAAAATTGAAGCATACTATTTAAAAGTCTGTTAATATCTATTAAATCTTCCAAAGAAACAGACATGTATCTCTTTAAATACTGTTGAAGTTAAGGTAGTGCCAAAACTGAATATAATGCAGGTTGTGTTTTTAAAATTGGAGCATTATTTTATTTTCAATTCAAGTTTTCTACATCCATCAAAAGGCAGCCACTGAAGGTAAAAAGCACAAATAATCTTTATGATGTGTTTTGGGAGAAGTTTGTTACTTTTTTCAGTTTACTTCTAGAAATTGATATACATTCAGTGGTTTATTTTAGCAATTGATAGATATGGTGTTGTACTTTTCACTCTTAAGGGGACGTTGATCCGAAAGAAAGGATTGCAAGACAAAGGAAACTGCTTCAAAAGAAGCTCGGTCTTGATATGGGAGCTGCAATTGGAATGAATACAGAAGACCTCTTCAATGATGAGGATTTGGACTACATTCCTGCATCATCATTTCTTGTACACAAACAACCTGTATGTAAAACTTTAGGCTGCTTGACTGTAGAGACCTTTGTAAAGTACTGCTGCTGTAATGAAACACTGTGGTTTAAATATTATACTTATAATCATTTTAGTTTTTATGGAGATAACACATATCAAAATGTAAACATCTGTTGTATATTGTAAAAAATAGTTTATATAATAAGCACTGAGCAATTTCTTACTGTTTTTAAGCTGCAGTTAGATAGGGTCGCTTGGATAACTGTGATTGGATAAGCCACTTCTGCTCTCACAGAGGTAGTTCCCGATTTCCAGTGATTGCCCCTTCCAACTACAGCCATATATGCTGTATTTTACAATCTTCCAGAAAGTTTTTTGACCCTTGCGAAGCTATTGAAAGGAAATAGGAGATGCTGTTTTACACAAGCATTGTTTATTATGATTTAAGACAGACTAGCCACTAAATCTTTGCATCTTTTCAGACTCTCCAGGCTGCTGAGTTGATTGATTCAGAGTTTCGAACTGGTATGAGTAGCAGACAAAAGAATAAGGCTAAAAGAATGGCCAAGTTGTTTGCAAAGCAGAGATCAAGAGATGCAGTAGAAACAAATGACAAGAGGTACTGTCATAGTTGAAAATTATTTGATTCATTGATTGAATACATGCTGATAAGTTACAAGAATAACAAATGGCATAAAATACAAATGGCACATTTCCATCTCTTTCCAAAACGCTGGGGTGAGTTTTTTCCAGTTATCTAAGGAAAATGTCACCATACAAGATGACTATATTGGAAAGCTTGATAAAACTTCAAAGTACACAGAAGTGCAAACAAACGGGGACAAAAAGTAATCCTGCAATCTCACTCTCATTCTACCCCTTTGAGTAGACATTGAAGAATGACAGATGGTGAGGAAAGGTTCCTGGCTGAAAATACTTTACATTTTGTTGTAGGCACCATCTGAGTCTGAAAAGCAATCTCATTCATCAGTTCTTTTTCAGTACTCCAGAAATATATATATTGCACATTATGTTTTGTGCTTTCAAGTCATTTCTGACTTATAGCTACTGCAGCATGAATGTATTACAGGAGTTTCTGAGCAGAATGTTTTCCTCTGAGGCTGAGAGAGCGTGACTTGCCGAAAGACACCCAGTGCATTTTCATGGCTGAGCAGGGATTCAAACTCTAATCTCCCAGAGTCTTAATAAAACCACATTCTCTCTTTTCATTGTATAATAGCCGTCCCCTGCCACACGTTGCTGTGGCTGTCTGTGTATATGTGTTTTGTATGTGTATATATGTGGTTTTGCGCTTGCATTGTAATGTATTTTTATTTTTTGTCTTTTTAAGTCTCTTTTACTGTGTTTTCCAGTGTTTTTTATGAGTGATGGTCACTCGTTGGCCTGATCAGTGTCTTGTGTCCAAATTTGGTGTCGATTCACCAGTGGTTTTGAGTTATGTTAATACCACAAATGAATATTACATTTTTATTTATATATTATTCAATTATATTTCATAATTGGAAAACAATTCTTAAGAAAGTGTTCAATCTACAAATAATAATTGTCTTTCACTAGAACTTGAGCTTTTTTGCAACATATAATGCCAGATTATTACCTGTTTTCTTTCTCTATATTTTCAAAACGTTCTGATAGATATTAGTAAATATGATAATTTCCCCCATGTATTCAAAGTAAGTACCGCATAGTTAAACAGGAAATAACACTTTCAAACCAGGAACACAAAATTTTGTTACACTGTGTCACAGATTTACATTTTGTCTCAGATGTTACGCTGGTGTCAATTGAGATGGTTTTGAGAAATTTCTGTATGCCTACAATGTATAAATGTTTTGTTAAGTGATGTTACACAACATCTCACAAATACTTAAATGTTTCTTCTTTTTTAAAAGCAATGATAGCACTGATGGAGAACCAGAAGAAAAGAGGAGAAAAATTGGAAATGTTATCCTCAGTCAACCAGCATCTGACACCAAACTCTTGGTAGAGAATATTCCAGAAGAGGTACAGAATACATTCATAACAAATTCAAGTTATATCAAAAACTCACTGCAGTGATTAACTGAGGTCTAAATCATATTATTAGTTCCAACTAGAGTAGGTCACTGAATTAGTGAAATTTGTCTTAAGTGTGGACCTAGATAACCCAGTTCAAAGCAGATATTGTGGGATTTTCTGCCTTGATATTCTGGGTTGTATGGCTGTGTGGAAGGACCCTTAGTGGTTCAACTGTAGTTAGGACTAGCACTTGGTTGTAAGACATTAATAGCTTGGACTTAACAGTAACTAAACCCTATAATCTGTTATACACCTGAGCTTTCTCCCATTAAAGGTAATAGGACTTGAGTAATGTGATTGCAGCATTCTAAATGCTTGCAACGTGGTAACTGGTTAAGGCATCAGGATGATGTGGAAAGTTATATTTTCCTGTCCTTCTGTCCTTCTGGGTTTGTTCTGTGTAACAGTATGGAAAGGTGACTAAGACTGAAGAAAGGGATTTTTTAAAATGCGCTCATGATCTTTTTTAGCAACCAGTTAAAGAGACTCAACTTTCTTTCAAATGTTCACAACAAAAAGTTAGTTTCTACTGCATCTCTTGATCTCTTTGTTCAAAGTTTAGGCTAAGGTTTAATGTAGTAAAATGTAATCAAGATGGTTTATCTTTTAAGAAATAATTTGGAAGCTAAGTCTTCTTAGGGTGTTTTTTTTCTTCTCTTTTAGACGAATGAATGGCCTCTCGAAAGTTTTTGTGAAGAAGTGTGTAATGATCTCTTTAATCCATCGTGGGAGGTAAACATTTCTCTTAACTGTCTTCAGTCATATAGGATTGAAAGGAAAATTCATTTTATCAAGATGCTTGTGGTGCATTTCTGATTTAGTAAGGACACCAGTTTTATTTGCTCAAATAAAAGAGTAGTACAATTGTATTGATTTTTTTGCACAAAGATTTAACGATTTATCAGTAAATTGACATGCAAGACCAATAATATGTGATTCAAACATTGCATATACATGCAGTGGTTGTACAGGCATCAGTACTGTGAGTGCCAAATCTTCCTTCATATATCATAACCAAACTATAGTTTGGTCATTAGAAAGTTGTTTTACTTTTGAACTTTTCCCATTGTGCAGATTACCTCATCAAGCTTTTGGTTTGCTGCAGTATCTATAAAATATGTATGTGTTTTGGAAAGCCTTTCCATTGTTGCATAGTTCATGATTGAAGAAGCCCAATGACCTACAGGCTTAACTGTATTTTAGAAATTTAAAACTCTTAATTTTATTAATTGGTGTTGTCCATTGTTTGTATATCTTTTAATTTATGTATTGTTCTGGTGCTGTGTAATTTTATTCTTCTTTGTGGTACCTTGAGTGCTTTTGTGAGCTGCCCTGAGTCCCTTTTGGGAGATGGGGCAATGTATAAATAAAGTATTATTATTGTTATTATTATTATTATTATTATTATTATTATTATTATTATGTGGACTTTTAGCTACAGTCTCCCTTCACATTTGCATTTTTGACTTTTACAAATTGGATTAGTCAAGGATTTGATTTAAGGTGTTTTTTTTTCTGGTGATCAAGTTTCTGTTGTCAGCTTCGTCCTCAGCTTCCTCCACTCATGCTGGAGGATCTAGAGATTTTTAGAGATAACATCTCTAGAAATCTCTAGATCCTCCAGTGCAATTCTATAACCAGCTTCCAGTGGGAGTTGACCAAAAAATTCTAGAAAACCTATAAATTACTAGAAAGATGTTGTATCAGGTTAAAAAAATAGCAATTTCTTTATTTGTAGGTTTTCACCTTCATGGAGGTCCTGTGCCCCTAATAAATAATATAATAATAAAACTTTATTTATATCCCGGCACCATCTCCTCAAGGGGACTCGGAGCAGCTTACATAAGGCCAAGCCCGACAACACATCAATAAAACAAAAAACTATAAGCAAAAACAATACAATTAATATAACTCACATATAAACAGTAGCACACAAGGATTTAAAAACCCTAACCCTAGCAAATGCGGAGGATCTGACTGAACTCTTTTTATTTTGGCTGATTTGGTGTTTAAATATTTGCTTGTGTATTCCTGCATGTCAGGGCTTGGACTGGATGCCCCTTGTGATTTCTTCCAACTTTATGATTCTATGTATCTGAACTGCATTTTAATGGCTTTTCAGATTCGGCACGGTGCAGGTATTGGACTGAGAGAAGTACTTAAAGCACATGGAAAAAGTGGAGGTAAAATAGGAGACAGTACTTTAGAAGAGGTAAGAATAGTATGCAATCCTAGATAAAGTCTAGTCCGCACTGACACAGTTGCAGTGCTAATTGTTCAGCTCCTCTGTGTCTATGCTTGTATGGTTAAAATGTGGAGACAGATTGCTAAGGGAAGTAGAATACTAGGGAATTCCATCATATGTTAAAATGAGCATTTTTTTGCAATCTTGTAATTACTTGTTCACACCTCCTACCAACCTGTTATCAAACTTAGAATCAAGGACTGTATTTTTAGCAGTAAAACAGTGCTTTTTCTTTTTTTAAAATGCTGTCATTTGTTGTTTACTCTCGGGGGCTTATAACAAGATAGTGGTAGTCACATAAAAAACTTGACATTGGTCTCACCATGTAATCCAGGGGTCCTCAAACTAAGGCCCGAGGGCTGGATAGAGCCCTTCAAGGTCATTTACCCGGCCCTCGCTCAGGGTCAACCTAAGTCTGAAACAACTTGAAAGCACACAACAACAACAATCCTATCTCATCAACTAAAAGCAGACTCGCACTTCTTATTGAAATACCAATAAGTGTATATTTGATAAAATTGTTCTTCATATTAATTATTGCATTGTTTTAAAGTGGGTTTTTTTGCACTCCAAATAAGATATGTGCAGTGTGCATAGGAATTCACTCATGTTTTTTCAAATTATAATCAGGCCCTCTCTAACAGTTTGAGGGAGTATGACCTGGCCTTCTGTTTAAAAAGTTTGAGAACCTCTGATGTAATCGAATTGACTGGTAGAAAAAATTGTGCTGCTTGCTATTTTTATTTCTGAAATGTGTATTACCTTTTAATGTTCTTCATGAATGTGAATTTAAATAAACAGCTGTGATGGAAAAGAGCAAAGAAATGCCTGACTTAATCCTCAGGTTTTTTCATTGGCTGCTTTTTCCATGCTAGAAGACTAAAAAATAATGCCAGTCACTTGCAGCCTAAAATGATACTTTATAAACTTTGAATTCTAAATGTTTGTTCTCTTGCTGGTATAAGACAGTCCCAAGTCTGTGGTTGCTCTTCATTAGTATTCTTTTAGTGTCTAGGTCATAGAATGGGCGTGTCTTTATCTTGGTTTTATTAATTTAATAACATTTGTTAAAATATTCATTTAGTTCCATCAGTAAGATGAGGTAACACTTATTTTTATGTCTTGCAAAATATGTAAACACTTCAGCTAATTAAAATTTTTATTGTTTTATCAAACAGATGTTTCAACAGCACCAGGACTGGCTGGAAGACTTGGCTATCAGACTTCTTTGTGTATTTGCACTAGACAGATTTGGTGATTTTGTTTCAGATGAAGTAAGTATCAATATTGAAAGTCTGCTGTGTGTACAGGGGTTTACTTTTGGCTTGTCTTTCTACTATTCTGTTTATTGCTGTTGTTTTTGATTTTAGGTTGTGGCACCAGTGCGAGAGACATGTGCACAGACTTTGGGAGTGGTACTCAAATACATGAATGAAAGTGGAGTTCATAAAACTGTGGCTATCTTGCTGAAGTTACTTGCACAAGAGCAGTGGGAAGTGAGGCATGGTGGTCTGCTGGGGATAAAGTATGCATTGGCAATTCGTCAGGTATGGTTTTAAGTTTCATCAGGATGTCGTAGTTCGTTCCATTATTCCAATTAGATGTGGAACTATCCCATTGTGCCGAAGCATATGTATGAATGTTTTAGCCAAGTAAAGTCAGTAGGAAGTCTTGCATGCTTAATCACAACATTTGGGTTGCATGAGGTTCTGCATTCATAGATTTTTCCACCAAACTGTTTTGTAAATATATTTTTAATCCCATATCCATACTGTAATTGTACAGTAAGTGACACCATTTTTACTCACCATTGTATGGAATGGGACTTGAGCATCCACAGATTTTGGTATTCACAAGTGGAGAAGGGTCCTAAAACAAGCCCTAGTGGATAGCAAGGGCTGACTATAGTTATTTTAGCAATTTATTAAACATCTATAAATGGAACCCCCCCCCCAATGTTCTGTAAATTCTGGAACTGCATGTTTTTTTAAGATTCTAAATATGCCTTCCACTAAAGTAATTTTTCAGTCTCTGGCCCATTATGAATTTTGGTGTGTTCTTAAGCCATTTCCTCTCATCACTCACTGGATCAGTTGGGCTTCTCCCAGCCTCTCATGGTCCCACATTCTCCTGTTGCAAAGCAATGACAAAGGGATAGTAATCTCAGTGGAGATTGCATGGTGGAATATATATTAAAAACTAACACCTCTGTGATAGAGTTGGGCCCGAATCACTATTAACAACAAGATTCGTAGTTTTCATGTAATTTCCAAAGACAGAAAGGGAAAGAGAGAGACAAAAAAAACCCCAGTGAAATGAATTCAGAGAGACGATATTTTCGGAAAGAGTTAAGTCCACAAAATACCTGAGGCAGGAGGATCTGTGACTTCTCTTTCTCTCCTTAGCAGAATAAGCCTCCTCCATTTTTTCTTGGAAAGTTACCTCCTCTTCCAGAGAGGGCCCTTAGAACTCACTTTCCCAGTGGTACTAGCATAGGGTGGCCATTGCAAGTTCCTCTTGGAGCATGATGCGAGTTGAAGTTGCTCTCTGTCTCCCCTCTCCCCCCCCCCCCCCCCAGCTCTCAACCAATAAAAAGCCCGGTCATGTCCATGTTCTGATTGGCTGAGAATGGACACAACCGGCGACTACAATTCCCAGAACCCTCTCTTGCAGTTTGTCTTATTTTAAAAAAATGTTAAGTTTAAAACTTAAAATAATTCTAAAACATCTTGGCAGGTCTGCAGTTATAAAAAGAATCTACAACTGAGGTAGACAGATAGGCCTTAAAATGGCTTGAGGATTGAGCCTTAAAGTTTCCCATTTCAGCCAATGGGCCAAATCTTTGCCAAATGAAATGGAAAACACCCCTCCCCTTTCGGGTAACTTGCTGGTAAACGAAAAGAGGGGTCAAACGAAAATGGACCAGAAAACGATATGCCTTTTGGCCCGAATGCACATGACTACTCTGTGATCCTGAGAGCCCACTTCCATATTGTTGCTTATTCCTGGTAGTATCTATGAAGAAACAATAATTCAGTGTATTGTCGAACAATATTTCCATTCAGGATTGCTGGAATGCGGATGGAAACGTTTCCTACCTCTTCCAAGTAATCCCAAAATTTCAGTATACAGGAATGGGGAAAGTAAATTTCCACATCTTGTGTCAGAAGATACACATATGGAAAATGTATGCTCAATAACGTGATAGGGAGTAAAAGTACATATATGTTGAGATGCCAGGCATGTATGAGCACACTCCAGTGTGTGCTCTCTAATTTCCTAGTACATGCCAGATGTGACCCTTAGGGTTGTGAAGAGATTGTGTATCCTTGGCTGAAGCAGTCTCTTGTTTTTTAAAAACCTTATTTGTGATTTGCCCATTTTACTTGGCTAAAGAAGACATTTCCATCTTGTCTTTACTAATAATAAAATAAAATATATTGTATATACATATAATATTTATGATATTATAATGTGATACAATATAATACTAGTAATAATAAAATATTATAATTATAATTATATATTTACATTACATGTAATATTACTAATAATATTACAATATAATGGTATAGTGCAATGTAGTAATATATAATGCTGATACTGTACTATGCTAATAATATAATATATTGTATGAAAATAGATATTATAAGCCGCTCTGAGTCCCCTTCGGGGTGAGAAGGGTGGCATATAAATGCCGTAAATACATAAATAAATAAGTAAATGACACAGCATGCCCTTGTTCCTTAGCTACAATTTGCAATATCCCTTTTCCTTGTCTTGTTTACAGTCTGGCCCTGTCTTACGATAGTTGTCACCATAGGTTTCGAGCATTGTTCTGAGTTTTAAATTGTTGTTTTATATGCTATATGTTCTACTATTTTGCATTGTACTATGTGTTTATTTTATGCTCTGTTTTAGACACTTTGTGCCATATGTAATCGGGTCCGAGTCCCTTCAGGGAGATGGAGGCGGGGTACAAGAATAAAGTTATTATTATGGTAAATTGTATTTAAAAAGTCATAGGGTCTACTACACACTTAAAAGTGGACTTTATCTTTTGATTTTAAGCCTCCCACTTCTTACTTTTGCAGGACTTAATTGATACTTTATTGCCAAAAGTCTTGCCTGCAATAACAGAAGGTCTACAAGATCTAGATGATGACGTTCGAGCTGTTGCTGCAGCATCTTTAGTACCAGTGGTGGAAAGCCTTGTCCACCTTCAGCCAGAAAAAGTGAGTCAAAGTACATTGACACTAATGATATAGATATAGGTACACATATGTATATATTCATTGATTGTGTTCTAAACAAGATTACAAGGACTGAAAGTTACTTTGTCTTGTGTCTGTATTTAAATTTTAGGTTCCCTTTATTCTTAATATTTTGTGGGATGCACTCTTAGATCTTGATGACCTCACAGCTTCCACAAACAGCATCATGACCCTTCTGTCATCCCTCTTGACTTACTCTCAGGTCCAAAAATGCAGGTAATCTAGATAGAAGTGTTCTTACCCTTTTCTTTCATAGCAGCTCAAATGTGATTTTTGCTTGATAGGAAAGCATTCATAGTATATTTGCATGTTTTAGGCTTCATATAATACATTTTATGCTAAATTTCAGGCATGTGTGGTCTGGAAATGTAGGAGGATTTAAAAGAAAGGATTAAAAATGCTGCAAAAGGAGCAAGATTTGATGAGGGAAAGATTTCTCAGTTTTTATGCATATATTTTAGTGCCTTCTCGGGAAACTTAGCCTGAAATGTTGACGTTAATGACAAAATATAAGATGGGATACAATAAACAGGAGAAAAAGGAAAAACGTAGATGGTAAGATGGCTTTTGCTCCTTATGTCTGGCCTTAGTCTTGTAGTTCCTACTAGACAATAAATATATGGTAAAGTGCTGCTACATAATAATAATTATTTTAGTTTTTATCCACCTCTTCTTGAGGCAGGTTACAACATAGTTAAAACATATAATCTTTGTAAACATTCTATAACATTCATATATTAAAATTAAAATATTTCTATAAAATTCATGTTAAAATACATAGAATAAAACACAAGACGTGAGTTTAAAATTCATGATTAAAACAGACTGGATAGGTCTGCTGGAAGAGAGAGGTCTTCAATTGTGTGTTAAATTTCTGACACCTGATTTAACTATTTGAGTTCTTCTGGCAGATCATTCCCATAGTCTTGAGGCAACAGATAAAAAAGATCCTCAGGGTGACTTACATAAGGGATGCTTCTACATGCATGAAGGATTTGGCATCTAGCAAATAGCAACCTATTCCCACTTTATGAAATTATTTTTTAAAAGGAAGGTCTGACTCAGTAAGTAAGAGTAGTACCCTTAAGATGGCTGCCAAGCTAATCAAAGGAAAGGGAAAAATAAAACACCTGAGACGCCCATTAGAGCTCTGAAATGGAAAAGAATGACCCAGATGAGTGCTGCACTAAGGCCGACGAAAGGGAAGAATTGAAAATGATTTTAATTACTTCCAGTGATAGTGAGACAAAAGATATTCAGTCAGAAACAGCAAATAGACTGTCCAAAAAATTGCAGCATGGTAGATTGAGGAATATATTTTCCTTGTGTGCCTAAACAACAAAATGTTGAGTTGCTGTGAGTTTTCCGGGGTGAATGGCCACGTTTCAGAAGCATTCTGTCCTGACGTTTCACCCACATCTATGATAGGTATCCTCACAGGTTGTGAGGTCTGTTGGAAACTGGGCAAGTGAGGTTTATATATCTGTGGAATGTCCAGGGTGGGAGAAAGAACTCTTGTCTGTTTGAGGCAAGTATAAATGTTGCAATTGGCTACCTTGATTAGCATTGAATGGCCTTGCAGCTTCAAAGCCTGGGGGAATCCTTTGTTGGGAAGCGTTAGCTGGCTCTGATGGTTTCATGTCATGCATTCCCCGTTTTGTTAAGTGTTCCTCTTTATTTACTGTCCATATTTTAGAGTTTTTTTAATACTGGTAGCCAGATTTTGTTCATTTTCATGGTTTCAAGCATACTCTGCCAAGTTAGCAGCCATGTCAACAACCTTCTCAACTAACACCTCTTTGCAGAGCTGTTACTTGGGGCACTCTTTCTTCTTTTACAAAACAAAAATAGACTCAACATATACTTTTTCAGCGCATCTGTTGGCTCTCTGCTCATCCAGAGAAACCCTGGGCCTTCCTAAACTACAAACCCCAGAATTCTGCAAGAGGCAGTCACAGTATTTAAAGTGGATTAAAGTGGATAAATGCTTAAATGAGGCCCAAATTAGAGAGCGGTTTATATAACTACAGTATGTTCTTGTCTCGACATGCTTCAGTTTCTGTATCCCCAATCAATCACAAAATTTCTTATTTTGCGTATTTCAATGCAATGAATTTTTCCCCTTTCTCAGTATCAGATTAGTAAAAAACTTTTTCTAATGTGGGAAAGTTAAAAGATCAATAGTATGAGTAAGGTGAGAGAGACCTCGCTTGAAATCTTGGGAACACCGTTGGACTGTCTTTTTACCTTGTGTGCTATAATTTCTTAATATAAAAAGTTTATGATACATAGAATGTATTTTTCTTGATAATAAAACATTAAAACATTTTTATTTAAAACATTAATATTAATTGAAAAACATTTTAACTTTTTCTTCGTCATTTATTTTCTTTCCATTGCACCCCAGTATTCAGCAGTCCCTTACAGTTCTAGTACCCCGTGTATGGCCATTCCTACATCATACAATATCTTCTGTTCGAAAAGCAGCATTAGAAACTCTGTTTACCCTCTTGTCTACTCAAGATCAGGTAAGAGTGATGTTAAAGTGAACTTGAAAAGAAAATAAATGTGCATATACTTAATTCCAGTTATGCTTAAATCCTATGGGATATACTATATATCCTATATTTAATTACTGTATTCTTTCCTTTGAAAGGGGTAAAGCATTTTACAATAGTATTAAAATTTCACAATCCAGAAACATTTCAAAACACAATTAAAGCAGTATGCAAATACAATCTTTTTTTAAAAAAAGCGAATGAATAGGGATGGGGAAGAGTGAAGAAAATGAATGAATGCATGCATTCAAACACACCATGGGGCAAAGGAGGAAAAAAAGAAAGATTGTGGTTAGGCGATCCCTCGTTCTCAGAGTATGATGGCTTTCCAAGTGTAGTGTCTTGGTAGTGGGTCCTTACGTGACAGTAGAGCGCTATTCTTGATCCACCTATTCTTCCACAGTGAGGGCATTGGTTTCCAGGTGGAAGACGGTTCCGATCTGGGTTGGCTTGACATGCCTTCCTCTTGGCACATTTCTCCCTTTCGCCCTTCATTCGTTCCTCTTTGAATTCCGCATCACTGCTGGTCACAGCTGATCTCCAGTTAGGACACTCAACGGCCAGTGCTTTCCAATTATCTCTTTAGTGTCTTTGCCACAGTTTTTAAGGTTATCTTTAAGCCTATCTTTAAATCTCTTTTCCTGGCCACCAAAATTCCGTTTTCCGTTCTTGAGTTGGGAGTATAGTAACTGCTTTGGGAGATGGTGATTGGACAACGTGGCCAGTCCAGCGGAGTTGATGGTGTAGGAGCATCCCTTCAGTGCTGGTGGTCTTGGCTACTTCCAACACACTGACATTTGTCCGCCTGTCTTCCCAAGAGATTTGCAGGATTTTTTTGGAGGCAACACTGATGGAAACATTCCAGGAGTTGAGTGTGACGTCTGTAGACAATCCATGTTTCACATGTAACAGGGTTGGGAGGACAATGGCTTTATAAACAAGCACCTTGATATCCCTATGGATGTCCCAATCCTTAAACACTCTCTGCTTCATTCGGAAAATGCTGCACTCGCAGAGTTCAGGCAATGTTGTATTTCAGTGTCAGTGTTCACTTTTGTGGAGAGGTGGCTGCCGGGGTAGCGGAAATGGTCAGTATTTCCAAACGTTACACAATTAAGCTGTATTTCTAGCATTACAGAGGGATTGGCTGGTGCTTGCTGGAAGGACACTTTGGTTTTCTCAATGTTCAGTGAGAGGCCGAGCTTCTCGTATGCTTCTGCAAAAGTATTTAGAGTGGCTTGTAGGTCTTCTTCTGAAGGCTTACAGACTGTGTTATCATATTGGAGTTCTATAACAGATGTTTTGACCTTCGTTTTGGCTTTCAATCTGCTTAGGTTAAATAGCTTGCTATCTGTATATATGTATGTGTGTGAGAGAGAGAACAAGAAGGAGAAAACAAGGAAGTAGGAGCTAACAGAAGAAAGCAGAGGTTAAAAAAGGAGACAGGACAGAAATGCCAAGTATCTTTATCTCCCCCCTCCCCCAAATAAAAACCCTTGTCAGCACTATAGGCTGAAGAAATTCATGTTAGGTTCCAACTTACTTTGTTAAAAATAATGAACTTTGATGCTCTCTTTTTCTTTTGTTAGGATTCTGCAACTTGGCTTACACCCATTTTGCAAGACATGTTAAGACATATCTTTCAGTTCTGTATTTTAGAAAGTAATCAAGAAATTCTGGAACTAATACATAAGGTATGTATCATTGTAGAACTTAAATTCACTCTGCCTGTAAATACATGTGAATGTTTGTCCTTGTGTATGATTGTCTTTTTTTCCTTCTTTTTGTAGGTGTGGCTTGAACTGTTAAGCAAGGCTACTGTACAATACGTAGTAGCAGCTGCGTGTCCATGGATGGGAGCTTGGCTCTGCTTAATGATGCAGCCTTCTCATTTGTCTATTGATTTGAATATGTTGCTAGAAGTGAAAACTAAACTGAAGGTCAGAAAAGAAATTGTAATAGACAATATCATTACAACAATATTGTTTTTAATACCATATCAGCTGGAATTGAATACTTGTAACACCACAACAGGCTTTTCTCTTAATTTAATAAATTCAGGATCACAGTTGTTACTATATTGATTTATATTTCCCTTCCCCCCAAGATTTTGACTAAAGGAGCCATAACTTCTGTCAGTCATTATACATTGGCACTTTACTTAACCTTGGCCTAAGCATGCAAATCCAGTACTTAAAAATAATAGCATGGGCAATTATATAACATTGTCATCTTTAGTCTTAAAAACGTCTGAATTACTATTAAATGGCCAAATCATCTTTTAAAATTACTGATTACGTAGACTATATCATAGTGTTTATGTTTATTGTTAATTCTGTAATGTCTTTGTAGGGTATACATAGCTGTACGTGTATTACGTATGTAAAGTATAACGTATTTTTACACCTTATATCCAATATGCTTTCCTTCTATTCTTTCATTCCCTCTGATAGCAGTATTGAGATAAAAAAGATTGAACACAAATATTTAATAAATTCATGTCAAAAGCATTACATAAATAAATAAGTTCAAAACTGGTAAAATAGAGGGATCACAAGCGGCTAAATAATTTTAGACAAAAAACAGGCAACAGCAACTGCATTGTCTGTAGCTTTAAACAGTTCTTCCTCTGAGTCTGGGGCGCAATGCCAGCTAGGTGTAGGTTTAAGACATCTGGGGTTAGTAGCCAGAAATCATTTCTGCCAGCAAGCAAGTCTATAGAGGTGCTTGGGAGCAGAGTTGCTCCCTTGCCACACTTTACACAGAATTAAAGATAAAGGCTTGTGATGCAGAATTAAAGATAAAAGTTTGTCCTCCATAAGCCTGAACCTCATACACATCTGTCTTCTGAGGCCACTGACCCTTCTCACCTAATATGGCCCAGCATAACTGTGTAAAAAAACCTGTTTTCAGTGATACGGTTAAAAAGTTTAAAAAGAGATGGCTGCTAGATTTTCTCAGATCCTTTACAATTGTTTTTAGTGTGGGTTTTATTGTAGTAGAAAAGCCAGGCCTCCACATTCATTGGGTTTAAGGACACTGTGAAAGTGAGAAACGTGATGGTATATCTCTGTAAAAATTTCTAGGTGCTCCAGGACAACTCTGTGGTCAACTTCTGATGGAAGCTGACCATACAATTGCACTAAGGGGCCTAGACAAGACATTTCTGTGATAAACATTTTAATCATATCCACAAATGTGGAGGACCGACTATATTTGCAGCATTTATGTGCCACCCTTCTCATTCCGAAGGGACTCAGAGCAGCTTGCAAGATACATATATATACACACACACACATACATATAATACATTATACCATTAGCACAGTACAATATCAGCACTATACATTACTATATTGTACTATATAATTATATTGTAATATTATTAGTAATATCAAATGTAATATAAAATATATAATTATAATACATTATTAGTATTATACTGTATTATATTTTAATATTATAAATATTATATTATATACAATATATTATATTATATTACATTATATTATATATTAGCATAGCACAGGAGACAAGGTGGAACTGTCCCCTGGCCTCCCCTGTCTTTACTCTGGCTCAGAGCGGCAGTTGGTGCTGAGGAGAGGGGTCTCCCCCCAACTACTACTAGTAGTAGTACTCATAACAGGAGTTTTTCAGGCCTCCCTGGGAAGGGAGTTCCTGGACTCAGAGGCATCCACCAAGAAGGCCCTTTTTGGTTTTCCCACCAACTATGTTTACAATCATCTCGCATTTGGTCAGTCTGTTTCATATGTTCATTAACTAGAGGACAGGACAAAGAAATGTAGTCTTTTTCTGGTAAGTGTGAGTGAGAGAATCTAGTTGCAAACAGCATTGTAACATGCATCTCCTCTTACATGCGTAGTAGAACCTTGCTATCTGTCCTACCATCTTCAAAAGCACAATTGGTGGAGACGAGAGGCCAGGCCTTCTCAGTGGTGGCTCCTTGGCTGTGGAATTCCCTCCTCAGCAACACCATGCAGGCCCCATGTCTTCCAGTTTTTAGAAAAACACTGAAGACCTGGCTTTGCACACAAGCATTCGAAGAATAATTTACTATGGGTTTTGATATGGTCTGAATAAAGATTATGTACAAAGAATTTGGATGAATTGAACTACGTATTTTATATGTTAATTTGTATACTGTTTTTATGTGTTTCATATTGACTATTGATTGGTTTTGACTGAGGAGATGTTTTTGTAGTTTATTGTTAATTTTACCGGCATTGAATTTTTGTTGGAGTTGTAAGCCATCTTGAGTCCCTTATGGGTGAGAAAGGTGAAGTAGAAATGAAATAAAATGAAATAAATAAATAAAGGGGAGAGTGAGTAAATTCTGCCCTTCAATCAATGTGCAAGGCTTCCTTGTTCTTAAAAACAATCATGCAATTGACAATTGTTTAGAAGACAAGTATTTTCAAGCAGTTGGAGGAAAGCTTGAGGATAGCTGCTCAGTCCCAGAAAAAGCGATCATGCAATTAGAAGACAGAATAAGTTGTAGGACCTTGCTATCTTTAAAGGTCATTGAGAATGGTTTGAATACTTTTCATTGGCTTTTATTATTCTTTCTCATTTCAACAGTTTGACACACAAATCTATACTCTGCCACCAGTACTTGCAAATATCCAAGCAAGTAGTTAGTCTTGGCTGTTGATGTCAAGATCGTTCGAGTATTGATTATTAGTGGTATGAGTTTCCTCGTTGTGTGAGAAGAGTTTGGAACGAAAGACTAATGGTGTGGGTTCTAGAGTGGTCTCCAAAGGTTCAAGTGGAATAATGTGATAAAAATAATATGCCCTGCCAATGTTTGTAGCTGAGCTTTAATGCCAACAAATATTATATGTGGAATTAAAGGGGACACTCACCTTAAAAACACCTTGTATCTTTTTTACAGGAAAAGATCGGTGGCAAAGTGCGGCAAGGGCAAACCCAGACTAAAGAAGTGATACAAGAATACATTGCTGGTGCAGAAAGCATTGCTGAAGATCCAGCAACCAGAGATTATGTTGTCATGAGAGCCAGGATGATGGCAGCAAAGTTAGTTTATTATTGAAATTCTTAAACAAAATGTTTAAAAGTTTATAGACAAGATAAAATGCTCAAGTATAATAGCTCAAGTTAAAATGGTTCAGAACATTGTGTTACTTGAAATGTAAACTAATATAAAATTGATTGTTGTTTTCAGATTGCTTGGAGCACTCTGCTGTTGTATTTGTGATCAGAGTGTGAATGCCATCTCCCAAGAAATAAAGCCAGCTGAATCACTAGCTCAGCTATTGCTTTTCCACTTGAATTCCAAGTCAGCTTTGCAGAGGTTTAGTGTCGCATTAGTAATCTGTGAGTGGGCTGCCTTGCAGAAGGTAGGACACTTGCTGCTGTGAAAACGGCATTGTTTTAAAATGTAAATCTTTTTGCCATGGTTCAGCATGCTTAAGTTATAATTTTGCAACAGATTACATTTCTAATGTTGATAGGTGAAATGCAAAATTACTCATTTTCAGGTTGAAAATGTGTAATTTCTAGAACTTGAAGCACAGCAAGCAGGGACCAAAATATTTTCATACATGCAGAGAGTGAGGCTGTCTTTTTTAAAAAAAATATGGGAATATTAATTTCTATGTAGTATAAAACTGTGTTTTCAAAAATAATTCAGAATTCATGAGAGGGTGATAATACAAACATTTGCAATCTTTTTTGGGGACCCAGTTTACTGTCCCTTCCCATTATGGTCCAGGTAGCAACCAAGAATCATATTTTTTTTTTGTTTTATTAGTATTGTGTACTTATTGTTGATTACTGTGGGGTTTTTTTTTAATCATTGCGGTTACACATTGGTTTTTGCATTATTATTGCTAAACATTGGTTTTCCCGTGTTGAATTACAACACCTAACTTTAATTGTCGTTCTTAAAGAAACCTGGTGATCACTTAGTCACAATATGTAAAAATAGTCCACTTGGTGGCAATATTATGATTGAAATCTATTTTCATTTCTAGGAAAATAAAGTCGTGGCTCTTGCTGTCCAATCACGCTTGCTTAGTGTCCTCTCTGAGCATCTTTATTATGATGAAATTGCTGTCCCCTTCACCCGAATGCAAAATGAATGTAAACAACTCATCTCCTCATTTACTGATGCAAATATTGATGTTGCCAGCAGGGTAAACTGCAGTGTATTTACAATAGATCAAGCTAATGAACTGGTGAGTGAATCGGTGAAAAAGCTAGCCTCTCATGTTTAAGTGAGCAGTGTAAAAAGTAACCTGAACAGTTGCAGCAGCAAATGGATAAAAAGCAATATGTTGTATCACTGAAGGTGGTTCTAAAAATAATCTTGTTCATCTATACATATAGATATGTACTTAATTTATGTCACAAATGATGGAAAGCAGTGGTTCCTAGAGGAACCTTTGTCAGGAGATCCCTTTCCATTTTGGAGGGGTGTCTTAAGTGCTGTGGCCTTGATTCTTTGATGTATGTTGGACTGCAACTTCCATCATCCCATGCTAGTGGTCATGGATGATATTAGTTGTAATCTAAACCATCTCGGCCCAAAATTGATATCTTGAGTTAACCCTTTTAAGAGTGGGAAGACATCCCTTCTTCACTCCATCAGTGGCAGTTTCAGACAGGTTTTTATTTTGCACACAAGGTTGTGCTAATGTTCCACTTTGACAGCTAAGATTTTTATGCATCTCAGATTCTCCAGGTTTAGCAGTTACACTTTAAATGTAAGCATGTTAATTCTTCAAGAGGGAAGTTTGTAATTCAAGGAAAACAGACATGCTAGACCTTTAAAGGAGTGACACAATATGAAAGAATACAATACTGGGTTTTTTTTAAACTATAGCCACTTTCCAATACAAAATAAGCTCATTTGTAAATGAGCTTTTTGTAAAAATGGTGAAAACCATATTGTAAATAAGCACATTGATTTCAAATCTTTAGCTAGATATTCTTGTGGGTAATACAGTAGCAGTTTTGTCTTCATTTAATCATAAAAATAGAAAAGTCAGCAAGTTTTTATTGTCTTTTATAAGGTTAAGCATTACTGCTGCTGAAGAAAAAAAATAGGTATTGCAGCTGTTGTTCCCCTCTTCTTTATGTTGGGGTATGCTGCTCCTTCCTATATCCCATTTTGTGTTGTAGCTGGCGATGTAAATAGTCTAGTCCCTCCATTTATCTTATTAAAAGGGAAACATGTAGAATAATCAGTCCATTGCTTTCAATTTCAATGCTGTAAAGAAACAAAACAGTCTTTCCTAGGGTGATCATCAGCAAGGTCACATTTGAGTGAAACAGCAGCCAGGATCCAGTAATGTATTTTTACTGGATTATTTTGCTTCTACTGATGACATTGGGTGGGAGTGATCTTCCCTCCTATGGCTGTTGCACACCATAAAACAGTGGTTCTCAACCTGTTGGTCCCCAGAAATATTGGCCTTCAACTCCCAGAAATCCTGACAGCTGGTAAACTGGATGGGATTTCTGGAAGCTGTAGGTCAAAACACCTCGGGACCCACAGGTTGAAAACCTCTTCCCTAAAACATGTTACAGAAGACTAGGAAATCCTGTGGAACAGGTTCTTAGTGCTACAAAGGGTTACAATGGGAAGAAGAAAATCCCAATTATTCTGGCGGAAGAGCATACACATCCTGCAGAAGTACTTGGTTGGCTCCTAGCCACTGTGTTCCTCTTGGTGACAGACATATTTGCAGATGGAGCTTTTAAAAAATACTACCCCTGTTTTTTATTGTGGGTGCTGCTGTTGCAAAGATAACATCCTGCATGAGTAGGGTGTCGAACTACAGTGTGTTTGGATCATAGCATGACTTTACTAAATACGCATTTTAAAATCGTAATATATTATCCTTTATTAAACAGGTAACTACGTTAACCTGTTTATACTAACTGGTCTATTAAGATTGCTCTAGATCAGTGTTTCTCCTCCAGATGTTTTGGACTTCAGTTCCCTGAAATCCCAGCCAGCTTACCAACTGTTAGGAATTGTGGGAACTGAAGTCCAAAGCATCTCGAGGACACAGCTTGAGAAACTCTGCCCTAGACACTTGCCTTCCCTTGAATTTTGGTATTAAGAGGAGTCCACTCCAGGTTTATCTTCATAAATATTTATTTTTAAAATTCTGTTTAGTAAAGTTTAATTTGTCAAAAATTTATGCAAAGAACATGGGGTGAGGAATGTCTCTGACTATTGCTACTTCTAGAGATGGGAGCCAACATGGTGTTGAGTGGTTTGAGTGATGGACTATGACTCTGGAGCCCAGAGCTTAAATCCCTGCTCAGCCATGGAAATCTCTTTGTGACATTGGACAACTCACACTCTCTCAGCCTCAGATGATCTCAAAAGTAAGCCCCCTCTGAACAAATTCTGCCCTAAGTCAAAAACAACGTAAAGGGCATGTAACAGAAATAACAAATGTCTAGAAATACAACAAGACTTTACCTGTGTCAGAACATTATGGAAGGGTATCAATTTATATAGCAATATGTTTCATTGTTTTTAAATACTTTAGTGTCCTTTTTCACATGGAGTAATTGGGATGTTTTTGTTTTTGACTAATTTTTCTTAGGTCAGCACTATCTTCAGTGAAGTCACATCCCCTCTTAATCTGAATCCTCCAATTTTACAGCAGCTTGAAAGCAAACGACAGCAAATCCAAATGACTGTTACTGAAACAAACCAGGAATGGCAAACGTTACACTTGAGAGTACATACTTTTACTGCTTGTGCCGTTGTCAATCTGGAACAGCTTCCAGATAAATTAAATCCAGTCATAAAGCCACTGATGGAGGCAGTGAAGAAAGAAGAAAACATATTGGTTCAAAATTATGCTGCTTTGTGCATAGCAAAGCTACTTCAGCAGTGCACAACACGGTCTCCATGTCCTAACTCTAAGATCATAAAAAATCTTTGTAATTCACTCTGTGTGGATCCTCATCTTACCCCTTTAGCATCATGCCCTGCACAACCCTTGAGTAGCCATGAAAATTCAAAAGGTGAGTCAACAATAAGTAATTAAAATGGCAGGGAATGCCAGCCAACTGTACCTTAAACAGGATTAGATGGTGTACCTAATTCTCAGAGACCACTGCACTAATAGAACCAAGAGTGAATCAGCTAGCTCCCAAAAGTGGAATTTGTATGATCAACACTTGACAAACTGTCCCATTTTTTGTAGTTAACTATGAAGTTGGTATTGTTCCCTAATGATCCTTTATGAGTTTTTGTTTGGGAATCTGAAGAATCTCTAGATTCTTAGAATAAAATTATATTGCAGGAGGTCCTAAAATGTTTTCAATCCGAGTGCTCTCTATTGATTACAAAATACAGTTGTATTTGTAGTATTTTCAAAGGGTGATTTTTAATGAGAAACATTTTAAATGAGTAATGGTTTCATTGCTACACTTTCTGTGTTTTGAGTTTCCAAAGGGAGTAGGATACATTTGGATATCAGCTTTCTTGTGCACAAATGCTTATTTGGGTGTTAACTTTCTCTAGGACAGTGGTTCTCAACCTGTGAGTCCCCAGATGTTTTGTCCTTCAACTCCCAGAAATCCTAACAGCTGTTAAATTGGCTTGGTATTTCTGGGAATTGTAGACCAAAACACCTGGGGACCCACAGGTTGAGAACCACAGCTCTAGGAACTCACTCATAAGAGTAGTTTGAGGGCTTTAAGGTATCTTCCCCGACTCTTACAGGTGTGGGGAGGGAGAGAAAAAATTAGCTTAGATACAGTACTTAAAGATGAATATGTCTATGAAATACCAGGATGGATCTTCGATCATCTGGAGAGGCCCTGCTCTCACTCTCGCTCCCACCTCCTTCGCAGGTGCGATTGGTGGGGAGAAGGGAGAAGGCCTTCTCTATGGTGGCCTCCCGACTCTGGAACCCACTCCCCAAGGATATCAGACAAGCCCCCACACTGGCAGTCTTTAGGAGGAGCCTGAAAACGTGGCTGTTCCAGTGTGCCTTCCCTGAATAAAGGAAACAATCCCCTGCAAAATATCCTGAGAAGCACTTTAATTACCCGTTGGATTGCTCTCCTTACATTTCATTTAAAACCCTCCTACTAGATACATCCTACCTCTGTTCATGCCCAGCGTTCATTTTCAAAATTTTAACTATTACATCTGGCCCAGCCATAGGTTTTAAAATCTTTATGTGTTATTGTCTATATATGAGTTATATTAATTGTATTGTTTATTGCTTGTTGTTTTTACTGATGAGTTGTTGGGCTTGGCCTCATGTAAGCCATTCTGAGTCCCTTGGGGAGATGGTGGCGGGGTATAAATAAAGTTATTATTATTATTATTAGTATTATTATTATTATTATCCTATATCTAATGACAATGCTTTATTAATTCACTGTCCCCCATGCTTATAGTAATAATGGAGGGCTTGTGTGAAACAGATATCACTTCCAAGGCTGATTCCAGGAAAGAGTGTGGAAATGACCTCCAAAATTTATCCTTACTAATCTAATTTTTACCAAATAATAATTGATACCTGTTTTTTATTGTCCTCACTAGTATGCCACTTTGTTTAGTAGCTTCAGTTAAATCCACTTGATAGTTCTTATTACAATAGATTCCCAAATTAGTTTTGGAATGCTTGGTGGATATTTACATAAATACTATTGATCCACTATTTCTTATAGGAAGCAGCAGCTGGATTTAGGCCTTTGCATTTTGTAGTGATTGTTCTAGCAACCATGCTTCTTTTTAGATTTGATCTTCTAGGTTTATTTGTGAATTGATATATCAGACTCGGTATTTTCTTTCCGTTTCTCATTCCAAATTCTTATAGGAAAGCCTCTGTTAATAGGTTACCATGTTGATTCTATCAGTGCAGTGGTCTCGTAATTTTTTATTCAACTATTATATATGAAAATGTTTCCAATTATAATTATTCTTTTTAGGATCAAATTCCGAAAGAGATGGCATGCACCATACAGTCACCAAGCATAAGGGTATAATCACACTGTACAGGCACCAGAAAGCTGCATTTGCCATCACAAGCCGACGAGGTCCGACGCCAAAGGCTGCAAAAGCTCAAATAGGAGATCTTCCTACAAGTAGTAGTGGAAACATAACTACAGAGCTTGATGAAGTGAGTACATATCTTAATTTGCAATTGTGCTAATACTGTTATGTGGTATCCTGCACATAATCTAAAGCAATGTTTCTCAACCTTCCTATTCCTGCGGCTCCTTAATACAGTTCCTCATCTTGTGGTGTCCCTCAATCATAAAGTTGTTTTCGTTGCTACTTCATAACTGTAATTTAGCTACTTTATGAATTGTAATGATATGCGGATGTATTTTCATTCACTGGACCAAATTTGGCACAAATACCCAATATACCCAAATTTGAATACTGATGGGGTTGGGGGGGATTGATTTTGTCATTTGGGAGTTGTAGTTGCAGGGATTTATAGTTAATCTACAATCAAGGAGCATTCTGAACTCTAATAACTATGGAATTGAATCAAACTTGGCACACAGAACTCCCATGACCAACCAAAAATACTGGAAGGGTTTGGTGGGCATTGACCATGAGTTTTGGAGTTGTAGTTCACCTACATCCAGAGAGCACTGTGGACTCAAACAATGATGGATCTGGACCAAACTTAGCACAAATCCCCAATATGCCCAGGTGTGAACCCTGGTGGAGTTTGGGGAAAATAGACCTTGACATTTGGAAGTTGCTGGGATTTATAGTTCACCTACAGTCAGAGCATTCTGAACCACACCAACAAGAGAATTGGAACAAACTTCCCACACAGAACACCCATGCCTTGAAGGGACTCGCACACTCTCCCTCATCCACACATACGCACCATGCTACCATGCGCCAAGCATGCCTGCTTCCCCCCCCCCACTTAGAGTCTCAGAAACAGCTCTCCCCTTGGCTGAGAGGCTGGCTGAGAGGCCGGCCAATCACAGCGGAGGAGGGCTTTTGGTGGGTGGATTCGCCATCTGTTTCCAAAAAGGAAAAGAACAGGCAGAGAGATCTTCAGCCTTCTCTGCCAAAGGGGTTTCTAAGACAATCAGAAATATTTTTTTTCCTATGGCCTTTGGAGACCCTTCTAAAAACCCCTCACGACCCCCCAGGGGTCCCGACTCTCAGGTTGAGAAACACTGGAGGATTTTTATGTTTTTTTTTAATGGCTGGGAGCATAGTTCTTTTCCCTTACACATAACTTCATAACCTCTCTTCTTCTCTTTTTTTCTATCTCTTTCAAAGGATAGGTTTCTGTGCAAGCTTAGCCTAGCTTCAATTCTCTTAGTTAATTTTATTTTAGTATCTCAGTATTGAAATGAAAAAAAAGTTACACAAAAATATTATATATGTTTCTGTGGATAACTTCTGCTTGAAAGATCTTATTTTAAGATAGGATTTGAGAAATGGATGAGGGGTATGTAGGGAGAATAATAATGCTGACAACAGATAAGGCACTGCTAATATAATAAATGTGATGTAGTGGTTTGAGCACCAGGGCTCAAATCCCTACTCAGCCATGAAACCCACTGGATGACCCTGGGCAAGTCACACTCTTGCTTTTATTCTGTGGCAGAAGCAAAAAAAAAAAAGGTTTTACAGTCATCCCTCAACTTTTGAGCAGGTTACGGTGCAGATTTGGAAAATTCTAGAGCTGCATTTTGATATTCCCAGGCCTTCATGCATTTTTACCAAAACCCTGTTCCTTTTAGTCTATCACCATGGCAGATTAATTAGGAAATATGAGTTTGATTCTTTAGCTACCTATATATTATGTGAGTTGTAATGGACTGAGAACTAAGCGAAAAATAAATTAAACCCAACTCTCTCATTCAATTTTCAGGCTCAGAAAACGTATGTAGTACAGAGGAGAGGTGCAGAATTTGCTTTATCCACTATTGCTAAACATTTTGGTGCTGAAATGGCAGTGGGTTTGCCACATCTCTGGGATGCTATGGTTGGTTCCTTAAGGAACAATATTGACATCAGCAACTTCGGTATGTATACATGCTATGTGTTGTAAGGATGTGTGAGTATAATAAAGGTTTAATTTTAACATTTTCTTGATAATGGGATATTTCTTGTAATAGATCGAAAGGTTCTATTGGAAAAAGGAGATGGCCCAGCCCAGGAGTTAGTGAATTCTCTACAGGTTTTTGAAACAACTGCAGCATCTATGGATGTTCAGCTTCACCCTTTGGTAAATAAATTAATTGCATATAATTTTCAAAATAAGTTTTTATTACGGACATGGATGTTTAAAATGCATAGCATTGGTGTTGATGTCATAAAAACACATTTACTTTTTCCATGATTCCTAGAATATAAGAAATGTTTAGAATAGCAGTTACAAAAGTATTGTCGAAGGCTTTCATGGCTGGAATCACTGGGTTGTAGGTTTTTTGGGCTTTATGGCCATGTTCTAGAAGCATTTTCTCCTGACGTTTCACCAGCATCTATGGCAAGCACCCTCAGAGGTTGTGACCTCACAACCTCTGAGGATGCTTGCCATAGATGCAGGCGAAACGTCAGGAGAGAATGCTTCTAGAACATGGCCATATAGTCCAAAAAATCTAAAACAACCCAGTTACAAAAGTGTTTGTTAGCTTGTGTTTAGTTGACAATATTATCATTTTTAAGCTGCCATGAGTCCTAGTTCTGGGGAAAGGGCAAAAAGTAAACAAATAGTATAGTAATACTATTAGTGTAGCGTTATTTACAATTACTGAAAAGGGTTGTCGAAGGCTTACATGGCCGGAACTAGGCAAGTGAAGTTTATATATCTGTGGTTGTGGGGAAAAACACAACCTACAAACTATCTGCAGACCCACTAAGAAAATCCAACAAATACTACATTCAGCAAAGGACAAGAGGGAACCTCTCACCTCTGCAGGAGTCTACCATATATCTTGCAGCTGTGGACAAGTCTGCATAGGGACCACCAAACACAGTATTGCCCAAACACGAATCAAGACTGTGAAAGGCACTGCAGACTAACTCAACCAGAGAAATGAGTCATAGCAGAGCACCTGATGAACCAACCTGGACACAGCATATTATTTGAGAACACAGAACTCTTAACAACTACCATGTCAGACTACACAGAGAAACCATTGAAATCCACAAGCATGTTGACAATTTCAACAGAAAGGAAAAAACCATGAAAATAAACAAAATCTGGCTACCAGTATTAAAAAAAACCCTTCAAAATCAGGACAATAAATAAAGATCAACACTAAAAAAAAAAAAACAGGAGAATTCGAGACAAGAATCAATCAGGGCCAGCTAACACCTCCTAACAAGATTCTCCCAGGTAGCAACCAGACAGGTTTTGAAGCTGCAAGGCCATTAAATGCTAACCAAGGTGGTCAGTTGCAACATTCACACTTGTCTCCAGCAGACAAGAATTGTTTCTTCCCACCCTGGACATTCCACAGATATGTAAACCTCACTTGCCTAGTTTCCAACAAACCTCACAACCTCTGAGGATGCCTGCCATAGATGTGGGCAAAATGTCAGGAAAGAATCTCTGGAACATGGCCATACAGCTTGGAAAACTCACAGAAACCCAATTATTGAAAGGGTGAAGGTTCTTAGCAAACGTTCCCAGCTGTTTTCTGAAGCTGTTGTTAGTCTTATTTTGATTAGACAAGAACTGAAAGTTCATTTGAATGAACCTCTTAAATTATTACCATACATTATCAAACATTTAAAAATAAGAGCCAAAACCCCCAAGGTTACATGCTGTAACATGTAATATATTCCTCTTTTCATCTGTATTGCAATATGCATACTTGCTTTACAAATACATCTCTTGTATTTCTTCAGTCTGTATTTAGGAGGCTTGATATCTCGTGTGTTTAAAACTATTGCTTGAAATGTTGCAGATTCCTGTGTTTTACTGAAATAGAATAAACTCTTAAATAGCATTGAGTATGTTAACAATTACTGGTATTTTTTCCCTTTTTGCAGTTGATACAGCATTTGCCTTATCTTTCTATGTGCCTTCAACATCCTAATACAGCAGTGAGACACATGGCTGCTCGCTGCGTAGGTGTAATGAGCAAAATAGCTACCATAGAAACCATTCACATTTTCCTGGAAAAGGTTCTTCCTTGGCTGGGAGCGATAGATGACAGTACCAAGCAAGAGGGTGCAATCGAAGCTCTTGCCTGTATCCTTTAACGATTCTAATTGCTTGTGTGTTTGAACTACTAAAATATTTTCCAAATGTATGATTTTGTGGGATTATTTCTTACACTTTATTCATACTGATAATTTGTACTTCTCAAACAATGCATTGGCTATTCTTTGCTTCTGAATAGCAGAGTATATGTGATCATTTGCTATGTAGGCTCTTAGCAGAAAGGTCACTTTGTAGGAAATACATATGAATTGTTTGAGTCACAGTCTACTGATCCTCACCCAGTCCAGAATTCCATCTGTTGACATTGGACAATGTTTTCCTGTAACATTTTTATAAAGCCTATACCCTGTAATTTGGCTGTATCCAGTACCTTTGATACTGGACATGAAAAGCTTTTTCCTACCCTGATGAACACTGGGAACATTTGTTCTTTAATTTCCTGTTTAACCATGTGTGAAGATTTCTATTACAAAATGATTGAAATACCTTTTATAACTGCTTGGGAAGAAAACATTTATCCTTACGTGGTTTGTGTGAAAGGATTTTCTACTTTCTTCTGAAAATTTACTGATAGCCATAGTAAATCCATTTGGCCAAACTTGTAATATGGATATCCATTGATCCTTATGAGCCCCAACCCTTTGTATAGGCGAAGCCTTTTATGGCTGGAACCACTGGGTTGCTGTAAGTTTTTCAGGCTGTATAGCCATATTCTAGAAACATTATCTTCTGACGTTTCACCTGCATCAGTGGCAGGCATCCTTAGAGATTGTGAGGTCCCACAACCTCTGAAGATGCCTGCCATAGGTGCAGGCAAAACATCAGGAGAGAATGCTTCTGGAACATGACCATACAGCCCGAAAAACCTACAGCAACCCCATTCCTTTGTTCTGGCAAGAAGCTGAACATAAGAGCAATAAACATAGAGTTGTACCATAGCTTTCTCTTAGGAATTGAAATAGGTTTATTAGACTGAAATGTGACAATAAGCCAAAGGCTAAAAGGAAATTTAAAGGTAAAAGAGTGAGTCCTGTTGATATCACATAGCAAAACCTAACAATTTAACTTCCTTGATGTTACCTACACCCATCTATACACTGTATTTATTCTATAGAACAATTTTTCTGAGCTTAAAAAACAAAACAAAAACAGCTGTATTGTCCTGTTGCAATTGACCACCTTGATTAGCATTTAATGGCCTTGCAGCCTCAAAGCTTGGCTGGTTGCTGGCTAGGGGATCCTTTGTTGGGAGGTGTTAGTTGGCCCTGGTTGATTCTTGCCTGGAATTCCCCTGTTTTTTTTAGTGTTTTTACCCTACATCAAGGGTACCACTGACCGCATAGGGAAGCTAATGAAGAAACACAACCTACAAACTCTCTACAGACCCACTAAAAAAATAGCGAATGCTACTTTCAGCAAAGGACAAGAAGGATCCTATCACCTCTGCAGGAGTCTACCATATACCATGCAGCTGTAGACAAGTCTACATAGGGACTACCAAACGCAGCACCCAAACCCAAATCAAGGAACATGAAAGGCACTGCAGACCCATTCAGTCTGAGAAGTCAGTCATAGCAAAGCACCTGATGAGCCAATCTGGACACAGCATATTATTTGAGAACACAGAAATGCATTACTCTTCACAAGTACCATGTCAGACTACACAGAGAAGCCATTGAAATCCACAAGCATGTGAACAGTTTCAACAGAAAGGAGTAAAGCATGGAAATGAACCAAATCTGGCTCCCAGTATTAAAAAAACTCTAAAATCACAGTAAATAAATAGCAATACTAAAAAAAAACAGGAGAATTCCAGACGAGAATAAATCAGGGCCAGTTAACACCTCCCAACAAAGGACTCCCCCAGGCAGCAATCTGTCAGGCTTTGAAGCTGTAAGGCCATTAAATGCTAATCAAGGTGGCCAATTGCAGCATTCACACTTGCCTCAAAACAGACAAGAGTTCTTTCTCCCACCCTGGACATTATTCAACAAATATATAAACCTCACTTGCCTAGTTTCCAACAGACCTCACAACCTCTGAGGATGTGGGCGAAACGTCAGGAGAGACTGCTTCTGGAACATTGCCATACAGACCGGAAAACTCACAGCAGCCCATGGTTTATATCCAAAGATGCCACTGTACACACAGAATTCATGTACACAAGTGGTGAGGGGGTAGCTCTTATTTTTCTTCAAATTGTCTCAGATTGTAGTCTTCCTAGATGCATTCAGGTCCTCAGGTTCCATTTTTCATAAGATGCTGCTGCAAAGTGAAGGCAGGAAGGCCATGTTTTATAATGTGGTTTCTGTTCACAGAAATTAAGGATACAAGCCTATATATATAGTGTGAACCCTGTTTCTGAACTTACTGTGGAAACAAAATCACAAATTATAGCAAATCCTAATAAAAGGAACAGTTTCTTCCAGAAGTTAACATAGTCAAATTTATATAAAAGATACCTCTCTAGAAATTTCCAGGGTCCTCCAGGCAGCTCTGTGTTAACTTCCAATAGATTCATGCCACAGAATGACCTGGTTAACCTAGAAAATTCCTAGATAGAATATAGTTTGTTTTAGTTGGTAAGGTGAAATCAGGGGTTCTGGTACCACTGATATGGGGCTTGTACTGTAACCCCTCTTTAGAGGCTACAAGCAAAAGTAAGCTTGAATTCTTACTGATGTAGAAATGGCCCTGAAACTACTAAGTTCCTTAATTCCGAATTCAGGTGTAATGGAGCAACTAGATGTTGGAATTATTCCATATATAGTTCTTCTTGTAGTCCCAGTTCTGGGCAGAATGAGTGATCAGACCGACAGTGTACGTTTCATGGCCACTCAGTGTTTTGCAACATTGATTAGACTAATGCCTCTTGAGGTAAGTAAAAATCTTACTTTTTCTATTTGTTTTGTGCTTGCTTATTTATTTTGTGTCAAAAGCATTGCATAAATAGGTAAGTCTAAAACAGATAAAACAAAAAGCTGTTAGATAGTTTTAGACCAAAAACGGGCAACAGCAATTGCATTGTGTGTTTGCTTATACATACATTGCCCACACCGTATTCTCTAAATTCTAGGTGCACTCGAACCATGAAGATTGTGATTACATGGACTGGGAAATCTACTGTGTTTGGTAGTCAAGCAGCACCTGTCTTGTCATTTTCTCTAAGAATTACATTTCCTCAGGGCTTGCCCCAGAGAAAATTCCCAAAAGAACTAGACAAAGGATATGCTCAATTCTTGGTGCAGTACCTCCTGTGCAACTCACCTTCCTCCTATCTGCACAGAGCAGATGTCAATTCCTGGATTCCTAGTACCAGAGTAAAATTTGGTCTCATCAAGAGAGTGAAGATGAAGGGAAGGGATGAGCACTTTTTAGGATAATCCTTTGTGTACCTTTAAGAATTCATAATCAGAGGAACAAGAGAACTGTGAAATGTATATAGTTGTGTACAAGGATCGTTGTGTGAACAATTCATACTTCAAATGGATAAAGTATTATGGGATAGAGTGGATTCTGAGGCAGGCACTTTTTGCAGGCAGTATCTTTCATTGAGTATTCACTGATTAAGTTTAATACTATAATAGTCTTTGAGAGTAGGTTGTCTATGAACCGCATGCTACCCTTAGGGGCCACATGTGAGACAATGAATAATATATAGCTGGATACATTTTATGGAACAGGAAAATAAAATGTGTGGCAGGAAATAGTATTTTGTGCACTTTGCAGTATGGGCTTTAAATAGGACCAAAGTTATTTCTTAGACAAGAAAAAGAGAAATCTAAAAATATTTTACAATCTCCTATTAATAGTATTTTATTGGAATCGACCCTCTGATTGGTCCATTTCCAATCAAGAAGATACATGAACAAAGTTCTAACTGGGTCAAACAGTTCCTGCAGAGATTGTCATCACCTTCCTGCAGTCTTTTTACACCACAACTACAGCATTCATTGATACCTGGAAAGTGTAATGTGGAAACAAGAGATGGTGCTGGGTAGATCAGGGAAAAGTACTTCCTTGGTACCAGTGCCTGTTGTCACCTTATGTAAGTGAGAGCCTATAGTAAGACTTCAGGTGATACACATGTATCCTCAGACCACCCAGCCAACATCGCATGTTACTCTTCAGGACATAATGGTTGCTTATAAATTTAAATACAGCCAACCCTGCATATTTATGGATTCAACCAGCCACTATTTGAAAATATTCCCACCAATATCCATAGAGAGTTCTGGAACCAGTCACTAGCATATACCAAGCGTCCATTATATTATATCTTTTTATCAATGGTAACAAATAATAAAAGCAGGGACTCAGATGGGAGTATCAGTGTCATTTCATCCATTAGGTTTTCACTGTGAAGCTTGTAAGCAAGGTTTATCATCAATAAATGATTGCTCTTAATGATTAACGAGAAACTCTACCTGAGACCTTCTTTGGGGAGATGCAATTATTGTCAATTTTTTGGAGTTGAAGTTCTTAAATTACACAGAATGCTTTGTGTAAATTGCTTATTGTGTTCACAAAAGCTTAGTAGGACAAACTTGTGATTGAAGAGTTAACCTGACCTTGGGGGCAGATTGCAGCAATCTGCTTTTGGACAGAAACAAGACTTCTTTTGCTGAGCCTATATTGCATACCTTTTAATTTCCCATCATGATTTAATTTTTATTGTAAACTACCTAAACTCTTTGAGTATAGGGTGAGGTATAAATATTTTATTTAAATAAGCTTCTGGTGATCACTTGTAAAATCTTAACAGCCTAGGACCTAAATATTTATTTCTTGGAGAGTCTTGCTTTTCATGAAGATTTGCCAATTGGCACCTGAAGTCCTTTAGAGATAAGACATTTTTCAACAGTTTAGTGATATTTTTCTCAAAGTTAAGCTCATAACAACTGGAAACCAAGTACGGATTTTTAGAATGTGACTAAACTTATTGTGATGTAATAATAATAATTTGATAATGGGATCAAGCGTTCACAGAATAGTTGTTTTACTGGGAAGACAAGATTTTATTGGACTGTACTTGGACTGTTTTGGACGACGATTTTAATATGGCGATTTTAATCAGGCGAACTAGTTCTAGTGTATATTTTTAACTACTTTAATGTATATGGACATATTTATTATGTGTTTTATATCATGTTTGGAATTGAATTGTTGCCTGTTTGGAAGCCTTTCTGAGTCCCTCCTCAGAAGTTGAGAAGGACGGGGAATAAATGCTTTAAATAAACAAACAAACAAACAAACAAACAAACAAATAAAAGCAAATGGCAGTAATTATTAAAATTTATTTTACTTCTAATAAACATTTCCCCGGTATACTTTTTTTTCCTCTGAAAGATTTAAGATTCTCCCAGTAGTACCAATTTGTGTTAGAAATCAGCATGATAAATTTTATCAGCTGCTAAAATGTAGCTTTTTATAGCCTTCACAAATTAGATTTCAGTTTTATCTGAACTGACCACTCATAAATACATTCTATTATATAGTGTTGGCTTTATTTGTGGCCATGCTCTTATTTCTCTTTTGCTCATTTGCTAATATTCAAATGATTGCCAAGACTAACATGAAATTTGACACTGAGTGATCAGGAAACCATCATTGGATACCAGGAAAGATAATAATATACAAAGAAGCTAGTGTTGTAAAGAAGATTAACAAGTCATTTTTATTCTAATATATCCCCACTGTTGAAAACTACTCTGCCTTAAAATAACATAGGCTTGAAACTGATAGTATGAATGTGTGTAACACAAAGCTTTGTTAGGTGTTGCAGTTTTACTTTAACATAAAATTTACATGGTAAAGAAATGGGAGAACATTAGTAGTAGTCCGGCTGAGAAAATAGTCCATGAAAACACTTTTCTACGTACAGTGGATTCTTCCATTTGGTGGCAAGTTATTTTTTGCTCCAGAGGAACCATTAGTGTGAGATATAACAATTACTTGCATATATATAACAAGGCTCTGCTTTATATATTGTAAAAACTTAGCTGACCTAATAAAGTTAATAGCTTTTTCCAGCTATGTGATTTTCAGTATATTTTTATTGTAAGGTTTATGTTGTTGGGTTTGATATCAAACCTAATATATAGGAATTTTACAAACTTTCAGGAAATCCTGAACTTACTCTTGATTTATTTTTTTAGGCTGGTATTCCAGACCCACCTGAAATGTCTGAAGATTTAGTCAAAATTAAAGCCAAGGAGCGCCATTTTCTGGAACAATTATTAGATGGGAAAAAACTAGAAAACTACAAAATTCCAGTACCAATTAAAGCAGAACTCAGAAAATATCAGCAGGTATGTTCTTACAGGAAGTTATTGATTCTTCATCATGGTCTCTGTGTATTTACAAATGTGGTGCACATTTATGCAAGTGGATCTTCAGAAATATCTAGGTGGCTGAGATTTTGTCCAGAGCCCTACTCCTCCCTTTTAAAAGTACATCAAAAACAGTTCCTTTTTTGTAACTCAGGAATGAGAGCGATGCAGACCTCCAGATGTTGTTGAATAGAACTGCCAATGTTCCTTACAATCTTGGCAACAGCTGCTAGGAACGATATTCAACAACACCTGGAAGAATGCCCAACCCTGCTGTAACTGATGCTCTTCAAACAGCCATCTGTACACACAACTCACCTGTCTCCCACTTAGTGGCATATTAATATTTACTATCTTTTACCTCAATGTCAACTGATGTGCATATTTGGAGAAGGGACAGGTACAGCTAGAATCTCAACTCTTGCTGGTTCCAAATGTAGGTGCAAGTTCCGGAGAAGTTTTAGATATTCTAAGGATAAGAGTCTGGACAGGGAGAAACATTTATGTGTAAAAGCACCGACATTTACTCAAAGAACATTAGATATAAGTATGAAGCTTGCTTCTTGCTAGACAAATATGATTTTCTTGGCAAATTTGTTACGATATAGTGTTAACATTGAGTGTCCCTCTCAAGCAGAAGGATAATTGAGTTTAGGTCCAGTGTGATTTCTCCCTCTTAGGAGTGAGAGAGGTGTTGGGGCCAAGACGTTTTGGGAATCAGTATGTGATATGAGTTATTTTTGAGGTATTACTCCATTTGTGTAACTTAGTCCCAAGGGAAGTAGGCTTGATGCCTTCTGCTTGCTTTTAGATTATTATTTATTTCATATTCTTCTATCCCACCCTTCTGCCCACAAGGGGGACGCAGCGCGGCGAGAAGCTTCAAAATTATTACTCATTGGCCTGGAGCCCCCAGTGGCACAGTGGGCTAAATCCTTATGCTGGCAGGATTGCTGACCAAAAGGTCGGCAGCTCGAATCTGGAGAGCGGGGTGAGCTTCTGTCTGTCAGCTCCAGCTTTTCATGTGGGGACATGAGAAGAAGCCTCCCAAAGGATGGCAAAACACCCGTGCATCCCCTGGGCAACAGCCTTGCAGATGGCCAATCCTCTCACACCAGAAGCAATTTGCAGTTTCTCAAGTTGCTCCTGACATAAAAAAGCCATTGGCCTTTATTATACATTTTAGTTTTGCTTGTTGTTGGAATTTCTTTGCTTCATCTGGATAGTGATTGCAATTGTAACATATTTAAATACTGTGATCTGTTTTGAACTTCCTTAAAGATGAAAAGAAGTACATGAGGTAATGAATAAATACCGTAAATAAGAAAAAATTTAAATGTGCATGCCTTGTCCTCTGCTCTTAGGATTTCTTTTTCATTTCTCCTTTATAGGAAGGTGTGAATTGGTTGGCTTTTCTTAACAAATACAAGCTTCATGGCATCCTCTGTGATGACATGGGGTTAGGAAAAACCCTGCAATCCATCTGTATTCTTGCTGGAGATCATTGTCACAGGTAGCCATAACAATTACACCAAATGAGCTGTCTTCATATTGTAATAGTATCCTGTAATATTGTGGTGTGACACTTCTTATAATGTTCCTCAAAGGGCCCAAGAATATGCAAGAACTAAGATTGCTGATAGTGTTCCTCTCCCGTCCTTGGTGGTGTGTCCTCCTACACTCACAGGTCACTGGGTGGATGAAGTGGGGAAATTTTGTTCCAAAGAGTATTTGAACCCATTGCACTACACTGGTCCTCCCACAGAAAGGGCAAGGTAAGCCCATAATGTAGGACTCTGTTCTTATAGCTTTGTGCACATTTTAATTTCTTTCTTTGTGGATTATTTAGAAAGCATTGGAATTATTTATAAACTTAATTTATCTATACTTTGTCCTCTAAAGGCTGCAGCACCATGTGAAAAGGCACAATTTAATTGTCGCTTCCTATGATGTTGTGAGAAATGACATTGATTTCTTCAGGTATGAACTATTATTCAGATCCTTCTTTTTTTTCTTTGTCTTTGATAATACATTGTTTATTGTGCAATAAAATGTATATCTAGGTTACACCCAAACATTGACTGAACAAGATAGCTATGTTTCTAGTGACCTCTTGCATAACAGCAAGCTAATAAATAAATGTTATGCACCATTTAGTTTGGTATAAAATCATTCAACATGTGCAAAACATAACTTCAGTCTTTTTCAGCTATATATCAATACCATCTCACAAAGCCCAGATGTATTTATTTCGTGTCAAAAGCATTGCATAAATAAACAAGTATAAAACTGATAAAATAGAGCATAAGCAACTAAATAATTTTAGACCAAAAACATGCAACAGCAACCTCATTGTCTGTAGCTTTAAATAGTTCTTCCTCTGTGCATGAGGCAGGGCATTGTGGGCAGCATACAGATGCAGAGTTGTTTGTTCTGCTCCACAGTCGCACAAGATGGAGGATTTTTCTAGGTAGTGCCATTTTGCCAGGTTGTCTTTTGATCTGCCCACTCCACTGCTGAGTTTGTTCACGGACTTCCAAGTTGCCCATTCTTGGTTTGCCCCTGGAGGAAGACCTTCATGCGGGCCATCCATTTGGGATCTCCTGGTTTAGCTGCTCAGATGGATCCTCTTGCTGTTGCTGGGGGGAACATTAAGAGAAGTTGTGGTTCTCATTAAGCTTTTCCTTGATTTGAGTCTACTGGGAGGAGGCTGATAGCCATGCAGTGGATGGCTTTCACAGTGTTCAACGTTATTTCTAATATAATAATAACAACAACAACAACAACAACAACAACTTTATGCTTATATCCTGCCTCCATATCCCCAAAGGGACTTGGGGTGGCTTACCTGGGGCCAAGCCCAACAATACAGTTAAAACATATTAAAATGCATAACAAAAAAATTAATAACAAAAAACAAGATAAAATGAGATAAAAACAACAAAATTAAGCAATATATAAAACGGACATCAGAGCCAACAACTCTCACAGATAACAGCAACTTTCCATCGCACATCCGGGGGGGGGGGGGGGGGAGTGCCAGCTAACTTATAGAGTCTATCAACAGATATAGGTTTGAGACATTTTGTGATTATTCTACTTGTTTTGTTCAGTTCTATATTTCCCTTTGCATGGGCAGACTTGTGCCAAAATAATGAAAACAAAGCCAAGATGGCAACATTGGGATTGTTTTACCATAATGCTCACATGGGGGATTATTTTGGTTTTTAAAAAATCATATTTTAATTGACTATTTCCATATTTTTCCCCACACTTCCCATTGTAATACTAATAAGTTTATATATGTTTTTTTCTTCATTTTAATTATTGTATTGTTTTAAAGTTTTTTTGCTCTACAAATAAGATATGTGCAGTGTGCATAGGAATTCATTCATGCTTTTTTCACATTATAATCCGGCCCTCCAACAGTCTGAGGGACTGTGACCTGGCCCTCTGTTTAAAAAGTTTGAGGACCCCTGATCTAGTATGTCTCTGATGAAGAGGGAAGGGTTGAGGGGATGGAGGGAACGACATTGTACAAAATTATAGTTGTTACTTTCTGTCCTTAATATTTTATATACTGAAGAATGATCAGTGTTGATAACTTGTATTTTCTTTCCTAGAAATATTAAGTTTAACTATTGTATTCTTGATGAAGGCCACGTTATCAAAAATGGAAAAACAAAACTGTCCAAAGCAATAAAGCAGTTAACTGCCAATTACAGGATAATACTCTCTGGGACACCAATTCAGGTATTCTGCGTCTTCCTTCTTTTTCAGGGATTAGAGAAAGCAATAGAATGTTTCTTAGACTATTGTGAAAGTAACTGACCAGATGCATTGGTGGAAGAATGAGATCATAGATCCTTATCACAAGCATCTGTTTTTCCATGCCTACTACATAGCCATATACATGCACATCTGATTTGAAAAATCCCATATATAACTTAATTGCACAGTTTTAATTGAGGTGCGTTAGAATTTTCACAAGTAAGACTGAACGGCATAAAAGGCCCATGCCTTTTATGCCATTCATCTAGTGAATCTTGAGATGGGAGGGGGAGGTCATGATGAGATGGACCCGTGATGTTGTCATCTTTGTTAAGTACTAGCTATTGTAATTCTCTGATTTTATCATTTTTTTTCTCCAACAAATGTTTCTCCTCTATTCAGAACAACGTTTTAGAATTGTGGTCGCTGTTTGACTTCCTTATGCCAGGATTTTTGGGTACAGAGCGCCAGTTTGCAGCTCGCTATGGCAAGCCTATATTAGCTAGCAGAGACGCTCGGAGCTCCAGTCGAGAACAAGAAGCAGGTGAGAAGGAAGCTCCTATTTCAGCTTGAAGTGCTGTTGCAGCTGGAGGAAATGAATGTGTGGTCTGTGGATCGCCAGTGATCTGCAAGAACGAAAATATGTCCCGCGGCCTCACCATTACTACACTGTTGCCTCAAAACCACACGGCAATAAGAGCAACTGGTCTTGCGAAACCGTCTTACAGTGCAGAGGCAACGGGGGTGTCGGGAAGGGAGAGGCTGACTACCACAAAAGATTACTACTACCACATCAGCTCTAGAAAATATGGTTTTCTGTGGGCAAGCAGATGGAGATTACTGGATGGCTTATGTTCTGTATCAGAAACTAAAGCTGATGTGGTCTATCCAATGCAAATTTTCTGAATCAGCACCCCAAATAACCAAACTGAATCTAAAGTTGACCAAAAACTGATGCGTAACCTTTTTGATACTAATGTTGGAGAGTGGTCCCTGGTCAAAAAAGTGTTGGGAACTACTGATTTAAGGTGTTTACTAATACATTAATAAGATTTTCTTATGCACATTTTTAGGCGTTCTTGCAATGGAAGCTCTGCATAGACAAGTCTTGCCATTCTTGTTGAGGAGAATGAAAGAAGATGTGCTGCAGGATCTTCCACCAAAAATTATTCAAGACTACTATTGCACCCTCAGTCTTCTGCAGGCAGGTTCCATGCTTTGTATTATTATATTGGCACGAGTAAGGAACAAAGGCATCAGTTGTGGCTCTTCTCAGCTCTTAGATGTGCTTCAGCTGGAAATTCTATGTACTTTTGCATGGTTGTCTCTTGTTAAAAGCCTAGCATATGTAAATTGCACCCTCTGTTGATCTCTGGAATTGAAAGTAGCATCTGTCTCCAAGTATAGGCAGTGCTCAGGTTATGAGCAAGATAGATTCTATAGGTTTTGTCTTAAGTCGGATTTCAATGTAAGTTGGGACAGGAACAATGTTTAATTGTAACTCCAGCCAGAAACATTTTTAAAGTTTGAATGGCATAAGGAAGGGTTGACATCTCTGTTTGTTTATTTTGCTGTCTGTGCCTGTCACTTCCCATTCTGTCCTTGTGACAATTGGATATTGAAAATTTTAAGTTGTCGTGGAAACAAGAATTGATTATAAATTTCAGTGGAGACACCTTTTCTCCATGATAACTCTTCCAGAATTAACTTTCCCTTTCCAGGGGTAAATTTCACCTCACTTCCTGTTGTCTCACCCCCATTTGTAACTAGGTGTTGGATGTTTGTAACTTGGGGGCTGGCAGTAATGGCTGGGCTTCTTCAATCCCCAAATGGTTTTGATCGAACAAAGCGAGTCCCTCTGGTTTAGAATGCAGTTTATCACAACTTCTGGAACATCTAAGGCAGTGGTTCTCAACCTGTGGGTCCCCAGGTGTTTTGGCCTGCAACTCCCAGAAATTCCAGGCAGTTTACCAGCTGTTAGGATTTCTGGGAGTTGAAGACCAAAACATCTGGGGACCCGCAGGTTGAGAATCACTGATCTAAGGATCTCCTCTGAAAGACTGGAGGAATGTCTGTTATCCCTGGAAGTGGCTTCACTTCCATTGCAAGGGAAGGGGGAGGCTGGTAAAATGGCTTTTTTAGTTCTTAGAGGACATTTAACCTCAGTGCTTTGTTTTTATCTCGACTTTGCAGCAGTATTTGATTTTTACCATCATTTCCATTTAGTACATAAGCAGTAATTTGTGCTTTGATGAGTTCATTGCTTAAAATGGAGCAATTCTTTGATGTACCAAAAGGGTTTGATTGACATTAAAAGCATTTATAGTTGAAACAGTAGTTTGAAGTATTACAGCAGGGTCAGAAATATGATGACAACTCATGTTCTCCCTGACGTGGAGCAATTATTCCATTGGTCATACAAGCTGGAGGTTGAAGTTTTTGTCTAAGTAGCATTATACTTTCCTTTATGTCCTGAGAAATATGTAAAAGTCATATATTTGGTGGGGTATTGTGTGGTTTCTGAGCTGTATGGTCATGTTCTAGCACAGTGGTTCTCAACCTGCGGGTCCCCAGATGTTTTGGCCTACAATTCCCAGAAATCCTAACAGCTGGTAAACTGGCTGGGATTTCTGGGAGTTGTAGGCCAAAAACATCTGGGGACTCAAGGTTGAGAAGCACTGGTCTAGCATGTCTTACCAACATTGTTAGATCCTCTGAAGAGGCAGCCACAGATGCAGGCGAAACGTCAAGAGACAATGCTGCTAGAACACAATCATACAGCCTGGAAACCACACAACACCCCTGTGATTCTGGCCATGAAAGCCTTTTACAAGTCATATATTTCTTTTAAAGGAGAAAAGTGTTGGCTTTGTCCTGGAATGGCAATGCTTGGAGAGTCCAAAAGTACTCATTAACTTATTAACTTAAAGTGAAAATAGATTCCTCTTTTTAAAGGATAGATATTATTGAACACCTCCCTGATTATTTGTTTATATTTCAAAATATAGGTTCAACTTTATGAAGATTTTGCCAAATCGCGTGCCAAATGTGATGTAGAAGAAACTGTTTCAGCAGTTTCACTGACAGAAGAGACTGAAAAAACAAAACTTAAAGCCACAGGACATGTGTTCCAGGTTGAAATTTATTTTGTTGCACCTTGTTAATAAGCATTCAGTAGATTCTTTCTTTAGCTGTAGTTACCAGCAGAATTTCCAAGAATGGCTTTCCTTTAGGTGAATTGATTTTAATTATATATACTTGAGTATAAGCTGAGTTTTTCACCTCTTTTTTTAGTCTGAAAAGCCCCCCTCAGCTTATACTTGAGTCAGTTATTTATTATTTTAATCTGTTATTATTATTATTTTATTACATTTATTATTTTACTCTATTATTATTATTATTATTACATTTACATTATTTTTCTCTATTATTGTTTTATTACATTTATTATTTTACTCTATTATTGTTATTATTCCATTTACATTATTTTACTCCATTTATTATTATTATACTTATTATTTCATTCTATTATTATTGTTGTTATTACATTGTTATTTTACTCTATTATTACTGTTATTACATTTCCATTATTTTACTCTATTATTATAATTTTTATTACATTTATTATTTTACTCTTACTATTGGAAGGATACGTAAGCACATTTACACTGGAGAAGGTTGGATAATGGTTTAATCAGAGTTGGGCAATCTTAAATTACAGTTTTATGTAAATATTCAAAAACATTTAACCTACTGATGCCTTAATTAATGTAATTTTATTGGTATCTATTTTTATTTTGAAATTTACCAGTAGCTGCTGCATTTCCCACCTTCGGCTTATACTTGAGTCAATACGTTTTCCCAGTTTTTTGTGGTAAAATTAGGTGCCTCGGCTTGTATTCAGGTCAGCTTATACTCGAGTATATATGATACAAACTTTACAATAGTTTGCTTCCTTAAAGAACCTTATATTTCATAAAGATGAAATAAATCTGAAAACAAAAATCACCAAATAAATAAAACTGAAATTGTTACGTATATTTTCTTCTCTGCTTGCTTTTTTAAGGCGCTGCAGTATTTGAGGAAACTGTGCAACCATCCAGCATTAGTTTTAACGGCTAGTCATCCAGAATATAAGAGAATCACAGAGAAGCTTGCAGCTGAAAACTCTTCCCTTCGAGACATCCAGCATGCCCCTAAACTCTCTGCCTTGAAACAGGTGAGCAAGCCTAGTCGTATATGCCTTGATATTAAAAGGACGTTCTTTAAAACTTTGAAAATATGTTCCTGCCAGTTTCTGTTATCTTCACAGCAAGGCAGACTGAAAGTGATATCAGCCATGTATGGGTTTGTCCCCTCATGCCAACCAGATTAAAGAAAGGGGATGACAAAATGATGTGAAGAAAGGAGCTGCTTTGGGTCTCTTTTAAGGCAGAAAAATGAGGGTATAAATAAATAAATATAATAATAATAATAATAATAATAATCTTAATATGGCTGCTATAAGTTTTCCATGTTCCAGAAGCATTCTCTCCTGACATTTCACCCACATCTATGGCAAGCATTCTCAGAGGTTGTGAGGTCTGTTGGAAACTAGGCAAGTGAGGTTTATATATCTGGAATGTCCAGGGTGGGAGAAAGAACTGTTGTTTTTTGAGGCCAGTATGAATGTTGCAATTGACCACCTTGATTAGCATTTAATGGCCTTGCAGCTGCAAAGCCTGGTTGCTTCCTGCCTGGGGGATCCTTTGTTGGAAAGTGTTAACTGGCCCTGATAGTTTCCTGTCTGGAATTCCCTTGGGTTTTTGTTTTTGTTTTTGTTTTTAGTGTTGCTCTTTATTTGCTGTCCTTATTTTAGAGTTTTTAAATACTGGTAACCAGATTTTGTTCATTTTCATGTTTTCCTCCTTTCTTTTGCAATTGGCCACATGCTTGTGGATTTCAGCGGCTTTTTTGTGTAGTCTGATGTGGTGGTTTTTAGAGTGGTCCAGCATTTCTTTGTTCTCAAATAATATGCTGTGTCCAAGTTAATTCATCAGGTACTCTGCTATGGCTGACTTCTCAGGTTGAATAATAATTCCTTCTGCAGTAAGGGCCTATTGCATAAAGTTGTCTTTAGAGAGACTGCAGTGGCTGTTTTTAATAGGGACTTAATGTAAACCCTATTTAATGTAAATCCTATTTAAAATAGCCACATCTGTGGAGAACCTTATGAGGCAAGCCTTTAGTAAAAATGTTAATTTTCCTTGCTTTTCTCCTCCCCCTTTTCACCTCCAGACTACATTTTCATTCTTTTTCTTCATTTATATTCCTTTTCCTATCTGTATCTGTATCCATGTAAATATTTACCCCCTACCCCTTGCAACCCCTCAAATAAACCGATCGTCTTTTTTAGCTCGTCTTAAGTATGTTCCCTCTATGCATTTTTAAAAGGAGAGGAAAAGATTTCATTCACACTGCTAAATTTGCCCTCAATTCATCCATGGATTAATGCAAAATCCACAATTTTGGCCCCAAAACTTGCCCTCAGCTTCTGTATTAGTATATGCAGTACGACATGAATGTGAAATAGATGTCATTCCCAGAAAAAGAAACGGTGACAAACCAGATTTGGTGTTACCAGTTCATAGTTTTTGTTGTGTACATATTAGACATGTGCATTCAGGCCAAAAGGCATGCCGTTTTCATCTAATCCCACATTTCGTTTACCAGAAAGTTATCTGAAAGACTTTTCCGTTTTCATTCGGCAGAGATTTGGCCCATTGTCTACAATGGGAAACTTTAAAGCCATTTTAAGTCCTATCTGCATGAAACCTACCCCAGTTGTAGACCTCACGGACAACTGCAGGCCTGCCAAGTTTCAAAACAATTCACCCACCTACTGATTTTTTAAAGAATTATTTTAAGCATAACGTTTGAGAATTGTAGTATCTGGTTGTGTCCATTCTCAGTCAGCCAGCGTGTGGACACCACCAGGAGTTTTATTAGCTGAGAGACACAGAGAGAGAAAAACTTAAACTCACATCATGCTCCAAGAGGAAATTTCAATGGCCATCCTATGCTAGTGCCGCTGGGAAAGTGAGTTCCCAGGGCCCTCTCTGGAGGCAGAGGTAATTTTCCAAGAAAAAATGGAGGAGGCTTCTTCTGCTGGGGAGAGAAAAAGGCGCCACAGATTGGTGGACTTAACTCTTTCTAAAAATATAGACTCTCTAAATCCGTTTTGCTGCTCTTTTCGTGTCTCCTTTCTGTTTTCAGAAATAAAACAAAAACATTTCTCCAAAAACTACATTTTTTTTGTTAACAGTGATTTGGGCCCAAATCTAGTACATATATGAACCTTGAAGAATCTAAGGCAGAATCTGCACTGCCTTATATCCCAGTTTCCAATCCCAGATTATCTGTTTATCCCAGATTATCTGGCAGTGTAGACGCATATAGTCCAGTTCAAAGCAGGTAATCTGGGATCAGATTCTGGGTTACAGGGGAGTGTGGAAAGAGCCTGAGTTGTCTATTTCATGTTTTGTCATTAAACTGTAGTAGCTTTCCATAGATTTAAGCCTTATTGAGTTGTATAAGTTGGGGAATGTTTTTCTGCTGTTTTCAGCAGTTGAGGGAATATTTCTGTTTGTTCCTTTTAAGCTGCTGCTAGATTGTGGTTTGGGAAATGGCGGCTCTTCAGAAAACGGCACAGAAACCGTAGTTGCCCAGCACAGGATCCTTATCTTCTGCCAGCTCAAGAGCATGCTAGATATAGTAGAACATGACCTTCTGAAACCTCACTTGCCCTCCATTACCTATCTGCGATTGGATGGCAGCATACCTGCAGGTCAGAGGCATTCCATCGTTTCACGGTAAGGCTATTGTCAAATGTTTTTGAACTGAGGATTTTTAGACATCCTGTTGTTTCTGAAATGCATGATATTTTACCACATTTGGTGTGCAAATAAACTTGTGGCTTAGTTGAGTAGATTCAAAAGGCTATAAAGGTCACTTTTTATGGTTAGCATCGAAAAAGGAATGCCGACTATAAATAAAACTGCCATGAAGCTTCATATCTGTGCTGGGGCCGTGTTAGGCCTTTTCTCCTTGAGACTTAGCATCGGGGGCCCCAATTCAATGCACAGCATAAGTTAGGAGTATTCTAGCAAGGAAGAAGATGCACTATAATCATTTCTTGGATGGTGCAGAGAAGAACAATGCTCAAGCTTTTCAATTATCATATATACTCGAATATAAGCTGAGTTTTTCAGCCCTCTCGGCTTATACTTGAGTCAAAGCTATTTATTATTTTATGCTATTATTATTATTATTATTGTTACATTTATATTGATTTCTCTATTATTTTTATTATTTTTATTATTTTACAGTATTATTACTGTTATTACATTTCCATTATATTACTACTACTATTATTATTACATTGATTATTTTACGCTATTATTAATGGAAAGCTACGTAAGCACATTTACATTGAAGAAGATTAGAAGAATAATTTAATCAAAGTTGGACAGTCTTAAATTACAATTTTATGTAAACACTAGCCCTCCCCTACCACACGTTGTTGTGGCCCAGTCTGTGTATATGTCTTTTGTGTGTGTATATATGTGTATATATTTGTGTGTATGTGTATATATGTGTGTATGTGAATGCTTTGTAATATATTTTTTGTTTTTTGGCTTTTTAAGTCTCTTCTGCTGTGTTTTTCAGTGTTTTTATAGGTGATGGTCACTTGTTGGCCTGATAGGTGTCTTGTGTCCAAATTTGGTGCCAATTCGTCCAGTCATTTTTGAATTATGTTAATCCCACAAAGGAACATTACATTTTTATTTATATAGATTCAAAAACATTTAACCTACTGACGGCGCAATTAATGTAATTTTATTGATATCTATTTTTATTTTGAAATGTCCCAGTAGCTGCTGCATTTCCCACTCTTGGCTTATAACCCAAATCAATACGTTTTCTCAGTTTTTATGGTAAAATTAGGTGCCTCGGCTTATATTCAGGTCAGCTTATACTCAAGTATATATGGTATATCACCTTGTTCCAGAAGCAAGTTCCCCAGTTCCAGAAACAGGAGCCAAGAAGTCTTTTTCCTTCCGTCGAATTTTTCAGCTTTCTCTGTTCTTTACAGTCCATTTTCAATCCTGCCTTGCATCAGTGACAAAGCTCCTTTAATTTACTATTGATTTTTAGGACTAGGGTAAAGTTTTATGGCTGACTGCTATGTAGTTTGGCATATGGCTTAGACATATCGAGTCCCTGGCTGTGGTTGGTTGGTTCTCTGTTGACATGCTTGGATGTCTCATAATAATAATAATAATAATAATAACAACAACAACAACAACAACAACGATGGGGACTCGGGGTGGCTTACATGAGGCCATGCCCATCAATACAATAAACACAACATAACACAAAAACACAACATACACATCTCTCTCAGAAACCAAGAAAACCATGAACAGCATCTTGTACTGTGCTCTTTCTGGGAAGTTCTTCTGCCATTTTTTTCTTTTGCTCAACAACAAATGCAACATTCCCATTGCCATATAGGCTTATTGTAGAGGCCTGTTGTCCTGACCTAAATCTTCCATGCAGCGATGATCCTTGAGACATTTTAGTGCCTCCAGCAGGAACAGACGTGGTCAGGCTATGGGAAGTAGCCCTGCTGTTTTTCCCTACAAAGATTACTTCAGTTTGAACTCTTGTGCTTAATTTAAAATGAAACCACCTCTTCAGGATGCTGCCAAATGGTGGTACAGATCACTGGATACAGTAACTTCAAAATGATTGGAGGAGTCACAGGTCATTGCAGCATCACTGCAATGGATTTTCAAGTGTTTTTCACTAATACGTCTCTTAGCACCTCTCAAAAAACATAAGAGGCCTTGAATTTTCTTGTTTGTCCCTTTCAAATTCAGTTTATACAATAGCAAAGAAGAGAAGACGGCCATTTTTGTGGAAGGAACATCTGATTCTTACCATAGGAATTCCTCATTCCATACAGCAGAAGTAAGGTCAGGAGCAAGCATTTTGATACTTCAGCTTGTTTCCTCTAAACCAGTGGTTCTCGACCTGTGTGTCCCTAAGTATTTTGACCTACAACTCCCAGAAATCCTAGCCAGTTTACCAACTGTTAGGACTTCTGAGAGTTGAAGACCAAAACATCTGGGCACCCACAAGTTGAGAAACACTGCTCTAAACCCTAAGGCTTCAATTTTTGACTCTTAGCTCCTAAAGGACGATTACAACACAGTTTTCCAGAAACCAGACTTACCCATGTCCAACTTCCAGGGAAATAACACAAACAAGATATTATAGAATTCTTAATCACTCATTTGTTGGAAGCTGTAACAATAGTGTCCTTGCAAACTGACAATCGTATATCCATTTGGTTTTGTTTTGACAGTGGAGAAGCTTGACGTACAACCTGTGCTTCAGTCTTCTCCACATCTGTATTTGTTCCTAACTCGGGAACGAATGCAGATGATCACCACAGGCACCAGCTTGCCTTTATTCTGCAAAATGACTGACATGAAAGGCCACATCCTATGAATCAGAGCCTCATGTACAAATCCGTCCTCAGGCCTGCCTCTTTCTAAGCACAAGTTCCTATGCCCTTTGGAAGTCAACTTTGTCAAGAGGTCTCCCACCATGCTCCCTTTGCTAGTTGGAATTGGTCACTTGCTTAAATGGCGCAACATTTAGACGAGGGACTCTACAGATATCAGTCCTAGAGATTGTGAAACCAAGTTCAGAGGGGCAGGTCATCCAAGGGAATTGCCCAAATCAGAAAGACAGACACAGAATGAACTCTGGAATGCTTTCAGACCCGTTCTCTTGTACTTTTTACACATAATCTAGCATTTCTGCATTCCTGTAAGAACAGATAGCTGTCTGAAACAGATTCTTTTTTTTCACTTAAGCAGATAGAACATTGTGTGTCATCTGAGAAATTTTCAGTGTCATAACAAATTGACTAAGTTACCAGGATCACAATCTATTGAAATGCAGTTTCACCCAATTTATGTTTGCTGCCATTCAAGAAGCATTGATTTATCTATTGCATAGACTACCTCATATACATTCTTCTCCCATTTCCTGCCAGAAAGCTGAATTAACATTAACTAGGTCCAAGAATTGTATGCTTTTGATCCAAGTACACTGCCATGAAAAGATCCTGTGCAAAATCTGGTATGCATTACTATTCTGCAAAATACACCCTGTCTGAACCAAGTGTTGATTAATATAGTCTCATGTACACATCTTCCTGTTCTAAATTTAGTTCTATAAATTGCATCTTGTTTCCTGTAGACCCAAGAACCTTTTTGCCAGTTGGCTTAAGTAAATAGTAGTTCTACCCTTAGCTGGATTAGGCATTTCTTCAAAATGGTTTGTTTGAAACATATTTTTATGGCATGTTAACTTTGTCACCAGTTGCTTCTGGTCCTTGAGTGGGTGCCTTCATCATAGCAGGCAGAAATTGGCTTTTCCTATAATCCCTTGGAAGAGCTCCCTTAAAGGGCCTTTCTAGTAAGAGAGATCACAGGGCAAACCATCTGGGAGATTTTTCTCATCTTCTCTCTTGCCCCTGCCTCTCCAAGCAGGCTGGATAGGGTTGCTGTGACTGGCAAATGCCTGTCTATGCAGCACCAAATTATATGGACATCTTATCTCAACCTTACTGCTCACTTCCTTGGCCTGTGTCACTTGCCATAATGGAAATACAGTGGAATTTTGATTTAAGAGCATCCCAACTTAAGAGAGTTTTACGTTTCACTTTGACATAAGAGCAGCATTTTGAGTTGAGAGCTATCACAAAAAGGAGCACAAGACTACAGGGCTTTAAGGAGTACCCTCCATGCCTCGTACTTTTGTTCACTTTGGGAGATTGCTGTCTGCTTAGTTCGTCCGCTTTGAAGAACTTTGGGTTAGTTGATTTTGTGTAATTTTTATTCCTGGTATGTTTGGCTTCATGAAGAGAGGGAGGGAGACAGAGCAAAAGAGGGAGGGAGGCTGGAATGAGGACAGTATGAAAAAAATTATACTTCTGCCTCTTCACTTTTTGCTTTGTGCTTTTTTGCCACAACTTTGTGCTTCTTTTGTTTTAAAGTTGACTTTTCCTTTTTATTGTGGATTTATACATTATTTGTTATTATAAAGTACTTTTTCTTGTTTAAAAACGTATAAAAATGGAGGGTCTCTTCCCCCGAAATGGTTTAATAGCATTTCAATACATTTTAATGGGAAAATTCAGTTTCAGATAAGAATGATTTGAGTTAAGAATTCAGTCACAGAATGAGAACTCTTAACTCAAAATATCACTTGAGGTGTTTCTTCTTGTCTGCATGTAATCAAGCAAATGTAAACTCTTTTCCACACTCAGGTTTAACAATGACCCATCCATAGATGTACTCTTACTGACTACTCATGTGGGTGGACTGGGTCTAAACCTAACGGGAGCTGACACAGTAGTGTTTGTTGAACATGACTGGAATCCCATGAAAGATCTCCAAGCAATGGACCGAGCGCATCGTATTGGGCAGGTGAGACATTTACAACTGTTGAGTCAGGGATAGTTTAAACCATTAGAATGAGTCAAAAAATGGTTAGAACTTCCAAATCTAGTGCCATACGTAGCCATCATCCCACATTTGTTTTCTAAATTAACAATAGGAGATCAATTATATTTTTAACATCTTCAAGTTCCTAGAATCCTGCTTCACACACACACACTCAGAAATATAGTTATAGTAGTAGTTGTAATGGATATCTGTTTATAACGTGTATAGGGTATATGTTGTAGAGAGAGATGTGTTAGTTGTTGCAGGTTTGTTTTATATAGAAGGAAAATTATTTTGGTTTATGGTTTTTTTATGGTGGTGGGTGTTTTTTTTTTTTGTTATTTTTGGTACTCTTTAATTCCATTTTTTCTTGTTTTGTAAGTCTGTACCTTTTCCTTTTTTTCTATATGTTTGTATAAAAATTACACGATGTAATATAATTTTTGTTACTCGGTTATAGATGTCATGTCCTAATTGGTTCTATCATAAAAACATGGAAAAGGTTTATTAAACTGCAAAAACTTTGTTTTTGTGGGACCAGTCGGCCATGTTTGAATGTGTCTACCTAAGAGTGAGTGGCCGGGACAGAATAGGAATTTTGTTGATGTATTGTCCACCCCGCTGCTCAACAGTTTCCCTGCCTGAGCTACCCAGGTTGGTTCTCTGGCCTAGTGTTGGAGTCCCAATGACTAATTTTACGTCATTGCTGTGACCACCCTATCAGGAATGGCTCAGGAATTCATGGCCACCATGACAACCATGATTCTGTCTCAAATGGTTACTGGCACTACCCATAGTGCAGGACACACACTCGATCTGGTCTTCTGTTCAGGATGAGATGACAGTGACGATATTGTGGAGAGACCATCTACAGTTCCTTTGTCATGGACCGATCACTACCTGGTCAGATTTAGACTTACTGGAGCTCAAACCTCTGCAGAGGTGGCGGACTGTTTAGGATGGTCTGCCCCTGGAGATTTATGGATCCGGGCGGATTCCTGACGGCTATTGGGGATTATCCTGCTACCTTGGTAGGTGATTCTATCAAAGATCTAGACAGAATCACCTCTGGTTGCTAGGGCAGTTGACACGATCACTCCTGAATGTCTCCTTTCATAGAGCAGAGCTAAATCAGCTACCTGGTACTCCAGGGAGATGGTGGCAATGAAGTCAGTGAAACAGAGACTAGAGCAGCATTGGTGGAGAACTCGCAGCAAATCTGATTGAACATGGAATATGCAAAAATAATATTTAATATGCAGTAGAGTCTCGCTTATCCAACCTTCGCTCATCCAATGTTCTGTATTATCCAACGCAGTCTGCCTCCTGCTTGGATCTGTAGTTGTTTCAATTCATTGTGATATTTTTGTGCTAAATTTGTAAATACAGTAATTACTACATAACATTACCATGTATTGAACTGCTTTTTCTGTCGATTTGTTATAAAACATGATGTTTTGGTGCTTCATTTGTAAAATCATAATGTAATTTGATGTTTAATAGGCCTTTCCTTGATCCCTCCTTATTATCCAACATTTTCGCTTATCTACTGGCCCATTTATGTTGGATAAGTGAGACTCTACTGTACTAATGCGCCTAATGACATATCTTGGAGACGTGATCCAAATCTACACACAAAATTCATTTTGTTTCATATCCACCTTTAAGTATAGCCTGAAGGCAATGTTATATGCAGTGTTTTTAAAATAATTTTGTGAATGGAACAAAGTTATGTACACAGAACCATTAGAAAACAAAAGGTGCCACTATCTCATCCACACATGTTAACAATGTTCAATTTTGTATTTCCAGCTAAGGAATACTCAACCTGTATTCATTTCTTCATTGCTTTAGTTGATGTGGCTGAGTGTTGTGTCTTCTTTTAACTAGCGTCTTTAGATATTTGCTTAAATGCTCATTGTTGTTAACTTGTCCCACAGAAACGGGTTGTTAATGTTTATCGCTTGATCACAAGGGGAACCTTGGAAGAAAAAATAATGGGTCTGCAGAAGTTCAAAATGAATATTGCAAACACAGTTATTAGCCAAGAGAATACGAGTCTGCAAAGTATGGGAACTGATCAACTTCTTGACCTCTTCACTCTTGATAAGGTAAATAATAGTTCATAATGTATTCAAAAGCAAACTACAAATGCTTCAGAAGGCGTTTTAGCTGTAGATTGGTTATATTTGGGAAAGATAAAGAGAGGTGGTATTATTATTATTATTAATAATAATAATAATAATAATAATAACAATATTTCTGGGTTGCTGTGAATTTTCTGGGCTGTATGGCCATGTTCCAGAAGCATTCTCTCCTTACGTTTCGCCCACATCTATGGCAGGCATCCTCAAAGGTTTTAAGGTCTGTTGCAAACTGGGCAAGTTGGGTTTATATATCAGTGGAATGTCCAGGGCGGGAGAAAGAACTCTTGTCTGCCTGAGACAAGCGTGAATGTTGTAATTGGCCACCTTGATTAGCATTTTATAGACTTGCCGTTTCAAAGCCCATCTGCTTCCTGCCTGGGGAAATCCTTTATTGGGAGGTGTCAGCTGGCTTTGATTGTTTCTTGTCTGGAATTCCCGTCTTCTTAGTGTTGTTCTTTATTTACTGTTCTGACTTTAGAGGTTTTTTTTTAATACTGATAGGCAGATTTTGTTCATTTTCATGGTTTCTCCCTTCCTGTTGAAATTGTCCACATGCTTGTGGGTTCTTACCTACTTCTCCTCATGGCTCGAGGAGGGTCACAGGTAGTACAATTCTTTCTTAAGGATGAGAATCTCTGTTAATAATAATAATAATAATAATAATAATACTTTATTTATACCCCGCCACCATCTCCCCGGGAGCCCCTGGTGGCGCAGTGGGTTAAACCCCTGTGCCGGCAGGACTGAAGACCGACAGGTCGCAGGTTCGAATCCGGGGAGAGGCAGATGAGCTATCAGCTCCAGCTCCTCATGCAGGGACATGAGAGAAGCCTCCCACAAGGATGATAAAACATCAAATAATCCAGGCGTCCCCTGGGCAACGTCCTTGCAGACAGCCAATTCTCTCACACCAGATGTGATTTGCAGTTTCTCAGGTCGCTCCTGACATGACAAAAAACAAACAAACAAAAAAAACATCTCTCCGATGGGGATTCGGGGCGGCTTACATGAGGCCAAGCCCAAACAACAAATTACAGCAAAATAAAAACGAAAACAATAAACAACATCATAATTACATAAAACATATGAATGCATAACAATATAAAATTACAGTAAACACAATCACAGTGATAATGGGCAGGTTACATGTAATGATTAAAAGAAAAACTAATTAAAAACTGATTAAAAAGTAAAGGGGAAGCAGGTTATATCATCATTTTAATTCTTAACAGTCCTCATACTTAAGAGTATTATCTTGCAATATACAAATTTGTCTTGCTTGAGATTTTATTTTGTTATTTCCAGAATTATTTACCAAAAATGTAGATCTTAAAATACATGTACTTCTATTCATTTTTCCTTCATCTTGTTTCTCTAACCCAATCCCTTTCAAGGATGGAAAAGCTGAAAAAACGGACGGTGCCACTTCTGCTTCCGGTAAAACCAGCATGAAGTCAGTTCTTGAAAACCTTGGAGACCTTTGGGATCAAGAGCAGTATGACTCTGAATACAGCCTGGAAAAGTTCATGCACTCTCTCAAATGACCGCTCCTGATGGCATTTTTCAGCTGATATTCAGCAAGTTTCAAAGCATAGAGCCGGACTTCTAACGTAACGTGTAAATATCCCTGTGGAAGAAATGTGAGGAAGGGCTGGACTTTTGAAGAGAGCCGCCGCCTTCGCTTTGGAATCATTTAAGTCTTAAATACGGATGTCGTAAAGTAATTTTGGATTTCCAAAATAGATACGAACTCTTATTTGATTAAAAAAAGGAATAAGGAGAGGAGAAAGAGTTCTTAACAGGTTTTGCACATGTTGATAAGTGTTACTGCTCTTTGAGCAAAGTCTGTCGCTTCCCTTTTCGATCCTGAATCCGCAGGAAATTTGTACAGGTTGGTTGGACTCCTTTCGTCTTGCTTTAATGGTACACTTAAAAAAGCGCTCAGTTTAACAAGTTAGAATGATGTTTGGTTCACTTTGGGATGTGATATTGGCGCGATAATGGCAGAGCTTATCATCCTGGAACAATATTGGGGAATTAAAATGAGACTCTCAAGTATTAAAGTTCCCATTTTTATAGACATATTATATATTTAAGCACGTGGTGCTCTTCAAGTCTTCTCACGTTTGAGAGCAGTTGACTTTTTAATAGGAATTGCTGATAATAATGGCTTACTTCAAGCCATATCCTCATCCTGTTTAGAGGGTGCCATTTTTAAACCTGTGTGTGTGGTGCGTGTGTGTGTGGATGGCTAAGTTGTTTCCCCAGTTCAGAGAACTAAAATATGCAGTAGGTTTCAATCCTATATTTTTTTGTAATTGAAAGAGGAGATATATAGACAAGAGCTTTTCCGGGAGCAGATCTTACAAAATGGAGACTCCGTGCTGGAAAGACTCCCTAACGTGTTAGTGCATGAACCTCTTTAATGGGAGAGAAGAGATGCTCTCTTTAGGGATCCAGACCATGAACGGTCTTAGAAATGCCTACGCTGCATCAGAAGGAATTCAGTATTTGAGCTGAAGCCATGTCATAGACATTTTAAGTGGCTAAGGAAAAGGACAGTAAGAATAATAATATTTGTACATTTTTAAAAGGGGTATCTTCTTCTAAAAGGGAGTCTTTAGTGACATATGTCTGCATAGATGTGCATGTCTGTACCAAATGTGTACACAAGTTTTCTACATATATTAAAATCAACACAAGCTGTCTCAAACGCATTCACAAGATATATGAATAGATGTCATATCTACAGTTTGGAGCTTGCACTTCAGCCTCAGAGCTTTGAATAGCCATGAGACCTCAAACAATGTAAAGTAATTGCTTTGATTATTTTTTTTTAAAAAAAAGAGAAAAAACACGTTGGCTTACGGAGCACGGTCGTTTTGCAGCACTTGGATATGAATGAACATGTGTCATATTTCAGTGGATCTCTGAACTGCTATACTGTACCATTAAATTAGCATTCCATGGGAAAAGAAAATAAAAAGGCCAAACTGGCATTAATCAGCAGCCTTTATACTTCTTGTCATTCTTTCTGCACATTTAGTCATGAAGATTATGGTGAATGGAACTAAAATAAAATGACATTAATGCATTGTTTATTTGACTTGGAGGGAAATGGTTGGTTTCCTTGTCATGGGATACATCTATTTGTTTGTTTGTTTGTTTGCGAAATTTATATCCCACCTTTCTCTGAGTACAAGCCCAAGGTGGTTACAACAGAATAAAAACATACAATTCAAAGTTAAAACAACCCATTAAACATAAATATTTGAAACAGCAAACATAATTAAAACAGGTTGTTGTTTGTTTTTTTTGTCGTGTCAGGAGCAACCACTCCTGTTGTGAGAGAATTGGCCGTCTGCAAAGACGTTGCCCAGGGGACGGCCGGATGATTTTTGATGTTTTATCATCCTTGTGGGAGGCTTCTCTCATGTCCCTGGATGAGGACCTGGAGCTAATAGAGGGAGCTCATCCGCCTCTCCCCGGATTCGAACCTGGTCTTCAGTCCTCCCGGCACAGTGCTTTAACCCACTGCGCCACCGGGGGCTCCTTAAAACAGTGTGAAGATGAAAACCCAAGATAAAAACCCACCGCTTGCACTACCACTTATTTGGCTTAATTAAATGCTTACTCGAAAAAGAATGTCTTCACACCCTACCAATTGTATGATCTGGCTTTTGTATTGCACGTTGAGGAGAAAACACAGGATGGCACAAAAGTATCCTGATTCATGATGTTGCACTCTAGCCTGGAATCAGCTTTGCATCACACAAGACTCCAGTATTGCTAACTAAACGGTTTATTGAAGAAAAGTCAATATAAAAAAAGCAATACAAAAATCAATAGGAAAAAGGCAATAATCCATACATCAGAGTTCCGTTTCAAAAGAGACAAGGTACATGGAAAAACAGAAGTCAAAACATAAGCATAAATCCATAACTAGAAACAGGAACTTTATCCAAAACATGAATCCATGAACATGATCACAAAAGTTTCCCAAATAACTTGAACTTGAAACAAGACCAAGGTGTACATGGTAACACAGTGTTGCCTGCTCTGACCCTTAAGTAAACAATCCTTTAATTTAAGGACCATAAAGGCATGAAATCATACCTTTGACATCTGCTCTGTTGCTTCAAGGATTTCTCATACTGTTGTTTGGATTTCTCCCTCTGTTGTTTCTCATGAAGTCTCTGTGTCCTCCATAATTTGGCTCCCTCTTCCCTGAGATTGAGCCTCAAACTCCTAACTTCAGGTGTGTTCCCAGGGGAAAGATCTCTCCCTTCCAGCTCCTTACCTTCTGTTGCCAAGGAACGACTCGGGGAAAGGTTCTCCCTACCTTCTGAGGCCACAGCATCCCCCCCCCCATTCTCTCTGCTCTGCTGTGAAGCTGTTTCTCTCTTGCCAGACACAGACCCTTTCTCCCAGGCAGAATTGGGATCTAAAATCCCCTCATTTCCACACTGGAAAGCCCATCACAACATCTCATAGGATAATCCCCTCGTCTTCAACCTCTGGCTGCACTACAACACTTGAATCCTGCCTGTCCAAGCTTTAATGTTTAATCATCATATAAGCCCAGCATTTTAAATAAGGCATTCTTGGAACATTTTTGCTCATTGCACTGTTAAAACTGTCAATGTTGATATGTGATCTCTGTCAAAAAATACCTTAAAACAGCATTGAAATCTGACTATATCTATATATATATAAAGTCAAAATATGTATGTATGCTTGTTCCACAAAGGCTCCTACATGGATTTGATGGATCAGGACCAAACTTGTACACAAACCCTTTGTTATCCAACCTAAAATACTGATGGGGTTTCAACTAAAAAAAAACCCCTTTCAGGGTTTTGGGTCAGGGCCCCAAAAACTGAAAACCATGTAGGTGGTGCTCAGTTGCAACCACAAGAGGGCAGTATATAGATAGAAAAGCTGGCTCAGACGGAGAGATGAGAAATGGAAGAGGACCACAGACATTTCCAGATGTTTGAACAGAAGCTAACTGAGGAAAGGAGAAAGGAGTCCTTAAGATGACAAAACTTGGGTAATAACTGAGTTCATGACATAATCCTATATCCCACTGGTTCCCAGCCTGTGGTCTGTGGACCACCAGTGGTCCACAAGAACTAAAATATGGTCCATGGCCTCACTGTTACTATTTACTTAGAGCATTTGTATCTTGTCCTCAATCCCCGAAGGGGGACTCAGGACGGCTTGCAATTGGCAGTCATTAGATACCAACAAAGAAACAGAGCACAACAATTAACATGAACAAATCGACAGCTATAAAAATTCATTAAAAGGCAATAAAATACATTAAAAATATTGGCCCTTAAAATATTAACACAACCAAGTCTAAGTCAGCACATCTAAATCATAGTCCGGAGTTCCAGTCCAATGTCTCTTAATTAACAATTCTCACGAGTCATTACAGCCAGCTGACTGAATGCTTGGTCCCAAAGCCAAGACTTGAGTTTCTTCCTGAAGGAGAGGAGAGAAGAAATCACCCTGATTTCACAGGGGAGTGCATTCCGCAGGTGGGGAACCACCACCGAGAAGGTCCTGTCCCTTGTTCCTGCCAATCACGCTTGTGAGGGTGACAGGATTTAGAGCAGGGCCTCCTCCAAGGATCGTAAACTCCAAGGTGGGTTATAGACAGTGTTCCCTGATCAAAAACAGGTTGAGGACCACTGCTATATCTAGAGCAGTGACTTTTGCATGCATGTAGAAAAGGAGTAACATGAGTAAATCTAGTCTGAGAAGCTGGGTACTGAAACTTTTATTTAAAAAGAAGCTTGTACACTTAACTTTTCCCGGGTATGCATTTTCGGTGGCGCAGCTGGCTGGGAGTCAGCTGCATTAAGATTACTACTGACCGAAAGGTCATGAGTTTGAAGCCAGCCCGGGTTGGAGTTAGCTTCCGACCAGTTTGTGTAGCTTGCAGCCAAAAAGATAGTTGCATTTGTCAAGTTGGAAATTTAGCTACCTCGTATGTGGGGAGGTTAATTTAACTAATTTACGAGGCCATAAAAAACTCCAGCAAGAATGCAAAGAATGAGGAAGTACTTTATCAGTGTCACAAATGGATGGTGATGCGACAGCTCCCCTGGTGGCCAGAATACCCTCATCAAAAGCTGGAATGTTAAATAGCCTCTGTGTGTCTGTCTATATATGTTGTGTGTTTATGGCGTTGAATGTTTGCCATGTGTATGTACATTGTAATCTGCCTGAGTTCTCTGCAGGGTGAGAAGGGCGGAATATAAATACTGTAAATAATTAATAATAAATAGATCATAATTCTGATGGAAATATTCATAAAATTGTAAAGCTAACAAATGAGTATTTGCAATAAGGAGCATTAGAAAATGCATCGCTAGTAACAATATGTATGATCTACTCGCTTATTCTCAAATAACTTCTCCTTACGCTGCAAAAAAGGGGGAAAGAATTTTAAGTGTAAGTAGTTACGATCCCATTGTCATCAGCGCTATTCTTTATCACCACGGCAATTCAGTTACAAGCCGAGCCTTGACACTGTGTTTGGAAATTGTGGGCTTTATTTCATTTTGCTCTGCGATGCCATACAGTACAGCTGCAGGCAGTCACAAAAGAAAGCGCCGGCTATTTATAGTGTCTGTAAATACAGCCCACACTGTCTGGCGTTATCTGACTTGCTCTTCGTACCCTTCTAGTCCTTATCCCTGATGGCAAAGCAATGCTGTTGTCTGGTCATGACTCACCAGAAAGTCATGCTAATTATATTTTCAGCACATCATTGATGATTTAGATGGAAAATCACTCCTGTTCTGCAAAGAGATAGGTGACTTTTGTAGTACAGCATTGCAAGAAGGTCATTAGAGATGTGAGCAGCGCATGCTGGCTTAGGTGAGCTTTGTGGGCATGTGAGAACAGAGATTTAGCAATTTTGTCTTTATAAACTAGCTTGGGGACCCAGCGCTGCCCAGGTTAGCTTCCGACCAATTTGTGTAGCTTGCTGTCGACCTTTGCAGCCCGAAAGACAGTCGCATCTGTCAAGTAGGGAATTTAGGGGAGGGTAATTTACGACGCCATAAAAATCTCCAGCAAGCATGCAAAGAATGAGGAAGTACTTCATCAGTGTCACAAATGGATGGTGAAGCGACAGCTCCCCTGGTGGCCAGAATACCCTCATGAAAAAAGCTGTTTCGCCCAAATCTATGGCAGGCATCCTCAGAGTTTGTGAAGTCTTATACACAACTGCTCAAGAAGATCTGGGCTTTGTTTTTTTACACTTGCTTTGTAGACATACACCTCCATGTCAATACTGATTGAAGTTGGGTTCTGTATTAAGATGTCCTGTTAAATTCCAAATAGTTGGATCTGTTTCTCCAATTTCATTTATTTAGCTCAGTGGTTCCCAACCTGTGGGCCGTGGCCCAGTGGTGGGCTGCAAAACTTAAAATAGGGTCCACAGTTCTATATTATTAAATATAGTTTTCTGTGGGCGAGGAGATGACGGCTACTGGACGGCATATGTTCTGTTTCAGAAACTAGAGCTGAAGTGGACTATCCAATGCGGTTTTCTTAAGCAGCACCCAAATAACCAAACTGAATTAAAGTTGACCAAAAATGGAATGAAGAAGGAAATGATTATGGAAGAATTTAGAGAAATAAAATTGACATGGTTCCATTGTATACAATTAAAACAATGGTTTAAAATCTGGGTTAAAATAATAAAAATGGAAGTAAGCTGAACCAATTTGAACAAATAATACAAAATGGAAGGGTTGTAGAGGAGCATGAAAATTTGAAAGGAATAACTAGTAAAGTATATAAGATAATAACTGAAATAAAGAAAGGAAAAACAAAAAATAACACTGTCAAGGAGGTCTGGGAAGAAGATTTAGGGATAAAAAGAAATGAAACAGAGTGGCAACAATTATGGAGACAAAGACATCTAAAACATTTATCAATACGTGTTAAAGAAAATTACTATAAGTCAATATGGAAATAGGAGCCCCCGGTGGCGCAGTGGGTTAAAGCTCTGAGCTGCTGAGCTTGTTGATCGAAAGGTCGCAGGTTCGATTCCTGGGAGCGGCGTGAGCTTCCGCTGTCAGCCCTAGCTTCTGCCAACCTAGCAGTTCAAAAACATGCAAATGTGAGTAGATCAATATGTACCGCACCGGCGGGAAGGTAACGGCGCTCCATGCAGTCATGCCGGCCACATGACCTTAGAGGTGTCTACGGACAATGCTGGCTCTTCGGCTTAGAAATGGAGATGAGCACCACACCCCAGAGTCAGACATGACTGGACTTAATGTCAGGGGACTACCTTTACCTTTTTAAATATGGAAATGGTACTTAACACCAGTAAGAATAGCAAAAATATAAATAAAAACTACTCAAAAAAATTGCTGGAGAGGATACCAAGAATCAGGAACATATATACATATGTGGTGGCAATGTAAATATGCAAATAATTTTGGGGGGAAAGTATTTAGAGAAATAGAGGATATAATGAACATTAAAATAGAAGTCCTGGAATAGCTTTATTATCATTATATAATAATAAACAATTGAAAAAAGAGGATAAAGGTGCAATAACAAACGTATTAACAATAGCAACACTGCTTATAGCGAGGAATTGGAAAAGAGAAATAAATATACAAATAGAGGAGTAGTATAAGGAAGTATGGAAATTGGCTGACATGCGTATTAAAAGTTAAAAGAGTTATATGAAAACAAAGTTATTTTGATGATGTATGGAGAAAATTTATTGAAAAAGGATTAAAAAAGAAAGAAGGAAAGTTACCCCCACAAGAAGAACTGAAATTTTGGACAGATGACATGTAAAAGCTGTGGCTTGAGGGGGGGGGGGAGCACAGCGGTGAGGGATAGATAATATGTATACGCAGAAAAATAACACTAGATGCCAAAGTATGGTAGGTTGTATTGAGTAGTATGTATTTGCTGTAAAATAAACAATGTATAACAAATGTATTGAACTATGATAAATGTGTGTGTGTGTGTGTGCGTGTGTGTGTGTATATAGAGAGAGAGGTTCATAAAAATCCAGGGAGCGGGTTAAGCTCCCGCTGTTAGCTCCAGCTTCTGCCAACCTAGTAGTTTGGAAACATGCAAATGTGAGTAGATTAATAGGTACCGCTCCGGCGGGAAGGTAATGGCACTCCATACAGTCATGCCAGTGGCCACATGACCTTGGAGGTGTCTACGGACAACGTTGGCTCTTTGGCTTAGAAACTGAGATGAGCACCAACCCCCAGTGTCGGACACAACTGGACTTAATATCAGGGGAAAACCTTTCCCTTTACCTATAAGGCCATCAAGAGCTGTTCCCAGGCATGGAAAAAGTCTATGACATTCCTCCAGTTTGTTTTCCCAAGGTCTAGGATGGCCCTATGAAACACTGGACTTAGTAAATCATTGTCTGTATAAGGCTTCTGCCAACCTAGCAGTTTGAAAACATGCAAATGTGAGGTGATGAATAGGTACTGCTCCGGCAGGAAGGTAACAGCTCTCCATGCAGTCATGCCAGCCACATGACCTTGAAGGTGTCTATGGACAACACCGGTTCTTCGGCTTAGGAATGGAGTGAACACCAACCCCCAGAGTCGGGCACGACTGGACTTAATGTCAGGGGGAAACCTTTACCTTTACCTAACCCTTTTGGTACTAATATTGGAGAGTGGTCCTTGGTAAAATAAAATAAAAAATAAAAATAAAAAAAAATAATAATAATATAAAATATAAAATATGTTGGGAACCACTGGTTTAGCTGAATATGTCTCGCTCCTATCCAAGACTAGCCCAGTTGCTTCAGAAACACAGAGGATGTTTCCTTCTCTTTTTAGCTGCTGATTGGTCTCATCTTCCAGCAGGAACAATATTCCTGACAGAGGCCTTTTCAATAAATGGCTTTTGCATTTTGCAGTCATTGATTGCTTTGATCATTTTGGCTTCTTTGCTTTTAATCAGCCGCAATAGCTGTTTATGGCCTCTTATTCCTCTGCAGCAAACATTATCCCTTAATTAATCCCTGTGAATATGATTGGGCCTCTGGATGTAACGTACTAAGCGCCGTGGAAATCAGAAAGCCAGACCTCTTCTGCCCTGTGCTTGTTTTGCTGTATATAGCTGCTTGTTGGCAGGATTTCAGCCTTTCGTTCAGCCAAAGGTAGTTCAGAAGTTGGTTTGTGGAGGGATTCACTTGCCAAGAATGGAGTTGGCCAACAGAGCGTTAATGACAGCATTGGTTTTGATCCATAAGAACAGGTATAAGATGGAGAAAAAGGCTGAGAGACGCTACAACTGACCCCAAGTATTATTTGGGCCGGAGGTGGCAAATCATAAGCAATTTATAAGACCTATCAACCAAAAAGTTGCAAGTTCGAAGCCCTAGGTTGGTGTGAGCTGCAAACTGTCAGCCTAGCTCATTGTTTACCTAAGCTTTAGCTGTGATTAGAGAAATTAGGTACCACTAAAAGCGGGGGAGGTATTTTATGACGCCATAAAGAAAGATGATCAGAAAATGCTGGGTGACCAAAGGGAAGGAGGAAGTCCTGAGGGCTCTTTATCATAGAGGAAAGAGCACCTCCTGGACTCGGGCCCAAACTTGCATGACACTTCCTTCTGTTCTGTCTGTCTGTGTATTGTCTATACAATGCGGCATTGAATGTTAGCCGTGTATATGTATTGTGATCCGGCCTGAGTCCCCTTCAGGGTGAGAAGGGTGGAATATAAATAAAGTGTTGCTGTTATTATATTATTGTTGTTGTTGTTGTTGTTGTTATTATTATTATTATTATTATTATTATTATTATTTACACAAAAGCACAGTATGTCACAGCAAATGAGATCTATATGCTGGATTTCCTATGACAAAATCACAAGTCGAACACTTCCCAAGCGTCTAGGAGGACTGTGTGATGTATTTTCGAATGATGCACGAAGATCCAAGTAAGGTGGCCTTTTGCAGTTGACAGATCGTGATTTTGTCGATGATGATGATGATGATGATGATGATGATGATGATTATGATGATTATTATTTGTGTTGAAATCTTACTGCCAAATAGGATGTTATAGTATCGCTGGAAATGTCCTCTTCCTGGACAAAATAGTATGTATCAATCTAAAATAAACTTATCAGCTTTATGTGGGATTTTGTAAAAAAAGGCACCATGATGTAAATGGGTTGACTGGAAAGATATGTGTGGCAGCTGAGCATGCCAAGAGCTAGAATTCTGATTGGCTACTGTCTCTAGATTGCTGCAGAGAGAAACGGTTGGAACTGCCATTTTCATCTCAGAGAGTGAAGAGAGTGCTGACTGGAAACAGTCAGGAAGGAAATGGCTGCCAACTCTCTGAAGCCTGATCATTTCTAAGGCATGAAGTATATTTTAAAGACTGTTAAAAAGGATTGTTTATTTCCTCTGTTCTCTGTAAGGATTCAGAGAGACTGCTGTATATAATGTTGCTCTGTTTGATCTTTTGAACTGAAGTAAAGTTATTGTTTATTTATTTTTATTTATTTACGACATTTATATGCCACCCTTCTCACCGCAAAGGGGACTCAGAGCGGCTTGCAAGATATACATACATACAATATATTATATTATTAGCATAGTACAATATCAATATTATATATTACTATACTGTACTATACCATTACATTGTAATATTATTAGTAATATTACATGTAATATAAAAATATAATTATAATATATTATTATTAGTAGTATTATATTGTATTACATTATAATATTATAAATATTATATGACTATACATTATATTATATTATTAGCATAGCACAGGAGACAAGGTGGAATTGTCCCCTGACCCTCACTCTCTTTACTGTGATCCAGTAATTGTTACTTGTTACACAAATCTGAGTGAAGGAGAGAAAGAAAGAGAGAGAGAGAAGGAGGGAGGGAAAGAAAGAAGGAAAGAGAGAAGGAAACATGGAAGCAAAGAGTGAAGGAAGGAGAGAAAGAGGTAGAGAAGGAAGAAAGGTAGAAAGAAAAAAGAAAGAAGAAGAGAAAGAGGGAGGGCAAAAAAGAAGAAAAGAGAAGGAAGCATGGAAGCAAAGAGGAAGGAAGAAGGAGAGAAAGAAGCAGAGAAAAAAGGGAGAAGGAAGAGGAAGAAGAAGGAAGGAAGGAAAAAGGAAGGAAGGAAGGAGGAAGGAAGGAAGGAAGGATGAGGGAAGGAAGGAAGGAGGAAGGAAGAAGGAGAGAAAGAAAAAGGAAGGAAGGAAGAGGGAAAAGAAGGAGGGAAAGAAGGAGAGAAAGAAGAAGGAAGGAAGAGAGAGAAGGAGGAAGAGAAGGAAGGAAGGAAGAGAAGGAGGAGGAAGGAAGAGGAAGAAAGAAGAAAAAAGAAAGAAAAAAGAAGAAAGAAAGGAAGGAAGGAAGGAAGGAAGGAAGGAGAGAGGGAGAAAAGGAAGGAGTTAAAGTAGGAGAGAAAGAGAGGAAAGGAAAAAGAGAAGGAATGATGGAAGCAAAAAGCGAAGGAAGGAAGGAAAGAGGTAGAGAAGGAAGAAAGGAGAGGAAGGAAGAAAGGAAGGAAGGAAGGAAGGAAGGAAGGAAGGAAGGAAGGAAGGAAGGAAGGAAGGAGAGAGGGAGCAAAGGAAGGAGTTAAAGTAGGAGAGAAAGAGGGAGGAAAGGAAAGAGAGAAGGAAGGATGGAAGCAAAAAGCGAAAGAAGGAAGGAAAGAGGTAGAGAAGGAAGAACGGAGAGAAAGAGGAAGGAAAAGAAAAAAGGGGGAAAGAAAGAAAGAGGTAGAGAAGGAAGGAAAGAATGAAAGAAAAAAGGATAGGAAGGAAAGAGGGAGCGAAGGAAGGCGGGAGAGAAGAAGAGAAAGAGGGAGGGAAGGTTGGTCACAGCAACGCGTGGCGGGTACAGCTAGTTTTCAATAAATAGATCATCGAGTCTCAACCAATTCAACATAGTTTGCGGCAGCCACAAAAACAAAGTTTCTGGAGTATAACAACTACTTTCAAGGTAAGTACCAGACAATTAAACAGGAATAAGACTTTCAAACCAGGAACAGATTTTTTTTTCAATTTTTTCTAAATATTAGAGAGAGACATGATGTAATCACCCAACTCTGAAATCTGCCCATGTTATTATACATGTCAACGCAAACACCAGCCCCATTGCATTCAATGGCCTGCCTCCCAGACAATCGCCTCCAAGATTGCTACCAAACAACAAACAGCTGCCGACCCTGTGTATTTAACTGGCGTGTAATTTTACGAAAGCGATCAGTGATGTCTCATCCTTATTTCCTGGAGAAGCAGGTGTCTGTGCTGTTTTTCCAAAGCAGCTGCTCTTCCAAAATCTGCAAAACATTGCAGTAATCAAAGCATTACCAGTGCAAATTTCTTCAACAAGCCACAGTGTATGGATTAGCTAGAGCAGGCATGGAGACGCCCCGATCTATGGGTCTGTGTGTGACTGGTGGGTCATTGCACATGTTCGATGCATGTGCTACTAGAAAGGATATGTTTTGTCGAAGTCTTTCACGTCCGGAATCACTGGGTTGTTGTAGGTTTTTCAGGCTGTATGGCCATGTTCCAGAAGCATTCTCTCCTGACGTTTTGCCTGCATCTCAGAGGTTGCGACGTCTGTTGGAAATTAGGAAAATTGGGTTTATATATCCGTGGAAGGTCCAGGGTGGGAGAAAGAACTCTTGTCTGTTGGAGGTAGGTGTGGATGTTTCAATTGGTTAGCATTTGATGGCCTGACAGTTTTTAGGTGTGGTTTGGTACTGCCTGGGGGAATCCTTTGTTGAGAGGTGATTAGCTGTTCCTGATTGTTTCTTCTCTGGAGTTCCCCCGTGTCTGAGTTTTGTTCTTTATTTACTATTATAATTTTAGAGTTGGAGCCCTCAGTGGCACAGTGGGTTAAACCGCTGAGTTGCTGAGCTTGTTGACCCAAAGTTTGCAGGTTCGATTCCGGGGAGCGGCGTGAGCTTCCGCTGTCAGCCCTAGCTTCTACCAACCTAGCAGTTTGAAAACATGCAAATGTGAGTAGATCAATAGGTACCACTCTGGCAGGAAGGTAATGGCGCTCCATGCAGGCATGCTGGCCACATGACCTTGGAGGTGTCTATGGACAATGCTGGCTCTTCGGCTTAGAAATGGAGATGAGCATCAACCCCCAGAGTCAGACATGATTGGACTTAATGTCAGGGACAACCTTTACCTTTTTTAATTTTAGAGTTATTTTAATAGTGATAGCCAGTTTTTGTCCATTTTCATGGTTTTTTTCCCCCTTTCTGTTGAAATTGTCCACATGCTTGTAGATTTCAATGGCATCTCTGAGTAGCGTGACATGGTGTTGTTAGAGTGGTCCAGCATTTCTGTGTTCTCAAATAATGTTCAAGGAACACGGAAGGCACTGCAGACTACTCCAACCAGAGAAGTCAGCCATAGCAGAGCACTCGATGAACCAACCAGGGCACAGCATATTATTATTTAATATGTGTATTTTATAGAATGATTATGTGTTTTTAGCTATATTGTAACCCGCCTCGAATTACTCAACCTGCAGTATGATCTGTAATATCCCAAACACTGAGAATTTGTAAAAGACTTCATGATGTGGTGGGTTAACTGGAGAGGCGTTTGTCAGCAGCTGATTTGCTGAGCATGCCAGTAGACGGAGTTCTGATTCGCTGCTGTCTCTGGCTTGTTAATGGGACCAGCGGTTTTAACTGCCATTCTCATCTTGGTCAGTGAAGAGAGTGCTGACTGGAAACAGCCAGTCAGGAAATGGCTGTCAACTATTTGAAGCCTGATTATTTCTAAAGCATGAAGCATAAAGACTGTTTAAAGGACTGTTATTTCCTTTGTTCTCTAGGTTTCAATTCAGAGAGACTGCTGAATATAGTGTTGCCCTGTTTGAACTTTTGAACTGAAGTAAATATATATATATATATTGTCCTGTCAGAAGTGACTCCTGGTGTGAGAGAATTGGCTGTCTGCAAGGATGTGGCCCAAGGGACACCTGGATGTTTTGATGTTTTTATCATCCTTGTGGGAGGCTTCTCTCATGTCCCCGCATAAGGAGGGAGAAGGTGGAGCTGATAGAGGGAGCTCATCCTCCTCTCCCTAGATTCGAACCTGCAACCTGTCGGGTCTTCAGTCCTGCCAGCACAGGGGTTTAACCCACTGCGCCACCGGGGGCTCCGGTAAAGATAATGATGCTCGGGGAAATGGAAGGGAAAAGGAAGAGGGCCCTGACCAAGGGCTAGATGGATGGATGGCATCCTTGAAGTGACTGGCTTGACTCTGGAGGAGCTGGGAGTGGTGATGGCCGATAGGGAGCTGTAGCGTGGGCTGGTCCATGAGGTCATGAAGAGTCAGAAGCGACTGAACAAATAAACAACAACAAAGATACTGTTACTTGTTACACAAGCCTGAGTGACACTTTATTATACTGCAGGGTATATTTTGATTCAGAAACAGTGGTAAATTATTTATTTATTTATTTTATTTACAGTATTTATATTCCGCCCTTCCCACCTCGCAGGGGACTCAGGGCGGATTCATCATCATCATCATCATCATCATCATATTTAATTACTTATTAATCGCCCTCCATCCGAGAATGCTCTAGGCAATTTACAGCTAAATTGTAAAAGATAAAATACATACATACAGAATTTAAAAATTAACAGAGATCGAATGCTCTAGTAAAAAGCCAGGTCTTAAGTGTGAGAGTAAAAGGTCCTCACTCACGCATGGTTTTCATATAGGGCGGCAAGGAATTCCATAAGGCAGGGGCAGAAATAGAAAAAGCCCTGCGTCTGGTACTTTCCAAGTGCACTTCTCTAGGACCCGGTATATAGAGTAAGTCACGTTGGGCTGGTCGTTGCGACCTCCGATGATGGGAGAATGAGAGACGGTCCCTAAGGTATGATGGACCCTGGCCGTAAAGAATTTTAAAGGTCAGAACTAACATCTTATACAGGTCACGGTACTCAGTTGGAAGCCAATGTAAATGTTGCAGCACTGGTGTTATGTGGCATTTCATGGACGTTCTTGTGAGTAACCTGGCTGCCGCATTCGGGTTGTAGACATCGGAAGGCCAACATACAGGGCGTTGCAATAGTCCAGCCTAGACGTGACCGTGGCATGGATGACAGTTGCCAGAGCCTCGTCGGATAGGTAGGGTGCCAGTTGCCTCACTTGTCGTAGATGGAAAAAGGCCTGTTTGCTGGCAGCAGCGACCTGAGCTTCCATTGTCAGCTGCAAAACCAGGACGACACCTAAGCTCTTAACAGTGGTCGATGGAGATAGGGCAGCACCATCGAAGGTGGGTAACGGATGAGTCAGATTACAATGTACACATGTAATGTAATGTACACATGTGATGTCTCGGCCTAGTATTATTTCCTTGTTGCTTGTTGGACTGTTCCATTTTGCCAAGTTTAGAGTAGGAGTTTAGGATTCCCCTAGAGGCCGTGCTCAGTTGGTTCAGCCTATTCTGGCTCAGAGCTTGGCAAAAAGACTTTTTATTCCTTTCCTTTTGGTCATAGTTTATAGATAGTTGCCAGAAAGTGTCTGGTCTGGCCTAGCAATTTGAACAGGCCATCCTTATCACATATTTGCCAAAGATTATAGATCGATAGTTCATAGATAATACATTTTTGCCTTAGAGTATTTGTAATAAAGAATAGATAATATTTGCCATAGAATAGTTATATTTGCCTTATGGATAGATAGTTCATAGATAATACATGTTTCATAGAATAGTTATATTTGCCAAAGTTTATAGATTTTAGATTAGAATATATTTGCCCCAGAGTTTATAGTTTGTTATCTCAGAGTTTATATTTCATTGTTCTTACACCATCATAATCAAACTGTACTTTTATACCTTGATTATTTAGTAAACAATTGTTGAATTTAATCTTGTTTTTAGTGTTTTATTTTGAGGTATTAAAGTAATTTAGGGCATACCGATGGTCACTGGGAAAATAGCCAGACACATTTAGTTTTCTCATTAGATCTTCCTGGTGTGCCATCATACCTAAGCTCTTAACAGTGGTCGATGGAGATAGGGCAGCACCATCGAAGGTGGGTAACGGATGAGTCAGATTACAATGTACACATGGCAAACATTCAATGCCATAGACACACAACACATATAGACAGACAGTCAGAGACTATTTAGCATTCCAACTTTCCTGGCCACCAGGGGAGCTGTCGCTTCACCGTCCGTTCATTCTTTGCATACTTCCTGGAGATTTTTATGGCCTAATAAATCAGTTAAACTGGCCTCCCCATATAAGTGGTACCTAAATTTCCTACTTGACAGATGCAACTGTCTTTTGGGTTGCAAAGGTTGACAACAAGCTACGCAAAATTGGTCGGAAGCTCACTCCGACCCGGGCTGGCTTCGAACTCATGACCTTTCGGTCAGTAGTGATCTTAATGCACCCAGCCAGCTGCACCAAAATCCTGCTTATCTGCTTATTTACATTTACCAACTCCAACAAACTCAACATAAGTCACAAATGTTCATTTCCGTCCATCCAATTACAAATGGATTGCTATGTGCTATACAGTGTCCTATGAGCACCCCCTCTAAAAAAAGGCAGACTTGCCTTATTTGACCTCATTGTTGAAAGGTTTGAAAGTCCCTTGTAGAAGGACAAAAGAGAAAAAAAGCTACGACCTGTTGTCCCCATCTCCCACCGTTTCGTCCATTCATTAGATTCCTATTATCCACAGAACCCCCGAAGGTGGATCATTCATAGTGCCAGGGTGTTCTGGCGGGGCGATTGTCCTCCCCGTTAGAGAATTATTGCTTCAGCCAGCTTCTCTGCCATTTGCCATCCTGCTGCTGACAAATCAGCATTTACACTGGTGACACGCTCGGCTGTTGTTTCCCTTAGCCCTGGCTGCCTGCCAGCAATGCTGTTAAAGATCTTGGGCTATTCGAGAAAGAGCTTTGCTGAATTCAACATTCAGCTCGCTCTCTCTTTCCCCCATCAACAATTGTTGGCAGACAGAATTGGGATCTAAAAAAGCTGCTCGAGCTGCAATTAATGGGAAACCAGAGTGAACTCCTGCTACAGCCACAGCAGATTGAAAATGTGGTATAGTGGGGGAGGAGGCGGCAGCGGGCGGATAGTTTTTTTTAAGGCCCATTTGTAATATCTTACTCTAACATTAGTGTGTAACTCACAGAATCCTCCAGATTTCCTGCTGAGCAATTCTAAGGAATATAGTCAAGAAATAATGACCAGAATCCTCTATATATATATATATATATATATATTTATTTATTTATTTATTTATTTTGCGTATTTCTACCCCGCCCTTCTCAACCCCTGAGGGGGGACTCAGGGCGGCTTACAAAGGCGCAATTCGATGCCAGCATAAACATAACAATGGATAAAACATGTAAACAGCAATTATAACAACTAAGTCAGTTTATACATCAATAAAAACAATCTAATACCCAGTGTTCGCCATCTCAGAGTCCGTAATTCATTCCACATTGTCAAATACTATCGATTCTGGTCATCATTGTCCTTATCTAACCGCCAGATTGCCCGAAAGCCTGGTCCCACAACCATGTTTTTAATTTCCTTCTGAAAGAGAGGAGGGATGTCGATGACCTAATTTTCCCGGGGAGTGAATTCCACAGGTGAGGGGCCACCACCGAGAAGGTCCTGCTCCTCGTCCCCACCAACCTCACTTGTGATAGAGGTGGGGTCGAGAGCAGGGCCTCCCCAGAAGATCTCAAACTCCGAGGTGGGACGTAGAGGGAGATGCGTTCGGACAGATATGCTGGGCCGGAGCCGTATAGGGTTTTGTAGGTCAAGACCAGCACTTTGAATTGTGCTCGGAACTGGATTGGCAGTCAGTGGAGCTGACACAACAGAGGGGTGGTATGCTCCCTGTATGATGCTCTGGTGACTAATCTGGCTGCCGCCTGCTGGACTAACTGAAGTTTCCGAGCAGTCTTCAAAGGCAACCCCACGTAGAGTGCGTTGCAGTAATATATTCGGGATGTAACAAGAGCGTGGACCACTGTGGCCAGATCCGACTTCCCAAGGTATAGGCGCAGCTGATGCACTAGTTTTAGTTGTGCAAAAGCTCTCCCGGCCACCGCTGAGACCTGAGGTTCCAAGCTCAGCGATGAATCCAGGATCACTCCTAAGCTGCGAACCTGCGTCTTCAGGGGGAGTGTAACCCCGTCTAACACAGGCTGTAATCCTCTGCCCTGTTCGGCCTTACGACTGACCAGTAGGACCTCTGACTTGTCTGGATTCAGTTTCAATTTGTTAGCTCTCATCCAGTCCGACACAGCAGCCAAGCTTTATAGATGTACTGGGGGTGGGAGTGGGAATCAGGAATGCTCTACTGGTTTTCCTACACGGAGCAGAATTTAAGCAAGATCCATTATTCAGCCACTTCCAACTCTGAGATTCTCATCATAAATAAGGCTTATCAAGATGTTAATGCTGAATGTGACAGGAACAGATGGATGATTCTTCCTTGCAGTAGAAGGAGACGGAGGCTTCTGCACGGCAGCCTCTCCATGCAGAAGTTCAATGTGCAAGTAATGTGTAATGCGAAAGGTTCCAAGTTCATGCACAATCAGTTCATAAACACTAATGACGCATAGCAGCTAAAATTAGATGTTTCCATTATATTGAAAGCCATATATGTTTTCGTTCCAACTCCCCGTGAATCAATATGCAAACAAACATGTGCTATCCTTGAAGTGACTAACATCAAGAACCTGGAAATGAAGTCTTTGTCTGATATCTATCAAGTTTGGACCCCAAACATTTCTTAATACAGCTAAGTTTTTTCTCCAGGAATATCGTAGGCCGAGACACCTCAAAGGTTTATATTAGAATCTTACAATTTCACTTACATAAAATTAATCATGACATATTATACAGTAAAAGGTAAAGGTAAAGGTAGTCCCCTGACATTAAGTCCAGTCATGTCTGACTCTGGGGTGTGGTGCTCATCTCCATTTCTAAGCCGAAGAGCCAGCGTTGTCCGTAGACACCTCCAAGGTCATGTGGCCGGCATGACTGCATGGAGCGCCGTTACCTTCCCGCCGGAGCGGTACCTATTGATCTACTCACATTTGCATGTTTTCGAACTGCTAGGTTGGCAGAAGCTAGGGCTGACAGCGGAAGCTCACGCCGCTCCCCGGAATCGAATCTGCGACCTTTCGATCAACAAGCTCAGCAGCTCAGTGCTTTAAACCACTGCGCCACCGGGGGCTCCCATATTATACAGTATGACCCATGTATCTAACACTGCCCTCTGTGGATATCTGAAAACTATGGATAATGCTGAACTCTATATATTGACTATAGCTGATCTGAAAGCATACCACAGAATTGCACTGCAGGACCTAGAGAAATCCATAAACATGGGGGGTGGGGGTGGGAATTGGTGCGTGGATAAATGAAACCATGGATATAAAGTCCATGGATTTGGTGGGGGTAGGGTCGTACTATAATAACAACAACAACAACAACAACAACAACAACAACAATAATAACAATAATTTATTTATATTCCACTTGATCTCCCCGGAGGGACTCAGGGCGGATTATATAAGTATACTGGCCATCCCCTGCCATGCGTTGCTTTGGCCCATGTTCATATGTGTTTTGTGTGTATATATATGTGTATATGTGTGTGTATAGGCAAAGTTGCTCAGATACCTCTTGAGCTGGACTCCATCTTAAACGCAGTGCCAGATGAGGTAACCAAGGCACCTGTCCATTCAATCTTATGGGATTATTTCCGTCTTGTTCATCCTGATGATGTAGAGGGGATCCTTGGGATGGTGAGAGCAACCCTTGCGTTCTGGATCCTTGCCCCTCCTGGCTAGTTAAACTGGCCAGAGAAGGGTTGTTGGAATGGTTTGTGTTGCAATAATAAATACTTCTTTGGGCCAGGGGAAATTCCCGTCCTGCCTCAAGCAGGCGGTGGTAAAACCTCTATCAAAGAAAACCTCCCTTGACCTGACCATATGTAACAACTACAGACCAATTTCCAACCTCCCTTTTTTGGGCAACGTTCTGGAGTGGGCGGTTGCCTCGCAGCTTCAGGGATTCCTCGATGACACCGATTTTCTGGATTATTCGCAGTCTGGCTTTAGGCCTGGGCACAGTACCGAGATGGCTTTGGTCACCTTGGTGGATGACCTCCGCAGGGAACTGGACAGGGTGAGTGTGACCCTACTCGTTCTCTTGGATATCTCAGCAGCTTTCGATACCATCGACCATGGTATCCTTCTGGGGAGACTTGCTGGGATGGGACTTGGGGGCACGGTTTTACTGTGGCTCCGGTCCTTCCTGGAGGGTCGTTCCCAGTTGGTGAAGCTAGGGAACTCTTGCTCGAACCCCTGGCCATTGACCTGTGGGGTCCCGCAAGGGCATCCCCTGGGCAATGTCCTTGCAAACAGCCAATTATCTCACACCAGAAGCAACTTGCAGTTTCTCAAGTCATTCCTGACACGAAAAAAGTAATATTACTCCTTGAAGCTGGTAAAAGACTTTGCTTAGTTTCAGTTACTTCTCAGATTTTGATGGGTGAAATTCCTCCAACCACTTGATACTGTGATGTTGAGAGTTGCTAAATGTGCAGTAGGCCTTTGTATCTGCTAGGGTTTTGTTCCAGGACCCTTCATAGATTCCTAAATCCATGGATGCTGAAGTCCAGGCCCGTAGCCAGAAAAAAAATTCAGGAGGGGTTGAAACTTTTCCACCTGAGATGACTTTTCAACCCAGTGTCTCAACAGGGCCCTGAAATGACCATCATTACACAAAGATTCTTCACAAGTAATAGGTCCTGAATCATTGCTCTCTCTTGTCGGATACAAAGGACAAGAGTTTCCACAATTGACAGAAATTGCTTTCTGTTTTCTTCTGCTTTCTTCCTATTTCCTTTATCATGATGACGGGTTACATCAAGATGTTTTCCACTGTGAATGAGCAAGATGTTTTCAGTCAAGCACAAGTTGTTCTGATGGTTATCTGCTTTTTGGTGACTATTGAAGACTTCTATTGCATCTTACCATCGCACAAATGCACCGAGCTTCTGATTACCACCTTTACCCCCAACTTCTCCTCCAAACACCTCACAGTACTTACAGACTGCACCTTATACATGCAATGAGTAAGTTAACCAAGGAAATCTGCTGAACCATTTGGGTTGAAATCTTAGATGCCTCTTCTTATCCACAGGAAATACATATCCTGGCAATTGAGTTTGTGGATTTTGCACTAATTGAGCTTTCGCTTGGTCATCAGAAAAAGTCTTGTTTATATAAAGTCCAAGGTCCAACAATGACACAGCTTCTTCTCCTTGCTCCTGTTCCATGGTTGCTTTGGCAGAACTTGGATTAGATGAACCAGTGGTAGACACCCCAGTTTCTACAGTTTCCTCAGTTTTCACCTGCAATCCAGGTCAATCACCCCCCACCCCACCCCACCCCCGTGTCCTAGACTTTGCCTGCCAGCTACAACATTTTTGCAACTTCCACTATGGTTGTTTCCACTATGTCAGCTATTGCTGCTGTTGCAATGTAAATTGGTTGAAAGGTAGGTAATGATAGTGTAAATAATCAAGATTTGATTTAGATAGTGCTTGCAGTTCTGGAGTTTTTGCTTCTCTTATATTTGGTATGGCAATTTGGTTAATTAGTTGAAATCCATGAGTAAACCAGGTTTTCCTTTTTGACCTGAATAATTTCAGGGGTGGTTTGAACCCCTAAACCGCCCCCTTGGCTACGGGCTTGCTCAAGTCCCACTATATACAAGTGGCATATTAAAATATAAAAGAACAAAATTAAAGTTTGCTCTTAGGAATTTTGTTTGGGAATATTTTTGAGGCATGGATATTGAACCTATGGATGCAGAGTCCATGGATACAGAGGGACGACTGCCACATTTTCCCTAATGAACAAGGATGTATATTATTGGATTGACAGCTCCAACACAAGGGCTTATGCAGTGATAGAAAGAAAACTGAATGAGTTGTAGGTTTTTTGGTCTGAGACTTCACAACCTCTGAGGATGCCTGCCATAGATGCAGGCGAAACGTCAGGAGAGAATTCTTCTAGAACATGGCCATACAACCCAAACAAACTTACAACAACCCAGTGATTCCGGCCATGAAAGCATTCGACAATACATACAACTGATTGAACCTGTGTCATTATACGAACAAAGAGAAGACGAGACTGTAAATACACGTTAAAGTGTAATATGTAGAGCAGTGGTTCCCATCCTTTTTTTTTTTTAAACCAGGGACTGCTTTGACCAGGGACCGCTCTCCAACATTAGTAACAAAGGGGTTACGAATCACTTTTTGGTCAACTTTAGATTCGGTGTGGCTATTTGGGGTACTGATTCAGAAAATTGCATTGGATAGACCACATCAGCTCTAGTTTCTGATACAGAACATATGCCATTCAGTAGTCGCCATCTGCTTGGCCACAGAAAACCATAGTTAATGATCTAAAGTTGATGTGGTAGTAGTAATCTTTTGTAGGTAGTCAGCCTCTCTCCCCCCCCCCCCCACATCCCCATTACCTCAGTACTATATAGTTTTGCGAGACCAGTCGCTCTCGTTGCCGCATGTTTCAAGGCAACGGTCTAGTAATGGTGAGGCCACAAACCATATTTTCATTCTTGCGGACCACTGGTGGTTCACAGACCACAGGTTGGGAACCAGTGATTTAGAGGAATATTTCGTTGCTATCTTCTAAGTTTCCAGGTCTGTATCCCGACAGCACTTTCCCCTTTGTTTATTTTTCAGCATGCAAAGGATGACAAGTGTCAGTACTTCATACAACTAGATTTAATAAGTTATTACAGAAAAAATTAAGTTCAAACTACAAAGTTGAAGCAGTAGTAAGCAATAGCAGCATTGAGCTTCATGTTTAGTCACAGTACTGCAGTTCCATACAAAGCATTAGTTCAAGCCAAAAAAAGAGATAAAAGCCTTTTAGGGTTACTAGCAAAACCAGTCTAAGAGAACATGTAGTAAAAGATATGGTACATTTAAAATTAGTTGAAAAAACAAGTACAGAGATCTTAGCTGTGAACACTCTAAAAGTTATGTCCATTATTTTGACAGCAAAATTACAAATACCTAGTACTTTATACTCCAACAGAACTACATCCAGAAACAAAAAAACAGCAGAAATGATTATCCCGTATTAGCACCCTGGATATCTATTTGTTGCTAAACGTTATTATTAGGTAAATTTAAAATGTGCAGAATGACATAACAGCCCCTGATCTGCTACCCATTCAGGGTATAGAGCAAACCACCAGCATGAATATAAAATACTCTGTGGTCAGACAGAAACACTACAACAGTGGAGATCGAGAAGAAAAAGGTTTCCTGGTTAAAAAAAATTAAGCCGACATTATACAAACTGGTGTAAAAAGCAACTACATACAAGCCAGGTTTAACAAAAGAGTTTTTGTTGTTGTTTTTTTACAAACCTGTGACTAATCTTTCACTCATATCTTGCAAGTAGAGATGTCACAATACTGAAATATTAACATGGGGGGAATCTCCCCCAGTAAAGCACTATATATATATATTTTGTACTACTCTAACAAAGATAGTGAAATTAGCAAAGTTAATTTGCTAACTGCATATTTGTAATACAATTTTCTTGTTAGCCCCTGCCTTCCTAAAAGGCAAGTGTGTAGACAGAAATCTAAGCAACACACTTTGTACCACTTTGCAGGAATTTGTAATTTTTTCTCCTTTACGTCTAGTATACTTTGACAATTTGTGTTCATCCCAACCAGTAGTACCTAATTAGAGTCTAAATTTTACTCACTAGTTTGATTTTTGTCTATAACTTTACACACAAAGAGGACAACAATGGGCCAACTCTAGACATTTCTACAAGAGATCATAAACATTGCCTCCCTTCAGTAGAAACCAATGTGAGACCAACTCTGGGCACGGACGCATCTAGGGAAGGCCATTGTATGTTCTGTTTATATAACACCAGTTTGGTTTGTGGGGTCTTAAGGAATGGATATCAGTTGTATCTCTAGCTTCAGCACAGAAGGTCTGGTGGGATAGCAGCAAAAACAGTAGGGGTTCGACAAACATAGGGGGAGATGAACTACATAAAGTGAAGCAGTGTTTCAATAGCAGCAACGGACGTTGCACTTGGAATGCCGAAGGACAAACTCAAAAAGAAAGGGAGGAATATACAAGGAAGCTTGACGAAAGTGCTCCGATATAGTCATAAGGGTCGCTACGCATGCATTATTTAGCACTAACTATGCAGTAAATTACACCGTATGGTAACGTTATGCGGACGCTATACAACTCCCTCCATTGGTTCTGGGTTACCGCGTAAAGAAGTGCATGGAAATGCAGCATGGGAATGGGGTGGGGAGATGAGTAAATAAATAAAATCATGGCAGATCACGTTGAAACTTGGGAGAGAGTGAACGTAACAGTCCAAAAGAGACTGCCATGGTGGGTATGAGCAGGGTAGGGGCAGGGAATTGGCCAAGCATTAGTGCTGTGTAACCTCCATTCGTGGCTGCCCCACGAGGCCCCCGTAGTGCTGAGAGCGCCTATGATAAAAGTGGGGAGGAAGCAAATTCATGTTACGCTCAACCGGAAAGGTTGCGCGCCTGTTACTTCGAAAGATTGGAGTCCATTACAACAGCAATAGTGTTTTATCAGCATTGGTGTTGTATAAATCTAGACAGCGAACTGGTACTGTGACATCCCTATTATCTCCCTAAATCATTCCGATAAAGGAAAAAAGGCTTCTCAAAAATATCACATCCATTTCCTGCTTCATTCTGTAATTTTATTGCCCAATTATTCATTACAGTTTTTTCAATCATTTCACATATCCAACCATTTTCACACCATTGTAAACCACATCAGCGAGTTAATACATAAAGCTTTGCATTTCAAAAAACTAGACACTTTAGTAACAATATTACAAAGGTTTTTTTAGCTTCAAAAATAACTGAAAATGAAAAAAATAAACTTTTAAAGAATTAGCATCATAAAATTAATTTATTCCAAGTAAAAATACAAAATAATATTAATGACATTGACCAGATATGAAAGTCTCTCCCAGAAACAACTATATTAATGGTTGAGAAAGCACTCCTTAAAGAAAAAATCTGAAATAAAAATGAAAAATATGTCAATGTTTAAATTTCTCTTAGCAAAAAATCTTTCTAAAAATAACAATGAAAATTTTGTCTCAGTACAAAGGCTACATTACTATTGAAAAAATACCAGCATGAAGAAAAGGTACATATTTGACAGTAGAAAAATGATCTTAGTGAATCACAATGTCTAAAGTTTGCAATGAAAATAAATCTGCAATAAAGATTTATGCCTTTTTTCTTTTCATTTTTTTTCGGTTTTTTTATACAAACAGTACAAACAGTATTGCACATAACAACAAAGAGTCGAGGTTAAGTCGCCTTCAAAAAAAATCGACTAGTTCAAGTCTCGCATCAAGAGAAGGCCACAAGAGGACCTGTGCCCGGGGGCTTCTTAGTCAAGTTGCAGTTCAGAACACCTTATTTTAAAAAATAACTTCTTTTCTTGAAGGACCCTCTTTAATAATAATAATAATAATAATAATAATAATAATAATAATAATAATATAACATATTAACAACTTAGGGGGCACATTCATTTACAAAACAAAAAAGGGACCATGTTATAATTTAATAAACTAAAAAATTATCTTTAAAAAATACAAACAGAAGAACTCTCACAATTCTGGTCAGTCGTGCATAATTGTTTTGATTATAAATATACAAATTAAGGGAAAAATAGTTTTTTTTTCTGCCTTCTATTCACAACTCCCAGCACCAATGCTGTTTGTTTTACATCTTTCAATGCTGTATTCATTCATTTCAAGCTTAACACCTATGTAACTTCGAGCATCTCTCTCTTTCACTCGCTCGCTTTCCCCCCGTCTCTCTTTCTAGAGGATGTTTGTACATGGAAAGTGGGAAATTTCTTCCAAAAACGTCTCTCATTTCACATAATTAGGTAGACTTCTGTAGGTTAGCTAGGATCTTCAATATTACAGTTATAAAGCTCTAACTTCTTTAATTTTCAAAAACGCAAATAAGCATGAAAAAAATAAAGTTACCCATCTGTTAAATCATTTTCTTGCAGAATTAAATTAATATATATATTTTTTCTGAATAAACTTACTTAGAAAATATTTTCTTTCCTATTATTTCAAAATTGAGGTATTGCAAAAGATCAATGTCAGTCAGAAAGCATGCCTTTTTTTCTTTTAAAAAAGAATAATCTGCCAACTATTGAAAACTGTCTAGATACAAAAAGTAGTGCATAACAAATCTCGTATAGATGAAAAGAAAAAGAAAAGAAAAGAAAAACCCCAAACAGAAGGAAAGACAGCTGGGCTGGATAAAGCAATCTCACAAAAATGCCCAGAAGAAACTTTAAAAGGGATACTAAACATGATTTTCTAAACCAGTAAAAAACTATTTTTTTTCAAACTCAGAAAATTTCTTTCAGAGCCAATAATTGCAACTAAACATTAAAAGAAAACGTACAAAGTTAGACAGTAACAAGGCCATCACAACACACAAAACCGGAACATTTAAATCTACGATGCGGTGCCATATCCAGTTAGATTGTCCCCAGAACTTAAAAACAAAAACAGGGTGGGGAGAGAACGAACGAAGAAACAAACAAACAAACAAACAAACAAACAAAAAACACCCAGAATAGTGTACACATTCTCACAATTAGCACACCCATGTGTGTCTATGTGTTTGTCTTGCACAGCCCCACAGTACATGCTAAAAAAATGTCCACTGTTATATAGAGTAGATCTCAAATAGATTCAAGCTTCACAGGATACATCCAGGGTTCAAGAAATTAAATGTCTCACCCAGAGAGCAGACATCTTGCGAGTTAACTTTTGTATGCAGACATTTCTTTAGCACCACTTTTTCTCACTTTTCGTTAAATGTGCCTAGTTCTCTTTTCCGGCCTACAAGTGACATTGGTAGTGTACATATGCTGTTACGAGCTCTTTGGTTTTCTGGACAAGGGTCGCCACTACATCAAACGGTGCAAGCGCTTATGAGATTGGAACGAAGAGCTCATTTTCTTTTAAAGTTGTGAGTGTCCATTTGTCCTTAACACTTGTTGCACTTTCAGAAGTATGTGAATGTTAGACACAGAGAGGCTTAAACAGTTATAGTTTGATCACAGTACTGGACATAATCACTTTTACTATATAAAATAAATTGCACAATATATAACAGAGCACCGCAAAGTACTTCGTCTATCATTCACAAATTTGTTTGAAGGATATTCTACATCTAGTTTCCTTAAAAAAATATTTGTTGGAATATAGGTCATACTGCAATGGGCTGATCCTAATTTCAGAAGCATTTACATTTACTGAGGCATGCCTTCCTCCAGTCAGTAATCTCTGTGTGTGTGTGTCTGTGTGTTGTTTAAATTATTTTACTGAGTACTTTGTAGCCTATATAGATTCTTAATTGGTGCACGGTGGGCTGATTTTCATATTAGACATATATAAAAAAATTTATTGCATGCAGCAACCTGATTAAGTAAACATGCAGTCAAAACTGTTGACCTTCCTTGGAAGCTTTCTGAATGATATACTGATCTCCTTTCAGCAGCCGTCACTATTTTTTATTTAATCACATAATTGTCGTTTAAATCGATACCCTAGCTTGAATAGAGTATGGTGGTATCAGTAATACCATCTTAATAGCAGCAAAAGCTATTGCAGCATACATTTACATAACACTAACAGGTCTAACCAAAGAGGGAACCCTCGGCAAAGGAAAAAGGGGTGGAACAAAACATGGGGCGGGAAGAAAGGGGTGGAGAAGATGTGATCCAGCTTATGAGGTATCGTCCTTACCAATAAAAATGGAGAGCAACGCAAGACTTTTTTTTGTTTTAGGGTTGTTCCTACTCTATGTGACCCAAACTAATGATTGCTGAATATCCATGTTTGGTTTTTTATTTTTGTTTTGTTTTTTTGCTACATCTGCCACCTGCTTGTGAGTGTTACCTTTGGTAAGTCATCTGCGAGGGGCAAATCTAAGTTTCTGAAAATAAGTGCATGCTCCAGTTTCAACATAAAATTAATTTAAAAAAATAATCTTCATCATCTAGACATCAACCTAGTGGAGCCCAATGAGAATGGCAGTCTACTTATTGTCGAGCGTGACAAGTCTCGTGTAAGAAGTTTAAGGTACCAAGCAGATGTGGATGTGAATCAAAGTGCAAAATCAGTACAGTTATACTCCGCTAAGTTTGTATTATACTGGACACCGAGTTCAGTAATGTGACTGTAAATAATAATCGTAACAATGGTAATAGTAATCATAATAAAAAGACCCATCTCTTCTTTAAAGTCAAGGATGAATGCACAGATTTCCAGAACACTAAAGCCCTGAGGCAGCACTCTCTTCTCCCTTCAATGTCGTCGGCTCCAGTACTTGCTGCTGGGTTGATGCCCGGGCTTCAGCTCCAGCGGAAAGGAACGTGGCGTGGCCGATCCCCTCCTTCCTTGACGAGTGGTTTGTGGAATTCCCGCCCAGCGCGAGAGTGGATGCTTGCCCAACAGTATTCGCAGTAATACTGCAAGCAGGTCACGTTGGCACAGAAGAACGGAGCAAATTTCCCACCGCAGCGAGTGCCCTGGCATTCATCACACATCTGATCATCAAGCACATATGGCTTCACTTCCACCTAGGAAAGAAGGCGGGAGTACAAAAGTGTTCAAAAAAGAGGGAAATTCTGTGCATTGGTCTCACAAATCTGAATTTAGGAGGGGCTTGCATGTCAGAATGTAATAAACAGCAGCTTTCAAAAACGTTCAAAACAGTTAGAGCCAACTTAAATATTATGGCCCTTATGGATTGGCAGTTTTGGCAAATGCAACCTATAATATCACTAGACTTGTCAAAAATAGTCACAGTTTTGTATTGCCATCATATTACTATAGATGCCTCAGAAAAGATTATTTAAAGATATACACTTACACTTCCTTCTACACTTTCTCTCTTAAAAATCCTTTGTTCTCACTCTTTCTATGTAAATACACAGGAAAATGCACAATAAAAATAAATTAAAAAATAAAGATATAATATAATATTTATTTTTTTTATTTACTTTATTTATATCCCATCTTTCTTCCCATGGGAATTCAAGTTGCCTAACAACCACATGCTTTTGAGCTGTGGTGTTGGAGGAAAGTGCTGAGAGTGCCTTGGACTGCGAGAAGATCCAACCAGTCCATCCTCCAGGAAATAAAGCCCGACTGCTCACTGGAGGGAAAGATACTAGAGACAAAGTTGAAGTACTTTGGCCACATCATGAGGAGACAGGAAAGCCTAGAGAAGACAATTATGCTGGGGAAAGTGGAAGGCAAAAGGAAGAGGGGCCGACCAAGGGCAAGATGGATGGATGGCATCCTTGAAGTGACTGGACTGACCTTGAGGGAGCTGGGGGTGGTGACGGCCGACAGGGAGCTCTGGCGTGGGCTGGTCCATGAGGTCACGAAGAGTCGGAGACGACTGAACGAATGAACAACAACAACAACCACATAATCTGGTCACAGTTTAAAACAAAGCAAATACAAAAAGTGGAAACAACAATTAAACAGTAGTGTGTGGCTATAAGATTAAAATCTTATAAGCTAGCTGGCACTGCCCCCCAATGTGCGACGGGGTTGCTGCTACCTGTGAGAGAAATAATAATAATAATAATAATAATAATAATAATAATAATAATCTTTATTTATATCCTGCCACCATCTCCCCAAAGGGGACTCGGGCTTACATGAGTCCCCGTGCCTGGTAATACATAACAGCAAAATAAATACAAAGCGACAAAAATATCATCACAATAAAATAAGTAAAACATAAGAGTAGAATAAAACAGTGCAAAATAATGAGGTGAAAAATCAAACACAATGAGCAGGCCAAATGTACGACATAAAATGATAAAACACTGGATGAGATAAGAATTAAAAAGGTATATATGAAAGGGAGGAACTCATAGGGGATGGAACAGTGGAGACAGGCCTTCTGAAAGATGGGGGGGGTAGTTCAATATGAGAACACTGTGTAAGCCATCCACTGCATAGCTATCAGCCTCCTTCCAGTAGACTCAAATCAAGGGAAAGCTTCTTGAGAACCACAACTCCTCTTAATATTTCCCCAGCAACAGCAAGAGCAACAGCATCCCTCTGGGCAGCTAAACCAGGAAATCCCAATTGGATGGCCCTCCACAAGGGTCTTCCTCCAGGGGCAAACCAATAATGGGCAACTTGGAAGACCCTGAACAGACTTAGTAGTGGAGTGGGCAGATCAAAAGACAACTTGGCAAAATGAAACTACCTAGAAGAATCTTCTACCTTGTGCGACTATGGAGCAGAACAAACAACTTCACGCCTGTATGCTTGTCTACAATGCCCTGCCTCATGTAAAGAGGAACAACTGTTTAAAGCTACAGACAATGCAGTCACTGTTGCCCTGTTTTAGTAAAAAAAATTATTTAGCTGCTTGTGCTCCTTCTATTCTTATCAGTTTTATACTTAGTATGCAATGCTTTTGACACAAAATGAAAAAAAGATTAAAATACAGTTAAAATATAATAAACACACTTAAAACTATATTTAAAATTTAGAATTCCTTCAGAATCCCACCCACAACCTCCCCAGCACAATCCCCCCCCCCCCCCCCCCCAATTTTCCCTCAAATGCCTCATTTGCCTACTGGTACAAAAAGATCTTTTTAATCCTAATTAATAATAATAATAGTAATAATAATAATAATAATAATAATAATAATAATAATATAGCCAGGCATTCAATAAAATAATGTTGAAAGCCTGGTTCTTCCCACTTCTGAAGATTTTGGAAGGCTTCAAAACAAGTAGAAATAAAGAAGAAAAGGCTAATATAGTAATAAGACAATAATGATTACATTATTTTTTTCCCAAAGAGTTTAGGGAAAAGCAATATGCAGGAAAAAAAAACCCTATGTCCTTGGTTTATTACAATCAAAAAGTAATGAAGAAGCTTCTCTGGGTATTAATGTTCGTCTTATCACTCATTCTGCTGTGTGCAATCTGCTAGCGAAGTTAATCTATTGAGATATATTTTGCTTACCCGTTTATCAATGTCATTGTGCTGGAGCTGGACAAAGCGTGCGCTAATAGCAGCAATATAACTCTGTTGATTGGAGAAAGCCACTCTGCCAGCACCTTTTGGGTACTTCAGCTCTGGGTCTGTATCAATGCCAGCATAGCAGACTCCTCCATACAAACGATCCATAATCATTGCTAATTCAACTGCAAAACAGTAAAGGATAGAATATAACCACACTGTTGATATTATCTTATTCCTTTATTTTTTAAAAAAAAACATCCTGAACTGGGACATGATGGCCCTTCTTCCCAACAAAAATCCAAGTAATTAAATACATTTTGCAGATAACACTATAAGACACATTGCTTACACTTGCCATGTTGTATCCACCCCCTGCCTGCTTCCACAGCCTCATTGGGAGTTATTCATCTTGTGAAGAATGGATGAAGCTGTGAGCAGTGTGAAGTTCAATGAGTATCAAGGACCACAAAGGAGAGAAGAAAAGGAAGCCCATGTGACACTGCCTCCTAATGCAGCAAGTGTATATTGAAAGGAAAGGTGTGTTGTGTGTGTAGATGATGAAGTGCAAGAAGGGAGACAAGATAAGTGAACAGAGAGATAAAAGAGAGACAGAGAGATGGACAGCATGGAGAAAGAGGGATAGAAAAACGGCTGAAGAGGGACAAGGAGGCGTTCACATTATGTGGACTAAATGGAAGCGGAGGAGGACAGAAGAAATAGGACATCAGAGATGGACAGCAGTGATGCTGACATTTCTGACAATAAGGGAGAAGACTTTACAAAAGGTGACACAAGAGGATAAGATCAAATAAATCAAGAGAGACAGGAAGACAGACACCAAAGAGCCAGAAAAAAAGAAGAAGGTTCAGTGATGGCCTGTACAAAAGGTTAAAAGATTCATAAACACAGGGATTCATTTTCAACATTTTAGCAATGGTAGAAATGGATAATACTATATTATTTTTAAGCAAGTGCTGTAATTTTAAATCCTGAAGTTTTGAAAAGAGAATTATTCATTTATATTAAATGGAAGAGCTTTGGGTGTGATAAAACTAAGTTTCCTTGGGTTTCATGAAGCAAGATCTCAGTGCAGTACAGTGTTCCCTCACTTATCGCAGGTGTTACATTCCAGGACCACTCGCGATAAGTGAAAATCTACAAAGTAGGGATGCTATATATGTACTGCCTCAGCACGCACAAGGTGTAGTACCAGGCCTGTAGCCAGGATTTTGATTCGGGGAGGGGGGCTGAGTTTGATTCGGGGGGGCTGAGTCTGAGTGAAAGAGGATCTACCCTAGCAAACCTTTTGTATCATTACCCCAATACCCCTATGCATATGGGATATATTGAGTATGGTGATCAGATCATGATATGAATAAACATAACAGTATAAATAATGCACCAGTAAGGCCTTCTCGTGGACCACCATGAGAATTTCGGGGGAAGCCCCTCTAGCCCCCCCCCGGCTACATGCCTGCGTAGTACCACCCCCTCCTAGGAGTGGCTCCACCCACTCTTCTCTCATCACCCTATCTCTCACTCGTTCAATCCCTTCGCCTTCTCTTTCCTCTCCTCTTTCCCCCCTTCCTCCCTCTCTTCCCCCTCCCCTTGCTGGAGCCGCCCTTCTCTCTCCCTTCTGCTTCCTCACTGGCCTAGGGCTCTCACCCAGTCACCTGAGAAAGAAGCCTTGGTGGAAGCTGTCTTGGTGGCCCTCTATGCGCCCCTCACTGGTGCCACTTCGGCTAGGCTCTGGGAAGGACGGAGGTATTCGCCAGCCACACACATACCTCCCTTGCAGCCCGCTGCCTCCACCAGCCAGGGTGACGCTTCCAGCTTCCAGGAAGCACATAAACATCACTTCCCGTGTGCCTACATCAATACCAAGGGGTTCCTGGCTTGCCCCATCCCACCTCCCCGGGGCAGTGTGAGAGACATTCTTCTGCTCTGCAACTCAAATCTGTGGCAGCATCTATGCGCTTCGATAATGGGTATACAGTGTTCCCTCGCTACTTGTATATTTTAAATTCCTATTTTTTGAAAAACCGCAAAACATTGAGTCTGTGAAAAGCGAACTGCGAGGTAGCGAGGGAACACTGTATTCATTATTATAATTATAATCCACTCTGGCCAAATCAGGATTAAAAATACTATAAATATAGTTGAGACTTGGATATAGGAATATAACAGCATGAGGTGTACAGTACATCAGATGGTTACAATAATCTTTGTTCGTTTGACCACATAATTATCTAGATAATTATGATTTTTAAAATGATTTTAGAAATGATTGTGTTTAAATGGAAAATGACTTATTTTTTATGTTCTTCCTGTAAGAAGTAGAGATGCTACCACCATTCACTTTCATTTGAATAACATGGAAATATGGTATAGCTAAAAAAGGGCAACTCTTATAGGCATACAGGAGGAGCTTACAGTGGAATCAAATTCTTGCTAGCATTCAGTATGAACACTGAGATGTGCAAACCCCTCATTCAATGTAAAGAAGTTTTTTAAGGTGGGAGCCAGCAGCTGTTAGACAAGGAGGCCACATTAGCCCTCCAGGAGAGCTTGGAGGGCCAAACTTGATATCCCCCCCCCACCAAAAAAAATACATTCTTTGCCCCAAACTCCATCTCTGAGACATGATGGTATATTCTGAGGCCTTCAAGGGCCTTAACAGAGCATTTTGGGACATTTTGAGGGAGGAGACAATGACACAGATTCATATTACCCAAAGAATCATAAACAAGAAATGTAAGTAAGTGACTAAAGAAGAAACAAGCATCCTAAAAATTAAACCCAAAATAATAAAACAAAATTCGAGGCTGTACAGAAAATGAGAAAAGTGGATCAATGCCTAGTGCTGATCAATAGACTTTTAAATCAAAACTGGGTCATATGTAGCTCCTGCAGTCCCTGCTGAACCTCAAGAGCAGTAAAGCCCCATACCAAATTTTCACATTAAGGCATGGCACAAAAGGATCACAAACCTTGTTCTAGGGCAAAAACTGCACTTTTAGGAACCTAAAAATGGTCTTGTTTTGTTTTATTTCTTAACTCCCAGGGGCTGCTGAATTGGAAAGAGTGCTGCCTGAAGACAGAGTCAGGAAAGGGGTCAAAAATGGCACTTGGATCGGATGGAATTGCTCAAAACTGTTTCAGTTATTTAAATCATTATTTCTGTCTTAAAACAAATTATGGTCAATGCTTTAGATGTTATATTTAGTGAAGGCTTATTGTAAATTAAGGTGACAAAGAAACGTCTTCAAAATGATCTTAATAGCGTAGAAAAAATGAATCTAGGCAATATTTAAAATGGATTACAGAACCATCAAATGAAAATTCATTCATTACACATGCATGAAATGTCTGGAGAAGTTCCAAATCCAATTTAATATCCAATTTAACATTTTCAAATGAAAGCCAGCCATGCTTTAAGACAATATGAGGACTGACTCATTTGAAATTGCAGAAAGGTAGAATATATGTGGCTGAGGATACCTTGAGATTTCAGTGCTTAAAGTCCTAATATATTTTCAGAAGAACAGAGAATACTCAAAACAGGGATTTATGCATGTTTCTTAAAGTATAGTATCTAACCTACAAAAAACAAACAAACAAAAAACAAGTCCAAAACAACAGAAGCTCAAAATCAAAGCCTGTTGTGCTACAATTTTCCTTTCAGCCCACTGTATTTTCCCTCGCTGCTGAATTCCAAAGTTGCAGGATAAAATTATATATGGATTGCTGTGATTTTTCAATGAATTTTTAAAATAAAAAAATCAATCAGCCTAAACAGGTAAGAGTCCTCCAAATTAGTTTTTCTTTCCTGTTAGAAGCAACTCTTTCCAAGTTGCTTTTCACTGCTAAATTAAAAAGATGGTTTCCCATTCTCTTTAGCTGTTCTCAACTGGGTGAGGTGAAAAACAGATTGAAGAAGATGACTTTGAATTGAAAAATGACTGATTTTAAAAGTGAATTTTACAAGAAAAGAATTTGAGAATGGGATAATGGCCAAAGTGAAGGCAGAGGGGAGCAGAAGACATTTCCATCTTGTCTTCTGCCTATATCATCAGTTGGGAGGACCCTTCCCCTTCTGGCACCAACTGCTGCTCTGGCCAGAGTGAAGGCAGAGGGGAGCAGAAGACATTTCCATCTTGTCTTCTGCCTCTAACATCAGTTGGGAGGACCCTTCCCCCTCTGGCACCAACTGCTGCTCTGGCCAGAGTGAAGGCAGAGGGGAGCAGAAGACATTTCCATCTTGTCTTCTGCCTATATCATCAGTTGGGAGGCCCCTTCCCCCTCTGGCACCAACTGCTACTCTGGCCAGAGTGAAGACAGAGGGGAGCAGAAGACAGTTCCATCTTGTCTTTACTAATAATATAATATAGTATATTGTATATACATATAATATTTATAATATTATAATGTAATAAAATATAATACTAGTAATAATAATACAATATTATAAATATAATTATATATTTACATTACATGTAATATTACTAATAATATTACAATGTAATGGTATAGTGCAATATAGTAATATATAATACTGATATTGTACTATGCTAATAATATAATATATTGTATGAAAATATATCTTGTAAACTGCTCTGAGTCCCCTTCGGGATGAGAAAGGTGGCATATAAATGCCATAATAAATAAATAATAAATAAATATAGAGAGGGGAAGAGGGAGTGGAAAGAGAGGGAGTGAAGGAATTTGGAAAGAGATAAGTGTTGCCAAGCTCCCGGAAGAGAAGTGTGTAAGAGGTGAAAGGAGAAATCAGAATGACCTGAAAGAGATGGGAGGTGGAAAATTATGCAGGAGATAGTTTTTCAAAACAGGATTGTTTTGGAACAGACAGACACAGAAGGACAGAGTTGGGAGGGAGAAGCAAAAGGAAAGAGGGAAGGAGGTTTGGTAGTGTATGTGCATGTTTACCTTAATGACTCTGGTCGACTATAAAATCCATGATGCAAGATAGTCAAACATGGCACTTCCTTGGTGCTCTCTTGATTTGATTGTAACCAACCCCTTACTGTTTTCTGCAGATTAAACTATTGTATTTCAATCTCTTCGTTTCTAGTTTCAGATTGAGAACAGAGACTAGAAATATTTGGCAACTGTGCCTCAACATGACCAGGGAGAGAAAATGCTTTGGCAGTTTCTTCTCATGAGCTATTCTCCTTGTCAGATACAGACTGACTAGGTTTCTCTCATTTTATAATGGAAGCAATATGATATGGACCTCCATTGGAATTCCCCATAATACGGGAAGCAGTGCTGTCCCTCTGCAAATTATTGGTCTTATTTTCTTGGTGGGGGGATTCAGCAGAGGGTTTGGCTTGCAGAATTGAGCTTTGATCCATCCTATCCCCCTTACATTACAATACCCACTGAAAAACCACTCAACACAAATTTTATAGGAACAGAGGTTTCAACACGTTACACACACATGAAAATGTGGAAATTGGCAACGTGTTTTTCCTGCTTCATACACAAGCTATGTAATTATTTGAAAAACAGGCCAAACATCCTGAAACATTTGAGTGACTACTATTGCATCAGACTTCAGGCAACTCTTTATAACACTAGCTGCTGTATTCACATGTTCACTCACCAGCTCGAAGGGGTCGCGGAACTCCTCCAACAAAAATAGTTTTTCTGGGATCTAAAGGTTGAGAACCATCCATTACAAAGTCACTATCACTTAAGTTCCAAGGTCGTATTTGCACCTGTAAAAACAAACAAACAAACAAACAAACAAGACATGTTTAATTGCCTTTTAGAAAGCTGCAGAGGATAGGAATTTTGAATCTTTTGACATTGCTTAACTGGTATTAATTCTGTATTGGCAGAAACTGATGAAGATAAGAATTAGAATTTTGCTGTATAGGAAGAAATATGGTCAACATGAGAACACTTGCAGTACAAAGCAAGCTGTGTCCAAGGACGTGAGCAGCTGCCTTGCCCTCAACTATTGATGTAATCTTTCAAGTATTTACTATCACTACAACTAGGCTGTTTTGTATACACAAACACCTATACCAGAAGTACAAAAGTCATCCAAATATAGATAAACATTTTTAAACACAGATTGCCTTGCATGTAGTATCACATATAGGGATAGCAGGCATGGGCAAACTTTGGCCTTCCAGGTGTTTTGGACTTCAACTTCCATAGGAATTGTGGGGGTTGAAGTCCAAAACACCTGGAGGGCCAAAGTTTGCCCATGACTGATGTATAGCCTCTGATTTAGCAGCTACTGAACAATCTCTGGAGGTCAGCATGGTATCAATACAATTTATGGGTCAACTCCAAATCTATCAGACGTGGCTCTTCGAACAGGCGTTCGGATAAGCATGCAATAACATCTGACTCAGAAAGACGGCGTACTGAACAAGGAATGGTAAAACGACTGTGAGATTTGGATCTGATTCTATTCGAGGCGTGATGACGTTATGTGTATTGTTTGTAGTTGTTTGTCACATATATTGTTCAATGTTGCACATTTTACTGTAAACCGCTTAGAGTCGCCGCTGGCTGATATTTGCGGTATACAAAAGGAGTAAATAAATAAATAATAAATAAATATCAAACACAATATTAACTTGCTTTGCAAACAAGTCCAAGTTGTATAAGTTTAGGGTTAAAAAGTTCATTATTTCATATTTTATGACTGCCTCCAAGTCAAACTGTAACTTAAACCAACAATATTTTCATTCTTTTTATTTCTGTTTAAAAGCGTTTAAACTTTAATATTGTTTTAACTATCTTTTCTTTTAATTTATACTGTAAGCACTTCGTTCCCACATAAGGAGAAAAATGGGATATGAATAAATTAAAATTAAAATAGCAAAGCGAATAAGAGATTTCAATACATGAAAATCTCTAAGGGAGCTTTTAAAAAGTCGACCTTTCTGCTACAGGGTAAATCACTTTTGATGTTTATAGGCCTTTCAAAGATATCTGCAATAAGACAGAAAGATCTGCTTTCAGGGATAGTACATTTATTAGAGACATAACTCATATCTATATTTGAATCTATCTTTAGCTGCATGTGCTTAAAATTTTGGGTTATAAAGAATGTTTAAAAAGAACCCTGAAATCTCATAGATTATAAACTGCAAGGGTATCTGCATTTTAGTAAAGTATTCATACATTTTGAAAACTGAGGAAAAACTGGGTGGTGAAGGAATTAATTCCTTTGCTTAGGCTAAGAGGATTGCTGAAATGGAATGCCTTTACTCTGTCCATTTGAAAAAGCAATTGGCTGAATTTGGGACAAAGTTATAGGACTGTTTGAATTTGACAATCCACAAAGATCTAATGTTGATAAGCCTTATAAGATTATTGACTGTTTGATTCTGGAATTTGTAGTAAAACATTTATAGAGAGGACCTGGTTGGGAAGATCATACTTTTGAATAATAATAATAATAATAATAATAATAATAATTATTATTATTATTATTATTAGCCGTCCCCTGCCACGCGATGCTGTGGCCCACTGGTGGTCATGGGCATTCTGTGTGGGAGGTTTGGCTCAATTCTATCGTTGGTGGGGTTCAGAATGCTCTGTGATTGTAGGTGAACTACAAATCCCAGCAACTACAACTCCCAAATGTCAAGATTCTATTTTCCCCAAACTCCACCAGTGTTAACATTTGGGCATATTGAATATTTGTGTAGTTTGGTTTTGGTCCAGATCCATCATTGTTTGAGTCCACAGTGCTCTCTGGATGTAGGTGAAATACAATTCCAAAACCAAAGGACACTGCCACCAAACCCTTACAGTATTTTCTTTTGGTCATGGGAGAACTGTGTGCCAAATTTGGTTCAATTCCATCGTTGGTGGGGTTCGGAATGCTCTTTGATTGTATATGAACTATAAATCCCAGGAACTACAACTCCCAAATGACAAAATCAATTTTTTTGAGTGAAGGACATACATTGGCCTGATAGGACATACATTGAGTGAAGGACATACATTGGCCTGTCCAAATTCGTCCAGTGGTTTTTGAGTTCTGTTAATCCCACAAACGAACATTATTTTTATTTGTATAGATTATTATTACTGTATAACTTTCAAAATGTTATGGTTTAAAAGACAATGTTATGGTTTATTTACTTAAAACATTCCCACCAGAATACTATCTCCACCATAACACCTTTGTGTGAGCGGTGACATAAAAATCAAGGCATTCCTGCTGATGACCGACTCTTCCAATTTTATAATAAGAATCATAGAATCATAGAGTTGGAAGAAATCCCGTTGGCTATCTAGTCCAACCTCCTACCAAGAAGCAGGAAATAGTATGAAGAGAGGAGAAAAAATATGAGAAGGATCAACCAGAGATTAAACATCAAAGGGTAGAAAGCATGAACCTAACACTGTTTTGCTTGACATTATATCACAGCTTAGAATGATCTCCAAACGAAGGCATATGAAAGGTACTTTCCAGATATTTAAATACATATATCACTGGCACCCATTTATTCTAAGCACAAATGATGTTTAATCTATACAGGTACACATTTAAGAGATTTTATTCATCTTTTACTTTTCACCAAATTTGCCACAAAATCTAGAAAAATTGCCAGTTTTAAATATCTAAAGCACTGCAACATTAAGCAACAGCACCTGGAACAATTTGTTGAAAGACATACAAAACTGGATCATATTCTATCACAAAGATTGATGAATTACAACACACGTTTTAATGCAAGGTGGTAATTGAGAGATACAAAAACTGTATGTAAAGTGACTGAATTATGACTGTTTCAAGCTAACACCACATTCTAGCTTCTGGATCAGTGCGTAAAACCATTACAGAACAATAAAGCGAACAGTCTGAATAGTTTGGGCATTTCCTGACATCTTACAAGCTTTCGTGGTCAATATCTATTTGCAGAGGGCAAAGAAAACGACACCAAATAGCCAATTGCTCACAAATGCATTTGGTTTTCAGCAACATAAAGGAAAACACACTGTATCAGTCTACTTACTGGTTTGTCCTTGATAGTAGGACTTGATACACACAGGTAAAGTTTCCCATCTTCCTCCAGACAGGCATCTATGAGAGCTTGCACAGAACTTTCTTCCTGGAATAGCAGAAAGGCATAACCTTGGGGAAAAATGAGATTATAAAGTCAGTAACTGCAAATTCTAGGAAGCATAGCACAATACATTTAATACATACAATTACTAAAATTCTGCTATATAGGATACAGGCACATGATACAATTCAGAACAAATTATTCTCTCTATAGTTAACCATTGTGTTATCATCATCTTTTCACTCATTTAAATGTATTTGTCCTGTACATGACTGAACTGAATTAATATTTTTAATATTCCACCCTGCTGCTTTCGGACTCTAACACTACAACAACTTCCAGTGTTGCTAAGTTTTGTGCTGCAGCACTTAAAATTAGACGGTAGATGACTGACCCCACAAAGCAACACCCTGTTGGGATTGTAGTTAGAGCAACATGTTACAGCTGAAATGCGACTAGACCCGCAATGTGCCCCTCCCTTCCCCTTTAGTGCCCCCCAGTGTTTTTGACCCCGTCTATCAATCTTCCCCCTCCCCCCACCCTCGGTTCCATACCTGTTACAATAACCTGTGTTTGAAAATGTGATTTTTAAACTGTTTTCTAATCTACTTTTAAATAACTTCTTCACTGGGGAGCTGTGCTTCCCCTTCCAGGGCGCTTGTGCCCCACTTTTTGCTGGTCAGTGACTGTAATAAAGTTTTGTATTGTATTGTTTGAATTAATATGACAGATTCTATGTACTCAGGTGCATTTCTTAGAGATAATGAATGAATTGGCTCAAACAGATATTGCAAAGAAGAAAAAAATAAGGCCCTTTCCTATAAGGAAATTCAAATTTCCCATCAATGGAACACCCTTCTTAGAAAAATGAAATCTGTTCCTTGGAATATAAAATGCTTGAATTAAAATATTTCCTGTTCTGTGCAGTTGCAATATTCAACGAGAATGTGCAGAAATGCTTTCAAACTCTATAGCAATAGCTAGACATGTTGAATTTGAAGACTGAGAAATGTTGGCATGTAAATAAAAATGTACCCAAACCCTTTAATGTTATGGGGGTATCCCCCAGTCCAAATATATTGTTGAAAAATTATATTTAGTGAAATTGTAGATTTTGTATTATATCTGTAATTATCGCTACCTAAAGTTAAGAAATAAGAATGATCTGATACAGGAACACTGGAAAAAGTTGAAACATTTTGCTATAATTTTTAATGTTATTGTTCTGTTAGTTACATACATGCACATAAACTTGAAAAACACATTTAGGACATTTTCTACTAGCATAAACAGTAAGTGATTTCAGGTCAGTTCTATTTTATAACTTTGTAATTGTATGCTTTGAACACTAATAAAACTGCATTTCCAAATCCAAAGATGAAATGGGAAGTCAAAGGAGCTGATTTTTAAAAATAAGAACCCAGCGGTGCTTCAAAAAAATCTGCAGACTTTCGTTTTAAGTAAAGCTTTGCTGTGACTGCCTTTCCAAAATACATCAAAGGCTTTACCACTAAAGAAATTGCAAAATTGAAGAGACTAATCTTACTTTAGCTACTGTAGAAAAGTGATATTATATATTACGCTGCGAAGCTAAAGTTTCTCTTGACAGAGTGACAGTGTACTGCATTGCCAGCTGATTCACTTAACGAAAAGAACACTATATAAACAATAGCTGATGTAGGAAAAATTAAATAACTTTATAGTCTGATTCTTATGTAGCACACTCCCCTTGTAAAACCACAGGATTTGATTTACATAAAAAACAACTTTCTCTATTGCTTTTCGGTGTCTTTTTATTAGAGCTTTAAACTAATAAATGCAGCATATTCATCTCTGCAGCACAAGTGCTTCTGGCTCTGTAAAGAATGAAAATTAATTTTTCAAATGGAGAACAATGCAGGATATAACTCTTGCTGGGGGAAAAGAGAAGGTACTCTTCTATTTTGGCTGGATTTCAAATTTATAAGAAACATTGGCACCCACTACTAGTCCATTCTTAATGGAGCTCTAGTACATTTCACTGCTGCATTGCTAGTCAGTGGCTTTCAAGAATGGACCCAGGTTTAACAGAGGATCTCCCCATGAAGGTGGCTTTCTGTTTTCCCAACCTAGTATATAAGGCGAGCTCTATATAAGATAAGACTAACTCTTAAAATTTTATTTAATTTTAATGTATATCCTGTTATATCATATAGGCTGTCACTTGTGGCCAAGTATGATTGTCTTCCAAGGATAGTCTTGGTGGTGGGTACATAAATGACTGTAGAGGCCTATTCTGGATCCGTTGTTGTTGTTTTGGCAGCGGGGACATACATTCCCAGATGGAAGGTGATCTCGACAAGGGTTTGCGTGATGCATCTTCCTCTTGGCATATTTCCCCCTTTTACCTTCTACTCATACCTCTTCAAAATCCAGGGTTTCCCAGTTTTTGGTGTTTATTACACTTTTTTAAGGTTAGCTTTAAGCCCATCGTTAAATCTTTTTTGCTGTCTACCAACATTCTGTTTTCCATTCTTAAGTTGAGAATAAAGTAACTAACTTTGGGAGATGGTGACTGGGCATTCAGACAATGTGACCAGTCCAACAACGTTGATGGCGGAGAATTGTCACTTTGATGCTGGTGGTCTTTCTTCTTCTAGAATGTTTGTCCATTTGTCTTCCCAAGAGACTTGCAGGATTTTTCAAAAGCAATGCTGATGGAATCATTCCAAAAGTCGAGAGTGACGTTTGCAGATGGTCCATGTTTCATAGATGTACAATAGAAATAAACAAGCATCTCTGTATCTCTATGACTATCCCAATACTCAGACGCTCTGCTTCATTCCAAAAAAAATGCTGTGCTCACAGAGCTCAAACTGTGTTGCATTTCAGCAATGTTGATTTTTGTGGAGGGGTATCTGCCTAGAAAGCTGAAATAGTCAACATTAAGCTTTATTTCTGGCATTGCAGAGGGATTGATTGGTGACTTCTGATAGTGCACTTGGGTTTTCTTGATGTTCAGTGAGAGGACAGGCTGTTTCTACAAGTTTAAAATGGCTTGTAAGTCTTCCTCTGAATGAGCACAGACTACATTATTGTCAGCATATTGAGTTCTATAACAGAAGTTGGTGTGACCTTACTTTTGGCTTTCAGCCTGCTGAGGTTAATGAGTTTGCAATTTCCTGTTTCTTGGCAGGGGGTTGGACTGGATGGCCCATGAGGTCTCTTCCAACTCAATGATTCTATGTATATTAGTGTAATTCAGTTCAAAATGCAGCATATTTATTATAGGAAGGAAGACTGTAGCCAAATGCTAATCCCAAGTGCTTACTCTAATAAGCAGCTAGTATAGCCCACTTCTCTATGCATATTGTTCTTTACCTTTATATTAGACTTTAAACAGATAGCCACTAAAATAAAGAAACATTCTCTGAAAAGTAGAGTACATGGCTGAACTATATGAAAGTTAGTTTTCCAAGGAAAAAGAATTGCACTGAACAGCTCCTTCATTTGTTCAATTAAGCTTCTGAAGGTAGTGAAAGATTTTCCTTCTTTTTTGAGATGGAGTCAATCCTCAAACACTACAATATTTTTTTTAATTCATTGCTATTTAAAAAAAAATATCAGAGCCCAGAGACATTATACCTTTTTCAGAAAGTGAATCTGTTTTTTGATCAATTGTGTCTTTCCCTTGTCTTTGGTCTGTGCGGGATCTGTACCTTCTTCCCTCCGGTCTCATCTCTCTGTTCCTGGTAGATCTTTTCTATATCCTCAGAGAAAATCTTGCGCTTTCATCACTTGGTTCAGTACATATTTTCTTTGTTTAAAATTCAGTGAGGTCCCCTCTTGTGGAACATGTAGCGTATGTAGATTGTCTCAGCTGTCTTTCTCATATTTCTGTAATGAACTCCTTTCAATCTGAATTTCTTTTCTTTTTTTGCACTCTTACGGAGAAACAAAAAAACATAGGCTAGTCTTCAGTCCTTATTCTCCTTGATCTCTCTGCAGCCTTTGACACAGTTGATCATGCTCTTTTATTGGATTTTTTCATGACCTCAGTTGGTTTATATCTTATCTTTCAGGACTTTCATTTAATGCGCTACCTAGAGGTTATGAATCATGTTCTTTCCTCCTTTTGGTCAGTGTTCCACAGGGATCTATTCTGGGTACTTTGCTCTTTATATACATTATCTTTAGGTAATCTTATCAGTTAATAATGTTTTCAATGTCATCTTTTTGCTGAAGATACTCCGATGTATTTCTCTACTTTATTCTGACATCGAACACTGTATTACAGTATGTCTCCCAACTATTTAAGCATGGATTCTTCACCATTGCCTAAAACACAGTTCAGCTAAGATGTGACTACTCTAAAACCTTCTTTATAACAAAACTCTCCATTTTAATATTTCCATTTATCCTGTTAATAATGTACAGAATCTTGGATTTATTTATTTATTTACTTTTTGTCTGTTGCTCACACAGAGGATGTAGCAAGCCCATGTTGATATTTTTTTATAACATTGCGAAAATTTCTCCCTTCCTCTGCCTCATGCCTTAAATTATTTCCTACCTTGATTACTGTAACCTTCTTTTGACTGGTTTTCCATATCTCACCTTAGCTATTTGGTTTCCATTATATATTCTGCTGTTAAGATACATCTTTCTGGTCTGTCATTTTGATCATGTTTTCCCACTTTTGCTATCTCTTCATTGGTTGCCCTTTTCTTCTAGGACTTAGTATAAAAACTTCATGATTTAATGTTTAAAGACCTATACAGCCTAGCTCACCCTATCTTACAACCCTTACTTCTTTTCACTGGACTGTTCACAATCTGTATTCTTGGTTGCATCTCAGCCAACCAAGAGTTTTCTTGGATCGCTTTTATCCTTTCTCACTTGCTGCCCTGGAACATTTCTGGATTGCTCCTTCCCTTGCTGTTCTTAAATCTCAATAATTTTTTTTAAAACCTTTTTTTGTTTCCTTAAACTTTTAGAATTTTGGCTTGACTTTGTTTTGTAGTGTCCTATATTTTGATTACATATGTTGGCCAGTTTACCTTATATTAAATTGTGGAGATCCCCACCGCCCTATCTTATCTGGATGATATATTTTGCTATTATACTGAGAACTTTTGATATTTGCTATTCCCCCTTTTCTCTGTTTGCATGTGTACACACATATACTTTACATGGTATGCCTTTGGCATGACCAACTAGTTTTGTTTGTTTTACTGTAAAGTATCATCTACTGTAACGTAGCATCTACCAACCACAACAATAATAAACACTCTAAGTACAGCTTCCACTTCACTTCCAAAATTGTAGGTTCATTTAAAAATCATTCTTCATTTAATGAATCAGTGTGTATTTCTTCTTTTTTTCAGTGAATCATTCCAATCAGCATTTTATTTTATTTGGTTATGTAACATGCTACTTTGTAGGATGTATAGCATCCTTTCTCTTGCTTTACGTTTTCCTTTGATTTCTTGGATCTTGTGGAAACTAGGCTTAGCAGTACAAACCTGTGTTTTACCTTATTTTTAGACCTTAGGGGATATTCTTCATTTTGTATTGTATTTACTTCGTTCTATTTTGTATGATTAATTTTAAAATTAATTTTAGTACATAATTATATGAACTCAAAAATAAAGAGAAAAGAAATATAAAAGAAAAAAGATATACAGCTAATACACAGTAGGACTCTGACCCTTCTAATTTTGACTGAAAACAAATCCCATCATTAGAGATCCAATTAAATAAAATTATTAATAACCACATCCATAGCTTGTTATATTGTTACATTTCTTCTTGCTCAAAAACATCCATAAATGTTTTCCAATCTTTAAAATATCAATTATTTGACTTCTCCTATACAACCCATGTTAATTTGGCAGAATATCTCAGGAAAAAGTCTTATTTATTCCGATGCTAAATTATAAGAGAAACTTTCTAATATAGTAAGACCCATGAATCTGTGGGGACACATTCACCGCTGGACTACAATTACCTGAAACTGTGGATACAACCAAACACCATTAGATTAGCTTACTTCTGGTCCCAGAATACCATAAAGTTTAGGACAAGTCTAGCTGTATTATGTAGCACCAGTAAGGGAAAGATCTTTCTGGCATCAAAGGACTTTCATATAAGGAAGTATTCCAACACTTGATATGAAATAATTGGGGAGAACTGCACTTCTAATACACTGTTATACAAAGTACTTTAAGAATATTCTTATAGTGTTGCACAACAGAAGCTGTATAGCTGATGGAAATTCTTATATGCCACAAGTACATATAAGCTTCACAAGAAATACATATGTATTTCTTTAAACCCCAACCCCACCCCTGCTTTTAGGAATTTGGTATACTGCTTGATCTCAGAAAACATAAAGAGCTTATTTTTTAAAAAACAGCCTGATATCAAGATGAGTGAGGATAGTGCTCTGAGGTGTTAAAGATATAAAGAAAGGTTCAAAAGAACTACATAAACATGCATACAAGCATTTGACATTATAGAAACAGACAGAATAGTCCAGCAATGTCAATTAAGTACCTATTTCAAGCTTACCTGACAAGCAAAGCTTACAATAAACATGCTGCAAAGTTTATTTTGAAAGCTCTGACAGCTCAGAAGCCAGTTATAAATAATCTGGAACAGTTGTGACCCAGCGTTGTTTAGCACTTTTGGACAGACATTCAGGTCAACTGGCAGAAACTTTGAAAGCTTTTCCCCATATTAGAACCATGATAAAAATAGGAAAAGACTGTTCCCTTGTCTGCTGCTAAAATAGATCCTACTCAAGAATATTTCACAAGAATGATAGAACACAGATTTAGCTTCGCCAAATGCAGAAAGCTTCCAGCTCAACAACACAGGTCTTTTGTAATTCAGCAACAATGAGATATTTAGTAAACCACGAGCAAATACATTGGCTTGGTTCCAGAGTAACTATAAGGTAATTATCACTGATTGCTCTCTCCCCTCATGATTCCTTGTGTCCTTCAAAGTTTAGTCCTCAACTTTGGGGGATACTGTGGAATAGTGTGAGTGGGGGCAAAATTACCCCCTTCTGCTTCCTACAAATTGCAGTATTTTCTATTAAAGGAAGATGCTCTCTTTCTTATGCGAGTTTTTTTTTTCAACTTTCAATCTAAGCCAGAGAGAATTAGAACTTGGTTGTTAAAGTAGAAATTGGCATTTAAGTTTCTCTAACAAAATGAAAATAAAATAATAGCATGCTACAAACACTGTTGAGGGACAGGGGAGGTAACATTTTAAGAGATCCACTCCAAGTAGTAAATTCAACTTTTTAGCCCATCCCACAAATTGTTGTGAACAATTCACTATTCTTTTCTACATTTAAAATTAATTGCTTGTAATTGTAAGAAATGACTCAAAACGGGTTCTGGCAGTTCAGACATTAAAAATAATTTTTAGATACTATAAATAAATTAGATTCTATAGTTTGAAAAGGAATTGTAGATTTTACCTGGTCTGTGGGGTTTCACAATTTTCATCACTAGAAATGCTGACTTTCCATTTAAACCCAAACCTTGTATTACCTCAGCTATCAAATTATGCTGCTTTTTAATCAGGCTATAGATACTATATAGTGAATGTTTAAGAACTGCCAAGATGTCTGTTCCCTTATTCCATTTCTGGGTCATGCTGTATTTCGAGCTGAGTGAGTATACTGGCCTTTCCTTTTAGGGCTTTTCATACAATGACAGCTTTTACTTACTGATGGAACAGACATCACAGGATATATCTCCTACTCTGATCATACACTTCTAGGAGCCTGAAAATGCACAGTCATTGTCCCAAATATGACCTACTTAGAATCACAGAATTGGAAGAGACCACAAGGGCTAGCTAGTTTAACTTTTTGCCATGCAAGAATTTTTAAGTAATAAGGACTGTGCAAATAGAAATAATGCCAATGAAGTTTTACAAAACAGCTTGTTAGCTTGGAAAATGCATATGCTGGAAGTGTTTAACAACTTAAAATAGGTTTAAACCGGTCAATGGCAGCAGTATGCCAATGTAAATGGTCATAGATTAATATCATAGGAATACTTGCAAACATTAGCATGAAGGAACTCATCACAATGAGGGGAGATTCACCATGCAGTGGGGAGCATGGGAAACCCGTTACTCCACGCCTCCATCGCCCACCTTGCCCCTCACCTCATTCCACGGGGAAGTAGATAAACATTATGTGATGGGATCTGAAAGGCTTGGTGCCTCAAGTGAGGTCAAAGTGTTGTAGAACAGGTAATTTTACCTGTCTGATGAAGTTGTAGAATATCCTTATTTTAGTAACAGTAGATCATGGTGACTCATGAAGTCAAGGTGGAAGAGGTTCAGTACTGGTGACAAATTCTCAATGAAGAGCAGGATCTTTGACACTAAGTCTTAAATTCCAAAGGTCTGGTATGTATCTGAAGTATGGAGTGATGCTGATGGCCCTGCTTGAGCTTAACCTCCTACAAAGAAGCAATGATGCCTGAGGCAAAATAGGAGGGTGTAAAATAGCAACCAGAGTGGATCCCGAGACTTTTTTGCTTGGTACTCGAGCAGCCTGTTCTGTGGCTGCACTTAAAAGTGTTCTCTTTTAAAGAGAGCTTTAAGCTATGCCTCTCTATCCCTCTTCCCTGAGGGGTAAAGGCCTGACAGTGAAGGCACGACTGAACACCATGTTCCTCACTGAGACAAAGTAGGCATTTAGAGTGGCCATCTTTATCAAGAATCTCACTGGTACGCTCAGAACCTTTAAAAACGTTTTTTTAAAATGTTTTAATGGCCCTGCCAAGGGAAAACAAATCCAGTGAAACAGACAGATTTGTCAAATGGTCCAAAGTCAATCAGAGTATTATGAGAACCAAAACACAGAACGGAGTCTGAGTAGAAAAACAGTCCATGGTCAATACCAACAATCTCATGAATGAGAAGTAGCTCATTAGGCACTTCTGATGGGATGGACAAAAAGGAATTGAGTGAGGGTTGAGCAAAAAAGGTATGGGCTACTGACAAAACGCTCCAGAAAGTTATGTGCAGATGCAGGATAGCTCTATATGTGTGAGTCACAGAGCATGAAGAAGAAAAACTATTTACATGGATATTTAAAACAGAGATGCCAAATTCATGTTTTAACATATACAATTAAAAGTGTTGCTTTTTTGGTGCTCAAATATATATATATATATATATATATATATATATATATATATATATTGCTTTCAATAGCACATTAACTGAAAACATAAAAGGACATAATACTGTATCTCATTTGGGATATTTTATATTAAAATAATTACCTTTAGGTGGAAAATAGGACTTGCTTTCAGCTTTGTGAGGCCAGTCCACCACAAGAGGTCCAAACCTACGAAAGCTGGCAGTAATTTCATCTGTTAAAAAAAAACCCCACAAAAACATTTTTTTAAAAAGAAAAAAAGCAAAACATTCTTTCCTGATACTATCAACCTTTAAAATGAATAAATGGTAAGAATGGCAATAATTTTAGCTTTCAGATTTGGAATTAACCTTTTTTTTACCTGCAACCACCCCCTTCTGCCACCAAATAACAATTCCTCCACCAATTAGCCTGGTTTCTACTGGATTTTGCCCTCTTTAAATAACCACCAGTAGCAATAGAAAAAAGTACCAGCATGACATCAAAGGTATAATATAGTGATGGATTTGGAAAAACCAACTTGATGCCCAGTGGAAATAATATTTTTAAATAAAATTCACAGCGTAAAAGTATTATGTTCAAAGTAGGCTTTGTGCTGTCAACTTCAATATTATGATGGAGAAGACTGCAAAATTCTGTTATTTCCAAATGGTTTGGAACAGTGTCATTTTTTTTTTTTACATTACCTTCATCAATGTCGGGAGGCAGACCTCCAACAAACACCTTCCTAGAGTAGCGTTCCACCCTTTCCCCATTCTGACAGCGGGTTGGAGAACTGAGACCTGATGATAAAGACTGGTCACCATGACTGTCATCTAAGAAACCATCTTCAAAAGGAAAGAGGGAAGACCGACCTGAAAGAGATTTTGTAGTGACTGAGACATTTGTGAGCTTAGAGACAGGTTGGTTTTTTTTTTTGCGTTTGACTGCTGGCCAAAATTTTAACATAGCAGAAGTGTGTACTGGAGTCATGCAATGTATTCTGTGACTATTGCATCTGGACAAAGTAAATAAATCACAATCAGATTCTGATATAGTAACATATGTCTTAAGCACCGTTTCCCAAGGTCGTGTCCAAATCTAATAAGTTTGCTATTGAAGGAATAATGTTCCAACCTCAAATAGCCTTTTAAAAATACACCAATTGGTTAATTACTTTAGCAATGAATGCTTTTCAATGACACTTATAGAGAAGAAAACCTAATGTGTAGCATTCTGAAATTTTGCCTTGATTGAGCTCTTTTACTACCATTGAATTGTTGATTAATTTTTCATTTTTCATCAAAAATAGAACCATTGACTACAGAATATCCTAGAATTCTGAATAATTGGGAAAATGAGATGAAAAGAATTTACAAAGAAGAAAAATTCGTTACAAATTCTTACCTTTTTGTAAAAAATAGACAATTTTGTTCACACACACAACTTTACATTGACTAATTGAAACATTATCAAATCCACAAATAGCAACACAATATCCCCACCACTCACAAACCACGACCTTCAAACTGATGGAAGGGATTTTTTACTTCCTGATTTCTAAAACCCAGGCTTTACTTTTATAGATATACTACTAAACTAGAAATAGTTATAGGCACTCAGTTTGAGTTTTACAGCAAAAAAATTGGATAGTTAGTATGGAAAGACTGGGAACAGTATATACATGCATGTATTTTATGGCGGGGTAGAGAATAGGCTGCTTTGAGAGTCCAAATCTTAGAATAAAGGTGGGATATGGTGATGGCACTAGTGATGATGATGATGATGATGCAGTTTTCAGGATGTTGTTGAACAATGTTGGCTAGGGCTGAAGAGACAGTCAAGACAAGGATGTAAATTTCTGTTGTCATACAGTAGAAGAAGAAATGTATGATTTCTCTCTTCATCTGCATAAGAGAGATTTTTCTGACACTCTTGCTGAGTTTTTGCATTTGTAAAGCAGTGTTCTTCAGCACAAACTTCTGCTGTCGTCTTGAAAAGACTTCTAAAAATCAAAAACTTTCATTTTTATCACCAACTAGCCGTCTCCTGCCACACGTTGCTGTAGCCCAGTCTGTGTATATGTGTTTTGTGTGTATATACATGTATATGTGTGTGCATATATTTGTGTATATGTGTATATATGTGTGTTTGCATATATATGTGTGTGTGGTTTTGTGCATGCGTTGTTATATATATACTAGCTGTGCCCGCCACGCAGTGCTATGGCTAACCTTCCCTCCCTCTTCCTCTGCTCCTTTCTTTCTCTCCTTCTTTCCCTTTTTTTCTTTTCATTCTCTCCTTCCTTCCTTCTCTGTCTCTTCTCTTCCTTCCCCCTCCTTTCCTTTCCCTTCCTCCCCTTTCTTCCTTCTCTACTTATTCTTGGACTGCAACTCCCAGCAGTCCTCCTGATCAAGCTACCAACCTACTTATTTATCTCTATCTAATCTATCTATCTGGAGGATTGCTGAAAGCTGCAGTCCAGGAATGGGAAATTGGAAATATGCAGGGATTGGGATGCTGTCAAAGAAATCCAAGGAGAAGGAAGCTTGCAGCTTGAAATCAGTGCATTTAGATCATCCTCCTCTCCTAAAGGGCCTGATCTAGAGGATGCTGAGAGCTGTAGTCTGGAAAGGAGTGTGGATATGCTGTTGTGTGTAATGTTTGCCAGGAGTAGTTGTTTTGCGCATGTGCTATAGTGTCTTCTTGCTTTTCTTGGCTTCTTAAGTCCCTTCCGCTGTGTTTTTCCGTGTTTTATGTGTGATGATCACTTGTTGGCCTGATAGGTGTATGGTGTCCAAATTTGGTGTCAATTCGTCCAGTGGTTTTTGAGTTATGTTAATCCCAAAAATGAACATTGCATTTTATTTATATAGATTGCTGTATTTCACTTCACATCAGGGACATATAGTAGATTTGGGCAAAGTGATTCTGTTGAGGTTAGAAAAAGGGAGGTTTGAGTGGAAATCATACTGACTAGTGGACTTTTAGCCAAAGACATCCAGTGCTAAAAGTTTCTGAAGATGTACTGTACAGACACAGAGAATCCTATATGTGTGAGTCAGAGACCATGAAGAATAAATCCCGCTTCTTATCCCACTTGCATGCAGAAGCTGGTGATTTCTTAACAGACTATCTCAGCATGTCAAGACAACTTCTCTTAACCATAATATTTTTTATGAATATTGCTCCAAAAACATCAGGAGGACCATTCACTGCCAGTTCCTATTTTGAGATAGTATCTGAAGCTGTTTCCAAAAGAGTCCAAGTGGACCTCTTTCAAAAGGCTAAAGTCTTCAGGGGGGCTACTTACTGCCAAGCCACTTCTCAGATCTGGGAAAGATCCTTATGAAATGCAAGAGGTGCTTAAAAAGACCACCCTGATTCTAAAATTTTAGCATAGTATGTAAAAAAAATCAATGGCAATACCTTTTATTTAACTTTCCATGGTTTTGGGTATCTTGAATACCCAGACCCAAAACAACAAGTTTATACTTTTTGCAACAGCAGCAAAGACAAATGAATAACCAATACAATTGGAAAAAAACTTCGTTATGAACTTAAGAATAATTTGGAAACATCAAAGGAAAGCAATTGATCTATCTGTAAAAAGACTTGAGACTTTGCCATGGAACAATTTCTACCTCTGTAAAAATACCTTTTGCTGTGGAATGTGCCAACTACCCTACAGACCAATGGAATATTTCACTTCAGTGCAACAATGGTCCTTGCTAGCTAGCAAGATCCCTACATATAAGTACATTTTCTCTTTACAAATGCTGGCTATTCATTTGAATTTTTCTCTGGTGATTTCTCTCTTTTTCTATTTCTTGTACATTTTCCTTTTAAATTTTAGCTCAGTTGAAACTTGAGATATTCATTCCAGTTTCTTTAGACACCTGCTATTTTCTCTCCTTTTAGGAACTATTTCAAATTGTGGCTCCAATATGACACTTTTCAGAAGCTGTCACCCATCATGAACACCTTTCTCTTTGACTATTCCTGACCATGGGCTCACACCCAGTCTTTCCCTAAGTTTATTGAAATCAGTTTTTTAAAACTGTTTATCTGACGATGCTTTACTTCCCCTTTCCACTATAGAACAAATTCTAAAAGAACATGGTCTGTCCCACCTAAGGAACCAACCATTTCCACCCCATTAACTAGACTGTCACTGTTGGTTAAGTTCAGATCTAAAATAGTTAATCCCTTGTTGCCTTTTCCATCTCTGGACAATAAACTTGTCTGCAAGTGAAGTGTTTGTTGGACTTGATATTCTTGGCAAAGTTTGTCTTCCAACAAATGAAGATAATGTAAATCTCCCATTACTACTAGCTCTCTCCTTTCTGAATGTGTGGTAATCTGTTATAAGAAGGCAAGTCCTAAGTCTGGCTTCGAGATCTGTAGTATACCACACAGTTAGGCCTCCATTGTTTCTTTCGCCCTTAATTTTTACCCAGATACTCTCAGCATGGTTTCCAGGATTTACATTATAGATCTCCTCACAGGTGAAAACATCTTTGATATATTCTACTTCTCCTCCTTTCCTCCTTTCCTGTTTTTGGTCCCACCAGGTTTCGGTGATGCCAATTGTATCGTAATTTTTCCCCATAATTGTTTATTTCCCATGCTTTGTGCATTAGTATGGAGATGCCAAAGATCATGGGCCATCCTCCTAATGGTTTATTTAAGCGTTTTCGTTATCAGTGTTGAGTTCTAAAACGACTACCTCTATAATGGTTGGAGTTTTCTCTCTTGATGAACTCCTGCCTTCAAGAATATTGTCCCCCTCTTCCAAGATTCTAAGTTAAATCCATAATATCTCTACCTGAAAAGTTTAGGCATCCAACAAACCCATTATTCCTTGCATTCATCTTTCCTTAACACTAGTTTGTTCACATTTCTTAACTTTACATTGTAAGGATACTACAACAGGGTCTGGACAAATTCATTGTCTTAGTTGGTTATATTTCACCAAACACATGTGGAATTTCTGCAGCAAAGATTCAGGAAGGAACTAGAGTAGCCCAAGGACTGAGATTAGATGCTACAAATGGGGACTAAGCACTGTGTGTTGTTGAGAGAAGAGAATGTAGAGAAGAGACTGGAGAGTATTGAGTAGAGCAAGAGCAAGAAGAAGAGATTGCTGAAGAAGCTGAAGAAAGGTTTGCTGGAGAATTGAGGATTGAAACTATTTTTGTGACTATAGTATATAAACATTTCTTTATTGGAAGAGAGTTTGTCTTCTGTTGATTGTTCTCCTTGGGCAACGGGGCGCAGCTTCCAGAAAGGGGGTTTGGATGCTTGGAATCAACCCCAACTTTAAAGCAGCGACACTATAGCTGCAACCGTGAGTACATGGCAAATAAATCAGACTAAACATGTACTATAGCAGCCTGGCCTCTGTGGCAAGGCATTAATATATCCTCCACACCATCACCAAGCCGTTTAACTTCCATACAGATCGGCACTGTATGTAGACGCTTGCATGAAATACAGATAGCTGCTTTGAGTCTCCTTTGGGAAAGAAGAAGCAGGATATACTACTACTGCTACTACTACTACAAATAATAATAATAATAATAATAATAATAATAATAATAATAATAAATCATTGGAAGAAAAGGAAAGATATCTCAGATCAAATTTTTCTTTCTGTCTAACTACCATCATCTAATCCAGATGACAGAGAAACCCGAGAATCTCATTTTCAAATGTGGCAAAAGATAAGAGTATAGAGAATGACCTCTGGTAATATTTCTTCTTACAATTTCTTACAATTTAGTTTCATCAGTGAATTCTTACTTATGTCATCTTGATATGCTTTGGTAAAGGAGAGGGGAAATCTAACAAATGTGTCCTCAGTTATTAGGTGTCAAATACAAAATACTATACTTTTTAAACAGCTTGGCAGAATATTCAACTTTTTTCCTTAGTAGAGTTATTTGATTTTGGAGAAAGTTATTTCAAAAAACCAGTTCATAAAAGTTATAATATGGAATATCCCTTAATTAACAGACTGTATTATAGCCGAGAGATCTCATAATCCTTCTCTTCTGCCCTCTATTATTAACTAGTTTTATCTTTAGCAATAGGGTTGTCATAAATCTTTACTGTGCTGAAATATTATATGCAAACTGTAAGACGGGGAAAAGATTTTTAATTTGGTGTCCAGGCCATCATTATCAGTGTTTTCTAGTTTGCATTAACTACAGTACAGGCTAGTATCATTGCCAAAAGTCAATACCACATTAAAGCTAATGAGAAAACACGAGCATAGAAATTTACATATTGCACTGGCTGATTGCTTCAATATGAAAAGGTTATGCATTTCCAAGAACACAGATATATGATCACTCTGGGACATCTAGTTTAGGAGGAAGTATTTAGAATTCTCAGCCAGAAAACTATAGTGTTTCTCCAAGCTCTCTAGGCCACCAACCCCACAATTAAAAAAATGAATCCACAGAAATTAAAGAGGGATCATAGTGATAAATGGTACAATATTCACAACAGGAAATGATGCTGAACCACTATATGGGTAAGATCTGAGCTGATGGAATCACCCAAATGAAGTATCAAAATAGATTGAAAAGAGAATGAAGAGAGAAATTGGAGTAATTTGGATTTCTGCTAGAGATAAGCAATTAAACTATGCATGATGTACTGTATATACGAACATATAAATTGACCTCATGTATAAGTTGCAGGTAGATTTTTGGGCCAAAATCATGGTTTTTGATATGACAATTATTATTTTGCAGAGAGGGGAAATCTCCAATGCTGTCCCAGGGGCCAGCTGCCCCTGGCCACTAACATTTCCTTGTGTTGGTATTTTAAAAGGCCAGAGGTGCTTCTTTTAGAGTCTCTTGGCACAGATTAAGCTTTTGCCTTTCACTACTCAGAAAAAAGGATAGGTTATTTTAAAATAAGAGTTACACTCAAGGGATAACCACTACACTGGTCAATAAAGAAGTGAATAAGGAAGCAAGGTCTGACAGGATGTCAGAAATATGGATAGTTTAAGTTACATAATCCAAAAGAGTAAAGGAATTGCGGAGACAAGAACAGATTGGACAAAATTTAAAGAATATTTGAAACTATGCAATTAATAGTAAATATAGAAAGACAGGCAGAAAGGCCTGGATACAGAAGAGAGAATATACAATAAGATTCTCAGTCGAATAGAACTGGAAAAACAAGACGAAGAGATGAAAATGAACAAAAGAAGAGGAGGAGGCCTCCCCCTGATGAATCCTGGAAGTCGTATCGAAGGAAGAAAGAACTTTTTTCTTGAATCTTTTCTTTTAACTTTCCACTTTTTCTGTTTCTCGCTTACACTCCCTGCTCTCTCCCCCTCCTATCCCTACCATTACACCTAGATACCCCTCCCTTCCCCTACACTCCCCGGAAGGCTTTGTTCCTTCCACCCGTTACCTACCCTCTTCTATTCCTTTCTTATCTCCTCCTATATTTTCTTATATCTTTATCTGCTTATCTATACTGTCTATACTACCCTATTTTAATGTTTGTACTTTTAGAAAACTTCAATAAAGATTAAAAAAAATCTTCACTGTCTAGCTCTGAAACAGGGATGGGCAATTGTAGTGCTGATGTTTTTGAACTATAGTTCTCATAATCCATAAACTTCGGCTGCATTAACTAGGGGTGATGGGAATTGTATGCCAAGAGCATCTGGAGAGCCTCAGTTGCTGTTCCTGCTGTCAGATTTTAAAATGTTGCTCTTCACAGATGAAAATGCATATGGAAAACTCCCCAGAAACTGTAAAGGAGGAAATTCTCAAGAACTATTTCTAAAACCACACTTCTCTCTCCAAGAAATTTTCAAAACTTGCATTTTAATATATTGATTTCAACTTTTTCCAACATTTAAATCAACATAGTTTTTTTTTTAAAAAAAAACTTAACAGAATTTCACATCAGTACTGTTTTTTCAAACATAGGACATGAAACAAAACATCTTAAGAAAGAAAATTGGTTGATTCCAACTTTAGAAATAAGGCAAGTCTTCTACCCAAGGGTTTCACACAACAATTAGAAATATTACAACTGCAGGATATTTGGAGGCAACATAAGGGCTCCACTAGAGACTACACTTTCTTGTCGGGAAGACATGGCACATGGTCGCGAATCGATATGGCATGGGCATCCAAATCTTTGAATCTAAAAATCAAAAAAGTAGACATATTGGCTAGAACCTTTTCGGACCATTGTGCAATGGAATTTATAATTAAAGGGAAAGAATTTGTTTACAGATGGAGACTAAAAGATCATCTGCTAAAAAGAGAGAATGATATTGAAAAGAACAGGAAACTACTAAAAGAATATTTGGATTTGAATAAAGGGGAGGAGACTTCCAAAAGCACACAATGGGAAGCAATGAAGGCTGTCATGAGGGGTTACCTCATACAGCAAGAGACAGTAAATAGGAAAAAAAGAAATAAAGAACTTAAGGAAATCATAGAAAAACTAAACGAAAACGAAAACTTATTAAAACAAAACCCCAAAGACAAAAAAAGAACGCTTATCATTAACGCATTACGAAAACAGTTACAAATATCACAAAATGAAAACTTAGAGAAACAAATGAAGTTTGTAAGGGCAAATTATTTTCAAAACGCAAATAAAGCCGGTAAATGGTTGGCAAATAAAATTAAAAAACAAAAACAAAAACACTTGATAACTAAGATACAGGTCAGAGACAAAACATACACAGAGGATAGCAACATTGCTAACGAATTCATCAAATTTTACAGAAATCTATACAAAAGAACAGAAGTTAGGAAGGAGAAAATAACAAAGTATTTGTGTGACTTAAATATCGGAAAATTAACAGACAAGCAAAGAGGAATACTAAATGGGACTATTTCAATGCATGAAATTGATGCAGCCATTAAAAAACTCAAAATTAACAAGGCACCAGGGCCAGACGGCTTTACTGCCATATTTTACAAAACATTCAGAAACGAAATAAGCCCCCTACTTCAAGACATAGTGAATATCATATTAGAAAAAGGAATAGTTCCCAAATCTTGGGAAAAAGCGAACATAACATTAATACATAAAGAAGGAACCGAAACAACAGAAATTAAAAATTATCGCCCAATTTCTCTTCTAAATACCGACTACAAAATATTCACAATAATCATGGCTGAAAGATTAAAAGAATTTCTAAAAGATTGGATATCCAAAGAACAATCAGGGTTTTTACCAGGCAGACAAATTAAAGACAACACCAGAACAATAATTAACATAATTGAGTATTACGAAAAACACAATGAAAAAAAACTAGCTCTGCTCTTTGTCGATGCCGAAAAGGCCTTTGACAAGGTAAATTGGGACTATCTGAAATTACTAGTTAAAGAATTAGATATGGGATATCATTTCCAAAATGTAATTGATGCAATATATAAAAACCAAGAGGCCTCCTTGATAATTAATGGGCAAGAAATCAGAAAACCAATAAAAATCTCCCAGGGCACACGACAAGGATGCCCTCTTTCACCGCTACTTTTTATTTTAGTCATGGAAACATTAATAAGAAACATAAACGAAGATACAAATCTTAAAGGATTAAAAATTTTAAGACAACAATATAAGCTAAAAACTTATGCAGATGATGTGGTATGTTTCATAGAAGACCCAGTAAACAGTATAAAGGTTTGGTTAAAAAAGATAGAAGAATTTGGTTCCCTGGCAGGATTTAAATTAAATAAGCAAAAAACAAAACTATTAGTTAAAAATTTGGATGAAAATGATAAAGACTTATTACAAAAAACAGCAGAGATTCAAATTGTCACTAAAGTAAAATATTTAGGAATAAATATCACTAAGAGCAACGGTGAATTAGTTAAAAACAATTACGAAACCTTATGGAAGAAAATACAAAAAGATATGGAAAAATGGAAGAATCAAAATATATCTTTTCTAGGCCGGATCGCAATAGTTAAAATGGTAATCTTACCACAACTMCTATTTTTATTCCAAACCATCCCGGTTATCAGAAATAACTTTTTGTTTAAAAGATGGAACTCAGATTTAATAAAATTTATCTGGGTGAAYAAGAARCCGAGAATTAGTATGAAAATTCTAATAGATGAAAAAAAAAGAGGYGGTTTGGGAATGCCCGACCTTAAAATTTACTATGAGGCTTGTAATTTAGCAGCAATTAAAGAATGGGCAACACTTAAAAACAACCATATCTTAGCATTGGAAGGTCACGATTTAAGAGCGGGGTGGCACAGYTATCTGTGGCACGACCGAAGAAAAATAGAAAAAGGCTTCAGTGATCATTTTATCAGGGCTGCRCTCATCAAAACATGGGAAAAATATAAAACTAGATTTTTCAGACATACCCCTCTTTGGATTTCGTTGGTGGAAGCAAAACATAAAAGAGAATTGGGAGAAGAAAATTGGCCAACTTACCATCAATTATTAAAGAGAAATGAAGAAGGGAAAATAATACTAAAATCTCACGAAGAACTTAAAAAGATAAACGAGAAAATAACGTGGTTAGCATACTTCCAAATTAGGGAGGGCTTCAGGAAGGATGAGAAATTAGGCTTTGAGCAGGAAAGGGGGACATGGGACATAGTAATGGAAAAAAGTAAAAAACTAATAAGAATACTATATAAACAACTATTAGTATGGAACACAGAAGAGGAACAAGTCAAAGAATGTCAAATAAAATGGGCGAAAGATTTAGGACACAGTATTATGATGAATCAGTGGGAAGAAATTTGGACCAGGAAAATTAAATATACTATTGCCAGTGATCTCAAGGAAAACTGGTACAAAATGTTCTTTCGATGGCATTACACGCCAGAGAAATTAGCAAAATTTAAAAAAAATAGTTCAGATAAATGCTGGAAATGCGGAAAAAAAGTAGGTACATACTTTCACCAATGGTGGGCTTGCGAAAAACTTAAAAAATACTGGAAGAAAATACACCAGGCAACTCAGAAAATATTGAAGATAAATTTCCCCCAGACACCAGAGACATACTTGTTAGGGATACTAAAAGAAACTAAAATGAATAAAAATCAAGAAAAAATTCTATTCTTGCTATGCACAGCCGCTAGAATAACCTTGGCAAAGAGATGGAAACTAAAAGAAGTACCATCACAAGAAGACTGGATCATAAAAGCCTTTGACATTATACAAATGGACAATTTGTCACAAAGAATTAACGAAACAAATAAAAAAACGGACTGGACAGGTTTTAAGGAATTTATTAAAACCAAAGAAATACCAGTTATGATAGACCTGACCTTTTTATAAACTAGATATTGATGGCAATGGAGGAAAATTGTCAGCATCAAGGAAAAGGAAAAGACAATTTTTTTTTTGGATATTACCGAAGGGTAAAGACTCTTGGAAGATCCTGGGAGGTCAACCACGGACTGAATCGGTGATGGGTTCCCCTCTCCTTCCACCCCCACCGCACCCATCACCACCCCCTATCCCATCACACCTCTTTTCCTGTCCCCTGGTTTGTTTGATGTATCACAAAATCAATAAAAATTATAATAAAAAAAATAAATAAATAAAAAGAAATAAATCATTCAGTTAAACATATTAAATCAGAATTTTTAAAAATTACCATCAATGCCATAATTTGTTGTGACAAATCAACAATATCTATTAAGAATTTATATTGCTAGAAGTATTAATTGTGAATATAGCACTTTTAACATACTGAATTACAGAAACCTGGATGTCTTATGTGAATGAAACCATCACCGGCACACATTATTAATGGGTCACCATATTCCTGGATTTAAACTAAAATCAGTTATTGCTCTTAAAGAGGAGCTTGGAAAAAACTGAACAAATACATGTGACATTGTTCATATAGTTTGGCCTAGTACTAATTTTAAAAATCACTAAATTTCCTAGGGAGATTCCAGCCAGATTCAAACATGGAATGGGTAGAGAGCATCCTTAACCATTTCTCTCTTCCACAGTTCTCGTTGAACTGGGATCCTTATGCCTGCTGTTAATAGTAAAAGGAAGGCATCTATACAGGATAGCAGCTGCCTTGAGGAAATACTGATCAGAACTGCAACTAGACAGATGATTCATGTCACTTGCCACATTATGACCTGAATCTAGCTCCCTTCCCTTCCCTTCCCTTCCCATGGAAGCAGTTTAAGTTTTTTAAATCTCATGCATGCCAGGCCAACACATGTGAATAATGTCACATAAGTCATCTGGATACTGTAGAGCTCCTTCAGTTCCCTGGAAAACAATTTTGAAAGTTCAATTACATTATTCTCTTTTCTGAATTTTTAAGTGCAAGAGAGCATAGATGATTGTCCCCAAGTGTAATCTTGTAGTTCTTTAAAAGGGGAAACTCTGAAATGTTATTTGCTTATCATAGCATTCTATCATCATTTAAAGAATATTATTTTCAAAATATGGCCAATTTTCATTTTGACAGCACAGCATCTGTTACTCCTTGTTCAGTAGTATATTGTTTTTTTAAGAAAAAGGAACAGAATTTCTCCTTTCACCTCTTTCTCACTCTAATATTTTTATGTAATTATAAATCTTCTGAAGCAGAATCATCCCTTTGTACCATTGTAGCAATGAAGTTTGTCATCATAGTTACTATGCAAAAGCAATCAACTAGATACAGCTCAAATTTGATTGTCCCATGATCATATTTAATAGAAATTGAAAACAATGTTTACCTCGTCTCCGTCCATAACTCCTGGCTGCGTGTAAATACAGAAAATAGAATAGGTATTGACATAATATCAGTTACAATATTTGCAGTTTTCTCAAAAACTCAGTTGTTGGATGGTGTCATTCAGGTGATTCAAACATTCATGGAAAAAGCATAAATGACACAGATCAATATACAAATTTGATCCTCTGAAGCCCCTTCATGACTAGGTTACCTGTTAATAAGTACTCATGATACAAGTAAGGTAAGCCATTAGGTAAACAGAGCCTTAAGCTAATCAAATTTTGTTTGAATCTTATGAAGCTCCCATCAAACTACCAAAAATAGCATCTCCTCCATTTTAGTGACACAGAAGATGCCTAAAACGGCTGGTTCTTATCACAGTAAGAACAGCAAATGGATTTGGTTTCCATTTTCTGATACTGTTGCCTTCAAGCAACAATAATCCCATTTGCATTTTCTCTATATATTCTTTTTCTATCATCATGAATTAAGATAAAGCAGCAGCTAAATGGCTGGGGGAGATTGTCAAAATGTGTGTTTTTATAGTTATTGAACTGGGTGTTATTTTAAACATAGAATGGCACAGGATTCAACCAGACAAACAATTCCTTTGCGAAAGCCAATATGCTGAACATTTCAGCCCCTGTGACAGTGAGTACTTTTGTAAGACAAATAATGAATAACTCATGTCAACTGGACAAAGAGTTTAATCAACTGTTTTTTCTCAGATGGTGGACTTTGAAGGCATTGTCACTGAAATAGATTTTTAAAGCCCCAAATGCCATTGAACTTCTCAGTCCCATCTAGTACATTTCCATAATAAACACTATAGGCAACCTAATCAAATTTAAGATCTTCTTTCTGCTGGGTTACAAAAATATAATCTGGAAAGGATGTAATAGGTCACCCTGTGCTAAAAAGCAGAGAAAAATAAGTAATTTTTGTATTAAGCATGTTACTTTATGTTGGTATCTTTTGAAATGAGTTGGATTGGGAAGCATCCACAATTATCAGATTGGGTTTAGGGTTATGTAAAAGTCAGTCTGCAACTGATTAATATCTTGATATAGTCCACCTATTATTTTAGAGGTATACCACATCAACAACAGGGTTTCCCAAGATAGTTGTGGCACATTCATAAAGGACGGCAGCAAAGGAATCGATGGCAGAGTTGGTACATTTAAGGATTTATGAATACACAGAATTGAAAAGCTCTATCAGTTGCTCCTTCACATCCAATTCCAATTCTTAACATTTGTTTCATGATGACCCTTATGTCAGTAGTTGGTCATGTTCACCCCAAATTAACAGCAAGGAATATATGGGGTAGCACAGACAAGGCCAATGAGGACTCCAAGACTGACTCTTCAGATAATGACTCCCTCAAATATCTGCAACAGATACTGACAATCAGGACTGGAAGAGCACAGATAAGAGCATTTGGGAAATTGAACCTATACCAAAGTTACTCATCCTAAATCATTCCAGAATTGTAGATCTTAGTCTGCTCAGTACTGATGTTGATGGTACTGATGTTTTGAGCTATGATGCTCGTGATGCTTTGAAGATGGTAGCCATAATCTACTTGGTACCAAAGTCGATGGTATAGAGCAGGGGTCCTCAAACCTTTTAAACAGTGGGCCAGGTAACAGTTCCTCAAACTGTTGGAGGGCCGGATTATAATTTTTTTTAAAAAAATGAATGAATTCCTATGCACACTGCAAATATCATATTTATAGTGCAAAAAACACTTGAAACAATAAAATAATTAAAATGAAGAACAATTTTAACAAATATAAACTTATTAGTATTTCAATGGGAAGTGTGGGCCTGCTTTTGACTGATGAGATATGATTGTTGTTGTTGTGTGCTTTCAAATCATTTCAGATTTAGGTTGACCCTGAGTGAGGGCCGGGTAAATGACCTTGGAGGGCTGTATCCAGCCTCCAGGCCTTAGTTTGGGGACCCCTGGTATAGAGACATATGATGCTGATCCCAGTATTTATAACAAGAATTGAATTTGTTAGTAGGTTATCAATATATCCTCAGTTGTGACCATTTTGCTGTATTATCAATTGCTCCCAGGTCTGTTGTGAATATGGTTGGCACCTGTTCTTCTTGCTTTCAACTCTACAAATGACTGAGAGAGTAGTATGACTAATGAGATTTTCAACCCTTCATGGTTGTTTTGTAAAACACTTGACATAAGCTGTGACTATCTGATGTCTACTGATCAGTTTTGAGCTGACCAGGCAACACATTGGGTTTTTCTGTACTGTTGTTGTAAAAATAATAGAGAATCAGAGGAATATACTACAGTCTGGCCAGCCCTAGAAGCATCACAGACTTTATTGAACTTGCGAAGGATTGAAGCTAAATAATAAGTCTATTCTAGATAGGAGTAACAGTTGAATTTAGCCCTCAATAAGGCTTCACGGTCCTAAGAATACCATTTCATTCTATTGATATTTTATATCTGCACTTTCAGGATAAGTAATAAATGTGGAAAAGGTTTTAAAGCCCAATATAAGAAAGGTTGGTATTAACACACAAGAAGTATGACTGTAATATTTCTGCTGTGCTGAACAGTTTGCTTAGTGAGCCAAAGATTTAACTGATTTTTGCCTAAAGAGAGAGATATTGATCTTTAAATTGATGGTCTGAAAAATGTTCAATATATCTAGGAGATGTTTGTTGAATTATTTTGAGATTGCTATTACCTTCTGTTCCATGTTGATATATGTTTGTATAGCTAAATTTAAATATGTGAAAGTAAAAACAGTTTTTGAAGCTGTTTAAATCTTGTCTTACATAAAGAATATGACTGCAAGTATTTTGGATCTAAACAGATATTTCATTTAAAATACACCAACGAACTGAAATTCTTTTGTTTGGACTATGTGAATATGATGATTCTCATAATGAGTGGGATTTGCATGCTGTCCAAATGATATTTCATACTAAGCTCCCTAGTCTTTGTTTACATTCCTCATGTGCAAACCTTAGTTCATTGGTTCAGAGATGCAAGCAAACTGAAGACTGATGGAGCCAGAAAGTAGCTAGGTAATTGAAGAAGCATAAACCAGGAAAGGGACATACACTAAGAGATGACTTGTTATGGATGTGGACCATAGTTTAGAAATAAATTACATATTTGAAACTGACCATTACCTTTTTGAAATTAGTTTGTTGTTGCATCTATATGCTTGAATAGAACGAGGAAACTAACCTGTAAGGAAACTAGTATTTTATAATGTGCGTATTTATTTTTGTACTTCAATCTCTTGGGGTGTGTCAAGGAGACTGTAAAGCTAAAGCAAAGCCTGCCATTTCTAAATATGAAACTAAATGCTTTCTACATTCAGATAATTGTTTCTTATTTTCTTAGAATTTATGACAGGATGAACTGGAATATGAAGGCAGTCATCATGTAGTTTCATAAATCACACCCACGAAAGAACTAGAAAATCAGGGCTTAAGTAAGTGACATTTCATTAGAATAGCTATAGAATGACTAAACACAAAATACCATAATATCATGTGTTAAACATTTTATGAAACAGAAAAAATACAAATGCTAGTTAAAATTAATATCATTCAATTAAATACTATTAAATATATTTTTCACCTCATCCCCCAGTGTACACTACAACAGAAATAAAATAGATGCAGGAATCTGGAGAGGTAATTTCATAGTAAACTTTAAAATTCTGTGTCTAAATCAATCACTTTGATTTTAATTAATTTGCTAAGAAAATCAACACTGTTAATTAATGATTCTAGAAAGGTGTGCCTGCGGACTCAGACATACCATCTATCACAGCATACAATTCTGCAGGGCGATTTTTAAAATAACTCCTATGTTAGACACTAGGGAACATTTTGGTATAAGTCTGTACAAAAGATTCAGATGTACCAAAACAGTGTGTGTGTGTGTGTGTGTGTGTGTGTGTGTGTGTGTGTGTGCAGGCGTGCAGAGCAGAGCAGTTTTTAAAGTCAACTCCGGGATAATACTAGCAGGAGTCATATAGTATATAATTCAGGATGATTCATCTGAGGAAATTGAGGATAAAAATGTTTGATTGTATAAAAGGGGACTAGGCAGAATTAGACAATGAAAAAATAGTAGCAGCCAAGAGCCAAAGCGGCTAATGGATCATAGAGAAACATGTGCATGTCCAGAGACATTTGAAAAAGAACACAGCAAATAAGATGTTTATATGCTAGTGCTAGACACTCTCCAATCTGTGTATAAAAATAACATGTGCATTATTATAAACTTAAAATGATTTAGAAGACTCAGGACTGACTACATACAAAACTGACATTGACTGAAAATACAGTGATTCATCCATCCTAATTGGGAGTGATGTTTTCTAAGTGATCATAAATGACCTAAAATTAGGGGTGGGTGGCCAGATTTCCTGCCAACTACCAAATTATTCAGCATTTAAAAACAAACAAACAAAAGAAGGATTACAAACAGCTCAAAGAAATCTCTCTAAACCAGGCAAATGGGCACTGTAATAGCAAGAGTACATTAAAGCTTGTACAGTTATGTACATTAGTATAAAATATTCTATTTTCTTGATCTACTCAAATTTGCATGTTTTTGAACTGCTACGTTGGTAGACAGCAGGCAAACAGCGGGAGCTCACCCCGCTCCCTGGATTCGAACCTGTGACCTTTCGGTCAGCAAGTTCAGCAGCTCAGCTGTTTAACTCACTGCGCCACTGGGGGCTCCTAAAATCTCATAAAAGAGGTAATTCTTCTCATAGATCATGTTTCTTTTCAAATTTTATTTACTTATTTATATGCCACCTTTATCTTATAATTGGACCCAAGGAGACTCACAGAAAAAAAATAGTTAAAGCAATACAATTGTTACCTCCTGTTCCACTGATCGGGGCACCTCTGTCTCTTCTCAGTTTCAATATGTTTTCACCCACCCAGTCCATTACTGACAACATACATTGTTTCAGTACTGAGATAGCTTTCTTAGAATTAGATAGAAAAGAGCCATAGAGTTAGGATTCATCAAGATATTGGTGACACTGACTCCACAACTCCAGATTATCTCTCCCAGTGAGTTCACATAGATGTTAAGCAGCATGGAGGACAAAACATAATCTTGAAGGATCCACCCTGCTAACAGCCCAGGCATCAAACAAGTTCCCCAGAGCCATCTTCTGAATTTGCTCCACCAAGAAAGATTGGAACCACTGTATAACAAGTCCCATCTCACTGAGTTGGCCCAGGTAGATGATATCAAAAGCCACTGAAAGGTCTAGAAGAGCTAAGAGCAACACACTTCCCTGTCTAGCTTCCTGCAACCAGAGCTGTCACTGTCCCATAACTAAGCCTGGAATGAAATTGAAACTGATCTAGAATCGACTCGTCCAGAATCGACTCGAGCTGGGAGGCCACCATTACATTAAATCTGTGTAATGTTTTTAATGTTTTTATCCATTATTTATTGCCTCAGGGGCCTTCATGGGCTAATAGAAATGCCATACAAGCATATATACTTTTAGAACCTGGGATCATCAAATGAAGCTGTATGAGAAAGAGTCGAGACAGAAGAAAGAATGTACTTCAAACAGCATTTAGAAACATTACAGAATTCACTTATACAAGATGTGGTGATGGACAGCAACTTCACTGGTGATAAAAGGTAAACAAATAAATTAATGGAATTTAAATCTACCAATGGCTACTAGTCAATATGACTACTTTCATGATCAGAATCAGAATTGCTCTGAAAAATAATGGCTGAAGGAAACCAAGCAAATTCAATTAATTCCTACTCCTGTCAACATCTGGTGAGACACTGGGAAAAAGGATGCAAACTAGATTGGACTTTGATCTGATCCAACAGGGTTTCACTTGTATGCTTCCTCCTAGTTGTTTATCGTTTGTTTTTAATGCATACTGATTACTAGTCTTGTTGTCCTCTAACATATCTCCTGCAGAAAAGTTAATTCCAAATTGGCAGACAACCAATGTAAACATTATGCCACACAGAGTTCTAGTCTTTCCCTCCATTAATCCTTATAATTATTTACAAGGAACATGTTTAAAATATTTTGGGAAGTTTTTTAAATTAAAAGACAATGGCAGAGTTCCAAAGGAAGATTGCAACACTATACACAGCACTTCCCCAATGCATGGTTAATGCCTAGTCTTTATTCCAGACAACACTCTTCCTGTGAGCCCAGAATTTTGAAAGGCCTTTCAGAAGCACTATAAGGCTGCTTGGAGGGGTCTAAAAAGTACTCATGCAGGACTTTGAATCTGGGCCATAAATGTAAGATTAAGAAGCCTTTCTGGTCTTCTATTTCTTTTAAAACTATAGCAAAAAAACAAGAGTTTTTTTTCTATTCCTGGATAACAAAATCTTTGTTCATTTCAACATGACCTCTGCACAAAAAAATTACCTCCACTGGAATGCTACATACCCCTTAAGTCAAAGGTGTAAAAAGACATAAATGAAACATGCAAAACTAGAAAAAATGTTAACAGGTATGATCTATGTCCATGATGGTGAACCTATGACACGTGTGTCAGCACTGACACGCATGGCTATTTTTGATGACACGCAGACACATGTGGCCACATACAGAGCAATACACCTTATAAGAGCCAATCTAATTCCATCCTTAAATTTGTAAAAGGCTCTACAAATTTAACATCTGCACGTTTGAGCATTGTCCACTCCATAACTCAGCATGGCTTATACATTTTTCTTATTTAAACTATAAATATTGCAAAATTATGTTTTTTTTTCTTGAAGTGACACTCCACCCAAGTTATGCTCAGGTTTTTGGCAAATTTTGACACACCAAGCTCAAAAGGTTGCCCATCACTGATCTATGTAGTACATTTAACTATTTCAAACAATAATAATCCCAGTTTAGACAACATTTTCCTCATTATACAAGTACTAGGATTTGGAGGCTTACTAACATTATTGATATTATATATATTTGAGACAAAGGAGACTCCAAATTATAAAGGGCATTTTAAAGATGGACTTCTCTCCTAAACATGGCCCAGAGTGTAAGATACAGCATATAAACCCAAACCACACCTAAGTTAACTATATCCATTCCTGAAGCAAGGGCTATTGTGCAATATTTCTGTTCTCAAATTATGGCACCAATCCACAGAGTCTCTCTTTGTTGCTCATTACCCTTCCCATGCATTGTATTCACTGAATCTTTTAACATGCATACATTTCTGAAATAAATGTAAGAGCAAACAGACTATAACAGTTCCTTTCTAAAACACCAGTACTGACTCTCACAATTTTTGCTAAAATTTCTTAGAGCATTTACTAACCAAACAGTAGTTCTGCAACAACCAGAAAGGGGGTTTAATTTTCAGTTATTCACCACTTCTGTTTCCTGTTCTCGTTTTTTAAAAAATATTCCCCGTTTCATGACTCTATCTTAAAAAAGTGCCCCCCCCCCCCAATTGTTTGACATGTAATGGAAAGCTGGAAGAGAATTCAACATAACCAAATCCTACCTTGACCAATTATTTTTTAAGCATTGAGCTCACCCTCATATATATTAACTGTGAAGTAGAACATCCAACGTCTTACATAAAAAGTATTTTATAACTTGAGGGAGATTGTTGCATTCTTCCCATCTTCCTTATTACAATATCTTTCTTATTACAACCCACTGCAACAGATTCAAGAAGTGCTAGAGAGCAGAATAAAAGTGCAAAGTACTATGTTCCAGAGCAAATCCCATTTCTTTGTATAACAACATTAATCTCTTAAAACCTAAAAGCAAAATTTAATATTTCATGAATGTTAAATTTGTATGCTTTTTAAAAAACTACACAGGTTTCAATTGTCTATAATGCATACTATCCGACTCCTTGATAAATTAAATCCTAGAGGAGTACTAGCAAATATGAGATCAATTTTGCATGGAAGGCATACAGAATTATAAAAACTGAGTAACATATAATTGGATGCTATGCTCCAGCATCATAGTCATCTCTGGTCCTACCACCCTCCCTTTTTCTTTCCTATTAAATGAGAACATAAGCTCATTTCAGATGTCACTGTCTGAGAAGACGTTCAGCATGAGACATCAATTTCCACATTAATGTAATTGCTTGTACTGTTTACAGAGCTATATCAAATATTATTACAGCAACAAATGAAGTTGTTGTATGTTTGTGAAATACAGAAAGTTGTTTAATCAGATAATGCTACTTTGGGTAGCTTTCAGAATGAGAAGAGGCGGATTGATTGAGTGGGTTTGGGGATAGTAATTGCCCCTCTCTTTATCAGGGAGAGGTGCCTCCCGCTTTTAAAGAGACAGTAGTGCATCCACTCCTGAAGAGGACCTCCCTGAACTCAGAGGTATGAAACAACTATTAGATTATTGGAGGGTTGGAGGGTTGGAGGGCTATATGGCCGTGTTCTAGCAACATATTCTTCTGTATCTGTGGCTGGCATCTTCAGACTATTAGATTTTTGCTAGTTCAACAGTTCTTTTAGGGCAAGCTACTCAGGTGAGTGTTGGCTGGGCAAATTCAGACATTCTAAGAGGAAACAGATTGTCTCAATTCATTTTGGTCTTGTTTCAAAACCAGTTCTGTCATATGGAAAGAGGAGCTGCTGATTTATAGGGCAGGTCCCTGAACTATTATGCTGTGGGATGCTACATGGCTCCACCCTGTCCATCAAGTTATTTAATATCTTTGTGAAGCTTCTGGGTGAGGTCACTAGGAATTTGGGTGTTGGCTGCCATCAGTTCTATTTGTCCACGTTGTTTGTCAGCTGGGAATGTCAGCTGCTGGACCAGTTTTTGAATTCTGCAATGGGTTGGATGCTTATGTTAAGAATGATGCACTGTGGGTGGAAAGTTCCAGATCTTGGCATTGGATCAGCAAGTCCCTCCCCTGAGGGATCACTGTGTAGATTGAAAGATTCAACTTTTGTCACTGGAAGGCTATGGTGGCTTGGCTTGGAGTGCCTAGCAATAACTTCAAATGTGTCTGCTAGCTATAGACTTTCCAGACATGGCATAACCTGACTACAGTACTTCATGCAATGGTATCTTTCCATTTGCAATACTGCACTGCACTCTACCCAGGCTGCACCTGAAGCCAACTCAGAAGCTGAAGCCAGTACTAAACACAGTAGCTAGATAGGTAGACAGAACAGAGTGAAGTAATCATAAATGCTGGCTTTAATGAAATTGTATTAGATGCCAATATTATTTCACTAAATTAAAGCTGGTTGTGATATCATTTACAGCTCTAAGTAGCTTGGAACCTCAATATTCGAAAGAACTGGATAAGAGTTTTCAAGGATTTCGGGCTGCTAGACAGCCTGTCCTCTGGCCCCTCATTATTTGAGGCAATATACGGTGTAAGGCTGTGAGACAGGGTCTTCTCTGCTATGGCACCTATTGGCAGAATGTACTTACCTTAGAAACCCAAATGGTAGTGCTATTGCCTTGTTTCCGGGACCCAAACCAAAATATGTCTTTTTATTTTAACCTTTGAGGTCTAACAATTCCACCCAAATCTCTATACAATTACACAGCTTATGTTGTTTTACCTTGTTTTATGTTGTTAGATTGCTTTTAATCTATTTCAATGAAATTATTATAGTTTAAATTGTGTGTGTGTGTGTGTGTGTATATATATACTTATATATCATCTTGCAATCCTATGGTATAGGGATAGCTATACCATAGGATAAATTTGTTATTAATATTGCATCAAGTAAGTGTTAACATAGGCACCAATTTGTGTCTAGAAAATTTTGTCTCAGGTTTTCTGCCATTTGTGTAATAGTCAGTTCCTCATTACTATTCATTCATTCATTCTAGTTTCTCAGGAAACCAAGGAACTGACCAGACCTGAAAAACAGGAAGACGACATCCAACAGTGTTCATGTCTAGTTTGTTTCCCCATTTCAGGTCAACAATGGTTATGACAGAGCTTCCAGCACAGCAGTAGGAAGGACATCAGAAAACCAGTCCAAACCATTAAATTTACTGGGGTTTTCACCTCAGATGGTAATGATATGTAACAATAAACTAACTTGAAGAGAAATGCTGGATAAAAATTCTTGTCATCCCATAGATTTGTAACAAAGAAGTTTTGAAAACAAACTGAAAGTACGCCATTCTCCTTGCCTCTGAACCCAGCTGAAGAGACTAGAAATGGCCCTGATTTTCCCATTACCACTGAGGTAGGGTAGAGCTACATTTTGAAAGGCACAAACATAAACTAAACTTCACTTCCCCTACTAAGTTAAATATTTATGAAAACAAGATTGACATATGACCATAAGATGCTTTGTAATTATTTCTTTATACAACATCATCTTTTTCTTAATTAAGGTAAACAAAAAACTCTGATGGTCCAATGAAGAAACATCTATACTATATAGTAGATCCCATCCAATTCACATATTTAAAAGGACCCTTCAAACCCTCCCAGATGATGAGGAGCAATTATGTCACAAGGGGGTTGAGACTCCTCCTTCCCAAATTCTCATTTTGAAGGAAGTCCATTTAGGTTTTAAGACAGTTTGGAAGGATGTGACAAAACTGCTGAATGTTCTTCCTACAGGTTATGAGGAACTTTTTAATGTAAAAAAAAATGTGGAGTGGTAATAAGGAAGTCCTCTGAGGTCCAATGGAGGAGTGTGTGCCTTTCAGAACTACAGAAGTAGTCCTTTTAATGTCAGTTGATTAGAAGATCATATTGAGTAAATGTGATCTTTTCTAGATTACCAAACAGATTTTAGAGACTGATTAAATATAGAAATTGATATATTCTGATTTCCCTTTTTCCATTTTGTATCAAAATATATGGAAAACCATAATGAATACACAGGTTAGGCATCCTTATTTAAAATTCCAAAAGTCAAAATCCAAATTTATGTGTATGGCTGGCTGAGATAGTGACATTTTTGGTATTTGATAAATCAATGTATATACACGTTTTTGTGTACAAAATTATTTAAAATATTGTATAAAATATTCCCTTCAGGCTATATGTGTAAGGTGTATACATGCATTTTGTATTACATTTGGGACTAATGTTCAAAATATCTTATTATATATATGCAAGTCTGAAAAAAATCCAAAACACTTCTGGTCTCAAGCATTTAAGATAAGGGTAGGTACTCAATCTGTATAAAATGCATTATAAGGCACAGATAGAAAGGTACAAACTTACTATTGAGAGCCATAATGTTGTCTGTTCCCGGATGATGAAAATTTATACCCATACGACCTAAAATAGAAAAAGAACATTCTGTCATCAGGCTTTATATAAATTAGGCTATTCTTCAATATTAAATTTTCCAACTTAATAAAATAGTGATGAGACGAATTAAAAGTGTTCTTTCTACAGCTGTGATAAACACACATAACTATGATAGTTTGCTGAAGATAAAACAAGCATCTTGAAAACAGAACAAGGGAATAATAGAATAACCTTGAAAACACTTCCAATCTCCTTTTATTAATTTATTAAAACTTAATAAAATTTCATGTGTATACTTGTCAGATTTTAATTTTTGAAACAATCGCAGACAATACATTTTAATTTTTCAATTATAGCAAGTAACAAATGTCTTATGTAAAATCTTGAGCCCTGAACAAGAAAATGCGAATTTCCCCCTATCACGAGCACTTCAAGGGGGGAACTCTTAAGAAGAATCCTACAGAGATGTTTGACTACTATATATTGCAATGTTTCCTCATAAATTCCAATTCTATCAATCTCCTGGAAGAATGTGGAAAATTTTACTCAATGTTTGCTTAACTGACTGCAGACATCAGAAATAGAAATAAAAACATTCACCATGATCCTCAACAGAACATGGTATGCATCCCATCCAGAGATCAGCTCAAGGAAAGCGTCTGCAATTTACAGTGATCACATTTTGATTCACTAATGGTTGTGTATACATTTAAAAAAAAACACTACAGCTCTTTGAAATGAAGCATAGTCCTAACAGAGTGAACAATGAGTCAGAAAAGTCTTGTTTTATTTGGTGTGATGGGAGATGTGATAATGAATTAACCTGTTTTACAGGGTGGCTTCAATCATTCAAACAGGTGTTTATTGTCTATATGAAATGCTATGAACACTACAATGCACTCCTCATGCTCACAAACTTAAACTCCATCATTCCTTTCTATCAGCCAAGCTGAATAGAGCTGGTGGGAACTGAAGTATAATAAACTTTGAAGTTCCACAAGTTTGCCTAATAATTTTAGGTACACTTATTTACAAGCCTGAGCAATTCAAACCATCTTGCAGAACAAACATTGGATGGGGCCCCACCAAACACCTGCTTTTGCCTTGTGATGGAACCCAGTCACTTCGAAAGCAGAATCAGGCAACTGGCATGCTTCCCACTGCAAATGCGAATATACTGTACATTTGAATCCGCAATGGGTTGAATCAATGAGCCATGCATTTTTCTCTGTGTTAAATATGGTTGGAGGAGCAGGCGGAATACAGATATTCACAGGTTTTCCACTTTCACAGGTGTCCTGTGCCCTTAAACCCTGCCAAAGTTGAGAGATGACTGTATTATTTGATTTTATACTTTCTAACTAAATTTGAATCCAGCATGATTGCACGTATCTCAACTAATTCAAAATCTGTGATTAATATTAGTGCTCTACTAAAATAAAACATTTTCCATGTTTATTTATTTATTTATTTATTTATTTATTTATTTATATACAGTATTTATATTCCGCCCTTCTCACCCCGCAGGGGACTCAGGGCAGATACGATGTACGTATACATGGCAAACATTCAATGCCATAGACACACAACATATATAGACAAACAGTCTATATATGCTATATTCTAGGCACAGGGGAAGAGAAATTCACATTAGAAATCCCAAACCTCTTAAGATGGTTACAGATTTCACCTCAAAGACATCCTGATATAATTAAACTTGGGGTTCTATATCTCTGCGGTACAAGCATGGAAACAGAAATGCTTTCACAATGTACAAAACATGCTGAAATCTGTGCTTTCAACTCCCTGCAGGATGTTTGAATGAAAATCAAAGCACAATCATGCTTTAAATAACTAGAGATTGATATCTTCAACTGGCAGACCAGATTCTTTGCAATCAGTATGCGATGATACAAAAGTTGCTACACAGTAGTATTACCAGTTAACACAGATGTCAGATGAGACAGTCTAGGCTCCTTGGTTAAATAATTTGGGGGTTATCAGGCCCCTCAAAAAAAACATAACAATTGCCTTTTGCTTCTAGGACGGACTGTGCAAAAGATTGTGGAAGACTTCGCCAAATGCAAGGGCAAACTCCCTTTTTCAGATAGGAATAAGCCAAATATCAGAGAAGGAAACAGCCTGGAAATCCTAAACTGTAGTAATGACCACAAAAGAGTCCCACACAATACAAAAACATCCGTTGAAACAGTTATTAGCAAAATGATTTCAGTGAGAGATTCGCTTCGAAAGCAGAATCTCTCAGAATGGACTTCCAGCCATTTTATTATATGGCTAATTACAATTTACAAAGTAGACATGCTATCAATAATACCTCTAAAGATCTTTTCACTCTTTTCCTTTGCTAATGCTAGAACTCTGCTATTTATCTATATGTAAAAATAGAAACAAGTGTGTGACATCTGGTGTGTGTGTGTGTGTGTGTTCATGTTCATTCAATCACCGTGCCAGGTGCTGCCTGCATGACATTTTGTCACCTGCCTTTGGCCTTCTATTTTTAAGTTGCTCTTGACAACTAGCTTACTAGAAAAATAAAATAATACCACCTTGTTAGAACAGATAAATACACATGTGAATTACAGTACTAAAAGGATTTCATGATAGCTTTTAAAGACTTTATGATCAATCTTAAACTCTGTCAGTGAAGAAAGTAAGACTTCCATTTGGAAGTCACTCACAAATAATAATAATAATTTTAGCAAAATCTCTACACTGCATAAAATCAGAATCCTTACAGTTTTACCATTTTACAAGAACTTCAGTTCTTCAGTCATATAATCTAAAATATTTTGAATATTTGTATCATTTACATCATTTATTTAGCTTACAAATTTTGATTGTGGAGTGATACAATTTTGATGTTGAATTAACTTCTTTATTTCAGAAATTGTGTTCTGAGCTCAAGACTCATTTTGACCTCATTTCTAGTTCCTTGAATAAACATTACTTCTAGTATCTCTCCTGGAAACTTCTCAGATTGTATTATTGAAGAAATATCCATAATAGTTGTTTTTATTACAATTACAAAATTATATCTAATTCATATATTCAGGAAATGAATAAGCATGGAGCTTATTCCTCTCATTCACAGAAAGGACAGATTTCAAACTTGTAGAACCTGTTTGTTTGTTTATTTATTTATTTATTTACACTATTTCTATCCCGCCCATATCAGCCCGAAGGCGACTCAGGGCGGCATACAAAATCGGCACAATTCGATGCCATATATAAAATACATGCATACATGATAAAAAGCAAAAAATACATGAGCAAAAAAGAAACATTACAGTACATTTAGAGACAAAAAAGTGAATAATAAAAATTTAAAAAACTATATCCTCTTGTTCAATTCCTCATCCATTCCATCGTCTTAACCGTTCCTGGGTCATTTTCCGATTCAAGTTTGTCTGTTTATCCTGAGGTTCCGAATGCTTGCTCGAAGAGCCAAGTTTTCACTCTTTTTTTGAAAGGTCAGGAGGGAGGGGGCTGATCTAATATCCCTAAGGCAGGGAGTTCCACAGCCGAGGGGCCGCCACAGAGAAGGCCCTGTCTCTCGTCCCCACCAAACCTGCTTGTGAAGCAGGCGGGATCGAGAGCAGGGCCTCCTCCGACGATCTCAAGTTCCTGGTGGGTTCATAGGAAGAGATACATTCGGATAGATAAGCTGGGCCGGAACCGAATCCATCAGTCAGTCAGAAGCTAGTACAAATGACAAAGAACCATAGAATTCTGAGTCCAGGAATTTCTTCTGAGTACCAGAACTGAATAAAGGTCGCTATCTTGCCACACTACAGAAGTTGTGAGAAATCCACCCTATTCTACTGCAAACCAGACACCAATCAAGAGCTTCTGTTCTGAGATTTTTAAAAAATAATTGTTTATAACATTGGAAACTTAAATAAATCACAGGCCATTTGTCAGGGGTGATTTGAATGCAATATTTCTGCTTCTTGGCAGGGGGTTGGACTGGATGGCCCAAGAGGTCTCTTCCAACTCTTTGATTCTATGATTCTATGATTCTATGATTCTACAGCAGTGCTCTCAGTACTTCCATGAAGTCCTGTCTCATAACATATTACAGCAATGCGCTCTAAGTGGAGTTGCCTTCAAAGACTGTTTGGAAGCTACATACTGCAGCCATGTTGTTAACTAGGGCGTCACACAGGGTGCATATAACTCCCCTATTGCGGCAACTCCACTGGCTACCTATTAGCTACCGAGCATGATTCAAAGTGCTGGCTTTAACCTATAATGTCTTAAATGGCTCCAGTCCAACATATCTGTCTGAACGTATCTCCCTCTATTAACCAATTCATAGATTAAAATTTTCTGTAGAGGTCCTGCTCTCAGCCCCACTGGTCTCACGGTTGTGGCTGAAAGGGATGACGGACAGGGCCTTCTTGGTGGTGGTCTCATGGCTGTGGAACTCCCTCCCGAATGAGATCAGGTCAGACCCATCCCTCCTGACCTTTAGAAGACAACTAAAGACTCGGCTGTGGAACCAAGCATCAGGCACATCATAGGAATATTTAAAATTAAAGTGAAAGTCGAAAGTGCATTAACCCAGGACTGTTTACAGACAATGCCTATGTCTTTGTGTGATATGTGATGTTATTTTATGTGTTTAAAAAAGGTTTAATGTTTTATCAGAGAAGAGTCAATTTTGATGTTTTATACTGGTTTTTTTATCAATGGCGTTGAATTGTTGCCAACACAAAAAAATTCTACGTGAATAACTATTTCCCCCAGAGAAATCTCAATACTAATATAATGTCTAGGTCTGGACCATGTTTCATTACTTCAGAGTAGTAAAATAAGTACAACAAACAAATTATTTTATAAATAGTAACCCAGCATGCTGTAGTGGATTGAGTTTGGATTAAGATTCTGGAGACTAGAATTCGAGTTTGGAGACTAGAATTCGAGTTTGGAGACTAGAATTCGAGTTCCTGCTCAGCCATGGAAATTCACTGGGTGACTTTGAGGAAGTCACACTCTCAGAGGAAAGCAAAAGTAAATCCTCTCTGAACAAATGTTGCCAATAAATTCCAGGTTTACTATAGAGTTGCCATAAAATTGAAATACTTAGAAGTAAGATCACAACAGAAGTTTCTAATTGTGCTTGACACTAAGAGTAAATTTTAGTGTGTGTGTGTGTTGCAACAATTTATCTTACTTTCCACTTGTGTTCACATTCCTCAAAGCCTAGATGCAGGAACATAATTCAAAGTTTAGATTAGTGCCAATGGAAAACCCACCAGTTTCAAAAATAATCCAGCAAACTTTTTATTCAAAACCTATAGATGATGTTTCATAAACACATTTTTTGCCAAGCCTCTACAGCGTACTTAAGACAACCATCTTCGACAAATTCCTATCTATATTCATGTCTAGCTTCAGAACCAAATAGCTTTATATGCTGGAACATGGAAAGGCGGACTGAATCCTGTTTGTTTTGCTAGAATGTTGGACAGTATAAGATACCATCCATAATGACATGTTTGATCAACATGGGACTTGAAGCCATTCTGTTATAATCTTATTTGGCTTAATGCAACTAGAAAGGACTATATATGTTTAGCTCCTTAGCCACTGGCCTGTGAGATGCCTCTGGGTTCTGTTTTGTGCTCATGCTGCTTCACATTGAAGTGAAATCAATAAATATGTCATATAAAATGTTGAGGTTTTCTTTCTTCATTATGTGAATTGTATCCATCTGTCTTTTTTTGCCCCCTGAAGCCAAGGAGGCTGCAGAAATCAAAAGTTGTTTCTGGATTTAGTGTTAGTTATAGATCAGTGGTTCTCAACCTGTGGGTCCCCAGGTGTTTTGGCCTACAATTCCCAGAAATCCCAGCCAGTTTACCAGCTGTTAGCATTTCTGGGAGTTGAAGGCCAAAACATCTGGAGACCCACAGGTTGAGAACAACTGTTCTATTTGGTTTTGTTTTGGTTTTATTTTATTGCATTATGTTTTAACTCTGTGCTCTCTGGGCTTGTCCTTTTGTAAGCCGCCCTGAGTCTCTTTGGGGAGATGGAGGCAGGGTATCAAAATAAAGTTGTTATATTATTATTATCATCATCATCATCATCATCTTCCAAGAGAGAGAGGTTGGTAAGTAGGCAAACAAAGCTTTTGCTGGAGCAGCATCTTCCCTTTCCAATGACTTTGGTCTCCTGTTTATTGTTCTTCAGACAGTTGGTAACACAGTTTCACAAAGTTTTTATCAGCTCTCAAATTTTTATTAACTTCTGGTTTTAATGGGGAAACGTGTGCTTGATGTATTTTAATATACCAGTATTTATTGATTTCATTTGAAAGTCATTCAGTGACTGGGCAAGGGCAATCCAAAATTATTCTGAACAGGTAAATGAGTTCAGGAAGATATTAATTGCTTCTTGAGATTTCATCAACTTCTGTTTTGAAAGGAAAAAAAATATATATTCTGCTTATTAATTTCAAGAAAAATTGGTAACCAAAAAAACTGAAAGATGCCACTCTTTCTTAAAAAAATAAATATGCATAAGCAAAGGTTTTTTTTTAAAAAAAACCCCTTAATATGAACATTGTGTTTTAATAACACAGTGACCTCTTCTTTTTTTACTTTTTCAGCAGGCAGCCCCAGTGGTACTGAGCCAAAAAGACTGTAGCAACGAACTATGTAATTCCAAGCACGTGACCTCAGCTGACTGGATTTGGGTTGGAGACTTTATGCATTCCTACAAAGACTAAATGTATTTCACTTAACTGTTTCTTTACCACAATGTTCTTCAGCTGCTGGCTGAAATAATGTAGAAAAGTCTTAAGAATAAAACTACACATATTAAAAATAAGAAAAACAAGACACAAAGTTATAAAGGTTCACCAGAACTTTCCATAAGAATTTTTTTTGAAGAACACCTTATTCGCCTTTTGTGTGTTTGTGTCAATCTACTATTTTCATAGGGCTTTCTAGCAAAGGACATCCATAGGGATATCAAGGTGCTTGTCTATAAAGCTATTGTCCTTCCAACCCTGCTATATGCCTGCGAAACGTGGACTGTCTACAGACGTCACATGCAACTCCTGGAACTCCTGGAACAATTCCATCAGCACTGCCTCCGGAAAATCTTGCAAATCTCTTGGGAAGACAAGCAGACAAATGTCAGCGTACTGGAAGAAGCAAAGACCGCCAACATTGAAGCGATGGTCCTCCGCCATCAACTCCGCTGGACCGGCTACGTTGTCCGGATGCCCGACCACCGTCTCCCAAAGCAGTTGCTCTACTCTGAACTCAAGAATGGAAAACGGAATGTTGTTGGACAGGAAAAGAGATTTAAAGATGGGCTCAAAGCCAACCTTAAAATCTCTGGCATAGACACTGAGAACTGGGAAGTCCTGGCCCTTGAGCGCTCCAGCTGGAGGTCAGCTGTGACCAGCAGTGCTGCAGAATTTGAAGAGGCATGAATGGAGGGTGAAAGAAAGAAACGTGCCAGAAGGAAGGCGCATCAAGCCAACCCCAACCGAGACCCCCTTCCACCTGGACACCAATGCCCTCACTGTGGGAGAAGATGCAGGTCAAGAATAGGGCTCCTCAGCCACCTACGGATCCACAAGAATACTGATCATGGAAGACTATCCTACTCATCCAACGAGGATTTGCATAAGTGAAGTGAAGTCTAGAAATGGAATACTCAGAGGTGGTTTTGGCAGTTTCTTTCTCTGAAATAAAGTCTATGACACGTGTTATTCATTTGTAGTCTCCCATCTAATGAAAGTTGCTCCTGCTTAGCTTTCAAGATAAGATGGGATCTAGTACCTTTAGGACATTTAGGTCCTTGGTATTCAGCTTTTACATGATTTCATCAGACATACTCATTTTTAGGCAGTGGCATTGCAAAAACCGAGGATACATAAACAAAATACAGACACTCTTTTGCACTAATAAATGTACTGAAGATACCAGCTTCAAGGAGTAATATTACTTTTTTTTGTGCCAGGAGCGACTTGAGAAACCGCAAGTCGCTTCTGGTGTGAGATAATTGGCTGTTTGAAAGGACATTGCCCAGGGGATACCCGGATGTTTTACAATCCTGTAGGAGTCTTCTCTCTTGTCACTGCATGGGAAGCTGGAGCTGACAGGAATTCATCCCACTCCTCGGATTCGAACTGCTGGCTTTTCAGTCAGCAGTCCTGCTGGCACAAGGGTTTAACCCATTGTGCCACTGGAGCTCCAGTAATATTACTCATTATCTGTAGAGCCTTGCAAAGAATCATATAAATTAGGGCTTTACCTCCAGCTGCAGGTAAAATTTAAACTGCTTGGAATCAGCGCATTTCAAGCCTTGATTTTTAAAGGCCCATGCTGACTGGAAACATTATTGAAAATTCAACATGTTTTATTTATCTGCATTAAACATATTTTGCATAAAGAGTCTAAATGTGAAACTAGGTAATAAAAACTAGATACATTTGGCTGCTTCTAGAAGCAGTACTTTTGAATTTTCTTTTCCATGGCAGCATATAGTGAGTGGATATACATAATTTGGGAGATTTTTATTTGTCGTGTCAGGGCAACCAGTCAATTATATTACATGTGGGAGATGGAATACATAGTCACAATTAGGAACTAGAAACTTAATTCCAAGAATTGCGAGGAAAGGCCAGAGAAATACCAAGTATGTATTACAACCTACCAGGAACACTGGAAAGAGTATGTATGAAACATACTTTGTTTCTTGACCTAGGAAATAGTGGCCTATCATACTGGAACCTTCTGACTGAATTACTGACATGCATTACAAATGTATCTGCCTTAGAAACTTCTGTAATTTAAAATCTTAGAAAACTATATATTTTTAATCTGTTGTTTATATTGCTAGTTCCTTTCTCTGTATTAGATTTTAATTTTAGGTTTATTTTAAATTTATTCTGGAATAAATTTTGACAAAAGGCAGCATAAATAAATAATTTACAAGGCTCAATCAATCAATTTGGTCAAGAATTTCAATTTGGTAAATAATTTACAAGGTTCAATCAATCAATTTGGTCAAGAATTTCAAAAGACCGAAAAACAGCTCAACTCTCCAAAGTAATGGCATTCAATACTATGTGTATTTTTGTGAACTTTACATAAAGTAATGAGTCTTAAGAAACAGAAAATAAATAAAAATGGTTTGGGTTGCCATACGCACCCATGAACAAAACAAGGCAATATCAAATGTTATTTTTTATTTTTTTAAATCTTAGTTAAAAAATCGGTCTGGAATCCTGTTTGAGCAGTATGTTTTCATAAAAATAATTGTGCAAAAAGTTGGTGTCTCTGAAGTTGTATAAATGCAGTGTTTAGTGTAACCAACTACTTGTAAACACACACACAGCTTTTGTTCTTATGTTTTACTTCTGAATTGGGAGTTTAGCAACTATTCCCCAATGGATGAGCTATAGACCACAGTATCCACTGCATAATCAATAGTACAACTGTGGGATCCAGACTAAATACATAGCTATTTATACAATATTACAAATATTGAACCAGCATGCCGAGCAATACAAGTTTGCAGCTGTAATTATGTAGAAGGAATTATAGTTCAATGTAGTGCAAGCATAGAGTCCTAACAAATTTAAGATCTCTTCCTTATGATTGCTCACTACAATTCCTACGGTTTTGTGTGAAGTGTCTTTTCATGTACGTTGAATTACTCTCCCCACTACATAGTTTTCAGGGGTAAAAATTTTGTATGTAGGATCATGCCTTATTTCTGCTAGGACCTTTACCAGAATATGTTTCAAAGGGGAAATAATTTGGTTTGGCCTGATTGACCTTGCTAAATGCTTAAAGTTTGTGTAGGGTAGATGGGAAAAGACGTGGATTAGATTACTGGAAGTACTCTTGACTAAGCAAGAAGTAGGCGGGATATGACAAGAGCTCCCTGCCACTGAAAGGGCAAATAATTTGAGCACATATGTGTATATGAGCCAGGAAGGAAGATTATCAAGGGTTGAAATGTTCCTTTCTTTGCTTTACTTGTCTTTGGGACCAAGCTTACTTATACTTTTAGCAGTTCAGTCATCGACAGACATTATTCTAAAAACTATACCTTGTGATACATGTAAATATAATTTATAAACAGTGTCCAATGAGGGGTCAGGGAGCACTTGAGGATACTGTCTTGCTGATAAGAGATCAGAAACCCCTTATCTGGATTAGCTTATTTTAGAGCTCCTTCTGAATGGCTATACATCTGCTATTTTACTATCAAAGTAAAACTTGGAAATTATTTGTGGCAGCTTTCTCTCTAATCTAATTTTATCATTTCCTTTCCATTCCAGTATCCTTTGCATTACTTGAAAATAGACTCAACAGAATCCTCTTGTTTCTTCAGGGGAAAAAGGCAACTGCAGAAGAGTAAAAAAAAAAAAAAGGAAAAAAAGAGGGCTCTCTCATTAGATTCAAAACTTGGGGGGGGGGGGTTAATAGTCTGAATCCTATATAACACTCACAGAGTGTAATGCCCATGAGTGTCCTTACATAGGATTACTCTTCTCTCTCCCACTTTACCCCAACCTCTACTCAAGGCAACTTCTCTACACTTGCCCACACACCTATTCAGTCTACAGCAGACGGAAACACATGCCTAGGCAGCATCTGGCAACACTACAACTGGAAAAATGCTGCTTGCCTGAATCTTCAGCAAGTGTGCTAAAAATCTTTGTGAGAGGCAAGTGGTCTCTCAAAGCTGTAGAATAGCAATCTGCACCAAATGTTGGGAAAGCATTAATTTCTTGCAAAATTATTTGGTGGGGAGAGGCCTAAATAAAAGAATAAAACCAGTTCAAGTCTAGTTCAAGGAGGAATTGGTGCAAAGAAGTTGTAACAGTGCCCTGTGATAAGCTGACATGTTATTTAAAACATCATATTGGCTCTGAAGTAAGTCTTCCAAATCTGCATATTTGCCAAAGGTTAAGTACCCTAAATAAACCTATCCATTCATGTCTTACTTGCATAGTCTATTTCATTTTTCTGGAAACGAAATTAGTGAGACAAGCATTCTATAGCTACACTGGGCAATCACTAAGCAAGCTGACCAAATTTATTAAGTATGTCCTGTTCATAAACCAGAACAATAATCAACTCTCATAAAATTCCAACTGGACTTTCTCAAAATGCCAACATAGTACAACATACCTTGTTGAGAGTGCCTTACTGTTGCTTAAGACATGTTTGATAGGTCAACAAATACTTAAGCACTCTTATTTACTTACCTCCCCCCCCCCACCAACTACACTACATCGAAAATCTACATTACATTTCCATTTTTAAAAGAGGAAAGCAACTATGACATCTAAAGACATTACAATATTTGAAGAAAAATTAGAAAAGGATTTGCTTATTTTAAAATTTATTATTCACCCTTCAGCTCAAAGTAATTCCCTGAAAGATACAAAATAAAAAACAAAAAATCACAGCAAACAGAAATGATCATATTAAAATAAGAGAAAACTATATTTTAAAGCAAAGCAAAATTAATTTTAAAATGAAGGGTAGGTTTCCATTTTTTACCTAAAACTTAGCAAAATAGAGCCACTCTAGAGGTGTACATGTATACCAGACTGGAGGAATATTCCTGTGTATATTTACAGCAGCATTTAATTATTTTGTAACCCCTTAGTATTTCTTCAAACATGTAATTCAGATAGGTATTTCCATGCCCAGTGAGGAGTATTAATACACAAATGCCTACTAACTGTGGCATGCTAGCTGAAAGCTGCCTCAAAGATTCGACACTTAGACATAAAAGTCAAATCACTTAGTTCTTTTTAGATCTACAGGGGTGAACAGTTCATTCCACCTTTGCAGACATTAAGAGACAAATCACGCTTTACAGTCTTCAGTAGCAATACCAAGGATATTTCAACTGTAATCTGATTATATGCTCTAACTCTGACTTTCCTCTTTCTTAGTATCCCCATTTTGAAGCAGCACAAATGAGATATGTTTATTGCTACAGTGAGGCCTAGATCTAGGTTTAAAATCACATTGTGCACACAATTTTCTTCTGAAAGAACCCAAATAACATTACCGTAGCAAATATATCAGAAAGTCACATATTGGTTTTTAAAATATGAATGAAGCATGTAGATTAGCTCTAAAATAATCTAAGTTCACATGGTCCCACCTAGGTGGCTGTTTTTAAGAAAACAGGCAAGACTTTAGTTGGAAACATTTGAGTTTTAGTTGGGCACATACAATAGAAAGTTCCTCTAACTAGCCTGGCACTTGTATCCATTTGCATGGCCAACTAAACCACTGGCCAAAATGAGATTACTGCCTCAGGTGTCATAAATTCGAAGAAAACAATGGCAGCTTTCAAAGTGTATCTTGAACCTTCTGCCCATTCTCTTCTCTTGGAAAACAGAATGGTAAATTCATTATGTTATGCCCTCAGTTACAAAGGAGGAACCTGTTCTGTTGCTAAAGTAAGATTTGTCCTTTTGCTATTTCACCATAATCATATTTTCCAAGGAAGTTAACAGATTTATCATTCTATTATGTGATTCCCTCCCTCTGTTCTTTTCAAAAAAAGAAAAATCAAGAGTCCTTTGATTAACAAGCACCATAATTCCCTAGATTGTTTCAAATTCTAGCCAACCACCTGGCTGTATTTTCAAGATAGTGTTTAATTTTATGCTTGAACCTCCTACAACGTAACCTTTAAAAGATTGATTCAGTAATATTTTCTAAAGAAGATGGTCAGCTTTGAAGAGAAATTCATGATCATAGTAATATAGCTAAGACAACAAATATTATAGGAAACAAATATACATACCCATCTTAGCTACTTAATCTCAATTATACAAGCTACCCAATTAAACAAAGCAATGAGCCCATTCAGTAGGGCTTTATATGAGGATCTATTCCAACAATTTAACTGGTAAACACGAGGCAGAAAGCAAGATTTCTTTGACTATTCTCAGGACCAGTTCCCTGTCCAACCCTTAAATTTCCTGCAAAACATGTCTTTTGATATGACTTCATATGCATCCTGCAGGATCCATGTCTTTTGTTTAATCTTTACTCAGAGCTGGTGATGGCTCACCACTCATTATATGCTTCTGGGCAATCATATCACAGATGTCCCTAGACCCCAAATATCCTGTCCTTTGTCCAATACTACCAACTTTGCAATGTATTTGATCCCCAAAAGCAATTATTTTTTAGCACAAGATGTATTCAAAGTGGATTTGTGAAAATATTTAACATAGGATTTTACTGATCTATGTCCTCAAAGTTAAATAATTACTGGAGGCTACACAGTGCATTTAACTAAAGACTAAGGAGATTGATATGGTAGTAGACACTAGTATGAATTATTAAACTAAAAGCTGTCCAAACTACTCAGTCATATGGTTTATGATGAGTGCTAGAAGTAGTTTAATCTTAATAGCTGGAGCTGAAAGAACAGTCTGGTCTGCTCAGCTGAAGAGATCATCAATATTTCATTACAACCACGAAGTAAGTCATTAAAAAAAGTAATTTTTCTCTCCCCCAATTCCCAGCCATTTGAGGTTTGCTTCTTGCATCCACACTAACAGCACAGTAATTTTGGATAGATTTTAAAACAATCTGAAAACATTAAAATAACTATATATATTTTATATATTTTATTTCAAAATAGAACAAAATATCTGGCTTCTCAGTTCTATCTTTGATTGGAAAAAATAGTAAAAAAAAACCCAGAACATTTTGTAAGAGAAATGTCCTTTGCAGAAATCATGACTTAATATCTAGTTGCATAATTATTCACACTGCATACTTACTTTTCACCTCAGTTAACTGAGGTTATTAAGCCTAGAGCAGCATCAAATATTTAGCAATTTGTTTACTAGCAAAAATGTATAACACTTAAATGTTTTATCAGCAAAAGGCTGTTTTCTTTTAAAGCGAGTATGAACATATGAATATTCCTAACCTGTAAAATGATTCCTCCACATTATATCAGCGAAACTCATTGGTGGGCCACTGGGAGGGTAGTGTTTACCTTTAAGAGGCTCATGATCAGTCCTTATCATATCCATTAATGAGTTTTCCAAAGAATGCAAGTTAAAAGTATCATAGGGCCGATTCCGGTCCTAGGAAAAAGCAAAAAATAAAAGGACTGTTACAAAGGCATCACTAAATCATGCAAACACTTATTAACAATTATTGTACTCATCACAAATTCCTATAAAATTGGCAAAAGATAAAAAATGTGGGTTGGTTATAAGACCTGCAGATAAATCTTGAGAGCATCAGAACAAGCAAAGAGCAAATTAAGGTTTTCCAGTTTCTCCAGAAATGCAGTGTATTGTGGCTAGAGCGAACAGTACAATAAATATACAATGTTATTATGACAGCTGAATTAGGAAAGTGATTCCAAAAACACACAGAGCAACAGGTTAATGGTTGGATTAAGATTAGAATGCATGTCTCTTTTCTATCTACAGGGAACTTGATCACTGATTGCCTATTTTTCATATCCAACGTTTACACATAGTCCTTCTGTTACTGCCCCCCCCCCCCCCCCCCCCCCGCCCGTACATTATGTGCACATGCATGCGGGAACAGAGACATACATTGAAAAATTGACACATTGTGCAATAAAAAGCAAGAAATAACAAGATATACTGCAGTTACTCAAATTTACAGAGATCAAGAATAAGGTAAGAAGAGTATTAAAGCTCATGTTCATAAAACTTTATGTGAGAAGATATGTGCAAGGATTTCATTCCCCCCCCCCCCCACCCGAGTTTTCATGCAGAGCAATGGTTCTCAACCTGTGGGTCCCCAGATGTTTAGCCTTCATCTCTCAGAAATCCTAACAGCTGATAAAATGGCTGGGATTTCTGGGAGTTGTAGGCCAAAACACCTGGGGATTCACAGGTTGAGAACCACTGATGTAGAGGCTCTTCTTATCTTCAAAACTAATGGGGAAGGACACATTAGGGGACAGTACTTAATAGTTTTTAGGATCAAATTACAATTAAATTTTATTTTAATCCCACTGCTGTTCACATAAGTTAAACAGAAGCTAAATCTTCTACAAAAATAGATCTTCAGTTAAGGTGAGCAAACAGTAGCTGGGGATAGAGAAGCCTAGGGAAAAATCAGCCTACCCAAGGAACAACATACCCTTAAAACATTCACATTTGCACCCAAGGAAAGATTCTGCACTTTCTGCTTGCAAAAATAAAGCAATTATTCTGACACAAAACCCTTGGGCATAGAAGATTGTGCAAACAATTTGAGAGTGGATAAAAGCAGTGAAGCACAACAGAAGACTAAGCAGCATGCGGCAGCCTCTTGAAATCCTTGCCAGTTTCAGTTTATTTTTTTAGTGCACAAAGAATCAATTATTAATCCCTGCCTGAGAGCCTTTAACACTTTAAACCAGTTAAAATTAAGAGTCAAAATGCAGGTCTCTTTGCTATGTAAATCCTGGTGTTTTTGAACTGTTCTTTTCCCATCAGGGCTGTGTTTGTGAAAGACTGAGCTATATATATTTAGACCAACACAAAAGAGCAGTCTTACATCATAATTCAAAACACATCAATGTGAATTAAATCATGTTCATTTCAGAGGAATCAGCTTCAAAAAGTATCCAAGCTGCTAGTCTAATATTCTATTGATTGTTGTTCAAATAAGATCAGATACACAGAAAAATGGTAGTATTATACCAGGAGGAAGAACAGAATAGAAAGACCAAGCAAGGAAAGGTAGAATCACAAAAAATAGCAGCACCTAAGACAATTTGCTTGCACAGTACGTTGATAGACATTTTGATCTAATCATTAAGATGGTTGCAAAGGTTTTCTCCTGTATACCAATTATGACAATCAGCATCCACACCCTTCTGCCAGAACTCAAGAGTACATTGGATTATCCTATTATAGCATCACTTCAACATATGTTAAACTGATTGTGTACAACTGTTTCAGTGTTGTTGGTAGTTTAATGGGAATTTTTATTTATTTCTAAATGAAACTCAGCATTGTACCTTGTATGAAAAGTGGTTCATGTATTGTTTCACAAACCTACTGAAAGTGTGTCATTATTAGGCCTGTTTCAGTGAGACAATGCAGAACACTGCAACGTATCTCCATCTTCTGAAATGAGTGTTCCTGCTCAGAGTTGAAGCCACCAGGCCATTCTACTTCTCTTGTTTTCTGTTTCTTTTTTTTTTTTAATCGACATTCTGTAGCAACTGAACAAGCTGATCCTGATCTACTACTGGGTCTCTGTTCTGTGTATTTTGGTGCACATCAGTTTCCTTCTTGTTTCTCGGTGTTCTGTTTTTCCTCCATGTCTCTTATCATACAGCACCAGTAGAAGGAATGACTGCACAAAGTGAGAAGAATCTGTGATGTAAGAGCTTATCTAGGCCTATATTGCAAATTAATGGTGACAGGGAGATTTAAGCTAAAGTCTTGCTTTACAGTACTATCATTTGGATAATATGCATCACAAACTCTCACTTGTACAGGATTAGATTTCAGTGGCTCTCTTTCCTGCTTCCCATGCTACTTCACAATGCTAACAATACAATATCCATTCTATGAAATGTTGAATTGTAGTGATTTATAGTACTGAAATGGAATGGCAGATAATCACATTTAAATGTCTTTCCTCTTCTAACAAATACATCTGAAATACTGTATATACTCGAGTATAAGTTTTTCAGCCCTTTTTTTAGGCTGAAAAAGTCCCGCTCGGCTTATATTCGAGTCAAGGTTATTTATTATTTTACCCTGTTAGAAATACATAATAAATGTATTGTTTTTGTTGTTACGTTGATCATTCTACTTTATTATTGTTTTTATTATATTTATTATTTTACTCTATTATTACTGTTATTATTACATTTCCATTATTTAACTCTATTATTATTATTATTATTATTAGTAGTATTACATTTATTATTTTATTCTATTTTTATTGGAAGGATATGCAAGCACATTTACATTGAAGAAGGTTAGAATAATGTTTTAATCAGAGTTCCACAGTCTAATCTTAAATTATAGTTTTATGTAAATATTCAAAACATTTAGCCTACTGATGCCTCAATTAATGTAATTGTATTGTATCTATTTTTATTTTGAAATTTACCAGTTGCTGCTGCATTACCTACCCTCTGCTTATACTCGAGTCAGTATGTTTTCCCTGTTTTTTGTGGTAAAATTTGGTGCCTCGGCTTATATTCAGGTCGGATTATACTCGAGTATATACGTTTGTTTTTTTAAGACGGGGAAGAATTTCAACTATGCTCAACACTTCCCTCAAGGTAATAATATCTCTGATGGCTTTTTCAAATGAATTAATAAAAAACAAAGACATACATTTTATATTGCTTTAGCATCTTCTCATTCAAAATAATAATAATTTCATTCATATGACAGTTTCCTGGCAACAAGAACTTCAAACATTTTTTTATGGAAATAGAACATCCAGTAATGCAATAAATCATAACAAGGATGAGAAATGAACCACAAAAGCAACTTCATAACATCAGGAATGGGCAAATACCAGTGTATGTAACTTACCACTGCAAGAAAGCAAGCATACTAAGAAGATGCAGCCTAACTCGAGTATTCTGTCCATCTCAACCTTGTCTTCACTCCTACCTCTCCCATGAACAACTAATCTGCCTTTGGCAAAAATGATTGGCAGAAGATGCCAAAGAAGAATGAAATCTTCTCACTGGGCCTCTCGCTTTTGGGGAAATTATACTCAGAATGGTATTTCCTGCCAGGAAAATAGAAATTTGTCATCCAGCCTCATGTTTTCCTGGTAGGAAAAGGCACTCAGTATGTTATTTGCTGGTAGATCAGCAGATCCCTTCTCCGCACAATCAATTTTCTTCTAATTGGAGTAGTGGGATGAGAAAGTAGCTGATGAAGGGCTGGAATTTATACCCTTCAAGCAAGAGGTGATGTGATCAGTAGCCCCCTCTAGTTTTCTGTTAAATCTGAACTTAAAACTCATAGGACACACATCTTTTCACAGCAAATACAATGTGACTTGCTCATTTCTACATTTAAATAGGTGCTTTTTGCTGGTTCATTGTGAATCTATAAACAGCTTCTTATGATCAGTCTAAAGCAGTGGTTCCCAACCTTTGGGCCTCCAGATGTTTTGGACTTCAACTCCCAGAAATCCCAGCTAGTTTACCAACTGTTAGGAACTGTGGAAGCTGAAGTCCAAAACACCTGGAGGCCCAAAGGTTGGGAACCACTGGTCTAAAATAATCTAACCCAACATTTTGTAAGCCAGTCAGAGAACTCTAGGAAGGGGTTCTTAACCAGGGGAACCCTTTGGGGGTCCATGGAAAGATTTCAGGGGCTATGTGAGCTTGTACTTTAAAAGAATTAACTTACCGGTATTATCTTTATTTTCCCTGATCTCTATCTGAAATTTGGCATTTCCTTCACATATGACCTATGCTATAAATTACAGTATTCGTTTCAAATCACAATACTGTTGTTGCATAGCTCGAAAAATTGCTTATGCCTATCCATACTTTGAAATTACAGTAGTTGTTAGATCTGACACTGAATTCACATATGATCACAGTCCTGCTGTGTAAAAACTATTGTGCGACATAGTTTGCCTACTATCTGACAACACAAAAAGGTAGCAAAGAGAAGATGATCTCCCAAACAGTTTCTTTGATCTTTTGAAGTAGAGGAGCACTATTTAAATTGTGAGAAAGTTGAAAAATGTAATTTTGAAAAATCCTAACAATTAAATTAAAGACATGCTGATGCTGGGTGTCATAAAATTGTCTACCATAACATTCTGAGAAGGGATCCATACTTTCCAATTAATTGACAAAGAGGTCCATGGAGCAAAAAGTTAAGAACCCCCTCTTGAGGCAATCTCACAGTTGATATGAAAAATTTGCATTCCTCGATCTTTTTGAGCAACATCCAGCACTCATCTACCCTTTCTGCAAATTTATTCATGGTCACACTGCCTCAGCAATGAGGGACTTAAAATAGGAAATAAAAAGGAAATCATACACTACTTACTGAGATGTAACAATGTGAGATTTAAACCAGTTTGGAATTTCCTATTCCATTAAACTTTTCAAATGCTAAATATGTTTCTGGTCACCACATCTTGTGGCAGTCAACCAAGTGTTGCAAAAATCACATCAAAAAATGAAGAAATCCTGCCTGTTAGCTCTGATGATTTTGACCATAAATATTAAGTACACAATGGGAAAGTACTATAAGCATACAGTTTCTTTTAACTTTAAAGAATAACAGCATTTTGAGTTTTATTGTTGGATATTTGTGCCGTAGACACGCTGTACATGATCCACGCTGTACATGTAATTTAAAGGGATGCAGAAAGAGAGAGGGGGGCATACCCATTATACCAGATGGAGGCAAATAAAACAGATAATATTTATCACAGTTGTGGGCTTTCCTTTGCAGGGCATGAAATAGAAAGAGGAGGGGTCTTGCGTAGGCTCTAGCCAGTCCTCTAATTTTTAAGCCTCTGACAAGATCCTTCTCTTTCTCAACAAACACTCTCCATGGCCCTTCTAGTTTCTCTGTAGGGGCCCAGGGTTTCCAGCACTTAAACTCTAATAACACTTCAATTCTGGTACACATTTTACATAATTTTGTAATGTTGCTGGCCTACTTTGAAAACCTATCTTTTGCTATGCCCTTATTATGAGAAACACACAGCCACAGAAATCGACAGCTGAGGAAACTGGCTCACTTAACACAGCATTTCAAAGATAAATGCCATTTATTTCTGCTAGCGATAAAAATGTATTATGGATTACATTTCCCTTTTGGTCAGACAAAAAGCGGAAGTCATTATTCTTACTTTTATGACCACAGACTGCAAATTATCTATAGACATTTTTACAGATGATAGAGCACTTACTGGTGGAATTTAAAGTACAGTTTTATTTGTTTAGTACCAGATAAAAATCTATTCACACGTTATAATTATGCATCCATTTTTAAAAGCTACTAAGCATTTTATATTCTGTTGACTAAATCTGAACAAAATTATGCTTGGACATTAGCAATTAAGCAACAGTTGCATTAAAGATGACCAACACTTAAAACCAATAGACAAATTACACAAAATTCCTCCAATCTGCACATTCTTGGTCTATGAAGTGATCATATATTCCTGGTCAATGAAATTCATTTTAAAAAAAATGAATACCGGCCCATGCTTAATCTGCTGTAGCAGTATATTTCACAATTCATACAATTATGCTGCAATCATAGTAAAGGCAGGAAGTCACTGAGCAGCATATTAATGAGCTGTCAATGGCTCCTTCTACCAAATGTGGTGTGTTATACTGTGAAAAATACCATAATCAGAAAGGCAAAATGTGGCTAAGGTGAGACATGATTTATTACCTCAATAGGGTTCAGCCGCAGCCACTACCACAGGAGTTATATACCTAAAATACCAAACTAGCTGTGATAACAGCTACATTCTCTGTGCTTTTCAGCACTTTTACTCCTATTTTAAGTGCTTCTGTTGTATGGAACAATATGGTATCAAACTGTAAATACTGAGTTTCTCCGTTAAACTTCAGATTCTGTAAACATAAACTGCCTTTTTTCTTTGCAGCTTGGTTATACAAATGCCTTAATGATCACTGCAGTTCGGAAACGGAGTAGTACTGCGAAAATTGATTCAGTTGAACCAGCCCTTCAAATACATTTCCAGTTAAATAAATATTGAATTGCTTTGTAGTAGTTAGAAACAGCCTGCCCCATGAGAATTTTTTTTCTAAGAACAGCAATACAATAGAGCTCTATTTCAAACAGGAGAAGCTAATTAAGACTTTTTCCTTAATCTAAGAGCAGAATGTAGGCCACTTTCTGCTAGCAATTTTGCTTACATTTTATTTTAATGGTCACCTGCTAGAGCATCTAAAGACCTCTAATACCTCAGATTCAATATGTTAATTTTGTCCTATTTAGTAGCAACCTCCAAATCCTCTGCATTCCAATGAGCTACAAAAATTATCAAAAATCCCCAAAGTAAAGAAATAGAAAAAAATAATGGAAGAAGAGCTATTAGCATATATTTAAGTGATGGAAAACACAGTTTTCTCTATTCCGTGTAAATAGTGAGCTATGCTTATTTACCATGTGAACCTGCAAGTAAAAGAAGACATGCTGAATTTAACTAGATTTCCATTCAATCTATTAGATACATTTATAAGTATACACAGGCCTATGTCCTGAAATGGTATAATTTAAAGTACAGTATGGTACAGTACTTTAGTAGGTAACAAAATTTGCAGTTCAGAAGGAGACGGACAGCTGGAGGTGGAGAGCAGCTGCAGCTGCCAGGACTAAGGAGCAGACCCTTCTCACTTTGATTAAAGCAGCAATTGTTTTCAGTAATGTCTTTAGGGGAGAAGCAAAATGAGAAAATTATTTATGGTGTTACTTCTATATTGCTTTTACATCTATCTTGTATTTAAAACTTAAAGATTAGCATCCAAATGTTGAAATACACTTAAGCAGCACAAGCAGACAAGTCCTGCAATTATTCTAGCACAAACACCTAGCTCAATACTTGGAATTATTTCTACAGTGCAAATTTATCAAATTCCATCTGTAGTGTATTGTACTGTTGTTTAACACTCTCTCACACATACATACAGGTATACCTCAGTCACCAATGCCATTCTTTTTCTAGACAATACTCCTTTAACAGAAACTTCGGTACCAGAAACAGAAGTAACATGAAAAGTATGGCGAGCAGTTCAACAAGTTTCTGAAAACATTTTATCGAGAAGTAAAACATATTCTAGTAATCCATTAATAAGCCAGAAAAAAAAATGTTTGAATATTTTAAGGATCATTTGTAAGATTTTTCCAAGATGCATCCAGGGATATTTTTTTTCTTTCACTAATCTTTATTTCTTTGTGATTTTCAATTTGGTAGCCAACTTTTCTTTACATTTCTTTACATGCTCAAAAACTAGAGCTGATAAGGAAATTTGGGATCGTTTTTGGAATCAAATTTACCAAGATTTATATTTGTGGCACCAAAATGTGTGTTGGCCAATGTAATAGAACTAGATCTACTGGTATTTTGAAAAAATGTGACATTTGTAACTTCACATTGAATTTTGGTACAAATACCAAAATCACTGTTATGTTTAGAGCCCCTGGTGGCGCAGTGGGTTAAACCCCTGTGCCGGCAGGACTGAAGACCAACAGGTCGCAGGTTCGAATCTGAGGAGAGGCGGATGAGCTCCCTCTATCAGCTCCAGCTCCTAATACGGGGACATGAGAGAAGCCTCCCACAAGGATGATAAAAACATCAAATCATCCAGGCGCCCCCTAGGCAACATCCTTGCAGATGGCCAATTCTCTCACACCAGAAGCGACTTGCAGTTTCTCAAGTCGCTCCTGACACAACAAAAAAAAACCAACCTGTTATGTTTAGGAGAGGAAAGATTACTGTCTTGTAATGGACAAAATTGACCAACAGGAGACTCATGTTCCAATCTTTTTTCAACCACAAAGTTATGTCACAATTTTAGAAGTGTGACCAACTTCACTAACTGACTACAGCTGTAAAGCAATTTGTACTTCTCAAAAGTACAACAGAAATTAAAACCAAGCATAAGATTTCATCTCAATATCAAAGTAACAAGTCACATCATTCAGTATTTTCATAAACATTTACCTACAATGGCAGCTAATTAACAGGTTTGCAGAATATTTATTATTTATTTATTTATTTAAAACTTTTATATCCTGATCCTCTCACCTCCATAGAGGGATTCAGACCGGTTTACAGCAAGGATTTAATGCTACTAATACAAGTGAAAACATCATACAACAATACAAGATTAAAATACATATAGATAAAATACATATATACCAAATCGCCAAGGTAAAATTATGTTCAACTCAGTCTGCATATGTAGTCACTCACAACTTATTTGGAATGGATTATTAACTAATTTAAATATACTGGAGTTATGACATGTGCATGTATAGGAATTGAGAGAAAATATTAAATCGGTAAAATAAAATATGAAATATAAAAGTTAAAGTTTCATCAGGGCTCCCACAAGCCTTTTACATTTGTTTATTAATTCATGGTACAGTAATTATACTGACTGTCCAAAACTATAGTTCTCTACGTAGCCCACAATGGCTATATGATAAAATAGATAATTAAAGCATTGTAAAAACAATTGAAAAGTAAAATTTTAAGGAGAGACGGTCAAAAGCAAACACAGACTATAATTAATAATGTATATTATAGAGATGAAAATACAGATTATAAAATCCTAGAATACTAAAATGATCTTCATTTGGTATTCTAAAAGATATAGGAACATAGAAAAAGGCATTACACTAAGGCACACAATTGACCTCTGTCAGCACTACTGTCAACTGTGAATGTTAGTGGCTCTCCCATGTTCAGATAGGATTCTTTGGTCTACCTGGAAATTTCTGCTTTTACCCAATGGTCCAAGTACTAGACAGATCCTCTCTGCCTAGTTTCCAGAATCTAACAAGATCAGGAGAGTTCAAGGTATGGTAGTTTGTTCATCTTTTTAAAAAACTACTGGAGTCGATCTGCAATACTATGCTGGTGGTTAACTAATGAGAAGACCATCTCACTAGGGGGAAAACTTGGATCAAGTGGGGAACCTAGATCAAGTTCCTTGAAAAGAATGTTCAGATTGGTTTGGATATAAATAAACAAATAATCCAAAATTTTAGGACACCTGATCCTACACTATCTAAGTAAGGCTTTAAAGGTTAAAGGGCCAAGAAAAAGACTGTTGACAAAGCATCCTAATAAACCTATGGTCTTATTTTGTTACAACTTTTTTTCTGGGTCACTTTTAAATGTGCCCTCATCTATAGCACACTAAAATAATCTAGATGCTGAGGGTTGGGGGATGGTTACCAAAGTATGGATAAACAAGGCCAAGATCTTTCTGTTTGCCTGTCTTTATAGTTGGGCCATAAGCCAAGCTAATAAATGGTACTTTGTGTTACTAAGCACTTGCTGAATGAGCATTAGACTGAGAACCTAAACATTTGATATCAGATAAACAATAGGGGTCTCCCAGATGTTTTTGGATCAGCATTCGTATCTGCCCTAAGCAGCATTACCAATGCATATCTAATCCTTCTACCATCGACTGAACATCCACTCACTTGAATGGACAAACCACTCAGCAGTAGTCAGCCATCTTCAAAGAACTGCTTCTGAATTGAACTATACCCGTTTAGTCCATCACTATGCACAAACACTGATTGAGCCTTGTCTATATCTGGAAAAGATAGTACATTCGAATTATCTAAATGGATTGTGCCACCTGTATGCTGGACACAGTCAGTTTCCACATGAAATGGTCTCTCAACACCAAAAACCTAATCGACCCTTGAATACTATTCTTAACACATATCATCACACAGGGTTAGAAATGCAGTTTCTGTCTCAAGGCCAGGCTCGGAGTACAGTTGAAATGGAATCAGGAAAATCAGCTTTCTCCAATAATGATTAGAAATGTGCAGCCAGTGGTCAATCAAGTGCTTCCCCCAGAAAGTAATTGCTAGCCACTAGTCTATAGCTGTTGGGTTCTTCCTGATCCAAACTAAGTTTCACCCAGAGTTGTCAAATTGGTCCTTCAAAAGAATTCATCATCAACACAATCTCTTTGAAAGGTACTTACAATCTCTTGAACGTAATAGGACATCTCTTTTCAGTTAGATTTTTTAAAACTATACAATTACATTATAGCAGAGTGAAAAGCAAAATCACCAAAACAACAAGACACCATTAATAAATACAGTCGGACAAAACTAACCATCAGTTGTTCTTTGATTAACATTTAAGTTCAGTCCTTCAGATACTTAAAAATTGTGAAATCAGATATTAATTCTGTAGCATAGTGTGTCTGTGAAAAATAAAGCAAACACACAGAATTCATCTCTTTTCTCAATTTTACCTTTAGCAATTTTTGCAGTCAATGAGAGCCAGTGTAGAATAGTAGTTTTAGCACTGGAATATGACTCTAGAGACTGGAATTCAAATCCCTGCTCAGCCATGAAAATTTACTGGGTGACCTTGGCAAGTCGTATTTCCCGACCCTCAGCAGAAGTCAAAGGCAAACTGCCTGTGATAGATTTGCCTTAGTAGAAACAACTTGAAGGCACACAATGGCAAAACATTTCTTCAATTATATTTACTACTTTCCTCCATTCCTGGGACATTCCAATTGCAGATTAACATTGTCTATTTTCCACAATCTCTCCAAAACATGGCTTAATATTATGGTAATAATGAGATAGTTCAATGTAATGACATCTGTATATTATCTTTTCAAATGTTAGCAGAAATTGGTCTAAAAGGCTAGCTTGTCCAAATTCCCTTCCATAACTATTAGATTTTTTAAATCCCCGAATCAGTGTCCTACAAGGATTCAACTACATACTTATTGTTTTCTGCTGTCACCAAAATGTCATAAATGTCTAGACATTAAGTCTTCAGTTTCAATGTTCAATATAGTACAAAGTACTTCAAACTTTGTCATTGCTTCAGGAGGCCCCTGTGTTTTTAACCAGTTTTTAGCAATCCTCTTGAGTTTCAAAATGCCAAGCTAATTTGCATTACCTCTTCTCTGCTGGATTTAATGAGCCATTACAAGCAAAGGTCAAGCATGGAGGTGATCAGCCAGGCTAACATGCAACGTGTCCACATGCTCGGGTTTCAATAGCTATATTAATTCAACAGAAATAGACCAGAAAGGTCTCTAATCATATCCACTTGTGATACCACATACAGTAAGCCCAAATCACAACAGATGCAAGGGACCTAATTCACTCGCATGAGCTTGTAAATGAATTATGGCATGCTACTAAGGATCCTAACACATACATACACACAGACACAGACACACACACACACACACACACACACACACACTGCAGGCCAGATTGAAGAGCATACCACACCATTGTGGGACAATGAATGGACAACACAGAAAGAAGAAATATTTCTTTGACTTCACCACCATGACTCCATCACATAGGGCTTACAATAGTCTCTATCACTTGTTCACTTGGGTCAGGTGTAGAATATACTGTAGAGCTTCATGGTCTCTGCTCAGTGGGGAGGAAATTGGCATTAGTGAACATCGCGTTCTCTTTATTTCAGAAATTGGTCAGAGCTTTAATAGATGCACCAGCTATACCAGATGGAAAATTCCACAGACCCCTGAAGAACCTACCAGGTCTATAAGGGCAGATATCTGTAATAGATCCCTCACCACACTTGCTTCAGGGTGAAACCACTGGAAGCATAGAGCTCTTTGAATGTTTACAGAGACATCATGAATATTCCCAATGGGCCAGATGTAATATTGTTCTCTCTGCTTCTGTCCTCTCTATTTTCCAAATCACTGCTAACATTGTCTGATTTTCTCTGATGTCACAATAGGCTTATCCAAGTGTCACTGTCTCTTTGACTGCCGTTGATTTAGTTGGTCTTGTATCAAAGAATGTGTGTTCCATCTGATATGAAATTAAACTAAAGCAATACGCCATGGTCTTTGAATAATGCTATGAGAAAGCTGTTTAAACTATCTGAACGTCATTTACTACTTATAATAGGTACATTGATTTTGTAGTTTAAGGCATCCATAGAAATATATAAAATATTAGGCATTGGATACAGAGTAAGTCATTACTGTAAGTCTAAGGTATGTGTATGTAAACACTGCATAGGCAAAGAGGTTTTTCAATGATATTGTAAAAAGAAAAAAAATCACACCGCCCCTTGTCTATGATTCAACATACATCAACTCTATTTGCTGAAAACAGCCTGAATCATGTTTTGCTTCACTGCAGGTTATCTATGAGACATAACCTTGTTCAGATACAACAAGAAACTATGGATTGTCATAAGGGCAAAGGTGTGCAATGAAGGCTGGGATCACATTTCACCCTGCATTCTCCTATGGCAGTGTTTCTCAACCTGGGGGTTGGGACCCCGGGGGGGGGTCATGAGGGGGTATCAGAAGGGTTGCCAAAGACCATCAGAAAACACAGTATTTTCTATTGGTCATGGGGGTTCTGTGACAGTTGGGAGCTCACCCTGACTCGTGACTTCAAACTGTTGACCCTTTGGTCAATAACCTTTCCTGCAACTAGTGGCTTTAACCACTGTGCTACGGCAGCCTCAATAGGAAAACTAGACCTCCTCCCACTCTCTGCAGCCCTCTGGGACAGTTTTGGGGGGTCCATAAAAGACTATAATGGGAAGAGGGGAACCTGTGAAAGTTTGTTCCCACTTTAGTCCACTAAAGAGCATCCTTTGAGCAGATTTCCTTTGAGGGTGTTTCTGAAGATCAAGCAAATCTGATATTTCTAGTAAAGCAGTGTTTATCAACCTGGGGGTCGGGACACTTGGAGGCAAGGGGGTGTCAGAGGAGCCTTCAAAGACCATCAGAAAACACAGTATTTTCTGTTGGTCATGGGGGTTCTGTGTGGGAAGTTTGGCCCAATTTTATCATTGGTGATGTACAGAATGCTCTTTGATTGTAGATGAATTATTAATCCCAGCAACTACAACTCACAAATGTCAAGGTCTATTTCCCCCAAACTCCACCAGTCTTCAAATTTGGGCATATGCTCTCTGGATGTAGGTAAAACCACAACTTCAAGACGCAAGGGCAATGCCCACCAAACCTTCCAGTATTTTCTGTTGGTCATGAGAGTTCTGTGTGCCAAGTTTGGTTCAATTCCATTGTTGTAGGAGTTCAGAATGCTCTTTGATTGTAGGTTAACTATAAATCCCAGCAACTACAACTCTGAAATGAAACAATCAACCCCCTCCCCTCCAGAACCCACCAGTATTCAGGTATCTGTGCCAACTTTGGTCCAGTGAATGAAAGTACATTCTGCATATCAGATATTTACATTACAATCCATAACAGTAGCGAAATGACAGTTATGAAGTAGCAATGGAAATAATTTTATGGTTGGGGTCACCACAACATGGGGAACTGTATTAAGGGGTCATGGCATTAGGAAGTTGAGAAACACTGTCCTAGGGGGTAGCACCACCAAAATCACATCCAGTTTCTATTTTAGATTTTTGGAGGGATGGTATTATGGGGGAAGCCTTAAGTCTCCTCAAATTTTGGAATGTATGGGGTTGGGGTGCACATATCCTGTATCTTCTACACACTCTTCATCAAACAACATAGAATACTACTGTACTTGTGGGCCCCTTAATTCTCCATATGTTCAATGTAGATGTAAAAAGACGACACTTTTCTTTTAAAAAAGAGTAGTAAATTTTATCCACATCAAAAGAAACAGTTAAACTTAGTTTAGTACATGAAATCAACCAGGAGTTGGTAAACTGATGCCCGCCAAATGTTTTGAACTGTAAGTCCCATCAGGCACACCCAGTATGATTAATTATCTGGGTATGTAGGGACTGCAACTCAAAACTTTTGGAGGGACCAAATTGCCAGCCCCTAAAAATTGAATCAGAGTTTGGAAATTAGTTTGGAAATATTGACAAGAATTTGAAAATTATATAAACAGTTAGTAAAAGGAAAAGAATTGCTTATGTTAGAATGCAGCTAGTAATAATATCTAATTATATTAATAAATACAGTTTTTGCTTGATCAGAAGCTTTTGCAAAATATTAGATTTTTTTTTGTGCAAACAGGTCTTTATGCATTTGTAATTACTATCTGAGTAACATATTAAAGGACCTATACCTCCTTGTTCCTACTCACATTTAGAAACCTCATTCCTCCTAGCAGATTTAGGCCAACTACTTCCTACTGCAGTTGCTGCATAACAGACAGGAGTGAGAATTAACAGTAAAAATATAGTTTTTGTATCATAGAAGCAGTGTGATCATATTCATGCTCCAAATCCACTGCAGCTGTGCATATACCCCTGCAGTAAAAGAACATCCCTGATTATAGTATTTCAGTCTCCCTATTGGAAAGCTCAGGCTCAGATTTTCAGAACTATTCTGTTAAATTTCTACAAGATGATGCTTGAAAAGATGACCACACACTTCCCTGAATATAACATGAGAATAGCTAAATAATATTTGCGCTTTTGTATAATATAAAGTCTGTGGACTGTCCTAATCTTGATTGTGAATCTCTGTGACCTAAATATCCAGTTTTCAATAATATAAATGAAATTATTTGCATTCTTTTTGCACAGCTTTCCCTGCTACAATGAAGACTTGTTGCTATTGTAGGGTTTTCTTGGCAAGATTTGATATCAGTGGGATGTCTTTCATTTCATTTGAGGATGAGAGAGTGTGACTTGCCTAAGGTCACTCAACTTTCGTGGTTAAGAAGGTATTTAAACCCTTACTCCAGAAATGTAGACTCTTTACACTCACTCTCTCTTATTCCGGATTACTTTTATTTCTCAGTAAGACAGTAACGGGGAATGAAAACAGGCAACCCTAACTATAATTCTCAGACAACTCAGAAGGAAAGGCAGGTTGACAGCATCTGTATCTGTTTCAGCTGGGCTCTGCATTCTAATACCCAGAGCTTGGAAATAACTTGTTACAATCAATGTGCTATGTGTAATTTGCCACTTTTCCCTGTAAAGAGGGAGTTGGGAAACAAATGTACACTAGAACTGCATGGCTTCAAAGGAGAACTTCACTTTTTTGTGGTATAACAATCTTTTAAAAAGTTATTTCTCCCATCAGGGGAGTAAGGCTGCTGTAAACAGTATAGGAGGAGATTCATGCTGACTCATGCTGTGCATTGCACCATAATGTCTTATATTCTGTTGCAGGTGTTGAGGAGAGTGACAAGGTAAAAGGAAAACTTAACACTATGACTACATGCAAGGAAGAGAAGCAGAGGAGGAAAACACTGTATCATAGTAGAGGTGAGTTATAGCTACTACTTATAGAATATTCATTCTTTTTTCCCCCTTTTCTACCCTGCTGCAAGTGCCACCTAAGACAGAGAGAAACTGGAAATAGGGAGATTTCTGGTCTGTACCATTTTATTCATAATAAGGCTTTATTATAATTTCATCCTTAGGCTGTCACACTTATTTATTTTATTTATTTATTTCCCACATTTCTAACCCGCCCTTCTCAACCCCTGAGGGGGGACGCAGGGCAGCTTATACCAGCAACAATTTGATGCCACAAGGTAATACAAATATTAAAAAAAATTAACGACAGTTTGAAACAGTAAATAGAACATTACGTTAAAAACACGTTAAAAACATTGTCATCAATCCATAAAGCAAATTCCAGTCTGATTCAACATCCAAAGTGCTGTTGCTGTCCAAAGGCCTAGTCCCAGAACCACAATTTAACCTTCTTTCTGAAAGAAAGGAGGGAAGACGCTGACCTGATCTCACTGGGGAGCGGGTACCACAGGTGTCGGGCCACCACTGAGAAGGCCCTGTCCCTCGTCCTCGCCTAGTGCACTTCCGAGGCTAGCGGCACCGAGAGCAGGGCCTCCCCGGATGATCTTAAAATGTGAGGCACTTTCCTCACACAAGGGCCGAAGTCACCTTTAATTTTAAAACAAAACGGAATTGTGACTACTGACATTATTTTTGGTATAATGAATGTTTGCTATTATGTGGTAAATATTGTATTTAGGTAATTAATTTTGAAACATTCAGGTGTATTTGTATTGAATTGTACACTCAGCCCTCCACAATTGCTGGGGTTAGCTGAGGCACAGGAATCCCATACAAGTGAAAAATCACAAATAACATTAGGAATGTTAGGTTCTTACAGCATAACTCTATGGCCAGTTTTCTGCTGGAAGCTGACCATAGATTGTACTGGAGGACCTAAAGATTGCTAGAGAGATTCTCTCTCAAGAAATCATCAGGTCTTCCAGTGTGACAAGAAGAAACTGACCATAGACTCCCAATGGAGGACCTAGAGATTCCCAGAGAGAATATTTAAATCAAATCTGTGGATAATCTAATCTACAAAAGTTAAACTAACAAATGTGGAGAGCTGATTGTATTGTTTAAAATATTTTTAAAGTAATTAGTAAAAATACCATATTGATCTAGAGAGAAAAGCAGGGTGCAAATCATCCAACAAGGAGGGGGGGGGATCTTGGTGTCTTGTTTTTTAAGCCCTGGAACATCATGCTGGGAGACCAGAGTTTGAATCTCTCCATGGCCATGGAATCCCACTGGGTAACTGAAAAACTCACACTCTCTGGCCTCAGAGGAAAGCAAAAGTAAAACCTCCTTTGAACAAATTCTGCTAAGAAAACCAGTGCTAGGGTTGCTATTTCAAAGTTTGAAGTAGCAATTTGTAAATAAGAAGAAAGTAATCACTAATATGTACAGGAACCATTTCTCTTTAAGACTCAAAAATAATCTAGAATCAGGTGTAAAACCTCCAGGTAACCAAATATATGAATAACATGAAATTATTCAAGGCAATACAATCCCAAAGCATCTGAAAATCTCCCAAGACTCTCTACAAATTAGTTTTAACAGACAAAATATGGCAACTGAGATTTACAGGCCCTGCTGTAAACATATTTACTCAGAAGTATTTTCTGCCACCTTCAGTGGAGCAGAGTGCTAAATTAGATTGCGTTTCCTGTTAAAGTCTACATGACAGCAAACCTCATATTTATTATTTGCTTTTACTCGAGTTTTTGTTTTTATTGTTTTTCTAAACTGGGCAACACACTCACTTTGTAAAGCAACCTTTCTTGCCTCTTATACCTTTGCCTGTTTTGCCTAATGACCATGTTAATGTCCTCTTGGAATTATATATTACAGATAAGAGAAAGAAGCAAAATTTTATTACTCTCCCTCTCCTGAGATTTGACCCTCTTGACTTTTCCATTCAGCTTGCTTTTCTGCAATTCCTACATTTTAAACTATATTTAATATTTTATATTTAGATCTATCTTAGTTCTTCTGAACAGTTCTTCCAGTTAAATGTTAAATCTGAGAGCAAATGTGGCTGTGATTTTTGATCATCCCACCAACACTAATCCCATGCAAGAGATCCCAGGCATCAATAAGAGGAATGAGATTATGTTTGTCTCCTCCTCAGTTGGTTACATGATCAACTGTTTCATGTCCCATTCATTAATTACATGAGGGACACAGATCTCTTTACTGCATCCCACAGTATATTTAGCTTTCTCTGCCAAATTATGCTGGTTCTTTACCAGACTTCAACTCCCATGATTTCATAACATTGAGCTGGTGGTGTTGAATTGCAATAATTCTACAATGCAGATGCACCCTATAAGCCATTTAAAGGGCCAATATGAATACCTCAGATGTTAGGAACAAACTATGGGCAGCACAGCACCTTCCCATCCTACTTGGCTATTCCTCAGGCATCTAGGTGTATGTGAACAGATGCAGAAAGCTAGACTTGCATACAGAATGCTCTGATAGGGCAGGATGAAGCGGAATATTTTGCAGCCTTTCTGATAAATGTGAATTCTCTAGCATCTGCATAATCAAGATGTCAGGCAAAGTAAAAACTATGATGAAATGTCATCAGCAGAAGGTGCCAGTTTAATTTGTATTTCTTTTCACAGTAGAATGGCACCATGCTGACAAGAATATCACAAGAATGAAAATGAATAGCACACAATAAAGTATGATGAGATAAGACCACTGTGAACCCCCCTGAACAATCAAAGCTATGCCAGTCCATAAGAAAAAAATCTAAAACCCATAATCAGGAAATGCCTTTTGTTAAGAGCAACAATCTTTTCCTCAGGTTTGATCAGGCATTCTTTACCATCCTAAGGAAACATGGGTGTTTTTGAGGGGTTGGAACTGTGCATGTACATTCTCAACAAATTTGTCCACAGAACTGAGAAAATGGAAGAATTTTATCCTCAAACTCCTTGCAGCTATTTTGATTAAGAATGCTGTGAGGAAAACAAGTTAAATGTTATTACTTACTTCTTAAAATATTAATATCCCACCATTTGTAACAGGAATTCAGGGCAGTGTAAAGTTAAAATAATAAACATTTTAACACAATTACAAATGAAATACTACAAAAGGGTTAAAGCAGGGTCACATGGTAAACAAGTTCAAGCAGCCTAAAAGTCTATAACAGTTTAAAACTAAGTACATGTACACTGGAAATAAAACAAACCTTTATTGAATTTCCCAAGAAAAAAAGACATATCAATACTAATCAAAAGATGGAGTGGATGAGGGATTGGAGGACATCCAACCCCAAATTGGGAAAGAAGTCGTCCAGGAATACCTGGCCGCTCTTAATGAGTTCAAGTCCCCAGGGCCAGATCAACTACACCCCAGAGTATTGAAGGAACTAGCGGAAGTCATTTCGGAACCATTGGCAACCATCTTTGAGAGTTCTTGGAGAACAGGAGAAGTTCCAGCAGATTGGAGGAGGGCCAATGTGGTCCCAATCTTCAGGAAGGGAAAAAAGGATGACCCAAACAACTACCGTCCGGTCAGCCTCACGTCAATACCGGGCAAGATTCTGGAAAAGATTGTTAAGGAAGCGGTCTGCAAACACTTAGAAACAAATGCAGTCATCGCTAATAGTCAACATGGATTTATCAAAAACAAGTCATGCCAGACTAATCTGATCTCTTTCTTTGATAGAGCTACAAGCTGGGTAGATGCGGGGAATGCCATGGATGTAGCGTACCTGGATTTCAGTAAGGCCTTCGACAAGGTCCCCCATGACCTTCTGGCAAGGAAACTAGTCCAATGTGGGCTAGGCAAAACTACGGTGAGGTGGATCTGGTTAAGTGGACGAACACAGAGAGTGCTCACTAATGCTTCCTCTTCATCTTGGAAAGAAGTGACAAGTGGATTGCCGCAGGTTCCGTCCTGGGCCCGGTCCTGTTCAACATCTTTATTAATGACTTAGATGAAGGGCTAGAAGGCATGATCATCAAGTTTGCAGACGACACCAAATTGGGAGGGATAGCCAATAGTCCAGAGGACAGGAGCAGAATTCAAAACGATCTTGACAGATTAGAGAGATGGGCCAAAACTAACAAAATGAAGTTCAACAGTGACAAATGTAAGATCCTCCACTTTGGCAGAAAAAATGAAATGCAAAGATACAGAATGGGTGACGCCTGGCTCGAGAGCAGTACGTGTGAAAAAGATCTTGGAGTCCTCGTGGACAACAAGTTAAACATGAGCCAACAATGTGATATGGCGGCAAAAAAGCCAATAGTATTTTGGCCTGCATCAATAGGAGAATAGTGTCTAGATCTAAGGAAGTAATGCTACCCCTCTATTCTGCTTTGGTTAGACCACACCTGGAATATTGTGTCCAATTCTGGGCACCACAGTTGAAGAGAGATATTGACAAGCTGGAATGTGTCCAGAGGAGGGCGACTAAAATGATCAAGGGTCTGGAGAACAAGCCCTATGAGGAGCGGCTTAAGGAGCTGGGCATGTTTAGCCTGAAGAAGAGAAGGCTGAGAGGAGATATGATAGCCATGTATAAATATGTGAGAGGAAGCCACAGGAGGAGGGAGCAAGCTTGTTTTCTGCTTCCTTGGAGACTAGGACGCGGAACAATGGCTTCAAACTACAAGAGAGGAGATTCCATCTGAACATTAGGAAGAACTTCCTGACTGTGAGAGCCGTTCAGCAGTGGAACTCTCTGCCCCAGAGTGTGGTGGAGGCTCCTTCATTGGAAGCTTTTTATCAGAGGCTGGATGGCCATTTGTCAGGGGTGATTTGAATGCAATATTCCTGCTTCTTGGCAGGGGGTTGGACTGGATGGCCCATGAGGTCTCTTCCAACTCTTTGATTCTATGATTCTATGATTCTATGATTCCAATGGAAGGGTACTCCAGAACTGGGTGCACCAGGTGAAAACATCTTCTCCTACATCCCACACTGCACTGTATTATCTCACAGGAGAATATTGTAAGCCTCCATATTCAGACAGGTGCATAAAGAAGGGAAAGTGTTCCTTCACAAACTGTTTAAGATTTAAATGTCATCACTAGTACCTTGTATTCAGTCTCATGGTGAACTGATAGACAATGCAGCTTTCTTAAGCCCAGCATCACATATTGCCTATTGAGTGCACCAGGCAGCAATCTTGCTACTGCATTTTCTACTAACTATAGTTTCAGAATTATCTTAAAGGGCAGGCCCACACAGTAAATTATAATGGTCTATCCTGGACATTCTTCTTACTGTGACTCAGCTTCAGTTGATTGATCTATCTCCCCCAGCAACACTGCTTCTTTCACTTTTATTATTGGTTCTATAGAAAAATGGGATATATAAGGCAGGTTGGTCCACCATGCCATTTCTCAAGAGAACTGGGCTTCCCACCAGCCCATCAAACTATTGTCTTGTAGGAGCTTGACTCCAAAGCAATACAAGAGGATTTCCCTTGCATGTCTTGTGGGTGAAACAGAAGCAATACCACAAGTGGGTGGAGATTAGGGAGACCTGAAGCAGCTACTCAGGCAACATCCAAAGGGTGTTTCCCCATCCCTGAGTTATGTTACACAATACACAGGAAGGGAAGGGGCTGGGGAACAGCTTGATGTTGAAGTCATAAAGCTGCATAGCCAGTTGTAGTCAAGTGTAGCAAGAGACAAACACCAACTTGTTGAGCATATATACAGAGACTCCTGAAGAAATTCAGTGTTTCTATTGCTAAAGGTATTTAAATTTTATTACTTATCCTTTGTGATCCTTTGTCCCTAGTCTTCCAATGCTCAACAAGGGAAGTGGGTTTTTTCCTGCATTCAGATCCCTCAGTATCATCTCAACTGACAATATATAAAACAGTATGTAGGTCTAACATCATCACCATTTTTCTCTTGTACCATTTTGTACATGTTTGCCTGATGAACACACCAATGAAATATTTCATAATGTATTTATGTTTCGGTGTTGGCCCAATAAGACTGTTTCTACTTTCATCTGCCCCAGAATATGTCTCCTAGTCAGGTTAGGTCCTGATAGGAGAAAATCTACCCTATATTTCCCTCTATTGCTGCAATGTGTGATTCACTTCCACATAATGCATTTGCTAATGCACAGCCCTCTCATAATTTCTGTCATTACATTCCTATATGTTGAAGATGTTTTTATTATGGCTTTGTTTGCTTGCTTATTCAGTGCCCCTGTGCAAATTATTGTGATGCAAAGAGGTTGGGCGTTATTATAACTTGTATTGGTAGGAGTTACTTCAGCAGGCCCAAACTGGTTTGGCAAACTTCTTTTCCGATACTTCCCTACTTCCCCAGGGGAATGGGAGTAGTAGTTTTGCAAGCAGGAAATGGAAATCCATCTGTCCTCAGTTTACTAACAAATCATCTAGGCTGACCCAAACAGTCCCACTGAGTATTATAAAATACATATCTGTTCAGTTGTGAATAATCACACTTTTAAAACATTCTGCAAAAAATGCACCTATGTGCTATTTCTATAACATGGCTATACTGTCTGAGACTGCTGTACGATGACAAATCAAAACACAGCTAGATCAATGTTTCTTACTTCTATTCTCATTCATCCTGACAAGTTAATATCTGTTCAAGCCTTTCCAATTATCCCCTTCTTTAATTTCTTCCCCCAAAAAACTAATTTGAAGCTAACAAAGCAATAATAATTATGCTTACTCAAAGTATGTCTCACATAGAATAAATAGCGTTTCCCTCCAAGTAAATGGGTAAGGAAAGCACCCAAAGGAGGCAAGATTAAATATATTTGCTTCAGACATGACAACTGAAATGACACATTATAATTTTCCTATCAGTGTTAGTGCAGATAAAATACAATGGTGACATGGGGACGCTAATGGGCAATACAGCAAGAGGAAAAAAACAATGAGTTCCACAAGTCCAAAACTGAAAAGAGAAGGTGAAGGAAGGGACAAGAAGGGATATCCAGGAAAGCTTTCCTGTTTCATTTCATAATAATACTACCATAAGAGTTCGGAGTAAAGCTACTCAGAATACAACTGCACTAAATGATTGAATTATATTTAGCAGAGATTACAAAGGGTCCTGAAGTGCAAAAGTGAATCTACAAATACTTACTACTTCTTACACTACTACAGTACTGCACATTTTTTACACAGATTGCACTATAATATGTAATCACAGAGTAGTAGTTATATTTGGATCAAGTACTGCTACAGTGCTGTCTCAGAATTGAAAGAAGACAGTGCAGATGATGCTTAGGTATTATCCAAGTTTAAGGTTACACTGAGGACTCCAGGAACCCAGAAATATATAAGAGCAAATTCCCCTTTTTTGAAAACATAAAAATCGAGTTATTACTTGAATTTGTTCTGAATCTTAGAAGGACCACATAGGTTCCTTTTAGACAGAGAGCTTAAAAAGTAAAAAGATATCAATGTTTTTATAACTAGAAAAATCACAAATTAATTTTGAATGGCACTTTAAGTCAAAGGCAAGTAATATCCAAAACAGATGCCATTTTTTTCTCTCACTCTTTCCCGAGCACTTAACAGGAGCTCTGTGTAACAGCAAGCCTAATTAAAAATGTGGATGTCTTGAAAGTTGTCCTCAAAATTATGCAGAGCCTTGATTCAAACTAAATAGAATACTCTTAACATTTCACAGACAAAGGCAAGGACTTTTGTGGTCAAGTATTTTTAAGATGGAAAAAATTAATAATGCAGAAAGCATACAAGCAAGGAAGGCTGCAGCAGTTTACTTTTGCCTGAATCTACTAGAAAGGCAAGTTTCACGCCCACCCCTTCTTTCACCTCACTGAGTTGGGTGCACATTACTTTTGCACTCTAAACTTAGTCTGCAGCAACCAAAGTCAGCTAAGGAGCAAGGCAAAAAGTGAGAGGATAGAGAAACTGGGAAATTGTAAAAACAGTTGGTTTGCCACTGCCAAATCAGGGCAATTGGAAAGTATGTAACTAGGGTATTGCCACATTGGAACAGATTTTTCCAGGGGGGTCTTGTCAACAAAGCACAATATACCATTGAAGGTTATAGAAATGAGAGATCTACATTTTTGAAATAAAGTTATTTTGTCATATTTCATCATATATACTCATTTGCAAGTTGATGGGAAGTTATTTGATTACTAACAAAATAAAGGGGAGACCATTTTAATGGAAAAGTGATACTGAAATGCTTAACGACAAGTCCTGTATTTTAAACTGAAACTCAGTTTCATAACTGAAGTCTGAAAAGAAAAGCAAATTCACTATAAAAATGTGGTACTATAGTGTGGGGCATATACTGAACAAAACATTATTATTTAGTTTTCAAAATAATGCAAATAACATGGGAGAGCAGATTGTGCCTTTTTACATATCTAGTATGTAATACAAACATTTTCAGTCTCTATCTTTACTACTATATTACCACCTATAATTTAAATTGGTATGTCAATACACAGTAATACCTAAATATTTTTTAGGTATTACTGCTCTTGGTATCTGCTGGGGTTTGATTTCAGGACCCCCTTGAGAATTCCAAAATTTGTTGATGCTGAAGTCCTATTAGATATACAATAGTGTTGGAAAATGGAGTCTATATATAAAATGACAAAATAAAGATTTGGTCCTTCAATTTTGTTGTTGTTGTTTTTATGGAGAGAATACTTTCAAGCAGTACATTATTTAATCTGTGGACAGATAGGAAAGACTAGAGATTTAAAATAGGTGGTATGAGCCAGCATAACTATTCTTCTGATAAAGGGCTTATCATCAGCAATGACATAGACAAGAATAAGCAGGTGAATATGTACATATGCATGCACTCATTAACAATTTGAGGGAAGTAGCAACCGTATTTACACAGTAGGTTTATTGACTGAAGTTAATTACAATACATCAAATATTAAGATTCACACTGACAATCTCATTGGCATAATTCAAAATCTCCCCCATCCCACATGATTCCTAATTTCGGACAGCTGTATTTATAGTACTACCTTGGTTTTGCTTGACAGTTTAATAATAAATTCTTTGTTTTTGTAATTTAAATCATTATTGCCTTGATTGATGACATGAGGGTTCAATACTATCCTACTGTTCTTTTCCAATGTATTAAGCTGGTCAAGTTATTTTGGACCGGCTTTGGGAGAAAGAAAGTTTCATTTGTGTGTCTTCTATTTTCTAGCAGTAAAAAACCCTCCAACATTACTACTTTTCTGCCTTTTCATGGCACTCACAATCTGCTATAACGGCCTCATACTATGTAATGGTTGAATGGGATCTTCTCAGTTGATACTCTGTTCCTAATAGAAAAAAATAAACTATGGTAAACTGCATGGAGTTAATTTTATGTTTAAATATCAGCACCATGAACAATTTTAGATCCCTTATTTTTGCATATCATGACAGCAGCTGCTAAGCAAGAAGCACAACTGCTGAATAATATCAAGGGCAATAAAGCCATAATTCTTAACATTTCACTTCATATTATTGCTTTACCACTATAATATTTTAATTGGCAATGATCAGCAATAGCTTGACAGCAGCTCACAAATATAAAATACAAGTAGTAATGCCATCATATTTTATCCTGTTCTTCTTCCTCAGGTAGCAATTGTGCCATCCTGTATTTTCACAGAACAGCTTTAGGATAGGGTGAACTGAGAGGTAGTTGAGCAGATTTGAACCCAACTTTAAGTTCCAACTATCAGGATTTAATGGCTCTTTCCATACTGAATATTGGAAATGTTCAACACTACTGGTAATAACACTGAAAAAACATGATCCAATAATTACTAAAACATATACTATTTAAAATAAATATGTATCTGATCTTATGGTTGTGTGCCTTCAGATTGTTTCTAATGTATGGCAACCCTATCACGAGGGTTTCCTGGCAAGATTTGTTCAAATAGTTTTTGCCTTTGCCTTGCCCAAGGTCATCCAGTGGATTTCTATGGAGGACCAGGAATTCGAATCCTGGCCTCTTGTCATAGTCTATGCTTAAACCACTATATTGCTCTCATCTGATTACTTTTAAATAAAGTCAGCTATGAATCATAGCCAAGATAGTATGATTGCTTTAGCTCTTTGTTTTTGCATGGTAAGCATGATTATTATCTTTAGATTGTAATATATGGACTAATACTTATATCTACTAGGTCCAGGGTAAAGAAGTAATATACTTTTTAAAAATGTAAAATATATTCTCTGCCAGACATCACCTGCCAACATGACTGAAATTTAATTCTAAGTCACAACTTTGCAATTTGTTCTCACCTTAATTTTGGAATGGTTCCCTTATAGACATAATCTAAGGAACTGAGCACTCAAATCAGAAAATGAAAAACTTTCTGGAAGGCTAGTATTTCCAGCAGTTCTCAAAAATCAGTGCAATAGAAGTTAAAGATAAACTAGTGTGGGTACATGTTTTTTCATATGTAACATTAACTTGAAAGCCAAGAATATCCTGTTAACAACTCAAGAACAGGATCCTTCCAGAAGTAACAATAGTTGCTTATCCTACAAGATAATTTCCAAACCAATGACGCTTGGTGACGTGAATCTTTTAACATAAACACAGGTAAGTAAGGTAATATTTAGCAATGGCATCTTGACATTATTTTGGATGTATGCTATCTCATATACAGATTATCTGAGGACTCTTTGCAATGAAGGTCTTGCATTCCCTAAAGAATACATTTTAGGAGCATCAAACAAACATCTGAACTGAAAAAGATAAATTATTTCATTAGCAAGGGCCACCTATTTTCTCTGTGTAAATAATAGCCTAGAATCTTGAAGTGAAATATTTTAGTGTTTCAGATACACATGGTGAGTTGCTGATGAAATGGAAGAAGTTACCGATAATGGCTACATTGCCAAAACAGAGCTGCATTGTGAACTGGCATGAACTACCACTGGTAACCATTGGTAGGAATAGCTGAAAGCTGGTATCATCACCTGTCATTAGGTATTATTATTTTGCATTTGCTCAGTCATAGATATAGTTATAACGAAATACTAGAGCTGGCAAGCTAATGAGTTCACAAAATGCTATTTTTAGAACTGCCAAATCAGTGACTTCCAGCACCAACCACGCTGACAACCAGACTAAATCTACAAAACCCAAATATTTTCAAATGACACCAAGTTGCAAAATGTGTAAAGGGGGAGGTGGGGTGGGGTAGTCAAATTCTTCATAGGAAAAATGAAAACCCATTTGGAGTTATTAGTATTAATGCAGCTCCCACTATTAGCATTATTATTATATTGCTGTACTAAAGTTCTCTTACTACTGGTTCAACTATAATGATTTCGCCCCAATAAATCTATTATAATCTAATAATTATGCCAAGATTTCTGTAGGAGGATCCTAGTGCACACTCCCCCATTCCAAATACAATGTCTTTAGGCTTTCCCAAGATATTCTGTATATAAACTATATAGTGAATCATCATCATTATCATTATTATTATTATTATTATTAACTTACTTTATTTCTACCTGCCTTTCTTGACCCCGAAGGGGACTCAAGGCAGCTTACAAATCCAGCAAAAATTCAATGCCACACAGATAAACAATAAAACACATTTCATCAAAATATAAACTATCTAAATATACAAGCAATTAAAACACATACCAATCAATCAAACAGATTAAAACCATACAAAATACCGAGTGATGATCACTACACTCTTTAAAGGTAGTTCCATGCCATCAATCTGTCATCGTCATGGTGAGAAGACATCTCAAGTAAAGATCACATCTCTTTTACATCAGCCATTTGGGTTTTGTTTTCCTCAAGAGAACATTAAATGAAAAGTTTTACAACTAATTTTCAACCATTACTTTACATTCTCCCTTCTTAAACAAAGTATTTTGAGTCTAATTATTCTTTAAAAAAATATTTGGTTTTCTTTATTGTCGAAGGCTTTCACAGCTGGAACCACTGGTCATGTTCTAGCAGCATTTTCTCCTGACATTTCACCTGCACCTGGGGCTGGCATGATCCCCTGAAGATGCCAACCACAGATGCAGGCAAAATATCAGGAGAAAATTCTGCTAGAACACAGCCATACAGCCTGGAAACCACACAACACTCCATTTAGTTTTCTGTATAAACTTCCTTGAACCAGATATATTAAGGTTTGCACATCATGCAAAGATCATCATCTATAAGGAACATTATGTAAATTAGCCTGTTCCAGTGGTTTAATGGAGAATAGTCAGATGAAGGATATATCATAAATTAACCATCTATGGTAATCTATGCAATGCTAGGTAACTAATTGACTGATACAATTTACACTATACAATACTCAGTACAATCAGTAGAAAAAGAAATGGCCAAAAAAAGTATATCTCTCTCTTTATTCCCCCTCCTTTTTAAGTCTACAGTGACTGACTGGCATAATCATACTCCTCCTCCAGCACTAGAACACCAATAGGAAATTAGCAGCTCTTCCTTTAAGCAGAATGAAGCAGCAAAATTAAGTCTTGACAACATTCTTATTTGAATGAAAGAAAACATCACTTTCAGAAAGATTACTCTGTACCAATGAATATATTTGTACTATATCCAGCCCTAATGATGTATATTATTATTTTTATTATTATGCAGATTATGGATTGTATGTAGGGAAAATCTGTGGCCAGTTCAAAAATAAACAATAAAAGTAATTTCAATTTTAAAAAGCAGTCTAATTCATATAAGTGGAAGCAAAACCTTGGGACAACACTTCCCCTCCAAGCTTTTATCTTCATAATCTGATATGGGATACAAGGACAGTGTATGTGCCAATTATTCAGTTAAGGCAGCATTTAACACCAAGATAAATTCCATTCTGCATTAAAATTTCAGAGCGTCTATTTTCCTGTTTCAGTTGTTGCAACTGATCTGCCTTGACATCTTAGATAACAAAACTAGCCAAGGACACTGGCGCTTTAAATATTTCAGGGCTTATGTAGCTAGTAAATAGGCTCCATTGCAATATGGCTGTGAAGGTCATGTCCTGTTCTATTTTTCCTCTAATGTATGAAATATACTTTATTTCTATTGTGCACAGGTACCTTCTCTGGACTTAATGTATTTCTTGCCCTTAAAAAATCTTTATTAAAGGCAACTGATACTCAGGTCAACACACACCCAAACCTCTTCCCAAATATATTCAAACCCACACCCTACACACAGTCCTATGATTACGCTTCAGCAGTTTCAGCATTTTATTTGCAGTCATGTGCCTTATTTTGCAAACAGAATCCTGTTGAACCTCATTTCTCAGCATTAATAAAGTAGAGCACTTTAAAGGAGAACAGGTTTGGCCCTTTAATTATCTTCTCCCCATTAACCAGATTCTTCAAATGTTCTTGCTTTTAGTCAGCTGTTTCATTCCAGATTTGAAGCCATGTACTTGACTATATCTAAAATACTCTTATGTTTGAGATTTTAAAAATATCACATACAGGCAGAAAAGAGGTAGAAGAAAGCATATGGTCATTACCAAGCAGCAAATATGGTTGCTGGTTTGCTACCGAGCACAATTCAAAGTGCTGGCTTTGGCCTATAAAGCCCCGAATGGCCTATAAAACCCAAATTACCTGTCCGAATACATCTCCCTCTATTAACCATCACAGAGGTCAATATCTTTGGGGAAGGCCCTGCTCTCGGTCCCACCACTTTCGCAGGCGTGACAGGTGGGGATGAGAGGCATGGCCTTCTCAGTGGTGGCCCCTTGGCTGTGGAACTCCCTCCCCTAGTGGGTTTCGATCTGCCTCGTCTCTCCTGTCATTTTGCAAACAAGTGAAAACTTGGCTTTGGGAGCAAGCATTTGCCCCAGAATAATTCTCTGTACAATACAGTTGGAATTGACCCTGGATTGATTAAAATGATTGTTTGATTATCTGGCTTGGGCTCTATGCACAATACTCATCTAATGTTTACATATGTTGTTTAATATTATTTTAAATGGTTGTTTAATTGCTTTTCATTGTTGTTGTTTGGGCATGGAATAATGCCACTCATGTAAGCTGCTCTGAGTCCCCTTCAGGGTGAGAAAGGCAGGGTATAAATCTTGTAAATGAATGAATAAATAAACATTGGTTGCCTTTAAAACAATTGTAAAGGGTAAAGAGAGGTCTAGAACAGTGTTTCTCAACCTGTGGTTCAGGACCTCAGAGGGTGGCAATGAGTGGGTTTCAGAGGGGTCGCCAAAGACCATCAGAAAACACAGTATTTTCTGTTGCTCATGGGAGTTCTGTGTGGGAAGTTTGGCCCAGTTCTATCATTGGTAGGGTTCTGAATGCTATTTGAGTGTAGGTGAACTATAAATCCCAGCAACTACTAATCCCAAATGTCAAGGTCTATTTCCCCCAAACTCCACCTGTGTTCACATTTGGGCATACTGAGTATTTGTGCCAAGTTTAGTCCAGATCCATCATTGTCTGAGTCCACAGCACTCTCTGGATGTAGGTGAACTACAATTCCAAACTCAAGGTCAATGCCCACCAAACCCTTCCAGTACCTTTTGTTGGTCATGGGAGTTCTGTATGCCAAGTTGGTTTAATCTCATGATTGGTAGAGTTCAGAATGCTCTTTGATTGTCAGTTAACTATAAATCCTACAACTCCCAAATGATGAACTCAACCCCTCCCCTCAACCCCACCAATATTCAGAGTTGGGTGTATCGGATATTTGTGCCAAATTTGGTCCAGTGAATGAAAATACATCCTACATATCAGATATTTACATTACGAATCATAACAGTAGCAAAATTACAGTTATGAAGAAGCAACGAAAATAATTTTATGATTAAGGGTCATCACTACATGAGGAACTGTATTAAGGGGTCACGCCATCAGGAAGGTTGAGAACCACTGGTCTAGAAACACAATCTAATTAATATGCACTTTGGATTTTGGACACACAGGAATCTTTCTTGCCAGAAGGAGAGCTTGAAGGGTTTCTGGAGAGTGGCCTAACTAATGTGGGCGCAAGGTGTCAACAGCCAAAATGACATTTGGTTTGACACAAAATTAAATACAAGACACATACTGACAGCCTCATCACACCAGAGCATGGATACACTTTATATCCGGTTTCTGCCTCCTACAGAATTCTGGGGTTTGTAGTTCAGTGAGGCCTAACACCTGTCTGGCTAAGCAGTTTAAAGGCCCCTCCATAAAATACAATCTCCAGAATTCTACAGGAGGTAGAAACTGGATTTAAAGTGGATCTATGCTCTAGTGCAGGGGTCCTCAAACTAAGGCCCAGGGGCTGGATACGGCCCTCCAAGGTCATTTACCTGGCCCTCACTCAGGATCAACCTAAGTCTGAAATGACTTGAAAGCACACGACAACAACAATCCTATCTCATCATCCAAAAGCAGGCCCACATTTCCCACTGAAATATTAATAATTTATATTTGTTAAAATTGTTCTTCATTTTAATTATTGTATTGTTTTAAAGTGTTTTTTGCACTACAAATAAGATATGTGCAGTGTGCATAGGAATTCATTCATATTTTTTTCAAATTATAATCTGGCCCTCCATTAGTTTGAGGCACTCTGACCTGGCCCTCTGTTTAAAAAGTTTTGTTAATGAATGGCAACCAATGATTCAACACCTTAATGTAAAGTTAAATTAAAAATGTATATAGAGGATCCTATAAGACTGTAGACAAGGAAGAAGTGGATGTAAAGTAAGAATCTATGATATCTTTCTATGTAACATTTAGATAGCAGACTGTGACCCCTTAATAGAAATATATTATGAGATAAAGGATTATAGAACATTAATAGATAGAAAGTATTGCACTATATGCAACAAACACTTGCACATGTATGTTTACTTAAATAAAATAAATAAATAAATAGAAGTTTGAGGACCCCTGCTCTAGTGTGATGAGGTCCAGAGACATCACTACCACCACCCCAACACTCAATGAAAAAAAAATTACCTGAAAAGGCAACAGATTGTTGCCATTATCCGTTCTGAAGGTGTTGTCTTCCATCCAAGATTTAGGGGTTAGGGGAGCCGCCCGTGGGAACTTCGGCGGGGCAATAACATTGCTGGAGAAGGGCTTTTTGAGGGGTGAAATGGGGTTGAGTGGAGAGGGCACCCCCACCCCCACTCCGACACCCACTCCAACCCCAACCGCCCTTCGTGGGTCCCGTCCAGCTTGCAGCCCAGCCCAAGGGTTGGAAGGTGTGCTCCAGGCTGCATTTTGATGGTTATTCCAGCTGGAAGGGGAAGAAGTGGAGGCTGAAGAGGAGGAAGGTTTGCTGGTCATGATAGGCTGATGGCTATAAGCAGCATTCCTCTGGGCAAAGGATGCCTGGTTCGGGCTGACTGGGGATCTCCTTTGCTGTTGCTGGGCTTGCTGCTGCTGTTGCTGCTGCTGCTGATGGTGCTGAGTCTGGGCTGCTAGGCCAATCTGGGGGGAGAAAGTGCCTCCAAAGACAGGGTTGACATGGTGGGGGAAATTCTGGAAAAGCATGGTCCCGTTGACCGGCGTAATCCCTTGGAAAAAGCTATCATCCACTGTGTTTGTGGTCCCAGTGGACCAGGTGCTTCCGAAGGACGGAGACAAGGAGGTGCCAGCGGTAGGTTCCTGCTGAGGCTGGTGGAAACTCAAGCCTGGCAAGATGGGGGGCTCCATCTGCATCTTCTCTTTGCTATTTTGGGCAGGAGCTGCTGAGCCAATGCTAGTCACTGGGCTGCTGTCCTCCGGTTTGGGCGTTTCTGATGTGATGGGGGTCGAAGAAGCTTCTGCTGCGTTTGGGTCTTGCTGCTGCCGCTGCTGCTGAGGCTGGGCTTTGCTTTTGTCCATCAGTAAATCATCCTGCATGGTTTGCGCAGCTGAAAAGAGAGGAAGGGAGAAGGGGGAGAGGAAAAAAAAACAACACAAAGGCAAACTGTTAACATTCATAGAGTGGCTTGAGCTAGAATCCCACTGCTAGTAAGTTGCAAGGAGAGACTAAATGTAATCCTTTTCCCCCCTCCCTCCCTCTCTTTCCCCCAGCCCTCAAAGGAGTAAGCTGTTTGAATCAGTGCCATCTAAAAATACATTCACCCTTTCCGATGCCTTGGTTGCCTTCAGTGTAAAGGAAAGATGTGCTTATAGGGCAGCAATATACGGCAATTTCGCCACGTCTCGTTCTCTGACACCGGAACTCAGAGCTCTCGCCCTGCAATGAGAAACTGATTCTGGTTCCTGTTTTTCCCTACACCCTCCTCCTCCTCCCTGTTATTTGCATACGTCAATAAATACTGCTGCGTCCTTCAGCAAGGTTAAAAAGACAGCAGCCTTTCCTCACCCCCACCCCCTTCCCTATGAATAGACTTTTAAAGGAGCCGGATGCCCGTTTGGATTAAAGCAACAAAACAGGTTCCACCAAATCGTGGAAAGCACTTCACATTCGCCCTCCCTGAACCTGGAAGAACCAAAAAAGCCTTTCCTGTAGATTACAGAAAAGGGAGGGAGGGTTGAGGCCAGGGAGGGTAATGTGTCGTTGCTCTAAAGATCCTTTTGTTTTCACACTGTTACTGCCACTTTGGCCCCCTAATTAAGCATAAATAAGGAACCCTAAACCTCTGAGGGTGCTTGCCATAGATGCAGGTGAAATGTCAGGAGAGAATGCTTCTGGAACATGGCTATACAGCCCGAAAAACCTAGTGATTCCAGCCATGAAAGCCTTCGACAATACATTAAACCCTACAGCTTGTTTCAACACAATCACCTGCAAAGCCTATTGTAGGTCTCACAACCTCTGAGGGTGCCTGCCATAGATGCAGGTGAAATGTCAGGAAAGAATGCTTCTGGAACATGGCTATACAGCCCAAAAACCTACAACAACTCAGTGATTCCAGACATTAAAGCCTTCGAAAATACATTCAACACAATCACCTGCAAAGCCTATTGTAGGTCTCACAACCTCTGAGGATGCTGCCATAGATGTAGGTGAAATGTCAGGAGAGAATGCTTCTGGAACATGGCTATACAGCCTGAAAACCTACAGCAACTCAATGATTCCAGCCATTAAAGCCTTCGACAATACTAAACCCTGCAACTTGTTTCAACACAATCACCTGCAAAGCATATTATAGGTCTCACAACCTCTGAGGATGTCTGCCATAGATGCAGCCATGAAAGCCTTCAACAATACATTAAACCCTGCAGTTTGTTTCAGCACAATTACCTACAAAGCCTATTGTAGGTCTCACAACCTCTGAGGATGCCTGCCATAGATGCAGGTGAAATGTCAGGAGATAATGCTTCTGTAACATGGCTATACAGCTTGGAAAACTCATAGCTTTGTAGGTGATTGTGTTGAAACAAGCTGTAGGGTTTAATGTACTGTCAAAGGTTTTCATGGCAGGAATCACTGGGTTGCTATAAGTTTTTCAAGCTGTATGGCCATGCTCCAGAAGCATTCTCTCCTGACATTTTGCCTGCATCTATGGCAGGCATCCTCAGAGGTTGTGAGACTCCTCAACTTCTGAGGATGCCTGCCATAGATGCAGGCGAAAGATCAGGAGAGAATGCTTCTGGAACATGGCCATGCAGCCCAAAAAACCTACAACAACCCAGTGATTCCGGCCATGAAAGCCTTCGACAATACATTAAACCCTCAGCTTGTTTCAACACAATCACCTATAAAGCCTATTGTTGGGTTGCTATAAGTTTTCCAAGCTGTATGGCCATGTTCCAGAAGCATTCTCTCCTGACGTTTTGCTCCATCTATTTATTTATAACATTTACATTCCACCCTTATCACCCTGAAGGGGACTCAGAGCGGCTTACAAGATATATATACACAATATACTATATTATTAGCACAGTACAATATCAGTGTTAAATATTACTATATTGTACTATACCATTATATTGTTATATTATTAGTAATATTACATGTAATATAAATATACAATATCTTATTATTGTTATTAGTATTATATTGCATTACATTATATTCTAAATATTATATGTATATACAATATATTATATTACATTATATCTATGCCAAGCATCTCAGAGGTTGTGGGGTCTGTTGGAAACTAGGAAAATTGGGTTTATATATCTGTGGAATGTCCAGGATGGGAGAAAGAACTCTTGTCTGTTCGAGGTAGGTGCGAATGTTGCAATAGGAAACTTTGATTAGCATTGAATAGCCTTGCAGCTTCAAAACCTGGCTGATTCCTGCCTGGGGGGAATCCTTTGTTGGGAAGTGTTAGTTGGCCCTGATTCTGTTTGGAAAGCTTTCATGGCTGGAATCACTGTGTTGTTGTGAGTTTTCCGGGCTGTATGGTCATGTTCCAGAAGCATTCTCTCCTGACGTTTCGCCTGCATCTATGGCAAGCATCCTCAGAGGTTATGAGGTCTGTTGGAAACTAGGAAAATTGGGTTATATATCTGTGGAATGACCAGGGTGGGACAAAGAACTCTTGTCTGTTGGAGCTAGATGTGAATGTTTCAACCCAGATATATAAACATTCCACAGATATATAAACCCCATTTTCCTTGTTTCCAGCAGACCTCACAACCTCTGAGTACGTCTGCCATAGGTGCAGGCGAAATGCTTCTGGAACATGCCCATATAGCCCAGAAAACTCACAACAACCTAGTGATTTCGGTCATGAAAACCTTCAACAATACGAAGCCTATTCCCACCTAGCTGCAAGAGACAAGAATTCTTTCTCCCACCCTGGACTTTCCACAGATATATAAACCCAATATCCCACTTTCCAACAGACCTAACAACCCCTGAGGATGCCTGCAGGCGAAACGTCAGGGGAGAATGCTTCTAGAACGTGGCCATACAGCCCGAAAAACCTACAACAACCCAAAGCCTATTGAGTTTAAGTCAACAGTCACTTCCTCCCACGGATGGAACCACAATGAATGGAAAGGCGCTTACTTCCGAGTAGACACGACGAGATTCGTCCTAGAGCGTCCAAAACACCACGCTTCCCTCTTGAAACTCACCAAAGGACCCATTTAACCCCCCCCCCCCGCCCCATAGGCGTCATACAGAAGTCCTTTTTAACCCCTTCTGCATATAGGATGACGATGAGAGAAATGTCAGCATCAAATCCGAGCCGAATAGGAAATCATATAAGCAGAACATTCACCAGCCTCCCCACCTGCAAGAAGGCTATCTCGAAATGATTCGATGGGAAATCAGGCCAAACAAAAAGATGCCACAGATGCAGGCGAAACGTCAGGAGAGAATGCTTCTAGAACATGTCCATGTAGCCCAAAAAACCTACAACAACCCAAAAGGCAGCCTCCTAGTAAGGCTATCCATTGCTAATCAAGGTGGTCAATTGCAGCATTTATACAGCCAGGAAAACTCACAACAACACAGTGATTCCAGCCATGAAAGCCTTCCACAGTTAGAACTTCCCAACAAAGGATTCCCCCAGGAAGGAAGCAGCCAGGCTTTGAAGCTGCAAGGCTATTCAGTGCTAATCAAAGTGTCAAATTGCAACATTCACACCTACCTCAAACAGACAAGAGTTCTTTCTCCCACCCTGGACATTCCACGGATATATAAACCCCACTTGCCTACTTTCCAACAGACTTCACAACCTCTCAGGATGCCTGCCATAGATGTGGGTGAAACGTCAGGAGAGAATGCTTCTGGAACATGGCCATACAGCCTGGAAAACTCGCAGCAACCCAGTACCGCGTCGTTCTGACAACACACCGTTTCCAAAACCAAATGTTGTATCTACTCCACCCAAAAACCTTGTAATATCACTCGGCTTTCATTTGCCATTCAACTGCATTGACAAGGGAAACCAGGACGTCAGAAGAGCAGCTGCTTGGGGAAGGGCAAGGGAGAGAAGAATGAAAGAGCTCCCTTTCTCAAGACATTCGAGCGATTCCTAAAATGTCAGGTGACAAGCACGAACAGAAAATGGACCAGCGTTAATCCACATAGGAAGAGAAAAATAATAAGCTAATTGGCTTCGTGGCTGCTCTTTTCTCACGATCCAATATGCATACATATCATGCATGGCGGAGAATACATACATAGAGTACTGAGCTCAATTCCTAATCCCAGAATGAGTAAACTACCGCATCTGTGGCACGCAGCTCTGCTGCTGCTGGAAAGGGGTGCAGAGAAGCCTTTAAAGCAGCACTGCAGTGAGACATAATATTCCAGCCTTTGTGTAGTTTTCCATTAGCTGCACTTCCAATCAAAGTCACCACCACGGTAAATATAGACAACATAAATAAGACAGGGAAACTGAACGAGGAGCCACCCGGTACATTCCTCTCCCAAACAGACCATTCAGGAAAAGCTTGATACAAACAATCATCAATATTCACATGAAAGCTACTCCTAATAATACATAAATACTACCAATACAGCAGACCAATAAATAAATACTACCAATAAAACAGATTGATAAATAAATACTATCAATATAGATCAATCAATAAATACCACCAATACAGAAGTTCAATAAATTAATACATACTTCCAATGCAGCAGATAAATAAATACTAGCAGTACAGATCAATAAATAAACACTACAAATACAGCAGATTGATAAATAAATACTACCAATACAGCAGACCAATAAATAAATACTACCAATACAGATCAATACATTAATAAATACTACCAATACAGCAGATAAATAAATACTAGCAGTACAGATCAGATCAATAAATACTACCAATACAGCAGATTGATAAATAAATACTATCAATACAGCACACCAATAAATAAATACTACCAATATAGCATAGATAAATAAATACTCTCAATATAGATCAATAAATAAATACTACCAGTACAGAAGATCAATAAATTAATAAATACTACCAATACAGCAGATAAATAAATAAATACTACCAGTACAGATCAGATCAACAAATAAATACTACCAATACAGCAGATAAATAAATACTATCAATACAGCAGACCAATAAATAAATACTACCATTACAGCAGATCGATAAATAAATATATAAATACTATCAATATAGATCAATAAATAAATACTACTAATACAGCAGATAAATAAATAAATACTACCAGTACAGATCAGACCAATAAATAAATACTACCAATACAGCAGACCAATAAATAAATACTACTAATACAGCAGAATGATAAATACATAAATACTATCAATATAGATCAATAAATAAATACTACCAATACAGCAGATAAATAAATACTATCAATACAGCAGACCAATAAATAAATACTACCAATATAGCAAATCAATCAATCAATACTACCAAATATAGCAGATCAATAAATAAATACTACCAATCAGCTGTGCTATATTGTGAAACCTTTATGAACTTCATCTTGAGACACTATCTCACATTGGTTTTTCACATTGCTTTTTACACCAAAGATTCTACTACAAATCCCACCTCTCCCAGTCAAGGTCAAGACCAAACGTTCAGTGAAGGTAGAAAAAACTGAACAGGGGGGGAGGAATAAATCAAATATTACTCTGAAAAAAATATAGTCAGCTACATATCCAGTAATATGGAGCGCTTCCTGATTCCCCCACCCCCTTTTCTCCTGGGTGTATGTATTTGTGCCAGTCTAAAGTACACTACAGGAAAAGCAAGATCCCCCTAATAATACACCTCTCTTGCATGCAGTAACCCACGTAGCCAAGGCGGAATTGCCGAGAACAGTTACCTTTTGAGTATTCTGTGTTTAAAGATCAATACAAGGAAGGGACAGTGTGTCTATTTCCTTCTTTCGGGGTTTGGTATATGACAAATAGAAATTGCTCTGGCAAGAGCACTTTGACAACTGTAAGCTCAAGGCGCATGCGCGCCCCACTGAATTGTGGGGATTGGAGTCTTTTCTTGGACAGAGGCAGGCTGGGAGAAGAGAGCTGAAACGTTTCAACGAGGGGAAGAAGAACTGGTTGCTACAAATATGCAATTATTAATGGAGGAAACCGAAGCAAAAGGGGTTTTGTTTTTGTACCTGAGCCATCTTATTTAAAACCTGAAACAAAACGTTGCGATCAGTTTGATTTCTAACTATGTGACTGGAATGCAAACAGAATAGCTACCGAGGTGAGCAAATGGAAGAGGTTTTCCTGGGTAATAGTTCTCTAACTAGAAAAACCAGAAGAGGTAACAGGAAAAGAATAGGGATATACGATCCTCCACCACAAAAGAAGGAGCAGTTCAACATTTTTCAGGCAACATTTTCCCCTCAAACTAATAATATGCACATGCAAAATGGAACAAGGTATCAGGAACCTTTCTTGAGACCTCTTCATGGTTTTTCCCCCAGAATGCAATATGAATGGGTCCCTGAATTAGTAAGCTCAACAAATATCCCACTTATACAAAAAATAGAAAAATGAATTCAGCATATAATTGTATAAACTTGTTATACTGTTCAAATTCACAGTAATCAGAAACAATATTATATGGATTTTTGTACAATCGCTCTGAGTGCTTGTACAAAAATCCATATAATATTGTTTGTGATTACTCTGAGTGATTGTACAAAAATCCATATAATATTGTTTGTGATTACTGTGAATCTGAACAGTATAACAAGTTTATACAATTATATGCTGAATTCTGTTATTTTCTATTTTTCCAGAATGCATCCAGGGAAAAAAACCTTTTCACTCCATTTGTAGCAGATTTTTTCTGTATGTTTTCTATTTTGATGGCCAAAATTATTGATGTATGCATTTTAAAAGTTTTTTAAGCAATAGTGCAGTGGGCATGCTAAGGCATTAACATATCCAACCCATCCTCTGTTCGGAAATCAACTAGCATGCCAACACCTTAAATCAAGAAATAGCTTCCTAAGATCTACAGAGATACTCACAGGAAGACCTCAGCAAGTGAGAGTCCAAAAGTGGCAGGCTCAAACCCAGAATCTCAATCAGTGGCTGATATCAGATGAGGAACTCCCTCCTGGGCACACAGAAGACTGGGCAACTTGGAAAGTGCTGATCAGACTGCGTTATGGCACCACAGAATGCAGAGCGAACTTTAAGAAATGGGGCTACAAAGTAGTGTCCATGCCATGCGAGTGCAGAGAAGAGCAAACCACAGACCACTTACTACATTGCAGTCTGAGCCCTGCCACATGGACAATGGAGCTCCTTCTTACAGTGACACCAGAGGCACTCAAAGTGGCCAGCTTCTGGTCAAAGGAAATTTAGTATAATGGCAAGTTTGTAACTTTGTTTGTGGTTTTTGTATACATTGCAACTGTATTCTCAATTCGCTTCTGACACAATAAATAAATAAACAGTTGGCATGCTTATCTGCTCTCCCCCTTTCTCTATTTTGCTATTCACTCATGCTCAGTAGAGGCTTCTGGAGTGAGTTGTTTCCCTTTCCTGTTATAGGACTGGCACTGTAAGACTAGTCAAAGCAGAAACCCATGATTTGCCATGCTTTTATTTTGCTGCAATGCAGACACACAACTGCAACATGACTTTGAAAGTCTGTGTTCCTCCAGTCCTCCCTCACCACCCTACCAGTGCCAATGCTGCTAAAGAAACCTTCCAACAAAACAAAGGATGAGGAGGAAAAGGGGACTGGGAGCATTAAAAGACTTCAATTTTTTAAAGGCTTCACTATCAAAGAGTTAACTGAGGCAGGCCTACACTTCAGAATCTAATTTGAGTATTTCAATAAAAAGGGTTTAATTTTAAACCACAGCCCACATATGCCTTGCCTATCCAGTCATTCTGTCTCCTTTTTGAGAGTGTAGCCATGAGAGTTGGCCTATAGGTTGTTTCCAGAAACAATAAACAGTGGGTGGGTAGCCATCTTGCCTTGACAAACTTAAATTCAAAAGTTATCAATTCATAGTTTGCCCTTCTACATACACTAAACAGAACCAACCACTTGCACATGGATTTATATATACATATGAGTGCATGTGTGTAGAATACTTCCAAATTTAAAACTCAGTGAGCAATAAACAAAATATTTTCATCTTGTTCTTAATGAGGAATTATTTTATATCCATTTCCTCATCAAAGATAATCGTTTCTCAAATTCTCAAATTACACCAAACCATTTCTCTTATTTTCATCTGATTTGAGGGAGGAAGAATTGGTGGCTTAAGGCATCATGGCTGGGTATATATAAATATATTTAATTTTGATATGACAGAATTATTGCAGGGGCCTGGCAGTCAGGAAGATAATCCACTTTGGTAAGTGTTAAATTCCTGCTAAAGATATATGGACCCAGAAATTAAAGCTACGAGAAAAGATGTTCGTTCACATTAAAAAGTAGTTACTGAATCAGTGATACTATGTAGATCAAAATGACTTACCCTTAACCCTCATAATTACATTTTAAAAGATTTCTTAGATTTGGTGATATATCAACTATACAGCTATTTAGGTCAAAGTATATTATAGATGAAGATAAGGTTCTAGAAATTAACCATGTCCTAAATACCAATGAATAGCTTGCTTCAATTTCCAGAGATGGGTAAAGGAATGGCCTAATATTAAACTATGTGTGACTGAATTCTTAATAGGGTGATTAGAGTCGTGGGTGACTTTTGTAGGTCAAAGAGTAAAGTTACCTATTCGGAAACCAAAACATTTTAGCTCTTGCATTCTCATCTGAACTGAGGAGGCAGATACAAATGGGCGAGGCCGGATGATAATAACACATCAATATAATGCATTTGCAAGATGTCATTCTCATACATTATCAAGCTTGCAAATTTCTACAATATACAGGAAACATTAATAAGGCCAGAAAAGATAATGTTTCTAGTAAGGCCTTCTCTATAAATATTGGATCTTGGAATCAACTGGTTACTAATAGGTTACTTAACATCAGATGTGTAGTAGCAAAGGAATACATCACCACTCTAATGTAACAAGGGAGTTTTACTCCTTTCACAATGCAACTGTAACATTTTATAGTTACTAAGTTTAGTTATAAATCTATGGTACTTTTTTCAGTTACTCCCGAGCAAGCAGATGTTATTGCAGCTGTTTCTTCTCATTCCCAGACTCTTTCGTGTCTTTTTGTGAGCAGATTTCAGCATTTGGTTGGGTCTGGTTCCAGCTCAAGTACAGCCAGCCTTCCTTATTCATGGATTCTACATCCATGGCTGGATAATATTGAGGGCTCACTGTATATGCTAGGTTCAAAGCACCCAAAAGTGAAAAGGATGTGTGAGATTTCTGCTTGCATAGCCACATGCAGACATCCTCTTTTTATGTCAAGGTAAGGAGGCCTACTGATGGTGCTTTTTTGTAGCAACTTTCCAAATCTTGAAGACTGAAAACTATAAAAGGATTGCTGAATAGGCAGAACCATTGTGGTCCTAGATATATAGTCTGTCCTTTTTACAGTACACAGAAGGCATATATATAGTCTCTAGATGGCAAATATTTGGATGCAGAGAATGCCTTCCTGTGTAAACTTAATCGATTTTTGAATGGTCAGCCAACACCTAAGTAAATTACATTGGCTGAACAGGTTTACTCTAGTAACAGAATATATCTCATTATTACCTAATTACTTAATATGAGATAGGACCCACTCTTTTATCAGTTCTTCTTGCTTACATTACTTACTTTGGACTGCTCACTTCCTACAGTATACTATAATGTATTTATGTTTCTGGCAGCCAAAAGGGATTTGCAAACTTTCAAAAGCTGTCTTCTGCTTTTCAACTAATTTCACTTTCTGACAGTGCTGCAGTCCCTAATCCATAAGATAAGCACAGAATTCCTGTAGATATTATCAATTTTGTTATATTTGCCCCTGGTAGTACCTGGCTATGCTTAAAAGTTATAAAAACAGTATCACATGCTAGCTAAAAAAAATGTAGGACATAAATTGCCTACCAGTGACAATAAATGTATATGATCTCTTCTAGTAATTTTCTCAGGGATTTTCTTTGTTTCCAGTGGTTCTCAACCTGTGGGTCCCCAGGTGTTTTGGCCTACAACTCCCAGAAATCCCAGCCAGTTTACCAGCTGTTAGGATTTCTGGGAGTTGAAGGCCAAAACATCTGGGGACCCACACATTGAGAACCACTATTTTAGACAATAAAACATATCACAGATTAAGCAACAGATTAATCCTTAAAGCTTACATTGTTAGAAACAAGAATTCTAGATTCAAAGCAAACAACAAACTTTTTCACAAGAAAACCATATGGAAGATAGCAACATGTCCTGTCACAGATTGGTTATGATTTAACAGTTAAAAAACACTACTCTTACCTCAGACGTTTGGATTACTCTTTAAGATTATTAATTAACTGAACTACAGCCTTACTATATGCATTGTTCTGGGAAGAAAAAGGTCAAGATCCCTGATAAGATACTGTTGTAAGTATGCTCTTTGAACATGGAAGATGGCCTTTCATTTATGATGTAATTTAATAGAAAAAGATATGTTCAATAGACACAAAGAAGTATACGCTTAAGCATTGTAGCTAGCTACTGAATAATGCCGCCTTTTCTGGAAGGAGATGATAGAAATAAGACAGGCAACTTGGGGGTGCATCTACACCCTCAAATTAATGATGTTTCATTCCACTTTAACTGCCATGGCTCAGTACTATGGAATCCTAGAAGTTGGTGCAGCACTGATACTCTTTGGCAGAGAAAGCTAAAGACCTCGTAAAACAACAACTCCCAGGATTCCATAGCATTGAGCCAGGGCAGTAAAAGTTGTGTCAAACTGCATTAATTCTATAGTGTAGAATGTATATACACCCAAAGATTTTGGTTTCAGTAAGATTAAATTTGCTAAGCCCTAATTTCAGAAGCAATACCATAATGTGCAGAACTGAAATATACTTTACTTATGGAAAATGACTTGTACTCTGTGTCTATCATTCACCAATCTCCAGACCAGAAACATATTGCTTCACGTTTATATTGTTTGATAATTTAATCGGCTATGTGCCTGGCCATGTATATCTTGTTTTATATACATGGGGTGGCGATGTGACAGAACTCTTCTACTTTCAGTACATTCTAGAAAACTGACCCAGGTTGGTTAATGTTCTTGAGATTTTAAACTACTTTTATTTTGCACTGTCCTTCATCTCATGCATGGGATAACATGGAAAATGTCTATTTCTAGGCAGGTGGGTGGAAGAGTAGTACTGCCTTGCTTTCTTCCCCTGTACTCATCCTGTGTTATCTGAAAAGAAGCATTTATTACCCAGAGCCCCTTCACATGAGGGCTGTCATAAAATAATACCATACTAAAATGCTTAATTACTTCAGAAATTGGGGTTGAAATAAACTGCCACAATGTAAGGTTATTTTTAATAGAAGGAGTCACAAGACTATTGAGCAAGAATCTGTTCAATCCAAACTGCGATTTAAAACTCTTCTGCTAAAGTTTTTTAAAATTCCCTTTCAAGATCAGTGATGGCATCTTTCCAAATGAAAGAAAAGCAATATATTAGGACATTTGGAATTTAAAATACAGTGCTGTTCTTACATTGTCACAGCCGTGATTCCTTTCCTTCGAAGAGGTGTAAGGAAGGGAAAATAGGGGGAAATCTGTTGAAAGAATGACTCTTTCCTTGCTCTCCTTTTGGCAGTAGGTAAAAACATGTCTGTTCTGCCAGGCCCTTATGAATTGATTGGGGTTTGGCTATTAATGTTGTATGGTGCTGTTTGAAGACTTTAAAAGGAGCTTTTAAAAAGTACATTTTAATATTTAATATTTACCAATTGTTTAATTGTTTTTAATTGCATATTTGTACTTTTATCCTGATTGTTAAATTGCTTTTAACTACGTAGTATTGTTAACATAGAATGCAGGAAAGGGAGGGGAGAAGGATCTCCATTGACCATCAGTCTCCACAATAGTGAGATAGACTCTTTGACTCCCAATTTCTGGGATATAAATGGATATAATACTAAAAATCAATAAAAAATGAGACACACCTGTAACAGCAGAAAGTGGGGGAAGAGAAGGGAGATGTATCTCCAGTGACCTTTAATCTTCACTACAGTGGTATAGTTACTTTAAGTAACAATTTTGGGTGGAAAGCGGAGTGCAAAATGATAATAACAACATCATCAACAACAATGAGAGGCACCCTTGTAACAGTGTGAAGACAGGCAAGGGAGAGGAAAAGGATCTCCAGTGATGATACATCTCCACTACAAGTGAGATGGCCACTGTTGAGTCCCAAATTGGGTGAAAGCAGAATAAAAATATAGTAATATAATTATAACAGATGTAAAAAGAAGTGCATCTGTAACAAGGCAGACAAGGAAGGGGAGAAGGGTTTTTAGGAACCATAAATCTCCACTGTAGTGTAACAGCCTCTATGAGTCCCATTTTTTGTAGGGGAGGGGAGAAGGATATGGAGAAGGAGACAAAGACTGTAATAATGGAATTTAAGAAAATGTGCACCTGTAACAGCATGGAAGACAGGGAAGGGAATGAAGAAGGATCCTCAGTGACTATAAATCTCAGATATAGTGAGACAGTCACTATGAGTCCTAATTTGGGGGGTGAATGTGGGGTATAAATATAATAATAAATATGAAAAATAGGTATATCTGTACCAGCAGTGGAGGCAGAAAAGAGAAAGGAGAAGGATCTTCAGTGACTATAAATCTCCACTACAAAGAGACAGTTGTAGTGACGAATGAATTTGAGGATGAATGAAATATATCATCATCATCATCATCATCATCATCATCATCATCACCATCATCATTGGGTGTACTTTTTGGCAGGAAAGGGTGGGGAGATCTCCACCTACCATAAATATCCACTACAGTGAGATAACCACTACAGTGAAATAGTTGAGTCCCGGTTTGTGGGAGGGGCAAAGGAGGGTAATAGTAATGATAAAGATAATAATAATGATAGGAAGGAAGGAAGGCAGGCATATATGTAACAGTGGGGAAGTTAGAAAAGGGAGGAGAGAGGGCTCCTCAGACACCATAAATCTCCACTGTAGTGAATCCCAATTTTGGGTTGGAAAGCAAACTAAATAAATAAATATAAGAATAATGGAATTAAGAAGAGATAAAGGGGAGTACTACTACTACTACTACTAATAGTAGTAGTGGTAATAGTAATAAATATAATACGAACAATAATAATGCAATGAAAAGGAGGGAAACCAGAGTAGAAATAAACGTAAAAAGAATAATGGAATTAAAAGAAGGGAAAGCGGAGAACAAATAAATAAATAAATAAATAAATAATAATAATAATATGATCGGCACACTGGGTGCAGTGCCTAAAGACTTTGGTCTGCACTTAAACACAATCAGCACTGACAAAATTACCATCTGCCAGCTGCAGAAGGCCACCTTACTGGGATCTGCACATATTATTCGCCAATACATCACACAGTCCTAGACACTTGGGAAGTGTCCGACGCGTAATCCAATGCAACAACCAGCAAAGTGAACTTGTGTGCTGTGGACTCATCTTGTTCTGTTTCAAATAATAATAATAATAATAATAATAATAATAATAATAATAATAATAATAATAATAATATAATCGAAAGGAATAAAAGAAGAGTCCAAATAAATATAATAATAGCATTAATAATAAATATAATAATAAAAATATAAATAATATAGCTAATAATAGAATTAAAAGGAGGGAAAGTGGAGTAAACAAATATAATAATAATAGAATTGAAAGGAGGAAAAGAAGAGTCCAAATAAATATGACAATGGAAATAATAATAATAATAATAATAATAATACATATACTAAATATAATACTAATACAAATAATAAATATAAAAGTGGAATTAAAAGAGGGGGGAAAGAGTACAAATAAATATAATGACAATTAAATTATTATTATTATTATTATTATTAATAATAATAATAATAATATAATGCAACTAATAAATATGATAATGGACTTAAAAAGAGAGAATTTGGAGTACTTTTAAATATAATGACAATGGCATTAATAATACATATACTGAATACAATACTAATACAAATAAATATAATAGAATTAAAAGGAGTGAATGAAGAGTCCAAACAAATATGACAATTAAATTAATATAATTATAATAATGCAAATAATAAATATAATAATGGACTTTAAAAGAGGGAATTTGGAGTACTAGTAAATATAATGACAATGGCATTAATAATAATAATAAATATAATACATATACTGAATATAATACTAATACAAATAATAAATATAATAATAGAAGTGAATGAAGAGTCCAAATAAATGACAATTAAATTAATAACAATGTAATACAAATAATAAATATAATAATGGAATTAAAAAGAGGGAATGTGGAGTAATGACAATGGAATTAATAATAATCAATATAATTAAAAATGTAATATTCGTTTGTGGGATTAGCATAACTCAAAAACCACTGGGCGAATTGACACCAAATTCGGGCTGAATCTACACTGCCCTATATCCCAGGATCCGATCCCAGATTATCTGCGTTGAACTGAATTATATGAGTATGCCAGATAATCTATATAAATAAAAATGTAATGTTTGTGGGATTAACATAACTCAAAAACCACTGGATGAACTGACACCAAATTCGTACATCATACACCTATCAGGCCAACGAGTGACCATCACTCATAAAAACACTGAAAAACACTGTGGAAGGGATTTAAAAAGCAAAAAAACCCCCAAAAACTAACAAATACATTACAACACATGCGCAAAAGCACGTATATATACGCAAACACACATATATACACATATACACAAATATATATACACACAAAAACACATATATACAAACTGGGCCATAGCAACGCGTGGCAGGGGATGGCTAGTAATAAATATAATAATACATATACTAAATATAATATTAATACAAATAATAAATATACTAGTGGAATTGAAAGAAGGGGAAAAAGAGCCCAAATGTATATAATGACAAATTATATAATAATGCAAATGTATTGTCGAAGGATTTAATGGCTGGAATCACTGGGTTGTTGTAGGTTTTTTCAGGCTATATGGCCATGTTCTAGAGGCATTCTCCCCTGATGTTTCGCCTGCATCTATGGCAAGCATCCTCAGAGGTAGTGAGATCTGTTGGAACTAGGAAAATGGATTTACATATCTGTGAAATGACCAGGGTGGGACAAAGAACTCTTGTCTATTGGAGCTAGGTGTGAATGTTTCAACTGACCACCTTGATTGGCATTTGATGGCCTGGTAGTGCCTGGGGCAATCTTTTGTTGAGAGGTTTGGACAAGTCTACATAGGGACCACCAAACGCAGCAATGCCCAAACACAAATCAAGGAACATGAAAGGCACTGCAGACTACTTCAACCAGAGAAGTCAGCCATAGCAGAGCACCTGATGAACCAACCTGAACACAGCATATTATTTGAGAACACAGAAATGCTGGACCACTCTCACAACCACCATGTCAGACTACACAGAGAAGCCATTGAAATCCATAAACATGTGGACAATTTCAACAGAAAGGAGGAAACCATGAAAATTAACAAAATCTGGCTACCAGTATTTAAAAAATCTAAAATTACAACAGCAGAACAACAGAGAGGAAACAATCAGGGACATCTAATCAGCTCTCAACAAAAGATTGCCCCAGACACTGCCAGGCAATCAATGTGGTCAGTTGAAACATTCACACCTAGCTCCAGCAGACAAGAGTTCTTTGTCCCACCCTGGTCATTCCACAGATTTATAAACCCAGCAGACCTCACAACCTCTGAGGATGCTTGCCACAGATGCAGGTGAAACGTCAGGAGAGAATGCCTCTAGAACAGCGTTTCTCAACCTTCCCAATGCCGCGACCCCTTAATACAATTCCTCCTGTTGTGTTGACCCCCAACCATAACATTATTTTCCTTTTTACTTCATAGCTGTAATTTTACTACTGTTATGAATCATAATATAAATATCTGATATGTAAGATATATTTTCATTCACTGGACCAAATTTGGCACAAATACCAGATACTGGTTGGGTTTGGGGGGGATTGATTTTGTCATTTAGGAATTGTCGTTGCTGGGATTTATAGTTCGCCTTCAATCAAAGAACATTCTGAACTCCACCAACTTGGAACTGAACCAATCTTGGCACACAGAACTCCCATGACTGACATAAAATACTGGAAGGGTTTGGTGGGCATTGACCTTCAGTTTTGGAGTTGTAGTTCACCTACATCCAGAGAGCATTGTGGACTCAAACAATGATGGATCTGGACCAAACTTGTCACGGATATTCCAAATGCCCAAATATGAACACAGATGGAGTTTGGAGGAAATAGACCTTGACATTTGGGATTTGTAGTTACTGGGATTTATAGTTCACTACAATTAAAGAGCATTATGAAACCCACAAACGACAGAAAGAAATTACATATAATTACATAATTACAAATACATCATTACAAATTAACATGTGGGAGTTGTAGTTACTGGGATTTATAGTTCATCTACAATCAATGAGCATTCCGAACTCCACCAACAACAGAATCAGGGCAAACTTCCCACACAGAACCCCCATGACCAACAGAAAACACTTAAGGCCATCCAGCCCAACTCTCTTCACCAGGGCAAGAAAATGTAATCAGAGCCCTCCTGACAAAGAGCCATCCAGTCATAAATATAGATAGATAGATATGATTCTCTCTCTCACACACAGATATAGTATCATAGATTTGAAAGGGACCCCTAAAGAAGGACAATTTTATGTTCCATGTTCCAGATTAGCAACATCAGTGTTTCTCAACCTGGGGGTCGGGACCCATGTGGGGGTCGCAAGGGGGTGTCAGAGGGGTCACCAAAGACCATCAGAAAGCATAGTATTTTCTGTTGGTCATGGGTTCTGTCTGGGAAGTTTGGTCCAATTCTATCATTGCTGGGGTTCAGAATGTTATTTCATTGTAGGTGAACAATAAATCCCAGCAACTACCAAATGTTAAGGTCTATTTTTCTCAAACTCCTCCAGTGTTTACATTTCAGCATATTGCGTGCTTGTGCCAAGTTTGGTCCAGATCCATCATTGTTTGAGTCCACAGTGATCTCTGGATGTAGGTGAACTACAACTCCAAAAATTCAAGGTCAATGTCCACCAGATCCTCCCAGTATTTTATCTTGGTCAAGGGAGTCCTGTGTGCCAAGTTTGGTTCAATTTCATCATTGGTGGTGTTCAGAATGCTCTTTGGTTGTAGGTGAACTGTAAATCCCAGCCACTACAGCTCCCAAATGACAAAATCAATCCCCCAGCTCCACCAGTATTCAAATTTGGGCACATTGGGTATTTGGGATTTGAAAATGCATCCTGCATATCAGATATTTACATTACAATTCATAACAGCAGCAAAATTACAGTTACGAAGTAGCAATGAAAATGTTATGGTTGGGGGTCACCACAACGTGAGGAACTGTACTAAGGGGTCGCGGCATTAGAAAGGTTGAGAACCACTGCTCTACATAAACACTGACAAAGAAACAACAGGCAATATTCTTTACCCACAAGCATAAAAAATTACATATATTAGAAACCAACACTTTCTCAGTACTTTATTTTCCAGATCAACAGACTGGGCCACTGACACGCATGGCAGGGGACAGCTAGTACTAAATATAATAGTAATACAAATAATAAATATCCTAGTCAAATTAAAATGAGGGGGGAAAGAGCTCAAATAAATATAATGACAATTAAATTAATAATATAATAATGCAAATAATGAAATGAAAAGGAGAGAAAGTGGAGTCCAAGCAAAGAGAATGAGAATGGAATCAAGAAGAGAGAAAGCAGGGTATCAATGTAGAACAACAGCTATATCTAACAACCCTCCAGGAGCGCCTCACCCTCGCCTCCTGCTTGAGGGTGCCAAAGAAGGGCTGCCTACGAGGCCCCCACCCTCCTTTCCCGCCCCTCACAGTAACGACAAGGAACGAGTGAGGAACGAACTACCCCCTTCCCTCCCCTTCCCTCCCCTTCCCCCAAAGTGACAGCGGCCCAGGGGGCTGACCTTTCCCTCAGCGCGCGTGGCCATCTCGCCGCCTCCTCCTCCTCCCATTAAAGACACATAAACAAAGCCGTCTCGCGCAGGGGAGGGGAGGGGGGGTGGCGGCTGAACGGAACAGCCCAACGGTGAAGCGCGAGAGCAGGAGGAGGGAAGAGGGGAGGGGGATTTAAATCCCCTCAGGGCACACTCGCGACGGGAACTACATTTCCCATAGTGCCTCGGGAGAGAGGGAGGGGGGCGGTACCTCGCTGGAGTGAGTGAATGAGGGAGGAGGAGAAGTCGGGACCCGAGGCGCCGCGGGGAGTCCGTCCCTCTGTGAGGTAAGCGCCGGCGCATGCGCAGTGGCTCCCTCTTAGGCCCTGCGTCGTCCTCCTCCTCCTCCTCCGGTGTTATTTTCGAGGGGCCCCCGTGCTCACCTTGTGTCTCCCTCCTCGCGCCGGCGGTTGGGGCCTTGTCCCCCTCTCCCCTCGCCACCTCAGGATGTCGGAACAGACGGGCTTGGTGATGCCGCAGAGCCTGGACAGGTAATAAAGCGAAGGGGAGAGGCGGCCTTTGTGGTGGAGGAGGAGGGTGGGCGCCATACACACCAGGACGACTGGCGCCTTTGGGGACACAATTAAGAAATCTTGCTGACTGAAAGGTTGGGGGTTTCCCTCAATAATCTACCCAACCAGGATGTTGTGAGTTTTCCAGGCTGTATGGCCATGCTCCAGAAGCATTCTCTCCTGACGTTTCGCCCACATCTATGGCAGGTATCTTCAGAGGTCGTGAAGTCTGTTGGAAACTAGGCAAGTGAAGTTTTTTTTTTTTTTAATATATATATATAATATATATATATATATATATATATATATATATCTAGAATATTATATATATATATATATATATATATATATAATATATATATTAATAGGAAAAGAGGAAGAAAGTTGAGGCAGTGACAGACTTTGTATTTCTAGGTGCAAAGATTACTGCAGATGCAGACTGTGGTCAGGAAATCAGAAGACGCTTACTTCTTGGGAGGAGAGCAATGCCCAGTCTCGATTTGGCGGGGCTCAGACCACATAGTATTTATTTATTTATTTATTTCGGGGTTCTTTTACCCCGCCCTTCTCACCCCGAAGGGGACTCAGGGCGGCTTACAAAAGCAAAGGCACAATTTGATGCCTGCATCACAGAACAATCAAAACACAAAATTACATCAATTCACAGTTAACAACAATTCATGCATTATACCAATAAAATCAATAAAAGCAATACAAACCCAATTCCTCCTCCTACATGGTCAGCGTTCGCTAACTCATAGTTCTAATTTTCAGTTCCACTTCATCAATCCTGTTGGTCTTACTCGCCTGATTGTCTTATTTAATTGCCAGATTGCCCAAAGGCCTGGTCCCATAACCACGTCTTCACCCTCCTCCTGAAGGAGAGGAGGGATGATGATGCCCTGATTTCCCCCGGGAGTGAGTTCCACAGGTGAGGGGCCACCACTGAGAAAGCCCTGCTCCTCGTCCCCACCAGCCTCACTTGTGACAGTGGTGGGGTCGAGAGCAGGGCCTCCCCAGATGATCTCAGACTCCGGGGTGGGACGTAGAGGGAGATACGTTCGGACAGATACACTGGACCGGAACTGTACCAGCACCTTGAATTGTGCTTGGAACTGGACCGGCAGCCAGTGGAGCTGACACAGGATGGGGGTGGTATGCTCCCTGTATGTCGCTCCGGTGAGCAGTCTGGCTGCCGCTCGCTGGACTAGTTGAAGTTTCCGAACAGTCTTCAAGGGCAACCCCACGTAGAGAGCGTTGCAGTAGTCTATTCGGGATGTAACAAGAGCGTGGATCACCGTGGCCAGATCAGACTTCCCAAGGTACGGGCGCAACTGGTGCACAAGTTTTAATTGCGCAAAAGCTCTCCCGGCTACCGCCGAGACCTGGGGTTCCAGGCTCAGCGGTGAGTCCAGGATCACACTGGCAACAAAGATCCGCATAGTCAAAGCCCATGGTATTTCCTGTAGTAACCTACGGATATGAGAACTGGACCTTAGGGAAGGCTGAGCGAAGGAAGATAGATGCTTTTGAACTGTGGTGTTGGAGGAAAGTTCTGAGAGTGCCTTGGACAGCGAAAAGATCCAACCAGTCCATCTTCCAGGAAATAAAGCCCGACTGCTCATTGGAGGGAAGGATACTAGAGACAAAGTTGAAGTACTTTGGCCACATCATGAGAAGACAGCAAAGCCTGGAGAAGACAATTATGCTGGGGAAAGTGGAAGGTAAAAGGAAGAGGGGCCGACCAAGGGCAAGATGGATGGATGGCATCCTTGAAGTGACTGGACTGACCTTGAAGGAGCTGGGGGTGGTGACGGCCGACAGGGAGCTCTGGCGTGGGCTGGTCCATGAGGTCACGAAGAGTCGGGGACGACTGAACGAATGAACAACAACAATATATGCTAGCTGTCCCCTGCCACGCATTGCTGTGTCCCAGTTTGTTGATCTGGAAAATAAAGTAATGAGGAAGTGTTGGTTTCTAATATATGTAATTTCTTTATGCTTGTTGGGTAAACAGTATTTCTTGCCGTTTCTTTGTCAGTGTTGATGTGGAGATTGTCTGTTTGCCTCCTCTGGAACATTCAACATATAATTGTCCTTCTTTAGAGGTTCCTTTCAAATCTATGATACTATATCTGTGTGTGTGTGTGAGTCATATATATCTCTCTATATCTATGAATGGATGGCTCTTTGTCAGGAGGGCTTTGATTATTTTTTCTTGCCCTGGTAAAGGAAGTTGGACTGGATGGCCTTAAATATTTTCTGTTGGTCTTGGGAGTACTGTGTGGGAAGTTTGCCCCAATGCAGTAGTTGGTGGAGTTCAGAATCCTCTTTGATTGTAGGTGAACTATAAATCCCAGCAACTACTAATCCCAAATGTCAAGGTCTATTTCCCCCAAACTTCATCTGTGTTTATATTTTGGCATATGGAGTATTCGTGCCAAGTTTGGTCCAGATCCATCATTATTTGAGTCCACAGTGCTCTCTAGATGTGGGTGAACTACAACTCCAAAACTCAAGGTCAATGCCCACCAAACCCTTCTAATGTTTTCTGTTGGTCATGAGAGTTCTATTTGCCAAGTTTGGTTCAATTCCATCGTTGATGGAGTTCAGAATGCTCTTTGATTATAGGTGAACTATAAATCCCAGCAACTACAACTCCCAAATGACAAAATCATAATTTTTTGAGTGATGGTCACTCCTTGTGTTGTGAGACGTTTTGTTGCCAAATTTGGTGTGATTTCATTCATTGGTTCTTTTGTTTTTAAGGTACTCATTATGCACAGAGCATTTTTATATATATAGATGTAATTTCTTTCTGATTGTGGGTAAACAGTATTTATTTATTTATTATTTATTTAAAACGTTTATATCCCCATCTTCTCTACCTCTGCAGAGGGACTCAGACCGGCTAACAGCAAAGATTCAATGCTAACACTGAAAATCTAAAACATACTACACAACATTAAGTTACCAATTACATTACATAAATTACATAAAATTACATAAAAGCCGTCCGCAAGGATAAAATCATGTCCAACTCAGTCCGTCTGTCCAGTCCATATATTGTGATAATAATATAATAATAAAACTTTATTTAAAATAGAATCATAGAGTTGGAAGAGACCTCATTGGCCATCCAGTCCAACCCCCTGCCAAGAAGCAGGAAAATCGCATTCAAAGCACCCTCGACAGATGGCCTCTGTTTAAAAGCCTCCAAAGAAAGAGCCTCCACCACCCTCCAGGGAAGAGAGTTCCACTGCTGAACGGTTCTCAGAGTCAGGAAGTTCTTCCTAATGTTCAGATGGAATCTCCTTTCTTGTAGTTTGAAGCCAGGGCAGCAAAAAACAAGCTTGCTCCCTCCTCCCTATGACTTCCTCTCACATATTTATACATGCCTATCATGTCTCCTCTCAGCCTTCTGTTCTGCAGGCTAAACATGCCCAGCTCTTTAAGTCGCTATTCATAGGGCTTGTTCTCCAGACCCTTGATCGGTTTAGTCTCCCACCTCTGGACACATTCCAGCTTGTCAAAATCTCTCTTCAGTTGTGGTGCCCAGAATTGGACACAATATTACAGGTGTGGTCTAACCAAGGCAGAAGAGAGGGGTAGCATGACTTCCCTGGATCTAGGCACTGTACTCCTATTTATGCAGGCCAAAATCCCATTGGCTTTTCTTGCTGCCGCTATCCACTTCTCCAGGGAAAGGCCAAACGTGTTTGACTTCCAGATTCATTCTCAGACATTCTTCTCTTTTAAATCTCAAATCTGTAATAATAATAAGACTTACTTACTTACTATAATAAGAACAACAACAACAATAATTATAATAAGAAAAAAGTTTGGATTATTGATGTTGCCATACCAGGTGACAGTCGCATTGAGGAAAAACAACAGGAAAAACTTAGCTGTTATCAGGGCCTCAAAATCGAAAAGCTAAGGCTCTGGCATAAACCAGTATAGGTGGTCTCACTGGTAAACGGCACACTGGGTGCCATGCCAAAAGATCTCAGCCAGGATTTGGAAACAATAAACATTGACAAAATCACAATCTCTCAATTGCGCACATCATTCAAAAATACATCACACAGTCCTAGACGCTTGAGAAATGTTCGACTTGTGATTTTGTGATACGAAATCCAGCGTATAGATCTTGTTTGCTGTGACATACTGTGTATTTATATATATTCTGCCCTATCTCCCCGGAGGAACTCAGGGTGGATTCCAAACATAAAAGGCAAACATTCAGTGCCCAAAAACAACAATACATCCATACTAACAAAATTTAGCAACCCAACATATAAACATGACATAAGATAAAACATCAAACGTTCAACAGAAGCAACAATTTCCCAGTTCCTTGGGGCAAATAGATTGATCATTGCTCAAGATATCTATTGAGCTGGTGGGGCGAGCAGGGCACGGATATAGGTGGTAGCTGTTAATCAGCGGTATAATGGTAGTATTACCAACTGTAGCAATGGAATGCGGCTTATTAAGGAGAAGAAAGCAATGGGCAGAGAGGCACCTCAATGTGGCTCATGCTGCATGGAAAATGTCTTAATGAATGTGAGATTGCTAGCTGAACAGTCCGTGAAAAGGAGTGATCCGTAGTACAACTGAATCTGCTCAAAAGTCTGGTTAGGACTTGTGAATCATAGTTTTGAAAATGACATTTTTCTGCCAAAAGCTCCCAAGAAATAGGACTTGTCTTTATTGTAATCTGTTTTTGCTTGACCAGGAACACCCACATGTCTTCTGAACCAATTTGCCCAATGTTAACCCAAGGAGCTCCTGGTGGCACTGAGCCGCTGTAATTGCTGACTGAAAGGTCTGTGGTTTGAATCCGGGGAGCAGAGCTCCCGCTGTTAGCCCCTGCTTCTACCAACCTAGCAGTTCAAAAACATGCTCATGTGAGTAGAACAATAGGTACCACTTTGATGGGAAGGTAACGGTGCTCCATACAGTCATACTGGCCACATGACCTTGGAGGCGTCTATGGTCATAGCCAGCTCTTTGACTTAGAAATTGAGATGAACACTGCCCTCCCGAGTTGGGCACGGCTAGACTTAATGCCAGGGGAAACTTTACCTTTTTTACCTTTAACCCAAGGAATGCGGACAAATGTGTTTGGAGTGAGCCTACCATATTCCACACTTTTTGATCAAATCTACTACTCCAAAAAACCAGTGCTCTGCCAATTTGCAAATGTCCTTGAATTTATGATACAGTTATCTGATTTTAGGGAAAAAGCAGGTGTTGATTTTAGTACGAAAAGACTTGTAAGTGGCTTTTGCTACTGTTCACAAACTCTTATTGTAATTTCATATCTTACTGGGGATTAAAACTTGGGACTTTTTATCTTCAAAACACATGCTCACCCACAGAGCTACAGCCCTTCAATATAATCTCTTCCACAGGAGCTAGACATGTGGCTACTAAAACAGCAGTCTAGAACAGCCCAAACAGATGTGTAGAGAACAGGATGGGGCCAGGATCTAACCCCAATTCATTTGACACAGGCATGATATACTAGCCCAGTTGCTGATTTGAGGGCATTTTAAGGGCAGGCTTCCTCTATAAACTCACCCCTTTTTTGGGGGGGGGGGGGTAGCAGGATGGCAGTTCAAATCCGCAGGATGGGTTGAGGTCCCTTTGTTAACCCCAGCTTCTGCTACTCTAGCAATTTGAAAACATGCAAAATGTGAGTAGATCAATAGGTACCATTTTGGCACGTCATGCTGGCCACATAACTTAGGAGGCATCTACAGATTCTCTTCAGCTTAGAAATGGAGATGAGCACTATCCCACAGAACTCAGGCCCGTAGCCAGAAAAAAAATCTGGGAGGGGTTGAAACTTCCCCCCACCCCCAAGGTGAATTTTCAGGCCAGTGATCTCAACAAGGCCCTGAAGTTGCCATCATTGTGCAAAGGTTCTTCACAGATAATAGGTCTTGAATCATTGCTCACTCTTTAAGTCAGGGCTCTTCCAGACAGGCCCTATATCCCAGGATCCGATTCCAAGAGTTGTGGAGCAGTCACCGAGAAGGAAAGCCCTCTCTTGTTCCCACCAACCAGGCTTGAGATGAGGTGGTACTGAGAGAAGGGTTTCTGAAGATCTCAGCGCCCATACAAGGAGATGCGGTCAGCCAAATAGCCTGGACCTGAATTGTTTCAGCCAACCATATGGACAATTTTGGAATATTTGGTAATTTCAGATAAGGGAGGCTCAACCGGTATGCCTTTGAACATCGATTATGCAATGGGAACTTGTGGCACTTTAAAAGACTAATGGAGAGACCAAAGTACTGTAAACTTTCAAAGTCTAGGTCTACTTCCTCAGATGCAAAATGTAGATTCTGGATGCATCTACACTGTAGAATCAATACAGTTTGACACATACATAGCCTTCTCTACAAAAGAGTGCTGGTGCCTCGTTGAACTACAAATCCCAGAATTCTATATCATTGACGTATGGCAGTTAAAAATGGTATGAAACTGCATTACCATAGTTCTATGATTTAGATACAGTTAAGCTTATGACACCAAATTTGTTTTTTCCCTTAGTCTAAGGTGCTGCACAATCCCTTTGCACGCTGATATTTCAGTCTAACAGGACTGTGTGTTTGAATAGTTATTACCATGCAGCTGAACGGTTGTTCATAACCCTATGCTTCACTCAGCCTGTGTTCAGTGAGGCTTTAACTCAAGCATGGGCAAACTTCAGCCCTCCATGTGTTTTGGACTTCAACTCTCACAATTCCTAACAGCCTACCAAGTGTTAGAAATTGTGGGTGTTAAAGTCAAAACACCTGGAGGGCCAGAGTTTGCCAATGCCTGCTTTAACTCCTGGGAAACTCTGTGTGCAGCCTAAAATATCAGTATGAAAAGGGATCTTGTTGTACCTTAGACACTAACTGAGGGAACAAAGTTGGTAGCATAGGCTTTCATAGACTTAAGTCAACTTTATCAGATGATGAAGTAGTGTTAAGTATAAAAAAGCACACACTATCAACTTCTTTCAGTCTCAAAAGTGTGACAACATCCTTATTAATATTGATATTCCAGATTTATATTGCTATGACTTTGAATTCTGCCTTAAATAACTGTTTATGTCAACACACACATATTTATTTTAGTAACTCAGATCTTTTATTAATAATGGCAAACAACCGCTGAAAGAGAATATGGGTGCTATTGTTGTGCTTTTTCTTTGCTTTTGTGGCTATCCATCAGCACTGATTTCTTCCTAGGCTGAAAGTTCTCTACTCAAGAGAGTTCAGGTTGTGTTTGGAAGCTCATGTTCTGAGTTCATGTTTGTTTCCTGCTTGGCCACAGGAGAGAAACAAGAAATTAATCTTATATTAGTGTAGCAAGGGAAAATAAAACACTTATGTTCGGACTGTTGGGAACCTAAGGAAGACTTTTTTGTGGGGTGAGATAGTTGGATTGATTTTTAGTGTGCTACTAAAAGTGTAACAAATGAATGGTCCCACCTGATGGAAATTATTCCTTTTTTGTTTAAAACCAAAGATGTTGAGCTTACTTGTCATTAAGCTATGTTAAGAAAGGTAGTAATAAGAAGTTACAGGACTGCAGAATTGTATTGACTAGTGTCATATATTTTAAGTGATGCTGGTTATAATGCAGAATGCGTGAAATTTGCAATACCTTTGTCGTATTAAATGTATGTTCTTCCCTTATTGTCAGAATAAATGGGTAACAATAAAATACAGATAATGTATAATTATAATTAAAAAATAAACTTAGGCATAGGAAATAAGAGAGGTTTTAGATAAGTAATTGCCAATGTAAAGCAAGAGTACTTTTAAAAAGAAACAACGGGTATTTAGTATTGGATGGTTTCTACCATCTTGCTTTAGTCTGGGACAGGATATTCATGATGAAAATTAGGAATTATCAAATAAACTTAAAAGTACACGCAACAGAACAGAGCATCTGCATCTGTTTTCCTGGGGGATATTTTTGGCATAATTGAGCTGTTTTCTAAGTAGATATATATATAGAATTGCACTAAAATTTGCATTTGAGTGATGCTCACAACAAATTAAGCAGTGGTGTTAAATTTTATCTGTTACATTTATAGAACACTTGAAAGTGATGAAAAAATGTCATGTATATTATCTTGTCATTTCCATAAACTTTTACAAAGTTATTTTTATCTCTGGATCAGATGAATAGTGCAGGCTGAGGAAAAGTGGTTCGCTTAAAGCAGGGAGTTAAGCCCATTGAACACAATGGAATGTACTTCTGAATAAGCATGCATAAATAAAAGAGTTTATTTCAGAGTTGAGATTTAATCCAAAGGCTTTCTGATTTATAACTCTGTGTCATGGACACCATGCTATATCAGGGTGTGGTAATAGCTATTCTTTCCTCAATCCATTTTCATGTGTACGGCTTGTTTAATCTTGATTTTATTTATTACATCTTTAAAGATCTTTAAAATGTTTTGTTCTGGTTTTCAAGGTGAATTTTCCCCAAGATATTTTCTTTTGTACAAATACTAATTCAGAGCCATAATGAGCCACAGAAACCTCTGAAATATGGGCTGTGCTTCTTTATTAAACACTCCAAAGCCCAAGAATTGAATGATAAAGTTGAGATCCATAGGTAATCTACTTTGTTACAGATATATAATTTTCAAGCGATTAAGGAATGGAATTAATACATATGAATGATGAACAGTATGTGCATATGGTGATAAATTAAGCTTGCTAAATCTCAGTCTCAACCTTAAATATTTCTAACACTGAAATTTAGGAACACATGACACTGTTACCTTGGGTCAGAGCATGGTTCATTTAATGGTTCATTTAATGTAATATCTTTCTGCTACATCTGGCAGTAACTGTCCAAAATTCAAGCAGTCACTTGTCCACGTTGCACACAACAATCTCGATGCTTGTCCTTGCAAGTTGCAAACTGTTTTCCCCACTATTCCTGCTTTCCCACTGCTTTGCCCACTGACATGTGAAGCTGTAAAGCTTCACATGTCAGATTGCAAAGGAGATTCCATCTGATAATCATGGCTAGGGGTGGCTAGCTACCAGGGGCAGTACATGTGTTTTTCTCTTTCCATGAAATGACCCTTGACTTAGCCACATGCCAAATTAAAATCCATGATTTTGACCCTCAAATCCAGCTTTGACTTGTATATGAGCTGATTATATATGGTACTTAACTTGATAGTTGCAGTACTAACTTTGTAGGAGATCCAAGTAAATCTTACCTCTTACTTTCATTCTGTCCATTGTATATCATAAAGGGTTATGTGCTTTCTATAATTTCATAAATTAGCATGCCTTGTGTGATTTTTGTGTATCTCAGACGTCACTGTTCATTTTTTCCATTCCAACTGTTGGTAATATTACCAAAAACAGCCCGTTAGATTTTGATTAGATTTTAAAATGTGTTTCCTATTATGGTACTGAGATAAGTATGGGAAGTTATCTGTTGAAGTGAGTAATGATGCTAGAAATGAAAAAAATATGAGACATGCTTGCTTGAAATGAAAGAACACAAATGAGACTAATTTCTGGCTTTGGATTTTTGCTTGGACATTCTTACAGAAAGCTGTGGAATTTCTTGCTAAGGATATATTTCAATATGCTTTCTCTTGACCTGCTTTGTTGTTACAAGGCCTACAGACCTGACAGTATAGAGCTTCTTATTTAGGTGTTCCCTTGTTGTCTGAATATGATGGCCTTCCAAATGTAGCGTCTTGGCGGTGGATACGTAGTATGAAGTCCTATTCTTGATCCACATCTTCTTCCACAGTGAGGACATCAGTTTCCAGGTGGAAGATGGTCCTGGTCAGGGTTGGCTTGACACGCCTTCCTCTTGGAACGTTTCTCCCTTTCTCCCTCCCTCCATGCCTCTTCCAATTCCTGGTCACAGCTGACCTTTAGTTAAGAGTGCTCAATGGCCAGAGCTTCCCAGTTCTTGGTGACTATCACAGTTTTTAAGGTTAGCTTTTAGCCCATCTTTAAATCTTCTTTCCCATCCACCATCATTCCGTTTTCTGCTCTGGGAGATGATGATCGGGCATTTGGACAACATGGCCAATCCAGCAGAGTTGATGGTGTAGGAGCATTGCTTCAGTGCTGGTGGTCTTCAGTGCAGGGTTGAGAGGACAATAGTTTATAAACAAGCACCCTGGTATCTCTACGGATGTCCCGATCCTCAAACACTCTCTGCTTCATTCAGAAAAATGCTGCACTCGCAGAGCTCAGGCAGTGTTGTATTTCAGTGTCAATGTCGACTTTTGTGGAGAGGTGGCTTCCAAGGTAACTGAAATGGTCAGCATTTTCTAATGTTACACTATTAATTTGTTCAGTGGCATTGCAGAGAAATTGGCTGGTGACTGCTTGAAGTGCACTTTGGTTTTGTCAATGTTCAGTGAGAGGCCAAGCTTCTCGTATAGAGCAGCAGTTCTCAAACTGTGCTCTGCAGAGCTCTTGGGGTTCCGTGAGATGCACTCAGGGGCTCTGTGGTTGCGCCACCTCACTTCAGCCTGTCACTTCCCTTCCTTCCCGTCCCTATATACTTGTTTGCAGCATGCTGGCCACTGGTCCAGCTCATGCCTAATATATATACATTATATATAATTTAAAATATAATATTTAAACATTTCTTGGGGCTCTGTGGCTGAAAAGGTTTGAGAACCCCTGGTATAGAGGCTTCCTGAGAGACTCATTTTGTTCTGCCTACAAAGTGACCCCTGGGCCTTGCAAACAGACCTGGTTCCCAAACGAAGGTGTTTTGTTGCTGCCAATAGAAAACGAACTTTTTATTGCATTTCTTTTATTGCCTTAGTTCTTAGTCACCTCATGCAGTGAGGGAGGGTGGCTTAATTTTTTAGTCTGCATTGACCGTCCCTTCAAACAAGTTGATAAGCAATATAAAGGCACATACATGTATAAACAAACACACCAAGCAAGAGGCAGACTTCTAGCTATAACAGTTTCCTTCCCCAACCTGATGAAAAAAGTAGTAGAGTTTAAAACTAGTACAGTATAATGTATTTTGTACCTTTGGGTTGACCTAATAAAGGTGTCACTTGAATGTGTACTTTGGATCTCATATGGTATGATATCTCTAAGGGAATGCTGATGCTTGGTTACAAAGAACTTCCTGTTTTGAAAAAGATGTTGGAACTAATCTTATGCATTTGATGCTTTGCATCATGTTGGTAGCAAAAATTTAAAAATAACTCATTATTGCCGCAAGGTGATGCCCTCTTGGCACTCATATTAATCCTTATAGTTAAAGTGTAGTAAACACATTTTCAAGCTGATTTTTTTTTCTGTGTGTATCCAATGAATTTTAATGAAGGGTAACCATGACTCATACTTTAATGCTGTATATTGCTTGGAACCAATGTAGAGACCTTAAAATAATACATAAATGAATTTATTTCACAAGTAATTGTGAAAATAATGCCAAGTAAAATTCCATTGAGATGCTCTGCTGTTTGCGGGCAGAGTGTTTAATTGTATCAAAACCCAAGAGTTTAACTCGTATTTCCTTAATGCAAAAGGTTATGCACTCAAGAATTAACTTTGTGATGTTATTTCTAGATGTTATGTTTCCAGGTCTACAAATATATGTGTATGTTGATGTAACAAATTGTGCTTGAGTTTGAAGTGTTTGCATCTTTCAGTGAGAAAAATGTAAAATAGTATTATAATCAAGCATGTTTATGTGAAAGAAGATGTTTTTAAAAGCATACTGGAATAAAAACCATTTCATCTACAGATTATTGAAATGATAATTTGTTATCTAGGCCACACAGATCACTCTATTACAATGTACTATATATGGGGCTGTCCTTGAAAACTGTTTAGAAATTATAACTGACAAAGTGCACTAAAACAATTCACTGAGAGCATGTCTCATCAATATTAAAATAACTGAATTAGCTGTCAGTTTGTTTCCAAGGTTCCTTCTGTATAATTAATGCAGCATGACACCATTTTAGCTGCCACAGCTCAGTGCTATAGAATCATGGGATTTGTAGTTTTACAGGTCTTTAGCCTTCTCTACCAAAGAGTGCCAAACTACAGCTACTACAATTCTATAACATTGGGCCACAGCAGTTAAAGTGGTCCAAAGTGGTGTCAAACAGGATTAATGCTACAGTGCAGATGCACCACAAGTCCAGTCTAAGGCGCTGGCCTTTAAAGTTGCTCTCTTGTGTCCTAAGTTCATACATACCACAGCTGGGTTCATGTGAATGTACTTGGAGTTTAAGGTTATATGTCACTTGTCTTCAGGGCCTACTATTAGTGATCAAATAGGTGGTTATGGGAAATTTTGGGCTATGGTGCTTGTTTCAGTTGGTAAATTCTCTTTACCGAGAAGTGTGCAGTCATTCTTTAAATAGTGTCGTTGTTATTAGTAATTTACGTTTTGCCCAGTCTAGGACTCAAGGGAGCTTAGAGATTATCGGTGATCTGTAAGCTCCTTGGTCATCAGTGTAAACGTTTCAGTTTAAGGACTCTAGAGTTGGGATGTTGTGTGGTTTCAGGACTGTATGGCCATGTTCTAGCAGCATTTTCTCCTGATGTTTCACCTGTATCTGTCACTGGCATCTTCAGAGGATCCTCTAAAGATTGTTGTTGAATTGATGGTGTCAATAGCAGGGATCTAATGTTGTTGTGTTGCTAATGAATTGGTTGAACCAGCAGGAGTGTAATGGGTCAACCCAGCCTTGAACTGCCATCCTTCCGGTCGGCAGGTTCTTCTATAGCAGGCAGTTTAAACTGCTATGCTAGTCTGGTGCTGTAGGCCCTGGAAGTTCTTTCGATAGTTTCTATGGATTAAATGTAAAATTGTACTAATTCAATGTAGATTTCTCCTGTCTCTTTTCTTTTATTCATTGCAGCCAAATACTATCGAAAAAAAGAGATTTTGAGTGAGAGTACTGAGCTAGGGTACTGAGGCAGGAGAATCATCACCACCCTGTTTGTAAAATAGAAGCAGTTCTGACAGTCATGAACACACAAAACTTACTAGAACAGTAATTTTGTAATTACAGTAAATAATTGCAACCTATGAAAAAAAAGAACTAAATATCCTAAGCTTTTTATGTAGTTAGAAGAACAAGTGAGGTTCCACGATGTCCAGTATTGGGGTTCTTTGTTCAGAAAGGAAACTTCCCAGAGTTTTTTTTAAGATTTAAAAAACGATGTCCCCTCCCTCGATTTCCTTGTGAAGCTATTGACAAGAGTGAACATTCTGATATCTTCAGTCCATGTGAAGTAACTGTTTAGTTATGCACATGGCAGAGAATGACAAGGCACAAAATTCTAGCCTAGTGGCACAATATGATAAGAAAGCTTTCTGGAGTCTTTAAATAGAACTAAGATTAAGTACTTAAGTAACTGCTGAAAACACACCTTGTATACAGCAGGAGTTTTGCAAGTTCACAAAGGACACATATGCCAACTATAATTAAAAATTCTCAGTAATAATTTGTTGGAAGTATTCTTCTACTGATTGTCTAAGGATGCCCCATAACAGCCCTATTTGAGATTTGGGATTGTTGCCCATACAAACTATTGCTGGAGTCCAAAAAGTTTGTCATGCTACTTTGTAAGAAAGCTAAAGGTAATGAATCTGAAATGTTTAATTTCTGTTCTGTGGATTTTACTGGCTTTTTAAAAATTACAGTGTTGTCATACTTTCTCAAATTTCTGTAGAATGTCCTTTCCTTCTTTTTAAAGACCAGTCTTGTTTCTAGTTAAAACAAGTTGCCCTTGGTATTTAGTTGGCAGTCAAAGTACAAACAGGTTAGTATTGCAACCTTACAGGAAGTATGAAAATTCAAACACCATCTCCTCTAAATAATCTGGCAGGCTGTGAAAGCGTTTTTTATCAACAGTTCTTTATTTAACAGCATACGACTCTATGTAAGGTTGTGTAATTGTGATAGCTGTGGAAAAGTTCAAGAGCTGATGTGTGTACTCAGGGGTTTTTCCCTGTGGATTTGTGTGGTTTTGACCTGGATCTATGGGGAAAGGAATTAGGATATTCATCAAGGTTGCGTTTTGTGGTTTCCATGAATGTTGTGACGTGTAGTTTTTAATAGGAAATAGGCAACTCTGTTTCATATTTGGGGGAAAGAGCATGCTTGCTTGTATAGTTCTGGGTACCACCACATTGTTTTAAAACTTTCATTATATGCTATATGAAAGGCTTTCATGTGTTGCTCATCTAGTCTTTTCTATTCCCTTATAAAACTGGAAAGACAATATTACATTAACTCCATGGATTACTTTTAAAGGCTATATTTGGGAAAGATTAAGATAACACAGCAATCAAGTTTAAGGACTTTTGGAGAGCCCTTTCTTTAGCTTCACTAAATATTTACAGAAACATCATAGTTAGAGTATGTCTACAAACTGGAATGTGGTATATATGTGGTAATCTAGGACACATTGGGAAGCCCTCAGTGGCACAGTAGGTTAAATTGCTGAGCTGCTGAACTTGCTGACTGAAGGGTCAGTGGTTCGAATCCGGGGAGCTCCCGCTGTTAGCCCTAGCTTCTACCAACATTGCAATTAGAAAACATGCAAATGTGAGTAAATCAATAGGTACCGAAGGTACATTCTATCACATGTGGCGGTTGTGCAAAAGAGCAAGAGAATACTGGAAATAAATAAATAAATAATCCAAGAAGATACTAAATATAAATATATAAATGAAAGCAGAAACCTACCTCCTGGGAATAACAGATTAAAAAGTAGACAAAAATAAATACTCCTATACCGTTTAATTATAGCAGAAAGATATAGTATATGCAAGGAACTGGAGAGTAAAAGAAATACAATCGATCAAACGGTGGGTGACCAAAGTCCTAGATATAAGGAATATGGATGGACTGACATACTTAATGACAAAACATCAAAGAATACGGAAAAAAGAAACAGACTGGAACCCAATGATGGAATATCTAACAAACAAAAAAAAGACAGAAAAATTCCATAGACTAGTAAAAACAACAAAACAACTGGAATGTGGTATATGGGTAATCTAGACACATTGAGAAGCCCCCAGTGGCGCAGCAGGTTAAACCACTGAGAAAAAAGAAATCAGAGAAGCCGACATAATTAAAGGAAATAAATGACTGTAATGAAAATGAGGAAAAAGAAAAACCAATGAGAAAAAAGAAATCAGAGAAGCTGAGATAATTAAAGGAAATAAATGACTGTAATGAAAATAAACCCACAAGAAAGAAGATTGGAATTTAAAGGCTATATTCTCATTTTTTTCTCTCTTTTCTTTTTTCCCTTCCAGCACATTTTTCTTTTTTCTTTACACTTTGCTATATATTCTATTGCTGTTATGTTTTTGTAGCTCCTTGCATATTGTCGAGGAACTCCTAGAGGCATTTTCATGCACCATATTCTCCTTTCTGGCCCGTGTGTGTGTGTATATATATATATAAGATACGGGAAGTTAATGGCGCTCCTTGCAGTCATGCCGGCCACATGACCTTGGAGGCATCTATGGACAACGCTGGCTCTTTGACTTAGAAATGGAGATGAACACCATCCCCCAGAGTCAGACACGACTAGACTTAATGTCAAGGGAAAACGTTTATCTTAGGACACATTGGCTACTACAGGAGAAGAATTTGGAAACTAACTTTTTAAAAAAGTTTCTCTCTCTCAAGACCTAGGATGCAAAGTAATAGCCTTCATGTACAGAATAAACAAAACCATGCCAATATTAGAATGTTATGATATGGAAGGTGATTGGTTAACCAAGAGTTTGAAGTTTCAGTCCAAACCTAGGAGCCCCCGGTGGCGCAGTGGGTTAAACCCCTGTGCCGGCAGGACTGAAGACCGACAGGTCGCAGGTTCGAATCCGGGGAGAGGCGGATGTGCTCCCTCTATCAGCTCCAGCTCTTCATGCGGGGACATGAGAGAAGCTTCCCACAAGGATAATAAAACCATCAAATCATCCAGGCGTCCCCTGGGCAACGTCCTTGCAGACGGCCAATTCTCTCACACCAGAAGCGACTTGCTCCTGACACGACAAAAAAAAAAATCCAAACGTGTCTGAAAAAGAAAGGACATTGCATAATAGAACATTTTCAAAACATAGTTGTGTGAGAGTTTTGTCTTCCAGCACTTTAATAGCCCATGGAGTATAAGGAATGTCACTTCTAATGGTAGCTAGGAACATTATCTATGCCTTCAGAATGCCAGTTTTATGTACTAATACAATAGCTTTATATTGTGTAAAATGAAGCACCTTCTAGCAGGTGTCCTTGTGATGTATTGCACACAGAATGACAAAGGACAATCATATTTTGAAGGCTGTAATGATAGACCTGCTTCAATGATTTTATGGCATAAGAGTTGGAAAATATATATTAATGCACCTTGATGTCTGTTTTTGTTTTGTTTGTTTTGTTGCAGAGGTAGCAAGTACTTGAGGGTTGAGCTTTCAGAGACTATGCTTTGTTTGACCTAGCCAGCTGTTTCTATTTTGGTTGCTGTCTTAGTTGCGACCTGATTCTGTACTAGGATCAAGGTAATGTTTTATTCAATACAAGAAAATGGAAAATCTGGCAAGAACTAAGATCCTTGTGTCAATGGTTTTATTTAGCTTTCTGCAGTCGCTACTGTCAATAGCAAGATAAAGCTGATGACAGAAAACAAGGGATTTGCTATTCATTATTCATAGCTTGCTAAAGGCTTAAGAATATAAAACATATCATATGATTCTTTTTGTAGAGCATACATTGTTTTGAAATATCGCAATTTAGCAATAAAGTAGATGAAAATGGTTTAAAAATATAGTTTTGCTCCAGTACCATATGAAAAGTCTTACTAGCATCGATTATGCTTCATATGTATAGTCGAGTATAAAACATGTTTTCAACTTCAAAGGGCAGCCTTCAATAACTAATTCAAGAGTGTTACTTTGTATTGTCACTTTTTTTTCTTTCCAGATGAACTTTAGACCTTTCTTGGTGTCAGGTTGCCGAAGGCATTCCTCAGCTTTATTTGAGTGTCCAAGTTCTTCAGCTTTGTCCTCATTAACAGTTCTGAGGGAACAGCCAAACTACAACTCTTGCTGCAACTAGCGCAAGTTTTGAAAGATGTCATGTTTGCATCATCAGCTTCTTGGATGGAGCAACGCGATGTCTGTTATTGTTTAACTTTACCCGTTTAAAACTATTTTGGGATCCAGAGGCGCGAGGCATCACTGTAGTGGAGAAGAAGAAAATGTGTGGTGTCTCCATTTCTACTTGCTTAGAGAGGCTGGTTATTTAATTTTAAAATTAGAATTTTCTTACATCAACAGAAAGAATGAAGTTTTCAGTGTATGTGCCTTGTGTACAGATTGTTTTAGTATTGTTTCTCAACAAGATTTGATGAAACTAATTTTTGACACTGAAACTGTTCCAGATGAGATCGCTCCTACTGTCCATATACATAAAACTATATAAGTAATCTATGGTAGCATCCATTGAAGAAGCCAGATATAGATAAAATTAATGGAATAAATTGTGAAGCCTTAATTCAGTTGCCAATTCCAACTAGAGAACACTCCCTGACTAAATTGACTTAACATTGAGAATAAGTGATTTTAATGTTTATGTATGTGTATAGTTATGTCCTGGCATTGAATGTTTGCCATTTATATGTTGTGGTCCGCCCTGAATCCCCTTTGGGGCAATAAGGGCAAAATATAAATGCTTTAAATAAATAGCTGAATTGTAAAAGACTTGTTTTTATCCCATGCAAGTTTGATTTAGTTGAGATTAGAAATTGGATGTAAGTCCAGGAATCATCAAAATGTAGTTGTGGTAAGGCTACAAGTCACATCCAGAGTATGAGAATGCTACATAAGTATTTATTACTCTCTCTCTATATGTGTGTGTGTGTGTGTCAACCTTAGTGAGTTTGCCTTTATGGTCAGTCCTCCACGTTTACGAGAACAAGACCATTACAAAATTATAAAATTGCTGGATTGCTGTGAGTTTTCCGGGTTGTATGGCCCAGGGCAAGATGGATGGATGGCATCCTTGAAGTGACTGGACTGACCTTGAAGGAGCTGGGGGTGGTGACGGCTGACAGAGAGCTCTGGCGTGGGCTGGTCCATGAGGTCACGAAGAGTCGGAGACGACTGAACGAATGAACAATAACATGGCAATGTTCCAGAAGCATTTTTGCTAATGTTTCGCCCACATCTATGGCAGGCATCCTCAAAGGTTGTGAGGTCTGTTGCACACCAGGCAAGTGAACTTTATACTGCATATATGTGGAATGTCCCGGGTGGGAAAAAGAACTCTTGTCTGCTTAAGGCAAGTGTGAATGTTGCAACTGCCCAGTTTGATTAGCATTGAACAGCCTTGCAGCTTCAAGGCCTGGCTGCTTCCTGCCTGATGGCATCCTTTGTTGGAAGATGTTAGGTGCCCCTGATTATTTCCTATCTGGAATTCCCCTGGTTTGTTTTTTTTTAGTGTTCTTTATTTACTGTCCTGATTTTAGAGTTTTTTTAATACTGGTAGCTAGATTTTGTTCATTTTCATAGTTTCCTCCTTTCTGTTGAAATTGTCCACATACTTATGGATTTGAATGTCTTCTCTGTGTAGTCTGACATGGTGGTTGTTAGTGCGGTCCAGCATTTCTGTGTTCTCAAATAAATGTGCTGCGTCCAGGTTGGTTCATGAAGTGCTCTGCCGTGGCTGACTTCTCTGGCTGAATTAGTCTGTAGTGCTTTTCATGTTCTTTGATTCATGTTTGGGCACTGTGTTTGATAGTCCATACATAGACTTGTCCATGTGTGGTGGAGCATCCATTGGCCCATAGAGCCCAGTTTATGCGGTTTGCTATTCTTTACCTGAGAGAACACCTCTCTCTAGAGAAACCTACTTTCTCCAGCATTGACTCTATGGCCAGTTTCCGCTAAATCATACTGGTGGATCTAGAGATTTCTAGGGAGAACATTTTAATCAAATCCATGAATAATCATATCTGCAAAAGTCAGATCCGCACATGTGGAAGGCTGACTCTACTGATGAAGGAGGCAAGTAGCAACATGATGCTTCTGGATCTTTGAGTTTGAATATAAGCAGAGGCTGGATGGCCATCTGTCAGGTGTGCTTTGAATGTGTATTCCTGCATGGCAGTATATTGGACTGCCATGCATAGAGTTGAGTTGGACTGCCATGCAGTCCAACTCTATGATTCCTCTGCTTGCTGTTTATGCTAAAGCATGATATCGTTATAAATCAGAATTTAAGAATTCTCAATTAAGAGATAAACATATCTTAAGCATTCATGTGAACTTTTCAAAAAGGCTGCGTGATATTTAAACTACGGAAATTTAGCAAGTTAGCTAAATGGTATGTAGTAGAAAATGAATGCTTTACCTCATTTTCTTATTTTACAATGATTTGTGGTCAGTACAAGCAGTGAGTGACATGTTTTCAATAGCTGTTAAAATTAGGAACATTTGCTCTTCATTTTTCAGTCTTTGTATTTGTTCAGTGAGGTATGCATTATAAAAATGTACGGTATATATACTTTGATTGGGGGGTAACAGCTGCTGCCCGTTTTGTGTGTGTGTTGCATAAAAACTATGTTTTGTTAGCAATGGAGGAACACTTCTTGTTGTGTAATAAGGGTTCCCTGTTTCTCCCAAATCCCCTTTCACAGGACTGGAGGCTCTTGTGCTGCATCAAAAACCATTTTTTCTTATTTCTATCTTAGAGAGTGCCTTGTTCAAAGGACTGAGTGAGGAGAGGATTAATTTGGAAGCAGTAATCTGGTCATAGCTGTATATTCCAAATGTATACATATTAGAAATGTATGCAGTTAATGTTGCAGCTGCAGAAATTCAAATCATAAGGCAAATTTAGAAAATCCCACATTCAGTTGATGACTTTAAAAGTTAAAAGAACTAATTCAACACATATGTAAAAATCACTTGTCATAAAAGGAAATGCATGGATATTTCTGTTAACAAAGCACCTGACAACACCCCCTTTACAAAGTCATTTTACACCCATCCAACCTGTCTAGGGGTTTTTTTAAGCAGAACTACTATTGGTAGAATGGTGAAGGGAGGCCAGAGAATGGCAGACTCTCAGTGTTGAGTTGCAGCAACATGTCCTTCATAAGCAATGCAACAAATGTTGAGCTGGGGAAACAAAGGAAATAATAATATTAATAATAACAACAACTACTACTACTTCTACTACTACTACTACTACTACTACTACTACTTAGTTTTTGTACCCCTCCTCCCTCTTCTCGAAGGGACTCGGGGCAGCTTACAGAGGGACAAACCCAAGGATTATAGATTAAAACAGACACAGTAAAATACAATCAATAACAACAAATAATAAAAACATTAAAATCAATTACCACCATAAGAACATCATACCCTGGCTGGTCAACAAATTGAAGCTAGGTTTGGGCTCAGAGTAAGTGCAATGATTCCTTGGTAGAGCCGAGGGAAATTCACCTGCAATCAGTGAGCACTCTGAATTCCACCAAAGATGGAATTGGACCAAATGTGGCACACAAAGCCCCCATTACCACAAAATATACTGGAGGTCTTTGGGGAAAATTCACCTTAATTTGGGGGAGTTGTAGTTCACTTACACTGAGAGAGCACTGTGAACCCAAACACCAATGAATCTGGACCAAACTTAGCTCACATGCCTGTTATGCCAAAATTTGATTACTGGAAGGGTTTGGAGGGAACTGATCTTCCTTTCCGGGAGTTGTAGTTCACCCGCAACCAGAGAAACTGTGACCTCCACCGATGATGGACCTGGACCAAACATGGCACACAGAAACCCCGTGACCAACTGAACATACTGTAGGGGTTTGAGGGGACTGACTTGCCATAGTGGGAGTTGTAGTTTACCCTACAGCCAGAGAGCACACTGAACCCCACCGATGATGCATCTAGAGCAAACTTGATAAACATAACAAACTAAGTACTGATGGAATTTCATGGGGTTAGCCTGGCATGAACTCAGTTGTAGATCACCCACAACCTTATGCATTTTGTAGAATTTCAAAAATAACCTAGGCAACACTGAGTACCCAAGCTAGTACATATATAAAGGTGACAGCTGGACTAGGTCTTTGTGAATTTGATTTAGTAACATAGGTTTATGAAAAATTATCTTCCTAAATTAACCAAATTCTCAGGATGAACAGGTGAGGATTTTTTTTGCTGATATTCTATTTGAGTATATAGCTTTCTGATGTGTGGTCTGTGTTCAACTTACAGGAGTTGTTGGGTGTGTTTTGCCACTGATGAAGACGACAGAGCAGCAGAGTGGGTACGACCATGCCGGTGTAGAGGCTCAACGAAATGGGTTCACCAAACGTGTCTCCAACGCTGGGTGGATGAAAAACAGAGAGGGAATAGTACAGCCAGAGTTGCCTGTCCTCAGTGCAATGCAGAATACTTAATAGTGTTTCCAAAACTAGGTAAGTTGTCCATAACAGTTCAATCCAAATTACTGCATGTGCCAGTCAGCTGTATGTGAACATTTGGTGAAGCAAGGGGAGAGCAGAACTAGTGCAATTAGTTCTTTTCTTATCACCTGTTAGAGCAGGCCATAGTAATAAAAATGCAGGAACTATTAACAGGAAATAGACCATTGTTAGTCAGCTTCAGTAGGGCTAGGGGCCAGTGTCTACCCCTTCCCTCCAGAGGCTGCAAAATATGAAAAAAGAAAGTGGGGTGGAGGCATACAAAATTACAACTGACCCCATATACATGAATCCAACCATCCACAGTTTGTAAATATATATATATTTAGAATCCAAATGGCAATTGCTGTTTAATATAATTTTAAGTATTTTACTATGCCATCACATGTAATTGGACTTGAGCATCCGCACAATTTGTTCTCCATGAGGGGTCCTGGAACCAAATCTCAGTGGATCTGAAGAACCCACTAGAGAAATGGCCAGCTATCTGCTTTTGGTTTTGTCAAATGGGGCTGTAGGAGGATTGAAATACCAAAATAGACTTGGAAGGCTGCATGCAGACCCCAAGGCACACTTTGCCCATCCATGGAATAAGATTGAATTGCTGACAGATTGGACAGAGCATATGAGGTGAAGGCTTAAAATATATGGATTGTGCAATTTTTTTGTTTGTTCAGAAATCTGTTCCATCATGCTCTTGCATTAATCTTCACTTATTTGGGGAAGAAATTAATACAAAATGACTTTTTCATTTTATAAAGATAATATTTTGGTGCAATTTTTAGGCTGAAATTTTTATTTCAACACTGGGAGGAAGTATATGTGAATATTCACTGGTTTGGTTGGTGCAAATCAAGTAGGTTGGCTGTTGAATGCAGTATGTTTATATATTGAATTACTGATTCAATATGCTGGTTGTAGTTGGGACTATCAATTCCATTTGAGCCTCAGTCTTGTAAGGGCATGCATAGATAATCCGTTAGTCCTGATTCACTCGATCTTTCACTTTTTAAAGGCTGTGTTCTCATAGTTGTATTCATGATTATGTCAGATCACATGTATTTCTTGTTTACTTTGTGTATTGGATCCCTACCCATTAATTCTTCATTTTTGTTCTGATTATAAAAATGAAAATAATTACAAAATAGGGTCTGGAGTTCTTTAGACAAAGCTTTCACACACATAAGGGAACTTCAATCTAATCTATAGGTCTTCTGAGGCCTTCCTAGTTCCTCTATCCTTTCCCACTCTCTGAAATGATTGATTTCTGAGACTAGAATCCCTGTTTTGAGTGGGAATTGGAAAGCCCTTGCATGTTTGGCATATATATTTATGACAGGCACGATACCGTACATTTTCCGAATGAAACAGAAACAGATGAACAGATGGAGACAGTTTCTGTCTAAATGTAAATTCATGATTTACCATCTTTATTGATGCCGTGTTGCATTTCTTAGCTTCAGGAGCTACTTGACTATCTAAAAGATTGTATCTGTGTCGGACATTTAATGGATGAAATAAGGATAGCAGCAAAAGGAAACAGAAAAGCTGATCTGAGATAATATCCTGGACTAACTTTTTCAGCTCAAGACACTTGGCTTTGTTTGTTCAGTGTCTGAATCTAAATTGAAAATCTACCTACCAATAACAAATACAGCAATTTAATAATGAATAGCATTGCTGGTTTAGTGGAGTATCCATTGGAATACAAATATTATGATTATTTTCTAGAAAGTTTTAGAACATGGGTCTCCTGGTGGCACAGTGGATTAAACCGCTGAGCTGCTGAACTTGCTGACTGAAAGGTCGGCGAATCAAATCCAGGGAGCAAAGTGAGTTCCCGCTGTTAGACCCAGCTTCTGCCAACCTAGCGGTTCCAAAACAGGTAAATGTGAGTAAATCAATAGGTGCCGTTTTGGCGGGAAGGTAACAACGCTCCATGCAGTCATGCTGGCCACATGACCTAGGAGGTGTCTATGGGCAACGCCAGCTCTTCAGCTTAGAAATGGAGATGAGCACCACCCCGTAGAGTTGGATACAACTAGACTTAATGTCAGGGGAAATCTTTATCTTTACTTACAGAATATGTGTTCCTAACCTAATCATAAATTTCAACTGGCCAAATATCCCACTTCTTACATTTCAACATACTTTATTAAGTCAGAATTGACATAATGTCACTGTTATATTCTCTTTCAGCTTCTGATTTTCCTTATTTCTCTTTTTGTATTATAGGTCCAGTTGTTTATGTCTTAGATCTAGCAGATCGTCTTATCTCTAAAGCCTGTCCGTTTGCTGCAGCTGGAATAATGGTGGGCTCTATCTACTGGACAGCTGTTACTTATGGAGCTGTAACAGTGATGCAGGTTCACATACACTTTCTAAATATTAAATTATTATAATCAAGCTGGAAACTGCTAGAGATTTGCTGAAGAAACACTTTTTGGTAAGGAAGAGAATTCAGAGAGAAGATCAGAAAACACATACTAGAGCTAGCTCCAGAATTTGCTTCCCTTAACTTTGTGGATATTCCTCTTTTATTCTCTTCTTTCTCTTGGTGAACTTTTTGACATTTAGACCCACAAATCCTATTCAACACTTGCACATACGTTCAGGGTCAAATAATTTGGATTAGTGGTCCTACAGATCTTCACCATGGCCATCCTAGAGGTCCCGCTAGATGGGAGTTAAAATCTTTGGAAAGACCAAAGGGTCCCCACCCCTGCCCTATAAATACAGACAGAAAAGTGTGGTACACATTCAGTGTATACACCAATAATAATAATAATAAGAAGAAGAAGAAGAAGAAGAAGAAGTAGTTAATAATAATAATAATAATAATAATAATAATAATAAGTAGTAGTAGTTAATAATAATAATAAGAAGAAGAAGAAGAAGAAGTTAATAATAATAATAATAATAATAATAATAATAATAATAAGTAGTAGTTAATAATAATAATAATAATAAGAAGAAGAAGAAGAAGAAGAAGAAGAAGTTAATAATAATAAGAAGAAGAAGTAGAAGTAGTAGTACGGCACCCAAAAATAAACAGGATACAAGAGTTGAGCGTCAGCTCATTAGCAAGCAGAGCATGAAGTGCCGTGCGATGTGACTGTAAAGAATTTAGAACTTAAGGGGCAAATATGCAGAGTCAAATCTTTAAAAATCACAAAAGAGGAGAGAATGCCTCTAGAACATGGCCATATAGCCCAAAAAAAAACTACAACAACTCACAAAAGGTTTATTTACAATAATAAGAAATAACTGCATTTCTTAATAATCAAGAACTGGGTCTGAGCTACTCTAATACCCATATCTTCTAAGATTTCAAGAGAGGGGAAACCCCAATTACTATCTCTCTCTTGACACACAAGCAGAGAGAGATCTCAAAGCACACGACACATAATCTCCATACAAAAGTGTAAGAAGGCAGTAGAAAAGTATCCATGTTAAACAACCAATCGGAATGAGTGCAGAAACAGAGAGGAGAGAAGGAATCAGATATATTCCAACCTAAATACAAAAGACATGGGGCAAGGGAATTCCATCAACCTATACCAAACTAACTGACTGTTCCTCGTTGAGGACTGTAGATTTTGTCAGTATGGGGTTGAATTCCAACAGTGTCATGGTCAGCGTTATCACATTCTGAAAGACGTCTTCCACATATTTCTGCTCATGTTCACTCACACCTATGTACAACATACCTCTTATCTATTTTCATTCTAAAACACCTGCTTAAGAACATGGCAGAGAAGGCATTTCACTGTCTGAAAGATGCAAAATCTTTCTTCAATTCTAATTCAAATAAAATATCTTATGAGTTTGATGCTGCTGCTCATTATTGACCTCTCCCACTATGAATTCTTCTCTTCTTTGGCCTTTCCTTGGACATTCCTTGCAGAATGTTCAAGCAATGGCAATCTGACCTTAGTGTAGCCTTTTCCGTTAACTTTCAGTACATCCCTTGAAAGACAATATGATTTCAAACCCTGTACTGAATGAGTGAACTATTAAATTATTATTCAACAAGTCTCCAGAACTGGTTTAGGGAACATTTGACTCTTGGTGAACTGGTACTTCCAGCATGTGTTAACTCTTGGGTAACCTAGGGTTAACTAGGGCTGATGGGAATGGAATTCAGCAATGTTTGGAAAGCCATCAGTTTCACACTTTGTTCTAGAAAGTGAAAAGATATTATCCATGCACACATACAAGTGGATTAGAGCAATAATAATAATAATAATAATAATAATAATAATAATAATAATAATAATAATATTTTATGTATATACCACCCTATTTCCCAAGAGGATTCAGAATGGTTTCCACATATGCAAAACAATACAAAAACATACAATATAAAACAAAAACATAGGCATAAACTGTTAACACAACATATACATTATGTTATGCATTATTGCTCTGATTAAAATATATATATTATTTGAGGTGTGTGTATTACTGTGACTCCAAATAATTTAATTGTTTCTGGCAAAATAAAACTTAACTATTGTGCAGGATACTTAGCACAGTAAGCTAAACCCCTGTGCTGCAGAAAAATCCTGCCAATTGGAAGGTCAGCAGTTGGAACCCGGATAGGGTGAGCACCCGCCATTATCCCCAGCTCACTTGTCCACCTAGCAGATTGAAAGCAGAAATACAAGTAGATAAAATAGGTATCGATTTTAGCAGGGCATTAATAAAGGCGCCCTTAAAAAGGACATTGATTGGAGGAAAGCTCTTTAGCATGGAAGATGGAGTGACAGCACCCCTCGTGGCCAGAGTCAAGCACAGCCTCCAAGATGCCGGAAATGAGATGGGGGAAACTGCCTTTATCTCTGCTTGTGTTTATCTGTCCTTGTTAATTATATAATCGGCATTGAATGTTTACCGTATGTGTATTCTGTAAGCTGCTCTGAATCCCCTTCGGGGTGAGAAGGACGGGGTATAAATGCTGTAAATAAATAAACACTTTAAAGAACAGCCTATTACCTAAAACAGATGCAGAGTTATTTATATGTACTTTCTTTAGTTGTGGATTATCACAACATTTTAAGATGGGTCAGTGTTGCAAATTGAAAAGGGAGGATGAGGATAAGAGGGTTTGCTTGCCTATAGTAATCTTAGAATTAAAGATAAACACCAACCCAACTCAGGGTTTTTTAAAACTAAGTATTTTAGCTAATATGCCACATCAGCTTTGTAAGTCTGTGTAAGGTCTCCTACACTGAAAACCGATTTGCTGAAGTAAGCTCAATGATTGCTGATGTGTCAGATACAGATCTGGGTTCAAACCTTGCTTAGTCTCACTCACTTCACAGATACTCCTTATATGTGTTGTCTAAAGGTCCTTAGATGGGATAAGAGTAGAATAATTCACAAACTAGCCTTATTATGGAGGCTTTATAGAGCTTCAATGAACACAGCAATCCATAGAACTGACTTCTTTTAAACTCCCATCTTAGATACAGCTTCAGTTTCAATTCGCTCTTCATCTGCCTGCTAACATTGTATGTAGACATTAAGCTTGCCATACCTGCATAGATGTGTCTTATGCATTACTCTTGATATACCTCATTTTAATTATTTATCTGTGGCAATCATTCATCAGCACATCAGCACAAACATGGGTTGGTGAAAATTAACATTAACCCAGATTTTGAAAGGTCGCCCTTATTCGTGAGAGTTCTTCTGGGTTTACCAACCTATTACTTTCTGTTACGGAAGTAGTATTTATTTTGTTCCACTTAAAATATATTTTGTGCAGCCAAACATTCAGTGCAATTGCTTCATTGAATAAAGAACCCATAGACCTGTTTGGCATGATGGCGTAATGAATTCTAAAACTATATAGGAGAAGACACTGAGGGCCCTTCCAGACGGGCCCTATATCCCAGGATTTGATGCCAGGTTTTCTGTTTATCTCAGATTATCTGGCAGTGGGGACTCATATAATTTAGTGCCGAAAACCTGGAATCAGATTCTAGGATATAGGGCCTGTCTGGAAGAGCCCAGAGTTAATTGCCCAATGCCCATGAGTTGCTCTACTGGTTCAGCAGCTTGGCTCTGGCTCTGTGGTTGATCTGACAGTTTAATGGTATAGTTCAGTGCCACTAAAGTGCACCATTATGAAATAGTCACTTTTATGTGTGTAGGTGCCCTACATAATGTAATAACACAATGTTTTTATTTCACAGGTTGTGGGCCATAAAGAGGGCCTTGATGTTATGGAAAGAGCTGACCCCTTATTTCTTTTAATTGGACTACCCACTATCCCGGTTATGCTTATATTGGGAAAGATGATTCGCTGGGAAGACTATGTGCTTAGATTGTGGCGCAAATATTCTAATAAACTACAGATACTCAACAGTATATTCCCAGGTAATGCCATTAAATTCCAGGTTGTGTTTTGGTGAGGAGGGATGGGACAAATTCAAGTATCTTAAATATGGATGTTTTTCTTTGCTTTACTGGTAGTTAAGTGAAATGACCCAACAGAGTTTAGGCAGATTGTTATTAAATGACTTTTAAGTGAGGCTTGCTGTAACTATTACAGATTGGAGGATAAAAGAATGCTCATATGAATAGTATTGCTAATGTGAATGCTTTCTACTGCTGGGATCTCTGTTGAGGTCAGGAGGGTGGTCTGCTGGAAAGATGACCAGCATCATTCTTATTTCTAAGAATTCCTCTTGCCATGGAAACCTTAGAAATTAAAAAGCCCAGTGCTTCATTTTGAATGTATCCATCTGCCCAGGGGAAAAAGGCAGGTAATTATAGGATAGCTACAAAGATTGCAGGAGGGTGGTGCTATCAGTTGGTTTGCCCATTTTGTTTTTGGTATGGTCTCTATGTTTTGCTTCTCTGTTGTGTCTGTTTTGCTTGGTGAAAGTTGTATGTGTTTTGCTATGATTTCCAGTGCATCAGGTATATCTACCATATATACTCAAGTATAAGCCGAGTTTTCAGCCCGTTTTTAGGCTAAAAAAAGCTCCCCTCACCTTATACTTGAGTCAAAGTTATTTATTATTTAACTCTCTTCTTCTTCTTCTTCTTCTTCTTATTATTATTATTATTATTATTATTATTATTATTATTATTATTATTATATTTATTACTTTACTCTATTATTATTATTATTATTACATTACTTTACTCTATTATTTTATTACATTTATTATTTTACTCTATTTTATTATTACATTCATTATTTTATTCTATTATTGTTGTTGTTACATTTACATTATCTTACTCTATTATTGTTATTACATTCATTATTTTACTCTATTATTACATTTATTATTTTACTCATTATTAGTGTTATTATTACATTTCCATTATTTTACTCCATTATTTATTATTTTACTTTCTTTGTTATTATTGGAAGGATATGTAATCACATTTACATTGAAGAAGGTTAGAATAATGATTTAATCAGAATTGGACAGTCTTATCTTAAATTACAGTTTTATGTAAATATTCAAAAACATTTAGCCTACAGATGCCTCGATTAATGTAATGTTATTGGTATATATTTTTATTTTGAAATTTACCAGTAGCTGCTTTATTTCCCATCCTCGACTTCTACTCGAGTCAATACATTTTCCCAGTTTTTTATGGTAAAATTGGGTGCCTTGGCTTATATTCAGGTCGGCTTATAGTTGAGTATATACGGTATATATGGGCTGTCTGGTGTTCTTTCTGTGCATGTTTCTTTGTATATTGCTTGCCTTCTGCAAAATGGCTATATTGTGTTTTGTCCAGAGAAATACATAGTTTAGTATTTGGAGCTGATATGTAACTCCTGCTGCATATTCACATTCTTCGTCACATTTATTGTCTAAACCAGTGGTGTCCAACCTTTGCTCCCACAGTTGTTTGGGACCACAACTGCCAGAAGCCCTAGTCAGCTTCTCCAAAGGTCACGAATGCTGAAAGTTGAAGTCCAAAACACCTGGAGGACCAGAGGTTGGACACCACTGCTCTAAACAATCCAAGCATGGCCACCAGCCCCAGAAATTTGGAGACACCCTGGTCTAATGTGTGGAACTAGGAATTAATAGACCAGTGGTTCTCAACCTGTGGCTCCCCAGGTGTTTTGGCCTTCAACTCCCAGAAATCCTAACAGCTGATAAACTGGTTGGGATTTCTGGGAGTTGTAGGCCAAAACACCTGAGGACCCACAGGTTGAGAACCACTGATACAGACAAGTGTGGGTTTGTTGCAAAATAGATGGGTTTTTTTAATAGGCATACAATCAAAGCATGATACTGAAAAGCTGACTGAAACAGGAGGTTTAAATTTATTACACCAGTATGGTTTAGTGAATTCTAATTCTTGGTTAGCGATGGCATCTTTCTTTAGGGATTGGATGTCCTGTTCCTCGTATTCCAGCTGAGGCCAACCCTCTGGCAGATCACGTCTCTGCTACTCGTATTCTGTGTGGAGCTCTGGTCTTTCCCACTATCGCTACAATTGTTGGCAAGCTGATGTTCAGCAGTGTTAACTCCAACCTTCAAAGGACGATTCTGGTAAGACCATGTAATGCTAAATAGAAGTGAGCCTGCAGGATTGTTGAGCACTTTAATCTTCTCTTTCTGTGGTTATGCCTTTAAATAACATGGCACATAGTAAGCATGTTTTCTGTTAAATAGTATTTATTTATTTAAATAATAATATTTATTATTTATTTATATACCACTTTTCTCACCGGGGGGGGGGGGGGGAGACACATGGGAAACAAAGCTCTATGCTGTCATGATTTTTAAAAATCAATAAATAAATATTAAAATAACAGCAGCATTTCTGTTGTATTTCTGACAGAAAGCCATTCAAATGCATTATCACTTATCTTTGTAAATATTATAAATGACCTTCATTATGGCCCTATTAGACACATCAGTATTATTAAAACTAATTTTTAAGAGGTGGTCAGGCTGAGAAAGTATGGTTTGGAAGGGACACAGAGTGAAATCAAGATGTGAGCAAAATTTGAATCCAGTTTAGTTGGCTTACGTGCTACACCAGCCCTCTTTCAATGACACAGCTGTGAAAAAGTTTTATTAAGCTACTGAAAATAAGTGGAAATGCCAGTTTTTCATAGTACAGTATGCCTGGAGCCAATCTCAACTCAAAAACTCTTAAATGCCTACCGAGTCACGGCTTCCTAGTCACTGTACTCATAACAGACATATTTAATCATTGTTTGCCTTTGGTCAAAGTTCACAGTATGTTTGAGGTGAAACTTAAATCAGAGGCACAAATCCTAATTTGGTGACCCACTATCACTCTAAAGTATGTGGTGGTGACAATGAAATCTGCTTCAAAGCTTGTGACCCATATTTCATGCAACTAGTTCCTTAACAAAACAGGGTTTGTGCCTAGTTTGAAAGCAGATTTACTTGGCATGAGTATCAGAGTCATGTGAGTTGGTTAGCATTGAGCAGCATTATACAAAGGAATGAGAAATGTATTGGTGCTACAGCCAAGTACAGATAAATAGCTTCCTTTTTATTTAAAAATATTTACAAGTGCAGTAACAAATCAATACAAATGGAAAGAGGAGAAAAAGAAATGGGTAACTGAGATTATGAAATTGTGTTACCTTTCTCTCCAGATAATGGTGGTCATTGGCCATAATTAATAATAAAGATACTTCTCATCATTAAGATAGAGCTATCAATATGTGTACTACCTCAGAATGTAGACAGCAAGTATCTCTAAAAGGCTGTGCACTAGAAGCAAAAGGAATCAATAGTAAGAGACTAGAGCATTCAAGGAATGTTTCTTTCACATGGTTGTGTTTGGATACCATTTTCGGGTCAGTGTATGAACTAAGTGTATGCCAGAGGCTTCACAAAACAGTGATATTTAAGAAATGACCAGAAGGAACAAAAAGGTGACATTTGGGAAGGAAGCTTCAAACGTACAGAGCAGCAAAAGCAAAAAGTTAGGGTCTTGAAGGAGAAGATAACCTTCAAAAAGCTGAAGATGGCTGGCCTGAAGAAGAAGCACATTCCATCAGATCTATTAGGACATAATCATTGAGAGATGGAGGTGGCAGGCAAAGCCACAGATGGCTTTGAAGATAAAGACCAGGAATGTGTATGTTGGATCCATTATTTGAGAAGAGGTTAATGTAAAGAGGGATTTTACATGTTCAGAGTAAAGGAGATGAATCATGTTGGCCACAAAATGTTAAAGAGACATGAAAAAGGTGGGGGGGGGGGGGAACCAAGCTGAAACAACAGAAGACAAGGACACATCAGATTGCAAGAGCAATAACAGGAGTGTATTAGAGGTTTTGCCAAGGGACTAGAAGGTGAAGGGCTGTATTTTTGCAGTGCTACCGAGGAAGAAGTGATACAGTTTAACTCCAGATGTAATATTAGAAATGAAAAGGAGAGATGAGGCAAAGATAAATCCAAGGCCTCTTACATAATGCATTTGAGATGAAGCATCTGAGCAAAGGGAGCATAGATGGATTTAAAGATTTTGGAAAATAGAAACCTCCAGAACCTTTTGGAGATTTTATGATCTTTGGAAAGGCATGACCTTGTTAGAAGTCACAACCTTTTGGAAAATGATGCCATAACCTCTTGGTTGAAAGTGTGACCTGTTAGAGTCATAACCTTTTTAGGAAAATGACATTCACTAGCATTCATGTAAGGCAACTAGGTTTCTCAGCTGTTAAACTGATGTTCCTAGGTATGTTTTTGAACTGCTAGGGATAAAAATATGCCAGTGCATAAACAAATACACACACACACACACACATTCAGCAGAGTTTTAGAAGCTTTCTTTTAGTTGCCCCAAAACATCTACTCTCCCTTAAAATATATTTGCCTTTAAATCATGCTCTCAAGAGACAAAAAAGTAGACTTCTTTAAAAGTAACATAGTTGGTTTACTCACAAACTTAATGTGTTCAGCATACAGATACTTTGCTTATCAATCCAGTTACAAGCAGATTTGAAATAGTTTCTCTGTATAGGTAACAGAGGGCATCATTCTTAGAATCTATAGTCTATAGTCCAAAGCATCTCTCTGTTCTGAGAGTCTAATAGAGTCTCTGTCTAGTGGGAAAGTCCAATGCAGTCTGTAAGCATACTGTTCCTATTGAAGTCCAAACCAAACATTGTTCTAAAATGAAGTCTGAGCTCTGAACAAGCCCAGACCTGATCACATGGTCTGCAGCCCCTCCCACTGCAAAGAGTTAAGTTAAAATTGCAAACCAATATACACATGTGCAATGCAGTAAGCAATTATATACATAACAAACAACTAGTGGAGGCTTGAGAAGGTTGCTATTTCCAATAAAAGATGCAATATTGGCGTGAGAGAAACAATTTAGGTGTTGAGAGAGGGGTTATAGGTGTATTTATTGTATTTTAACTGTATTTATAACATAACACACACACAACATTATTTCATCGTTTTTTACTTTTTATATGTGCTTTGTGTGTGACTGTTAGCCATCTTGAGTATCCTTGGAGAGGAAGGCAGGGTATAAATAAAGTTAATAATAATAATAATAATAATAATAATAATAATAATAATAATAAATACAGGTATAGCAGTGCAACAAAAAAAACCATTGGATTTCATAATGCTGACAAATGTCGAGAAGATGCTCAAACAGAAAGGAAACGGGCAAACAAAGAGCTGCTACTCCTTCTAAATCCCAGGATGTCTCTGTATTGCTGACATAGCTTTAATACCCTAATTAAAGAGTACAGACTGAAACTGTCATCATTTTAGCACTTCTCAAATCATACTTATTCTTTCCAGTATATCTTTTGAGACCTCAAGTCTTAAGATATTCTGGAAAGAAGAGGTATGATTAATTTGAATTTTGATTCTGAAGGCAATGGGCTACAGCACTGTGGAAAAGATGTGTTTTGTTTATTCATTGACTTCAAAACCAACTCATGTTTATTATTTAATCTTTAAAGTCTGTTGATGTTTTGAAGACTAGTACTATAATAGTCTGCAATTTAAAGTCAACAAGCCACACATTTTCTAGGGAGAGAAACTCTTTAAGCCTATGGAATATTACCAGTTTTCCAAACCATAGCTATCAGGACTTTTCTGACTGGAGTCATTGTATAGAAATCTTTTTTTTTTCTATAGGCAAGAATTATCATTTTAAAATGAAATGAGCAGAAGCATCCAAAAGCATGTGTAAACGCAGCATGGGATATTTTTATATAAGACAAACATTAGAGTGGTACACAATGGCATGGAACTGTACATCTCAAAAGTTTATATAGAATTGCTTTAATTAGCCTAAATTTGAGGAAAAATACAGCTTGCAGTCAGGTGTGTAAAATCCATTTTTAGAAAGTTAGAAGCCTTCCACATACATTGGAAAAACATCAGTTTGCATGTAGAGCTACCAGATTGACAGAGGGCTCCATAGCTATCACTCCCCACATTGCTCTGACACACCTGGAATGACGGGAGAACTATGTGAGGATGCTTTCTGCAAACTTTAGTTCTGCATTTAGCACAATCCTCCCACATAAACTGGTGTCTAAACTTAAGGATATTGGATTGTCATATTCAATCTGTTCCTGGATTATGGACTTCTTGGTTGGATGTTCCCAAAGAGTTAGATTAAGTAATCATACCTCATCAGCTCTCACTCTCAACACTGGGATGTCACAGTGTGTTGAGTCTTCTGTTTTACACTTTGTACACCTATGATTGTAGCCCTGTCCACCATAGCAATACCATTACCAAATTTACAGATGATTCAACTGTGGTGGGGCTTATATCTGAACTTGATGAGTCTACCTATCGGGATTAGGTGGATCGGCTGTTTTGATGGTGCAGGAACAATAATCTGGTTCTTAACATCAATAAGACCAAGGATCTTAAAGTGTACTACAGAAAGAACAGACCAGAAATCCTGCCCTTGGCCATAAATGGAGACCAAGTGGAGCGGTTGGCCAGTTTTAAGTTCCTGGGTGTCACTGTTGAGGAGGATCTGACCTTAGACAATGATATGACAGCGTTGGTTAAGAGAGCCCAGCAGAGATGGTACTATCTGAGACTTCTAAGGAACCAACAACTTAATGAAAAACTGCTGGTAATTTTCTACCACTGAGCTATAGAGAGTGTCCTAACTTACTTCATCTGCACATGGTTTGGTAACAGGACAGTAGCAGGTAGGAAGGCGCTCCAAAGGGTCACAACTACTGCACAACCATTGGTTGCCCTCTTTAAGAGCCTCTTTGGGAGAACTTTATAAGTCCTGTAGCCTTGAGAAAGCTCAGAGCATTCTTAAGGATCCATCTCGCCAGTGTGCTGTCTCACCCAAGCTGCTTCTAAGGTCTCTTTGGCATTAATGTGTCTTAACTCTCTGTCAGCTTGAGGGATGCTGGATTGCATTCTTTCGAAACAAGGAACCACACAAAATTAATGTCCACGCTGTTGCCTTGAGGAAAGGGTAACGATTTATTAACAGATCTTGGGTCTAACTCCACCCAGGCACTAGCTTGATTTCCCCACAACAAAGTTCATATTTTAAACTTGAAAGGAAAGTTAATGATTCCGAAGCTGCTAGATGTGGATGTTTCTAGGGAGAATAGGCGGCAGTTTTCCTTGCTCTCTCTGGTATAGGGACCTCTGAGGCGCCCAATACCCAAGGTGTTAACCAGTTGTTGTTTAACTAATTGGTTGAAGTACTGGTTGTAGTAAGGAACTAGTCTGAAGTTACTGATTGTAGATATCACTGGTTATAAGCACCACTGGTTATGTAGTACAACTGGTTATATAGTATTGACTTGAAATGGTTTGTCCAAGCCTGAATCTAGGACTTTAAGATTGTCTGGAGAGGCCCTGCTCTCATTCCCACCTTCTTCGCAGATGAGTCTGGCGGGGACGAGACAGGGCCTTCTCAATTATGGTCCCATGGCTGTGGAACACCCTCCCTGGGGATATCAGATTGGTCCCCTCCCTTTTAACATTCTGTAAAAAAGTCAAAACCTGGCTTTTTGAGCAAGCGTTTACTAATGCAGTGTAACAGGCAAATATAGAACAACGGAATGATTGGATGATGTGATTGGACATTGATTTTAATAAGGAGACGCTGTTGATATATGTTTTATATGTTTTTATTGACCCTGTATGGTTTTTATATATTATATGGTGAATGTTTTTAATTGTATTTTATGGTATCCGGGCATCAAATTGTTGCCAACTGTAAACCGCCTTGAGTTGCCTTCAGGCTGAAAAAGGCGGTTTATAAATATGGTAAATAATCATCATCATCATCATCATCATCATCATCTCTGGGACCAACTGAAGACACGTCCTGCCTCAAGGATTCCCTGGTGGTTCTATGATCTAAAATGGCTCCCTTACCTCAGGTAAAGGGATCATGGCCAACTAACTCACACAAAACGGCTCCTTTTTCCTCAGGCAACAGGCAAATAAAATGGCTCACACAAACCAGGAAGGGTTTTCCTAAACTCCATCCTCATAAAAACTAATATAAAAGCAAATGGTCTTAAACTATGGGTGAGGAAGCCAGGCAAAGGGATCTGGAACTGGTGCAGTTACAGCATACCCAGCATATATGGGTTTTTTTTAATTGTTATCATCTGGCAGGTGGTACAGGATGACAAAGACAAGTACAAACAGAGAGATAGCTAGGTTCTTGTGGGTTTTTTCGGGCTATAGAGCCATGTTCTAGAGGCATTTCTCCTGACGTTTCGCCTGCATCTATGGAAAGCATCCTCAGAGGTAGTGAGGTCTGTTGGAATTAGGACAATGCCAGGCTCAGGCAGGCCTTCAAATGCTAATGAAGGTGATCAGCTGAAACATTCACACCCAAGTGCAGCAGGGAAGAGCTCCTTGCCCCACCCCAGCCATTCCACAGATATATAAACCCATTGTCCTAATTCCAACAGACCTCACTACTCTGAGGATGCTTGCCATAGATGCAGGCGAAACGTCAGGAGAAAGGCCTCTAGAACATGGCTCTATAGCCCGAAAAAACCCACAAGAACAGAGAGATAGCTTTCATCCTATTGCTGTAACTACATTGAACTCCATGGTTTCATATTGATGTGGCATTGGGGGCTGTGTGGTGGTGGTGGTGGTGGGACTGTGGAGGGATGGGTGTGGTGGGGTTTTTTTGCGATGTGTGCTGGGGAAAGCATTGAATTTCATTGTACAATGATAATAAAGTTATTCTGTTCTACTCGGTGCTTTTTGAATAATTGTTCCCTTTTATTTTAGGGTGGAATTGCTTTTGTTGCAATAAAAGGCGCTTTCAAGGTCTACTTCAAACAGCAGCAATATTTGCGACAAGCTCATCGGAAAATTTTGAACTATCCTGAGCAAGAAGGCGCTTAAGTGGCCTTGGATTTCAGACTCTTTAACAATCTCATTGACTATATTCAGTAGCATTGTACCAGTTTCATTATTTGGCTACAGGAGCAGAGATTGGAGGACATGCTGCCGAATCTTGTGTTATTGTTTTTTCCTACATAGACTAATAAAGGACTTTATTATGGTAGGATGGATCCTCTTTAGTCGTTGAGGGTGAGAATGTAATTTGTTTCCATCGATGCATTTTCTTTGTGACGGAAGACATCTAAACCATTTTCCTATGGGCAAACCATTGCCTTTTTTTGAAACAGAGAAGCCAAACAGCTGTAAAGTTAATACACTGTACTGAAATATCTTTTGTACGCTTATTGCAGTAAATGCACAGTACTTTGCTACATGGGCCAACGTCAGATACCGTTTGTTTTTTACTTGCCAAGTGTAACTCTAATGTGAATGAATAAGGCTCCTTCTCTTATTCAGTGTAGAAGATAAATAATGAACATGAAAGTCAGAACCTAAAACCTGCTTGAAGTCATGATCACAAAAGTTAATGTATTTCCTTTGCTCGTGTATGCCACAACCTAGATTGCCAGAGTGTTTTCTTTTCAAATTGGACCTGTCTGGTTTTGATAAGCACCTGGAAGACCTACAAATTGCTTTTTTTTTATTTAATGTTTCCATCAAATTGCTTTCTTTCGGCTCTTTGGTTGTATTGCAAGTTGTACTATATATAATTGACTTCTTGCCACCTGTGAAATTGAAAAACTGAATGACACGGGGCATGTAACAAGTTGCAATATTAGAGCCATTGCTTCGTCTTCGTGTCCTGTGAAGCCATGGCCACAATTGTGGAATTCCTATTACGTCAAGCTAAATCTAGACGCAATGATTCAAAAACCCATCTCTGGTATCATGCATGTGTGCAGAGCAAAAGATAAACATCCAGATATGAATATTAAATTAAGATTGCTTAAAAGGAAAGCCAAGTTTACGGAAATGGTTTCTAGATCTTTCATTTACGTCTGTCTCTCACCTTAGCTTCTTCTGTCTAGACATGTTTTCCATAAGTGTCATCAAGCAGGAATGGGCTACTGTGATGGGTCGGCGGCTGATTCCATGCTCCCACTGTACGACCAGGAAACAAGCATTTTGCGTGTTTCGAAAGGCTTCTTGCGGCTTGTCGCTAATGAAAGTCATAGCAAAATGTTATAAGGCATGGAACGAAAACAAACTGCTTGCTTTGAATAGAATTTGCCTGGTTTGCCATTGAAATTAGGTGGCATCCTTTGCTGTCAGATCCTTGGAAGATTTACAGAAATTATGAGAAAGGGTGCAAGCATCCCATGGACTGTACGCTGCACTCTTTTGTGCGAACTAAAGGACATCTCTTTGTAAATACATAGAAAGGGAGATTTCAGTTCTGAATACATACATGCGCGAGTCCTGTTCTAATCAGTGAAGTGGATGTCCTGGTCAATGTCAGAACTGAGTATTATATGGGAGATACTTTAAGCTGCACTTTTTTCTTGATGATGGGTTTAGTGTGTTACTGTTAAATGTTATGATCTGTACAAATTCAATTGTACCTATATAATAATCACATCATTTTAGGTTTACAGGTGGTATTTATTTGGGCAAGTTTAGAGAACCAATGTGTAGCTACTCCGATTTTGGCAGTATATATATATAATACATTGTGATGGGGATTTTTTAAAGAACTAGTAAACAAAAACCTTAATAAGAAATGAAGCAATGCTTAAAATGGACTTTGTGTTGTCAGTCATAATTTTTCATCCCAAGCATTACTTTAAAAAAACGGAAATATAGTGTTTTAAAAGTGTAAACAAATGTACATAATGACCAACTAGTATTCATAGATGAATTTGTAATGGGGAAAATCTAAAGCATAGGAAATATTTTAGTTTTTTGTCATAAGTACTCAGAAAACTACAAAAGCTTTTTGTCAGTTGGATTCTTGTTATGTATTTATACACGCAGCACTATACTGCAAAATCCTGACTTTCTATAGGATGGGTTTTCAGCGCTATAGAACATTTCTTGCAGAAATCCTCATTGCCAGAAGCCTTTTAGGTGGTCTTTATAGGATATATACCAGCCCTTTGTTATCTTCTGATTTTTTAATCTCCCTCCCTAACACAGAATAGAAGTTAACGGTGCAATGGGTTGGTTTGGAATTTATCCTGTGATGAAATTGCTGAAATTATTGTATATCACTACAAATGTACTGTGAAGAATGTGAGATTATTATTATTATTTTAAATTCAGTAGCAAAAACATTACCTTGGTTTACTGTGCTGTTAAAATGTTTTTAGTAGTGCAGTTTATGGTCACATCTTGGATTAGACTGAATAAACTTTTTTACATTCTTCTGTTGTGTGGTGTTTTGAGCAAGATGTGGAAATATAAGAAAATAGGTTATTTGTTTGCCGTATTTATACCTGCCCTTCTCAACCCCGAAGGGGACTGAGAGTGGTGCACATAGAGGCAAAATTCAATGCCATACATTACATACAATACATATCCAGCAAATTAAAAACATACATTAAAACATCTGCTAAAAACATATCTAGAGGTTAGATTTGAATGGTTTTATTTTTTATTTCGCTAGCTTCTTAACATGTATGTATACCTAGACTAAGTTAACCTCCAAGATAGTTACGAATTCTTTTACTAGGAGACACAATTTGAACAATCCACAGCAAATTTCAGGCTGGAGCATATTCACAGAAATTCAGATTTACATTCTGAAAATCTTGTTACTCTCAAAATCTGGGCATTTTTTCCTTTTGCTTCTACTATAATAATATGTTCCAAATTTCCAGATCCATTTACTGTTATTTTTTTAATAATGATTTTTATTAAAGAGTTTCATAAAAATATCATAAAATATCATTCTAACATACTACAAAAGGGGGAGGGGGAGAAAATGTTATAATAAGAAGAATGATAATAAAACTTTATTTATACCCCGCCTCCATCTCCCCAAGGGGACTCAGGGCGGCTTACATAAGGCCACGCCCATCAATACAGTAAACACAATATAAACACAAAAAACACAACAGAAAATCAGAAAATAAATTACATAAAATGCAAAACCAATATCAATAAGTAACACAGCAGCATAAAATCTAACATTAAAACACAAATGATCACACTGGTCAGGGCCAAATTCATAGATAAAATTTTAAAACACTGGGAGATAGGACAAAATAAAAATCAGGTATCCGAGGATGAGGTAGGATTTAATTGCACAAACCATAAAATAAAGTGCTTCTGAGGTCATTGTATGCAGAGTTTGGTCAGGGAGTATCTTACATTCAATCATTGAAGGCACATAGGAATAACCAAGTTTTCAGGCGCTTCCTGAAGGTTGCCATGGTGGGGGCTTGTCTAATATCTCTGGGGAGCAAATTCCAGAGCCGGGGGGCCACCACAGAGAAGGCCCTCTCTCTCGTCCCCACAAGTCGCACTTGCGATGAGGGCGGGAGCAAGAGAAGAGCCTCTCCGGAAGATCGAAGAGGTCGCTTGGTTTCATAGACGGAAATGCGGTCACGCAGGTAGGCAGGTCCTAAACTGTTCAGAGCTTTGTAGGTCAAAACATGTATTGGGACCGGAACATAAACGGCAGCCAGTGGAGTTCCTTAAACAGGAGGGTTGACCGCTCTCTGTAATTCGCACCAGTTAGTAATCTGGCTGCCACCCGTTGGATTACTTGGAATTTCCGGGCCGTCTTCAAGGGCAGCCCCACATAGAGCACATTGCAATAGTCCAATCTAGAGGTAACTAAGGCGTGGACTGTAAAGATCCCTTACCTTTCCAGCCTGGATGGCAGGGCCTAGGAACAGCAGGCCAGTTAGTTGCAGCTTTAGTAGGCCTGGCGGAGGGCAGCAGTAGCCATTTTAGTTTAGRGAAAACACCATTTTAGAGAGGGGGAGTGTCCTAGGCCTGAGTTAGCATTAGAACAGCCAGGATTGGTTYAGARAAGGGGGCGGAGTTTAGCAAGGTTTGGAGGGAAAGAAAGAGGCTTTTTCAGTCAGTCTGGTGTTGTTGGAGATTAGAGTAGGAAGGTAGTTTAGGAGTTCGTGACTTAAGATTAGTTAAGAGAAGGCAGTTTGCCTTAGGCTTGCCAGCAAAAGATAGCTGTTTTTTTTGTAGTTAGCTAGGCCTCAGTTTAGGGTAGCTAAGCTACAGTTGTATCTTGACAGAGATTTAGCTCCTGTCAAGTGTACTTGTTGTTAAAGGGAGGAAAATCCCTGTATCTGTAACAAAGAAAGAGCCATTACATGTAACCATTACGCTTTGAACACAAACCAGAATTTCTATGTAACAGCCAAGATTTCAACCAGTATTTATTCTCTTCTGTATTTCTTTTATCAATAAACTTTCCTTGTTTATTTTAAAACTCAAAAAGCCTGAGTCAAGTGTGCCTTTTGTGGCTATAGTCCCTTTTCAGTCAACCTCAACTAAGTTTCCTTTATAGAAGCAAATAATAGGAAGACACAGTGTTTGGTGATCTTTAAAAGCAATTTTAATATCTTAAGCAGCTAGGGTGTTCCTGTACATTGCAGTTTATGGTGGCAGCAAAGGTTAATTAGAGAATCATCCCCTCATAACGTTATATTGGTGCCAGTGAATTCTTTATATTGAAAAGAGATAGTTGGTGGGATCTGTTTGCCCCCTGTCAAGATATATTAGTGGTGCCACATATATGAGCCTTTATATGGACCACTTCCGTTCTTCCTCCTTTTGCCCTTCACACAGTTATAAACACTTTTTCCACAATAAGTCTTTTTCCTCCATCTTATGCACTAATAGTCACTATTCTTCTTATTTAATATCCTTGTTTACGTAGTCTTCAAATACTGTCCAGTCTGTCATTTTCATTCCACTTCCAGTAGACTGTTTCAACAAGAATGTCAGTTTATCCATATCTTTTATTTCCATTATTTTGTCTAACCGCTGTGTTTTTGAAGGAATGAAGTCTTCTTTCTAAAATTTAGCAAAAGTAATTCTGGCTGCCATCGTAAAGAAAGTAAACAATTTATCAATACTTGTGTCTTTAAATATATCTGAATCAAACATTCCTAAAAGGTAATATTCTGGTTTAATTTGGAAATCAATTTTCAATATTTTTCTACATTCCTTATGCACCATTTTCCAAAATTCTGCTGTTTTATCACAAGACCACCACATGTAGTGGGAGCCCCCGGTGGCGCAGTGGGTTAACCCCTCTTATAGTGCCGAGAGTTATTAAATATGATTTTCTGTGGGCAAGCAGATGGCGACTACTGGATGGCATATGTTCTGTATCAGAAACTAGAGCTGATATGGTCTATCCAATGCAATTTTCTGAACCACACCACAAATAACCAAACTGAATCTGAAGTTGATCAAAAACTGTTTTGTAACCCTTTTGCTACTGATGTTGAATAGTGGTCCCTGTTCAAAGAGGTCCCTGGCCAAGTGGTCACTGATCAAAAAAAGGTTGGGAATCAGTGATTTAACCTATTTCTGTTTGTCCCAAATGAATAATATGCATGGGCTTAAATGTGCACTTCAAGCTCTCTTAAATGGAGGAAGCAGCTCTGAGCATTCAAAGGAGTGAGCACACACAATCCCGTCTTTCTTAGAACTGAACAGGAAGCCCAGTTTGGCACAGGTCTCATTTTTCTGCACACAGTGGAATCTCCTTCTGTCTACAAGAAATTGCTGTCTTTGGCATCTTCCTCGACTGCGGTGACGTTGGCAATTTTCCTCTTCTGTCATGTAGACCCAAATGGGGACCCCTTAACTCGGTGTTGGGGTCATGGAAAATTTGGCAACACTAAAAGGTCTCTGAACACCACCTATTTACACAAATCTATTAGCAGCAAAGTGTAGTGTTTACAGCAGACTCTGCAGAAAAGGCTCCAGTTGGACTCTATGGAAAGGAAAATCAGCGTCTTTAGCAAGCCTTGCAAATGCTTTGATTTTTATACCCATTTTAAATACCTATATACCTAGGGTCATGTAAAAACACCTCAGGCCAAAAGGGGTCATGAGTGGAAAAGTTTAAGAAGCTCTGATTGTGATCATCATTAAAAATTCACATATGTAAACTAAGGCGGGGGAAAAATGGGTTCTGTTCACTCCATTAAGTACACTGAGTGATTTTCAGCCAGTTTATTTTCTTTAAGGGCACTTCAAAGGATGGCTGTTAGCATAAAATGGGTTATGTGTACATTTATTTAATAGAAGCAGTGATATATATATAATTTTTTTTCAAAAAAATTGAGATTTTGTATTTTTAAATGTCAGATTTAAGTATATGTTGCAAGGCTAGTTGGAGCCCCCGGTGGCGCAGTGGGTTAAACCGCTGAGCTGCTAAACTTGCTGACTGAAAGATTGGTGGTTCGAATCCAGGGAACAGAGTGAGCTCCTGTTGTTAGGCACAGCTTCTGCCAACCTAGCAGTTTGAAAACAGGCAAATGTGAGTAGATCAATAGGTACCGCTTCTGTGGGAAGGTTTTTTGGTTTTTTTTGTCGTGTCAGGAGCGACTTGAGAAACTGCAAGTCGCTTCTGGTGTGAGAGAATTGGCCGTCTGCAAGGACGTTGCCCAGGGGACGCCTGGATGATTTGATGTTTTTATCATCCTTGTGGGAGGCTTCTCTCATGTCCCCGCATGAGGAGCTGGAGCTGATAGAGGGAGCTAATCCGCCTCTCTCCGGATTCAAACCTGCGACCTGTCGGTCTTTAGTCCTGCCGGCACAGAAGGTAACAGCACTGTGGGAAGGTAATGGTGCTCCATGCAGTCATACTGGCCACATGATCTAGGAGGCGTCTATGGACAGTGCCAGCTCTTTGACTTAGAAATGGAGATGAGCACCACCACCCAGAGTTGGACATAACTAGACTTAATATCAAGGGGAAACTTTTACCTTTACTGTAAGGCTAGCAGAAGTGGATTTTCTTGATTCCTCCAGCCTGCCCCCAACCCCATGCAACACAGAGGGCTAAGTGACACTACTGATGGCAAAGCTGTAGAAAAACCTTGAATCTTCCTTAGCTCAAATACATTTCCATAAGCCAAGTTCTACTCACAGAAGGTGCCCTGTAGTATTTGGAAGAAGCTGCTGGAGTTAAATCTGGTTTTGCTAACTCAGATGCATCTGCCTCCTAAATCCAGTCTACGGTTTCAACTTTCTGTGCATGATCTTAACATTCAAATTATTCAAAACATTTGCCTTTAATGAAGGACGACGTTTTGGCTCCTTTTGATGATGGTGCCTTTTTATTATTTATAAATCATCATTGTTCTGTTTCCTCAAACAATGTGTCACAAAGTCAAAATATAAGAACAGAAAATATTAAAAGTTAAAGGCTGGAACGAATAATAGTTTTGATGACCTATTGGAAACAGAGTTGGGAAGAAGCCAGTTTCGCCTGCCTGGGAAATAGTTTCAATAAGGGCAGGTAAAGAATGAAGGATACAGTCCCCCTCCCTTTGCCCAATGTTGGATCCTTCCTTGCTTGCTTACTTTTGAGGAGGCTGCTGCTGAAAGAGCCCCGTTTACAATCTCCTCCTTGCAAACCAGCTCCCTGCCAACTGGCCCTGCAAATGGGACTCTGGCAGCAGCAGATTCAAGCCCAGGGAAGGAAAGCAGATCCAACACAGCCATTTTTGTCCCCTCCCTTTTGCCCAATGCTGGATCTTTCCTGCCTTCTCCCAAACTGGCTCCACAAGCCTGAGTACTAACAGGATCCTGGGCTCCAGTTAGTACTCAAGTTTCAAGAGCCAGTCTGGGAGTCTACTATCAAGAGACAGTCTACTATTACGCAATGCCATGGCATGTGCATGGCATTGAGCAATAGTATTAATCCAATGCAATGTTTGTTTGTGGGATTAACATAACTCAAAAACTACTGGACGAATTGACACCAAATTTGGACACAAGACACCTATCAGGCCAACGAGTGGCCATCTATATTAATAAAAATGTAATGTTCGTTTGTGGGATTAACATAACTCAAAAACCACTGTGCGAATTGACACCAAATTTGGACACAAGACACCTATCAAGCCAATGAGTGGCCATCTATATTAATAAAAATGTAATGTTCATTTGTGGGATTAACATAACTCAAAAACCACTGGACGAATTGACACCAATTTTGGACACAAGACACCTATCAGGCCAATGAGTGGCCATCTATATTAATAAAAATGTAATGTTCGTTTGTGGGATTAACATAACTCAAAAACCACTGGACGAATTAACACCAAATTTGGACACAATACACCTATCAGGCCAACGAGTGACCATCACTCATAAAAACACAGCAGACGAGACTTAAAAAACAAAAAATGCATTACAACGCATGCACTAAACCACATATATACACAAACACACAATTATACACATATAGACAAACATATACACACACATATACACATATATACACACACAAAACACATATACACAGACTGGGCCACAGCAATGCGTGGCAGGGGACAGCTAGTCACAAAATAAACATGTATATAGAAATATTGGAGCCCTTGGTGGCACAGCGGGTTAAAGCGCTAAGCTGCTGAGCTTGTTGACCAAAAGGTCCGAATCCAGGGAGCGGTGTGAGCTTCCGCTGTCAGCCCCAACTTCTGCCAATCTAGCAGTTCGAAAACATGCAAATGTGAGTAGATCAATAGTAACCGCTTCTGCGGGAAGGTAACAGCACTCCATGCAGTCATGCCAGCCACATGACCTAGGAGGTGTCTACAGACAACGCCGGCTCTTTGGCTTAGAATAGAGATGAGCACCACACCCCAGAGTCAGACACAACTGGACTTAATGTCAGGGGAAAAGCTTTACCTTTACCTATTTCAATGGGAAGTGTGGGCCTACTTTTGGCTGATGAGATAGTCAAGTTAATTTGAATTGTTGTAGTGTGCCTTCAAGACGTTTCAGCCTTAAGGTGACGTGAAGTCTAAAATTTAGGGCAGGAGCTGGGTAAACAACCTTTGAGGTCTCACAGCCTTTTGTTGGGGACCCCTGCATGAAAGCATACACTCCAGATCTGAATCTGGATTGACCAGCTCATGTTCACCTCCCATATAGATATACATTCATGCTGAAAGGAAGGCATTAACACTGGAACCTCTCTCATATGCATCACTGAACCTTGCTTACTGTTTAAGTCTGCACTTGTTTTAATTAAGCTCCACTTTAAATAAATGAGAGCAGTTATTAGCATTCATCCTGGCTATATTATGAAAAATTGAAATCGCTGTCTGCAGACAGTGGAGGCTGTTTATTGCAAAGCAATAATCATTTAGCCGCATAACAGCATGGAAGCCATTAGTTGAAAAAAAAATGAATGGTATAAATAGCCCCCTCTATTACATCAAAACCTTTAGCCGAGATTAAGCCAACAGCCACTCAATTAAAGGTTTCTTGGAAGATTGCGGTTCTTAAATAGATGTGACCTGTTTTGCTGTTGTTCCTGTTGAAAAAGCATTTAGAATCTACCGTATTCCTTAAGTGTTTACAGTCAACACTGAACTACCTGATTGGCTATTTGCCTCCATTTTCCAGAGTTTCTGAGTTTTACTCAAATCAAAATAATACAATTTTGAAACAAAAGTAAGTAAAACTGTCACAGAGAAGCCATTGAAATCCATAAGCATGTGGACAATTTCAACAGAAAGGAGGAAACCATGAAAATGAACAAAATCTGGCTACCAGTATTAAAAAACTCTAAAATTACAACAGCAAAACAACAGAGAGGAAACAATCAGGCACATCTAATCACCTCTCAACAAAAGATTGCCCCAGGCACTGCCAGGCCATCAAATGCTGATCAAGGTGATCAGATAATAATAATAATAATAATAATAATAATAATAATAATAATAAACTTTATTTATACCCCGCTACCATCTACCCAAGGGACTCAGTGCGGCTTACATGAAGCTGAGCCCACAACACATCATAATAAAACAATAGCAACAAACAATAACAAAACAGTTAAAATACATCTCATAAACAAAAACAAGATAAAATAAAGCAGTACAGTAACACAACAAGCATTTAAAACCTAAGGTTGGGCCAAATGTAAAATTTAAAAAATAATGCTGGGCATGAGCAAGGTAGGATATAACTGGGATGGAAATTTTTCGGAGGGGATAGGGCGTGCAAATCAATAAATCCTAAATCAATAATAAAGTGCATTTGAGGACATATTGCTGAGAAATTCATTATTCTGGAAAGGCACACTGGAACAACCATCTTTTCAGGCTCCTCCTAAAAATTGCGAGAGTTGGGGTATCCCGGATGTCCTTGGGAAGCGAGTTCCAGAGTCAAGGGGTCACCACCGAGAAGGCCCTCTCCCTCATCCCCACCAATCGCGCCTGCGATGGAGGTGGGAGCGTGAGCAGTGCCTCTCCAGATGATTGAAGAGATCATGTGCGGTCACGCAGGTAGGCGGATCCCAAACCGTTCAGGGCTTTGTAGGTAAGAACCTGCACCTTGAATTGGGACTGGAAAATGAACGGCAGCCAGTGGAGCTCCTTAAACAGGAGGGTTGACCACTCCCTGTAAGGAGCACCAGTTAACAACCTGGCCACCGCCCATTGGACCAATTGAAATTTCCGGGCTGTTTTCAAGGGCAGCCCCAAGTAGAGTGCATTACAGTAGTCCAATCTGGAGGTTACATTCACACCTAGCTCCAACAGACACGAGTTCTTTGTCCACAAATATATAAACCCATATTCCTAGTTCCAACAGACCTCACTACCTCTGAGGATGCTTGCCATAGATGCAGGCGAAACGTCAGGAGAAAATGCCTCTAGAACATGGCCATATAGCCCTAAAAAACCTACAACAAGCCAAAACTAACTGTCGTCAATTCATATGTTGCCAAGTGTCAGCCAAGTAACTGGGAGTATGGTGAGAGGGACCAAGAGATTCTACTGCCATGCTTCTATATGATGGTTGATGTGGCTCAGAAAGCTGTGCGAACATCCACCTCCTGCGACCAAGTCAGCCCAACTTGTGGCCACGGAAATGAATGTAGGTAAAGTCTTGCTAATGAGGCCCAAACATTGCCAGTGTGGGCAGGGAATAAATGGAGCGAGGGATCATGGAAGAGAATCCCTCGCTACTTCACAGTTCGCTTTTAGCGGACTCGCTGTTTCGCGGGTTTTGAAAATATTAATAAACTAGCTTCCATGCCCAGTGTGGCCCAGTCTGTGTATATGTGTGTGTATATATGTGTATATGTGTGTTTGCATATATATGTGTGGTTTTGTGCATGTGTTGTAATGTATTTTTAATTTTGTGGGGCTTTTTAAGTCCCTTCCGCTATATTTTTCAGTGTTTTTATGAGTGACTAGCTGTCCCCTGCCACACATTGCTGTGGCCCACTTTGGGGTTCTGTGCGGGAGGTTTGGCCCAATTCTATCGTCGGTGGGATTCAGAATGCTCTGTGATTGTAGGTGAACTATACATCCCAGCAACTACAATTTCCTAATGTCAAGATTCTATTTTCCCCAAACTCTACCAGTGTTCACATTTGGGCATATTGAGTATTCGTGTAGAGTTTGGTCCAGATCCATCATTGTTTGAGTCCACAGTGATCTCTGGATGTAGTGAACTACAACTCCAAAACCAAAGGACACTGCCCACCAAACCCTTCCAGTATTTTCTGTTGGTCATGGGAGAACTGTGTGCCAAGTTTGGTTCAATTCCATCGTTGGTGGGGTTCAGAATGCTCTTTGATTGTAGATGAACTATAAATCCCAGCAACTACAACTCCCAAATGACAAAATCAATTTTTTCGAGTGAAGGACATACATTGGGTTGTTAGGTGTCTTGTGTCCAAATTTGGTGTCAATTCGTCCAGTGGTTTTTGAGTTCTGTTAATCCCACAAACGAACATTACATTTTTATTTATATAGACTAGCTGTACCCGCCATGCGTTGCTGTGGCCAACCTTCCCTCTTTCTCTCCTTCTTTCCCTCCTTCCTTCACTCCCTCTTTCCTTCCTGCTTTCCCGTCTTTCCTTCTCTTCTTCCTTCCTTCTCTATCTCTTTCCTTCCTCCCCCTTTTTCTTTCTCTTCTGCTGTCTCTTTTTTCTTCCTTCTCTCTTTCCTTCACTCCCTCTTTCTCTACATCTTCCCCCCTTCCTTCGCTCCCTCTTTCCTTCCTTCTTTTCCTTTTTTCTTTCCTTCTCTTCTTCCTTCCTTAACTTTCCTTCCTTCCCCTTTTTTCTTTCCCTCCCTCTTTCTCTCCTTTCTTCCTTCTCTACCTCTTTCCTTCCTTCCTTCTCTCTTTGCTTCCATGCTTCCTTCTCCCTTTCCTTGTTTCTTTCCCTCCCTCTTTCTTTTCTTTCTTTCTTTTTTCTTTCTTTTCTCCCCTTCCCTCCCTCTTTCTTCCCTTTTTTCTGTATTGTCATTTAGCTTTCCGTCATTTAGCTTTTTGGGGCTTTTAAAGTCTCTTCTGCTGCGTTTTGTTGTGTTTTTATGAGTGAAGGACATACATTGGGTTGTTAGGTGTCTTGTGTCCAAATTTGGTGTCAATTCGTCCAGTGGTTTTTGAGTTCTGTTAATCCCACAAACGAACATTACATTTTTATTTATATAGATGGTCACTCGTTGGCCTGAGAGGTGTCTTGTGTTCAAATTTGGTGTCAATTCACCCAGTGGTTTTTGAGTTATGTTAATCCCACAAATGAACATTACATTTTTATTTATATAGATAATATAATATAATATATAATAATATAAAATATAAACAAGCACCTTAGTATCTCTATGGATGTCCCGGTCCTCAAACACTCTCTGCTTCATTCAGAAAAATGCTGCACTTGCAGAGCTCAGGCGTGTTGTATTTCAGTGTCAGTGTTGACTTTTGTGGAGAGGTGGCTGCCAAGGTAGCGGAAATGGTTTACTACACAGCTATGAGCCTCCGATGATCTGGAAGATGGGATGGCCCTCATAGCTGGGTTAAACAAACAGCAAGATACACTACACTGAAGCACACAGCATAAGGCAGGGGTCCTCAAACTAAGGCCCGGGGGCCGGATACGGCCCTCCAAGGTCATTTACCCGGCCCTTGCTCAGGGTCAACCTAAGTCTGTAATGACTTGAAAGCACACAACAACAACAATCTTATCTCATCAGCCAAAAGCAGGTCCACATTTTCCACTGAAATACTAATAAATTTATATTTGTTAAAAATGTTCTTCATTTTAATTATTGTATTGTTTTTAAGTTTTTCTGCACTACAAATAAGATATGTGCTGTGCTGGTATGGCTGTACCAGGAGCTCCAACTTTATTTTCTTTCTGTTATCTGTTTGCAGTTATAGGGCAGGCCTCCTGTCCATCATAATTAGTCTTTGGTTCCGCCCCTTGTTCAGGGCTCTGGGAGGGAAAGGAGCCATTTTTTGGTCAATCTCACACAAGGAAGCTAGACTATAGGACGTAGACCAGCTCGTCCCGTAGAAAAGCTTCTTTTCTCAAGAGTATCCAGGGAAAAGTAGCATCCAGGGAAACAGAAACAGAAATTCCAGGGAAAAGGTCCCAAGGCTCTGGCTGAGAGCTCACAGCCTCTCAGCCTCACAGCAAACAGCCCTGAAGTTCTCAAAGAATTCGCTGAGGGAGAACAGCACTACAGATCCACAGAACTCCAGCTGAAATATCTTCAAGCCTCGGCTGGTAGGTCTACTCGATACCCAGACGCATTTGGAATCGGTTGTAGGAACCACACCGATGAGGCATAGATAGTAAACAGCCTGGGAGAGGTTAAAAAGGGGTTTTCCTACAGAGAAGGTTCAGTTAATTAAAGTCAGGTACCAGTCCATTGAGGACTAGACTAAGAAAGCCTTGAAGTGTTGTTTGAACCATTGAAGATCTGTTGTTTGTTCCATAATAAAGACTTTGTTGTATCAAAGACCATCACTTCAGAAAAATCCCTGAGAACCTCTCTTTGAGGCGCCCCTGGCTTCCCGCTGGGCCTAAAGTATACGTCCTATAGAAAAGTACAGCTGTTACAGGCCCAGCGCGCAACAGAACATGTGCAGTGTGCATAGGAATTCATTCATGTTTTTTTCAAATTATAATCTGGCTCTCCAACAGTTTGAGGGACTGTGACCTGGCCCTCTGTTTAAAAAGTTTGAGGACCCCTGGCATAAGGGCTGAAAGTATCTGTAAATGCTGGCAGATAGCCTTAAGATGTATGGATCCTCTTGTTTTTGTCCCATCTTCTCCTGTTTCCTTGGTCCTCTGAGACATTATTGACATCAGCAATAGCAGGAATCTTTCAAGAGTATTAGCAAAGTTCTGATTCCAGTGGATATTACATTTCAAAGCTAGAACCAGACAGATAGTATCTTCCTTCCTCTCATTAAAGGGATTAATACATAAAGTATCATCAATGCATATTCATTTTTTTTAATCAGTTGCATTTCATTTCCCATTAAATCTTGTGTAACATGCTGAAGACAGAACCCAACTAATTAAAAAAGATGCTTGCCTTTTGGCATGTAGGAGGCAGCTAGAAAAATGAAGGGAATACATAATCTCTATCTTGGTGTCAATGTAAAATTGCATTTTTGGGTATAGTTCATTGGAAGACAGGGAGTGGGGGGAGGGGGAGGTTCGCTTTCATTTCAAAGCACTTGACATGAATCTTATTTGGAAAGCAGTCCGATCAAAGAACAACCCTAGAGCTTTCCTTTGAATTGATCTTTGTAAGAGAATCTTTCAGATTAATCGCTTCTAGACACTATATAAAATCTATTTTTAGGCTGATTGAATTGAATTTGGAATCAGACCCAATCTGTTCCCATCCAACTGTAAATTCAAATCAGCAATCTGGATCTCCTCCCTTTTCCCCTTGCATTGGGAAAATTAAACAGAACCGGAAGGTCAGTAGTTTGAATTCATAGGATGGGGTGAGCTCCTGTTGTTAGCCCCAGCTTCTGCCAACCTAGCAGTGTAAAAACATGCAAATGCAAGTAGAGCAATATGTACCACTTCAATGGAAAAGTAATGGTGCTCCATGCAGTCATGCTGGCCACATGACCTTGGAGATGTCTATGGACAACGCCGGCTCTTCGGCTTAGAAATGGAGGTGAGCACTACCCCCCTAGTTGGACATGACTAGACTTAATGTCAAGGGGAAACCTTTACCTTTACATAAGATTGAAGACAGAGTCAACTCCAAAGAGGTTGAGTACAATTCCAGACAGGTAATTTCAGTAGTTTTTTGCGCTGGCAACTCAGAAGTTTTCTTAAACAAAAACAAAATTTGAAGAGTTGCTCATGGCGAAACCCACAATGGCTGTGGATAGTGAGATCCAAGCCATTGTGGGTTTAGCCTGGTGAGAAAAAGAAGCAAGTATTACAGAATAAATCTCACCAAGTTGAAGAGAAGGCCTCCGAGGTTTTATTTCATTCCAGCTGGAAAGAATGATGATTGCAGTAATCTGCCAAGAAATCAACATGTCTGATAGGTAGGTAAATACAGAATATATAGCTTTCAGATTCAAAAGTTTCCATGCCCACCCCCCTGAGCTGACCTCAAACAAGCCCTCCCTAGAACCACTATGAGTAAAGGGTGCAGCTGAGATTCCTTGCCACACACTGCCCCACAGAGCTATCAATGAGCAAAGCCCAACTTCCTTCCCCTCTTCACCACACTGGTTCAATGTTTTCCTTCTCTGAGCATGTAGGAGGCATACTGACTTTTCACACATTTATTGCTAACATATGGATCACTGACATTTGAGATTGTGCCATTGTGCTCTGGCACAGACTCAAATGTGCCAGAGTAAAGGGCAACCAGGAGGATTTCTCTGGGCTAAAGGCAAGCAGGGAGATATCTCTGGGCCAAGCTGATTCAGTTTGGAACTGAAACATATTGTTCCAAAGTCCAATTCTCTTCGTCATTCAGGATTTGGCTGAGTCAGTTGCTTAGCCGCAATCTATGTTCAATCTGAGAGGTGAAATTGAAGGGTAGGCTGCTAGTGCTTTCGGAAATCACATGTCTGAAATGTCCACATTTCACTGAAAGCATTTGATCCCGGTGGAAATTCAAATAAGTCCTGGGATGATAACTAGAGCTGGCAAGCAAGTATGCCAGCTGTCTACCTCTGCATCACCTGTTATTCCTGGCTATTGTCTTGAAGGGCAAGACCCATCAAATGGTTCGCAATGAACAAAAACAAGGGCTCGGAAGAGAAGGAGCCAAGATCTGATGGGGGACCCTGTTCTTTTAGAGTCTAGTTCAGTGTTTCTCAACCTAGAGGTCACGTTGGGGAGCTGGAGCTGACAGAGGGAGCTCATCTGTGCTCTCCCCAGAGGGGGGTCATGAGGGGGTGTAAGAGGGGTCACCAAAGACCATCAGAAAACACAGTATTTTCTGTTGGTCATGGACACTACAAATGTCAAGGTTTATTTTCCCCAATGCCACTAATGTTCACATTTGGGCATATTAAGTATTTATGTCAAATTTGGCCCAGATCCACCATTGTTAGAGTCCACAGTGCCCTCTGGATGTAGGTGAGCTACAACTCCAAAACTCACGGTCAATGCCTATCAAACCCTACCAGTACTTTCTGATGGTCATGGATGTTCTGTGTGCCAATTTTGGTTCAATTCCATCATGGGAGGAGTTCAGAATGCTTTTTGATTGTAGATGAACTATAAATCCCAGCAACTAAAACTCTCAATGGAAGGAAAAAGGAAGAGGGGCCTACCAAGGGCAAGATGGATGGATGGCATCCTTGAAGTGACCGGATTGACCTTGAAGGAGCTGGGGGTGGTGACGGCCAAGAGGAAGCTCTGGCGTGGTCTGGTCCATGAGGTCACGAAGAGTCGGAAATGACTGAATGAATTAACAACACCAACAACAAGAACTCCCAAATGGCATAATCAATCCCCTCAACCTCACCAGTATTCAGATTTGAGCATATCGGGTATTTATGCCAAATTTGGTCCAGATATTTACATTATTTTATTTATTTATTTATTTATAGTATTTACATTATGATTCATAACAGTAGCAAAATTATGGCTATGAAGTAGCAACGAAAAATATTTTTATGGTTGGGGGTCACCATAACATGTACTAAGGGGTCGCAGCATTAGGAAGATTGAGGACCACTGGTGTAGTCAATGTTCTAGAGCAGGAAAGGCATGAGCTTTCAGAGATCATAACCTTTCGGAAAATCAGAATCTCCATTGCCTTTTGGAGAAAAATGGCATTCACAACCATTTGAAAATCTGAAAGATCATACTTTTGCAAAAATATGATCTTTCAGAGAAGAGCCAAACACTCATTTGGCTCTTCTCTTCAGTGGTATATATCCACACATACTTGTCCAAAGCAATTTGGCTTTTCAGTTGTTAGACTGACAACCTAGTTGTCTCTGATCTGTTAGGAACAGAGATTATGCCAATGCACAAAATATAGCAGTTCTTTGGAACTATTCTTTTCAGTGCCCAAAACTACTCTTCCATAAAACATCTTGCTTCTATATCATGCTCTCAAGAGACAAAAATAAAGTAGACTTATTTAAAAGTAACATACTTGGTTTACTCACAACCTTCATGTATTCAGAATACAGGTACATAACTTGTCAATCCAGTTACAGATGGTGTTGAAGTGGTTTCTCTGTTCAGGTAACACAGGGCATCTTTCTTATAATCAGCAGCAACATGAGTCTGCTCTTAACAGTCCAAAGTCTCGTGGTGTCTCTGTGTTCTAAAATGGAGTCTGAGTCTGAGCAGTCCCAGATCTGATCATGTGGTCTGCAGCCGCTCCCACAACCTCAAGAAACATAAAGAGGAAGCTTCATACCAAAACATACATATACAATACAGTAAGCAAATAGAATCATATCTTTGTTCCTATATACAGCGCCCCCCCCCCGTATAAAGGCCTGTTTTTACAACCCTGTTTTTATGAGCTTCTCCCTCACAAATAATCTGCTCCATTCCTATCTCACCCTGAGTTTTTAGTATTTTATCTTGCACATGAGACCCGCTCATTGTTATTGTCATTGTGAATGATTTTTTACTGTATTTTTATATTGCTTACTGTACTCATATGTTTTAAGTACTGTATATTCTGGCGTATAAGACTACTTTTTAACCCAAGAAAATCTTCTCAAAAGTCAGGGGTCATGTTATACATGGGGTTGTCTTATACGCGGGAGTAGTCTTATACACGGGAGTAGTTTTATACACGGGAGCAGTCTTATACGCTGGATTAGTCTTACACACGGGAGTAGTCTTATGCACGGGAGTCGTCTTATATACTGGAGTAGTCTTATACACGGGAGCAGTCATACATGGGAGTAGTCTTATATGCTGGAGTAGTCTTATACATGAGAGTAGTCATACATGGGAGTAGTCTTATATGCTGGAGTAGTCTTATACACGGGAGTAGTCATACATGGGAGTAGTCTTATATGCTGGAGTAGTCTTATACACAGGAGTAGTCATACATGGGAGTGGTCTTATATGCTGGAGTAGTCTTATACACGGGAGTAGTCATACATGGGAGTAGTCTTATATGCTGGAGTAGTCTTATACACGGGAGTAGTCTTATGCATGGGAGTAGTCTTATATGCTGGAGTAGTCTTATACACGGGGGTAGTCATACATGGGAGTAGTCTTATATGCTGGAGTAGCCTTATACACTGTAGTAGTCTTCTACACGGGAGTAGTCTTATATGCTGGAGTAGTCTTATACACGGGAGTGTAGATCCATCCTAAATTTGAATGATCTAAACCTTAAAACCTTAACAAAAAATAAGGAACCGCCGGTGGTGCAGTGGGCTAAAGCACTGAGCTACTGAAATTGCTGACCGAAAGGTTGCAAGTGAGCTCCTGCTGTTAGCCTCAGCTTCTGCCAACCTAACAGTTTGAAAACATGCAAATGTGAGTAGATAATAGGGAAGGTAATAGCACTCCATGCAGTCATGCTGGCCACATGACTTGGAGGTGTCTACGGACAATGCTGGCTCTTTGGCTTAGAAATGGAGATGAGCACCAACCCCCAGAGTCGGACATGACTAGACTTAATGTCAGGGAAAAACGTTTTTTGTTGTTGTTCGTTCGTTCAGTCATCTCCGACTCTTCGTGACTTCATGGACCAGCCCACGCCAGAGCTCCCTGTCGGCTGTCACCATCCCCAGCTCCTTCAAGGTCAGTCCAGTCACTTCAAGGATGCCATCCATCCATCTTGCCCTTGGTCGGCCCCTCTTCCTTTTACCTTCTACTTTCCCCAGCATAATTGTCTTCTCTAGGCTTTGCTGTCTCCTCATGATGTGGCCAAAGTACTTCAACTTTGTCTCTAGTATCCTTCCCTCCAATGAGCAGTGGGGATTTATTTCCTGGAGGATGGACTGGTTGGATCTTCTCGCAGTCCAAGGCACTCTCAGCACTTTCCTCCAACACCACAGCTCAAAAGCATCTATCTTTACTTTTAAACCTTAAAATGAAATGGAGGAAAAAGAGTTCCAGAACTAAATGTATTGGGGTCTAATTGTTGATATTAATCTGGCATTGCATGGTTTAGTTTGCACTTTCTGCAACTTTAAGGAAAATACAAGTATCTCAGCAGGCAGAATGGAAAAGTAACCCAAAAAAACATTATGCTTTAAGATAGGCACTGTGATGCTTTACTTAATGGACGTTTCCATTGATTAAAAATGTTCCCTATTTGTTATTCATATGCAGCATACACGTTAAACATTAACAAAGACTCAGAGGTGTCCTTTCCAGATTTCCCACTCACACAGTTCCTGCTTCTTGCCCTCTGTGAAACTGAGAATGATAATAAATATGAATTTTCTTACAGGAAATGGATGTGCCAAGAATAATCAATGCTCAGGGAAGCAGCCGTCCTCACATTAGCATTGTTTCAAGTCAGCAACAGCTAGGAAACTGCTGCCGGGATTCGTCATTTGCTCGGGAAAGAAGAAATGAACACAGTGTCTAATGAACACAGCATCTGCTCCATTAACTCCAATGTTCTTGGTCTTTCCTGTATGCTGGAAGAGTGGGAAGGAAATTTGCTTTAAAAAATGAAATTGAACATTTCACAGCTGCTGGTTTAGCACTGGAAATGTTTTACTCTCCCTGCAAGGGTTTATTGTAAGTGCTGAAGCATCAATAAGGTAGATAGAGTGTGTGTTATACTATAACACAGCAGATTGTAGCATTAAGATGTTTTTCTTTCAAGCCATTCAAACTATTTTAGTTACATTTGAAAAACAGGAAAAGAAAGATACATCCCTTAAAATGATAACTAATAGTAGCCAACTACTTTTGAATCTTCTGACTGTAACTTTACAGCTGTAACTGTAACTGTGCAGTAAAGTTAGAAGTGTAACCATCACATTGTTTCCATTCGATATTTGATGTTTTGTCTTATGTCTGTTATAAACAGGCTGTGTTTTTTAATTTAATTTTAGTTGTTAAGTTATAATTTGTGTTTACATGTTGGGTTGTTTAAATTTTGTTAGTATGGATGTATTGTTGTTGTATTCGAGCATTGAATGTTTGCCTTTTATGTTTGGAATCCACCCTGAGTCCCTTCGGGGAGATAGAGTGGAACATACGAGGGTTGAATAAAAAGTAATCCCTCTGACTTTGTAACTCCTCAACAGTTGGCAGTGTTGCAGTTTATACGAAAACTAACTCAGAAAATGTGCAGTCCTGTCCAGACTTCCCAGCTCTTTGTTCATCCACAAAGAGTATATATGAGCCAAGTAAATGGGAAAAAACAAAATTTACTCTTAAGTAACAGAGTCAGGGGCGGCTCGTCCATTACGCAAAGTAAGCGGTCGCAGAACACTTTTTTTGCCAGGGGCGCAGAGGCCCCTCTGTAAATGCCCCTCGACCGCCACTTGAGGAGCGCCCCCTCAGCTCACAATAGCCCGAGCAGTCCGGGGGGAGCCTCGGCTTTCTTGCCTCGCTGCCGGGCGATCCTCTTCCCAAAGGGGCCGGGCCCTTGAGCCTCGCCTTGCCCCTCTCGTTCCTGCTCCACCCGGCTACCGGGTGCGCAAGCAGAGCCGGTGCTCAATCGTTCTCCGCATTCGATCCCTTCCCCATGACCGGCTCCCTTTCCTGATCCCCTGGTGCTCCACCCACCTCCTCTCCTCTCCCCAATCCACGGGTGGGCCAAGGGGCGGAGCTGCCGCGCCTGGCCCGCTTCGGGTCCGGAGGTGTGTCTGAAGACCCCAGCGTGCACACCAAAAGTCGCCTCTTCTCCTGACTTTCTCTTCAGCCATTGGGACCAAGAGAGAGAGAGAGAGAGCCCCTCCGGCTGGAGGTATCTCCCACCGCTGCTCCCTCCTTTGTTTTTTAGTCAGGAGATGCATTGGATTGTTATTGATGTGCGAATATTGTGTATCATGCTTTTATGGTTTTAAATTGTATACTGTTGATTGTTGTATTTTGTTGTAAACCGCGTTGAGTCGCCGGCTAGGCTGAGAAACAGCGGTATACAAGTATAGCAAATAAATAAATAAATTTGCTTCAGGAAAGGTGGGCATCTCCACCTCTCTCTCTCTCTCTCTCTCTCTCTCTTGGTCCCAATGGCTGAGGAGAAAGTCAGGAGAAGAGGTGACTTTTGGTGCACACGCTGGGTCTTCAGGCACGCCTCCGGACCCAAAGCGGGCCAGGCAAGGGAGCAAGTGCGGCAAGTGTAGTTACTGGGATGTATAGTTCACCTACAATCAAAGAGCATTCTGAACTCCACCAATGATGGAATTGAACCAAATATGGCACACAGAACTCCCATGACAAACAGAAAATATATATCAATTATTGGTTGTGGTTGGTGCGCTTGTATACCGCCAATATCTCAGCCAGTGCGGCGACTCATTGCGGTTTACAACATGTTAAAATATACAATTAAATAAAAACATATAAGATTAAAAATTAAAAATGCATACAGTAACATACATAGTATTGGGCCACCAATACAGATCGGAACATCTCATAATTAAAATCGTAATCCAATTCGTTGTCCTTGATTGCTAGTCCATGGTCAAACACTTCACATCAAAATTAATTGAAGACTTGCTCGAATATCCAAGTTTTTAGTTTTTTCCGAAATGCCATTAGCGAGGTGGCTGATCTTAACTCAATCGGGAGGGCATTCCAAAGCCGGGGGGCCACCACAGAAAAGGCCCTATCTCTCGTTCCCACAAGCCGCACCTGTGAAGCAGGTGGAATAGAGAGAAGGGCTTCTCCTGAAGATCTTAGGGTCCTGGTGGGCTGATAGGCCGAGATACGTTCGGATAGGTACGTAGGGCCAGAACCGTTTAGGGCTTTAAAGGTCAAAACCAGCACTTTGAATTGGGCTCGGTAGCTAATCGGTAGCCAGTGGAGCTGGTACAGCAGAGGAGTTGTGCGCTCCCTGCGCCCAGCCCCTGTTAGTACCATGGCTGCCGCCCGTTGGACCAATTGGAGCTTCCGGGCCGTCTTCAAAGGCAACCCCACGTAGAGAGCGTTGCAGTAATCAAGACGGGATGTAACCAGAGCGTGGACTACCGTGGCCAAGTCAGACTTCCCTAGGTACGGTCGCAGTTGGCGCACGAGTCTTAACTGTGCAAATGCTCCCCTGGTCACCGCCGAAACCTGGGGATCCAGGCTCAGCGGTGAATCCAAGATCACACCCAAACTGCGAACCTGTGTCTTCAGGGGGAGTGCGACCCCGTCTAACACAGGCTGTAACCCCGTACCCAGTTCAGCCTTGCGACTGACCAGGAGCACCTCTGTCTTGTCTGGATTCAATTTCAATTTGTTCGCCCCCATCCAGACCGACACAGCGGCCAAGCACCGGTTCAGGACTTCGACAGCCTCCTTAGTAGCAGGTGGAAAGGAGTGACAGAGTTGGACATCATCTGCGTACAGATGACACCGCACTCCGAAACTCCGGATGATCTCGCCCAGCGGCTTCATGTAGATGTTAAACAACATGGGGGACAGTATTGAACCCTGAGGAACCCCACAAGACAAAGGTTGTGGGGTAGAACAGGAGTCCCCCAGTAACACCTTCTGAGACCGACCCTCGAGGAATGACCGGAGCCACTGCAAAGCAGTACCTCCGAGACCCATTCCCGCGAGGCGTCCCAGAAGGATACCGTGGTCGACGGTATCGAAGGCCGCTGAGAGGTCGAGTAGCACCAACAGGGACACACTCCCCCTGTCGAGCTCCCGACGGAGATCATCCACTAAGGCGACCAAGGCTGTCTCGGTACCATGTCCCGGCCTAAAGCCAGACTGTGCCGGATCTAGATAATCCGTGTCTACCAAGAAAAAAATATCAATGATTGGTTGGGGGGGGGGCGCCAAAATACTGTTTGCTTACCATTGAAAATTACCTAGGCCGCTTCTGAACAGAGTCAAAGAAGCAGCTTCACAAAAATATCCAGCTTTGAAAATAACTCAGTCCATTTGCAGAAATAAAGCTCACACAAAGTCCTATTCATTAAATCCATGCATCTTCTTCCTCAATGGTGCAAAGAGACAACTCTTGAAACAAGTGGTTCAGTAAGTCCCAAAATCCATTAGTAACACTCCTCATGTTATACTCTATTCAGGGAGTGGTTCAAGCTTGTTATCCTTGATTGCTTCAATTATCCAGGTGTTTTTCCTCAACACATACACAGGAGACGATCCTTACAAAAACTTAAGTCATATACATGCATATACTGTAACATGCAGCAGGTACTGGCTTGTTCAGTAGACTCTCCTCTACAGTTCCATTTTGGCGGGAAGCCTTAGCATTGAATGGTTGTGTTGTTAAGTATGTGCAATATGGAGCCCTGCACAGACAGTCAGTCAATGTGACTTAAGCAACGTGCAGTCATTGAATTCTTGACTGCAGAAAGTGTCACCCCAAAGGAGATTAATCAGAGAATGCAAGCTGTTTATGGTGATTGTGTTGATGTGAGTACTGTGTGTCGTTGGGCGAGTAAGTTTAAAGAATTTGAGGTCACAACCTCTGAGGATGCCTGCCACAGAAGCAGGTGAAACGTCAGGAGAGAATGCTTCTAGAACTTGGCCATACAGCCCAAAAAACCCAATGATTCCAGCCATGAAAGCCTTCGACAATACAGAGATGGGCTACCTTTCACATCATCCCTCATCATTAGGATCTGCTGATGGGATCTAACCAAATGTCTCTGAAAATGTCCTTATAAATGGTGATAGTTATGGTCCTCATGTGAGTGGTTCAATTATTCTATTCTGTGTTTTCGTCAGAATTTTAAAGGTCTCCAGGGTGTTGAAGTCCACTTTCCAAATATGTTGAGAATCTCTAAAATCTGTATTATAAACCTGAATTAATTAACTTCCCTAACTACATGGGAGCAACCAACCATCATGACATAAATAGCAGCTTAAAGGTGTGTGGTCGAAAGCTTTCCTGGCTGGAATCACAGGTTGCTGTGAGTTTTCTGGGCCGTAAGGCCATGTTCCAGAAGCGTTATCTCCTGACATTTCGCCCACATCTATGGCAGGCATCTTCTGAGGCTGTGACCTCATAACATCTGAAGATGCCTGCCATAGATGTGGGTGAAATGTCAGGAGGGAGCGCTTCTGGAACATGGCAATACAGCTTGGAAAACTCACAGCAACCCAGCTTAAAGCTATTGTGTGCAACTAGCCATCCCCTGCCATGCGTTGCTGTGGCCGAGTCTGTGTATATGTGTTCTGTGTGTGTGTGTGTGTATATATATATATATATATATATGTGTGTGTGTGTGTGTGTGTGTGTGGTCTTGCACATGCATTGTAATGCATTTTTTTAAAAAAAATTGGCTTTTTAAGTCTCTTCTGCTGTGTTTTTCAGTGTTTTTATGAGTGATGGTTGGCCTGATAGGTGTCTTGTGTCCAAATTTGGTGTCAATTCGCCCAGTGAGTTTTTGAGTTATGTTAATCCCACAAACGAACATCACATTTTTATTTATATAGACTAACTATCCCCTGCCACGTGTTGCTGTGGCCCACTCTGGTGGTCATGAGGGTTCTGTGTGGGAGGTTTGGCCCAATTCTATCATTGGTGGGATTCAGAATGCTCTGTGATTATAGGTGAACTATAAATCCCTGCAACTACAACTCCCAAATGTCAGGATTCCATTTCCCCCAAACTCCACCAGTGTTCACATTTGGCCATTGTTCTGATACGGCAGTACCAGGGGCTCCAACTTTATTTGCTTTATATTAAAGGTTTGCCTGCAATCCTAGGCTTGAGATTTTGCAGCAGGGTGGCTTCCTGTTAAAGTTTGCAGTTATAGGGCAAGCCACCTGTCCATCATCATTTAGCTTTGGTTCCGCCCCTTATTCTGGGCTCTGGGAAGAGAGAGGAACTATTTTAGTCAGTCACTCACAAGGAAGCCAGTCTATAGGACGCAAATCAGTTTGTCCCGTAGGAAAGGCTTCATTCCTCAAGACCATCCGGGGACCATCCGGAAACTATCTGGGAAAACAGAAGGAAAAGATCCCAAAGGCTCTGGCTGAGAGCTCACAGCCTCACAGCACCAGAGGGGAAAAACAGCCCTGAAGTTCCCATTAGACAGCATTGCAAAACCACGGAATTCCAGCTGCAATAACTTCAAGTCTCAGCCGGTAAGGTCTGCTTGATACCCAGACGCACGTGGATTTGGTAGTCATACCCACGCCGACGAAGCATAGATAGAAAGCAGCCTGGGAGAGATTACAAAGAGTTCTTCCTCATGCTGAGAGAGTACATTTAATTTAAGTCAGTGCCAGTCTCTTAAAGACTAGAACAGAAAAGCCTTGAAGTGTTGTTTGAAGATTTGTTCCTTAATAAAGACTTTGTTGTACCATTAAAGACTCTAAAGCCCATTACTTCAGGAAATCTCTAACAATCTCTCTTCGGGCACCCCGGTTTCCCACTGGGTTTAAAGTATACGTCCTATAGAATAAAGACATTTTGATCAGACCCAGTGCGTGGCAGAACAAGCATATTGAGTATTCTTGTAGAATTTGGTCCACATCCATCATTGTTTGAGTCCACAGTCATCTTTGGATGTAGGTGAACTACAACTCCAAAACCAAAGGAAGTGCCCAGCAAACCCTTCCAGTATTTTCTGTTGGTCATGGGAGAACTGTGTACCAAGTTTGGTTCAATTCCATCGTTGGTGGGGTTCAGAATGTTCCTTGATTGTAGGTGAACTATAAATCCCAGCAACTACAACTCCCAAATGACAAAATCATTTTTTTAGTGAAGGACATACATTGGGTTGTTAGGTGTCTTGTGTCCAAATTTGGTGTCAATTCGTCCAGTGGTTTTTGAGTTATGTTAACCCCACAAACGAACATTACATTTTTATTTATATAGATAGCACTGTCGCAAAATTGTATCCACTCGTTCTACTGCTTTTGATCCATAACATTGGTATGATCTTGTCACACAAAGTAACTTCTTACAGATTATTTGTAATCATTGATATTTGTAATTCTTTTCTTTCAAGCTCTGCCCAATTATTTCCAGGAGTTAGAGTTCCCTGGTGATATACAACATACGGCCCAGTGTGTCGAGGAGGATTGCGGGCAGATATGTTTTTGCATATCTTGAAAGGATGCAAAATAGGAGCAAAGTTAGGGTTGCAAAAATTAGGATGCAAAATAGGAGCAAAGTTAGCAAGAAACTGGCAGTCTCAAAGACTCATCCTGATCCATATAGAACCTCTTTGATCTCGCGAAGATTCATGCACAAGCAAAACTTGGCTACAATATGCCTCTTGCCTAAATGTCAACATTATTTTTAGCCTCCACAGAGCACACGACAAATGAGTGTGCCACATCATTCCTTCAACGCTTTTGCTTTAAAAGACAACAAAAAGCTTTGGAAAAAAAAGAAGAGGAAGGGAAGGTTGCCTCTAAATGCTGCTAGGATTTGGGATTTTCCTAATAGAATGTGACTGCTACGTTCACCATGTTCTCCTGAGACTGAAGACAGCATTTATAACCTAGCAAATTTCTTTTACACCAATACAGCATGGTAGCTTGTTTGCTTCTTTCAGTAGTTTGTTTCTGTGGTGTGATTATTGGCAGCCTACAATGGGGGCAAGGAACACATGGCTCTCCAGATGTTGAGGGGCTACAACTCCCATCAGTCACCAGCCCAAATAGCAAAGGCTGAAGGCTGATAGAAATTGCAGTCCAAGAACATACTGGAGATGCCACAGCCTGCATGCTACTACATGCCAACAATATGAGAAGCTTTCTGGAAAGTGCAACCAAACATTATGTTTTTGGAATGTAGCAGAAGCAGAATTTACGAACAAAATATAGGTTAAGCATCCCTCGTAGTCAGGGGCGGCTCAACCCATTATGCAAAGTAAGCATTTGCAGTATAGTTGATTTTGCCCAGGGGCACTCTTGAGGCGCTTTTGGGGAAAAATAGACCTTGACATATGCAAGTTGTAGTTACTGGGATGTATAGTTCACCTACAACCAAAGAGCATTCTGAACTCCACCAATGATGGAATTGAACCAAATATGGCACACACAACTCCCACGACGAACAGAAGATATATATCAGTGATTGGTTGGGGGGGGGCAAAATACTGTTTGCTTACCGTTGAAAATGACCTCTGCTCGTAGTAAAGGTAAAGGTTTCCCCTCGACATTAAGTCTAGTCGAATCCGACTCTGGGGGGTAGTACTCATCTCCATTTCTAAGTCGAAGAACCAGTATTGTCCATAATAATAATAATAATAATAATAATAATAATAATAATAATAATAATCTTTATTTATACCCCGCCACCATCTCCCCAAAGGGGACTCGAGGTGGCTTACATGAGGCCACACCCATCAATACAGAAAACACAATATAACACAAAAACACAACAGAAAATCAGATGCCTCCAAGGTCATGTGGTCAGCATGACAGTATGGAGCACCATTACCTTCCTGCCAAGACGGTACCTATTGATCGACCCACATATGCATATTTTCAAACTGCTAGGTCAGCAGAAGCTGGGTCTAATTGCGGGAGCTCACCCTGCTCCCCAGATTCGAGCCACTAACCTTATATGAGGCTTATATGAGGCCACACCCATCAATACAGAAAACACAATATAACACAAAAACACAACAGAAAATCAGACGCCTCCGAGGTCATGTGGCATGGAGCACCATTACCTCCCCACCAAGATGGTACCTATTGATTGACCCACATATGCATATTTTCAAACTGCTACATCAGCAGAAGCTGGGTCTAACTGCAGGAGCTCACCCTGCTCCCCAGATTCGAACCACTAACCTTTCGGTCAGCATGCTCAATATTTTATCCCACTGCACCACCTTTAATATAAGCTTGTTGCTTATGTTTTGGTTTTTTCTTGCTGTAATATGTTGTCCAGGCTTGGCCGCATGTAAGCCGCCCCGAGTCCCCTTTGGGGAGATGGTGGCGGGGTATAAATAAAGATTATTATTATTATTATTATTAATATAGGGGTCCTCAAACTTTTTAAGCAAAGGACCAGTTCATAGTCCCTTGCACTGTTGGGGAACTGGACTATAGTTTGAAATAAACATGAACAAAATCCTATGCACACTGCACATACCTTACTTGTAGTGCAAAAAAATGTGAATACAATATTTAAAATGAAGAACAATTTTAACATAAACTTGCCAGTATTTCAACGGGAAGTGTGAGCCTGCTTTTCGCTGATGAGATAGTTAAGTTAATTAGGATTGTTGTTGTGTACATTCAAGTCGTTTCAGACCTAAGTCTAAAGTTTATACATTATATGCGATTCAAGGCAATGTGGTTTCTGTGTTTCTCTGTAAAGGGAATGTATATGTTTTATGTATTGTCAATACTAATAAAGGTGGCCAGTTGCAACATTCGCACTTGCCTCAAGCAGACAAGAGTTATTTCCTGTTTCATTGGGTGGTCTTTACTTTGAAAGTATTTGTTTTACTTCAGAAGTGGGGGGAGGGAGCAAAGGGAAGAAATTCACCCGTCTCTGGTTTAAAACGGCTTCCCAGACTTGAGACAAAAGGGGGGGGGGGAGAGGAAAGGGAGGAAATTCATCCACTCTGGTTTAAAATGGCTTCTCTGGCTTGAGCCGAGGCCAGGAAACAGAAGCGGGGAAAAGCTGAATTATTTCTGACTCACTTACTGCTTCGTAACAGAAATGGCGGAAAAAGCTTCGGAAGGGTAAAGGGACTGCCGGTTTCCTTAAAAACTTCGTAATCACTTCAAAAAGGAATGTTTTCCGAATTTATTCCAAGTTACAAAGATTCCTACCGAACCGAACCATGCCTATTGCATATAATATCCTATAAATTACCAAAGAGCTTGCTCATTGTCCTATATAAATGTCTTGAGACTCCAAGGCTTATGAGCACTTAAGTGGAGTGTTGATGTTAAGTCAACCTTTCTACTTCTCACCACTATCAAAAGGGAAGTCAGAAGGCTTTACTGGGATCCTAGACAGAATCTGGATTGCTTGATAAACTTGAGAAAGGATTCTCAATTCCCCAGTCTAAAGAAAACTAAGCTTGTATTGTTGAAGGCTTTCATGGCTGGAATCACTGGATTGTTGCAGGGTTTTTTTTTGGGCTGTATGGACATGTTCGAGAATCATTCTCTCCTGACGTTTCACCTACATCTATGGCAGGCATCCTCATAGGTTCAACCATGTTTGTTTTCAACTCAGTCGAAAGAGATGGTGTTGAGAAGCCACACCTGTGTCACTGAAACTAAAAGACATGCCACACAAGTATTACTCTATTCAATGTCTTCTTTGCTACAGTTTGGCACTAGATTATTTGCGGTAATCTGTATAGATAAAATAGTTTTGTCCAGATATGCAAACCAAGAATCTGTTGGCATTTGACTGTATTTTGATGAGAACCTGCTGTGGAATCCTTGGTTCAGAGAAGTGGAATAATTGCTTTCAATAATGTAGATTGGCTGTGAGTAAGTTACAATCTACAAACCAGTTAAACCGGATTGCTTACCTTAAACCTGTTTGCCGAAGTGCTTATATCAAACCAGGTGTGGTTTGGATTGTAGCTTAATCATTTAATCTGGTACACAATTAAACATATGGAGGATCAAAGTATACTTGAATCATCCTACCAAACTCAGGTGGACCTTCTAATAATAATAATAATAATAATAATAATAATAATAATAATAATAATAATAATAATACAACAACAACAACAACAACAACAACAACAGGAAAAGATGATACGATATGAGGATTTAAAGATCGAACTGCAAAGACTGGCACAAGCCAGTAGAGGTGGTCCCAGTGGTGATTGGCACACTGGGTGCAGTGTCTAAAGACCTTGGCCTGCACTTAAACACAATTGGCGCTGACAAGATTACCATCTGCCAGCTGCAAAAGGCCACCTTACTGGGATCTGCACGCATTATTCGCCAATACATCACACAGTCCTAGACACTTGGGAAGTGTTCGACGTGTGATCCAATGCAACAGCCAGGAGAGTGTCTGCTGTGGACTCATCTTGTTGTGTTTCTAATAATAATAATAATAATAATAATAATAATAACTTTATTCTTACATCCCATCTCCATCTCCCTGAAGGAACTCGGGGTGGTTTACATGGGGACCAAACCCAATATAAGCAAGGTTAAAAAAATACACAGTTAAAAACATATAACAACAAAAAAGCAATAAATATAATAATATAAAATAAATAATAATAAAACTTTATTTTTACCCTGCCACCATCTCTCCGAGAGAACTCGGGGCAGCTTACATGAGGCCAAGCCCAACAGTACAGCAATATACAACATAAAATACAAACAGTAAAATAAAATAAAAATTAAATACAAAAACAGTATAAATGAACACAACCAAACAATATAAAGTCACAGTAATTGGGCATGACGAATTACAAGGATTAAAAATTAAAACATCATAAGACATGAACCAAGTAACAACCACCCAATAGTCGGGAAAAGTGGGCATGTGGAGATTTGGGGTTGACAGGGCAGGACAAGGGCTAGTGCAAACGCAGGCTGTTGGGTCAGAGGCTGGGAATACAGTGCTGGAGATCTTGCTAAAAGCAGAGGGCTAGGCAGAACTTGATCAGTACTGAATTATTCTTCAAAGGCACATTGGAACATACAAGTCTTCAGGTCTTTCTGGAAGGTGGACAAGGTGGGGGCTAATTTAATCTCCCTGGGGGGAGAGAGTTCAGAGCCAGGGAGCCACCACAGAGAAGGCCCTCTCCTTTGTCCTCACCAATTGTGCTTGTGACGGAGGTGGGAATGAAGGACCTCTCTGGCAGATCTTAGCGCTTGTACCGGTTCACAGAGGGAAATATGGTCATGAAGGTAAGCAGGACCTTCGTTAGGGCTTTATAGGTAATGACCTGCACTTTGAATTGAGCCCAGAAACTTATCGGCAGCCAGTGGAGCTGCTTCAGTAGAGGCATTTTCCACTCCCTGTAACCAGCTCCAGTCAGCAAACTGGTTGCCAACCTTTGCACAAGTTGTTGTAGCTCAGCCAGTTGAGGATATTGATGAGGAGTCTGGGGGTGCAGGGCCTGCAGCTGAGGAAGTTGATGAGGGATCTGAAGGTTCAGGACCTGTTCAGGCAGAAGGGATGTTTGAACAGAAAGGCAATTCACAGGTTGGGAGAACGGAGGACTCTCTGTGTGAAAACAAAACTGTTTTTACAGAATGACAAGCGGGAAGAGAGATTAGATAGAGAGGCAAGACTGCTTCTCTGTGGGAAGAATTCCAGGTGCAAGTCAGGAGATGGGAAAAGCAGCCGAAGGGCTGAAGGAATGCTTTCATGCATTGCTGTCCTTATTAAGGAGGAAACCCGCTTTCGGTTTTTTCAGATCAATCAACTTTGCAATTAGAGCAAGGATCTTTTGCCTTGGTTCTCGCTTCAAGTTATGTCTTGGTCAAGTTTTGCTTTAAGTCTTGGGGATTTTACCATGAACTCAAGATAATGTTTTGTTCTTTGATTCTTGGATCACTTAAGTGGATGTTTTATTCCTCGTCTTTGGATTATTCAAGCTCATGAGTTTACCCTGCTCCTTGGATTTATATTCATGTTTTAACCTTTGCATTGGAGTTTTAACTGTGGTTTTGTGAGACACTTTTTATCTTATCTATTTGGATCTTTTAATCTTTTACTGTGTGTTCCCCCCCCCCCCCCCCCCAATAAACTGTTTATTTCTATGTTGGGCTTCCTGGTGAGTGCTTGAGCAAGGGGTAACCCAGCTGAGGTACAACACAAGTTGCAATTTCCGGGCTATCTTCAAAGACAGCCCCACGTAGAATGCATTGCAGTAATCCAATCTAGATGTAACACCAAGGCATGGATCACCATGGCCAAGTCAGGTTTCTCGAGGTATGGTCACAGTTGGCATACAAATTTTAACTGTGCAAATGCCCTCCCAGCCACTGTCGATTCCTGCGCATCAAGCATCAGCGCTGAGTCCAGGAGGACTCCCAGACTTCAGACCTGTGACCTCAGGGGGAATGTAACCTCATCGAGCACAGGTTGCCACCCAATAACTCGATCGGCCTCGCGACTGACCAGGAGGACCTCTGCCTTGTCTGGATTAAGCCTCAGCTTGTTAGCCCCCATACAGTCCATCACAGCAACCAGGCACTGGTCCAGGATCCAGGGGCTGCCTTGGAATTAGGTGGAAAGGAGTAGTAGAGTTAAGTGTAATCTGCATAGAGATGGCACTGAACTCCAAAACTCTGGATGACCTCTCCAGTTTCACGTAGATATTAAAAAAGCATGGGAGATAGAATGGAATCTTGTGGGACCCCAACAGGATAATGGCCAGGGGTCTGAACAGGTGTATCCCAGTTTCACCAACTGGGTACGATCCTCCAGGAAAGAGCAGAGCCACTGCAGAGCAGTGCCCCCAAGACCCATTCCAGAGAGTTGTCCCAGAAAGATACCATGGTTGATGGTATTGAAAGCTGCTGAGATGTCCAAGAGAACCAACAAGGGCACACTCCCCAGTTCTCTGTGGAGGTCATCCACCGAGGTGACCAAAGCCATCTCCGTACTGTGACCAGGCCTAAAACCAGACTGCAATGGATCTAGATCATCAGTTTCAACCAAGAATGTTTCCTAAATACGCCTGTAATTTTATGTAAACTTACCATGAAATAAATCCCATTGGTTCCAACCAGTTTCTGCATCTTCAACTTGTAGTTGTGTCTCTGCGAAGGAACTTGAGTTGATAATGTTCCAGTGCTGAACCCATAAAGACATTTTTGTGTTAGTATTCATGGGATTTAGAAGTAAAGTAAGTTAGTTCATAGAAGGAAAATCTCCTGACTTGTGCACTGTGATGTGATCCACCAAAAACTCCGTCAGGAGGTTGAGGGTCTTCCAAAAACAACGTGGGATGAGACAGAAAAATGTTCCTTCTCCCCAACTTCTTTAAGATTATTTACCTTAAAATTAAGGCAGTGTGTTCAGGATTGGGTTTTAAATTTGATGTAGTCCAGGCGTATGGAAATTCTGTCCCTCTGTTGTTTTAGTGGGCAATTCCACCCAGCAGAGGCAATGGTAAGGAATAACAGGAATTATGGTGGGGCAAAAGTTCTCCATCCTGATTTTTAAAAGACTTCTTGGTTCAATTCCTTAATATGTGTACAGATTTTAAAGCTGTATACCAAAGCCGAACACAAATCAAAGCAACTGCTATCAAAACTAAAGCAATGACTAAAACAGTGATTCTCAACTTGTGGGTCCTCGGGTGTTTTGGCCTGCAACTCCCAGAAATCCCAACCAGTTTACCAGCTGGTAGTATTTCTGGAAGTTGGAAGGCTAAAACATCTGAGGACCCACAGGTTAAGCACCACTGGACTACAATGTTTCTGTAAAAGTCCAGCCCCTGGTTTTCTTGCTGTCTGTTTAAAAGATTTGGAGTGCAAGGAATCACTGGCATTTGGAGGATGTTGAAGAATGGCTGGACACAGATTTTCAGTCTTGGTTTGTAATGGTGTGCCTACTATAAATAATGCAAGGAAGCCCAATATGGGAAAGAATGGGGTTCTACTTTAGCAGTGTGAGTCAACATACAAAAGAAATGCAGAAGCAGTTTAGCTTGGGATGTTGTAGGTTTTTCGGGCTGTATGGCCATGTTCTAGAAGCCTTCTCTCCTGACGTTTCACCTGCATCTATTGCAAGCATCCTCAGAGGTTGTGAGACTTCAGTTGTGGGATGCTGGGCTCACTGCAACAGGTAGGTGATGGGAACATGGTGCAGTTATCAGTGGGTTTCCCTTCAATAGTGGGGGACGAGTATATAACAGGAGGCCGACTGGGAATGGGATGGCAACGGTCTTGCTGATTTGTCTTCTTTGTGCAATGAAGTTTTCTTGTATATGGCTTAATAGCTGAAACTTGTACTCTGTTCTGACTCCTGTTTTTCAAATGGTTTCTATTCTTATTTTAGAGGTAAACAAGAGCAGAGAATGGTTTTTCACAAAATTATATCATTACAAAAGGCATCCTAAATTTCTTCCATAGTTCTGGAAAATTTGCTTGCGAGCCCAGAAATTTGAAAGACTCTATCCCTTGAACAATAGTTTCCGAGCACCATCTGTGGATACTTTTATGAGCTTGTTTTCCTCAGCTGCTGTGTAAGCCACTCTAGTTCATACACATTAACTGAAAATGGATCACTAATCCAGTTTTTGCTCACATCAGGAACAAGGAAACATTCATGAAACACACTGCTTTGAATCTAATGCCACTATTTGTTATGCCTGTGCTCTCATCTAGTTGGAGAGCAAAACAGGGAGGCAAACAAATTCTAATAACTGTGTTTTGGAACTGGCTGCCAAACCATCAATTCTCTTTTTAACTGTGGTATTTGACAAAAGTATTAAGTAAAGGTCGTTGGCGGTTTTCCTGTTAATGCAGAAACCATGTTTTTTTAAAGCAGGTAATACAAGTTCTCCAGCTATTGTGTGTGGCTTTTTGGGTTTTTCTGCAAGTTGGTAAACTTCAAATAATGTTCTCACTGTATTGTCGAAGGCTTTCATGGCCGAGTTACTGGGTTGTTGTAGGTTTTTCAGGCTGTATGGCCATGTTCTAGAAGCATTCTCTCCTGACGTTTCGCCTGCATCTATGGCAAGCATCCTCAGAGGACCTCACAACCTCTGAGGAGGGCCGCCATAGATGAAGGCGAAACGTCAGGAGAGAATGCTTCTAGAACATGGCCATACAGCCCGAAAAACCTACAACAACCATGTTCTCACTACATTTTTGTTGTGACAACCAGTTGGTCTTCTAAAATCATTTATTTACTTTCCTAAAACTTTTGTGCCTTGCTTTTGAAAAAAGTATTTTGCTTTGAACATGATGCACCATTCCACCCCCTCCCCCTTTTCTTCTTATTTCTTTTAATGTAAAATCTTTTAAATTTTGTTCAAGGTCTTCCTATATTTCCTGTAAGAACAATTCAGCCGCCTGGAACCAATGGACATGTTAAATGTGTGAGCAGCATCATTTAAAATAATCCTTTTCTACAGACACCCGGAGCCTGGCAGTCATGACTATTAACACGGCAAAACTCAAATCAATGGGAAAGACTCCAAAGGTTGTATTCAGATTGTTTATTGTCAAGAGTATGACAAACACTCCGCCATACTATGTCAACATGCACCCAATTCCACATCAACTGCTCAAAATAGCACTTGCAAAAATTACAGTAATCTAGTCATAATTGATGGTTGGTTACACAAATGTTGTTAACGAGCACTAAAATGGAATTACAGTGTACTCTAGGTAGTCTATTATTGCTTGTTGACACTGCAGCTTTGGATCTACTGGAGAGAATCCACTGATATGCCTGAGTTATCAAACTGCATTGTTCTACCAAACTCAAACTATAAAATGCTGGAGAACACTTTTAAAAAAAGAAACTGAATATTGCTAATAGACACATTGTGTTCCTAGCACATGGACACGCTGAATTCATGGTATTTTTAAAATAAGGCTTATCGTATTATTGATGGTTTATCATGGGCATTCCATTAATGTATGGAATACAGGCAGTAAAAATGAATGAGGAAAGAAGATCACAGGGAAAGTGATGTTGGCATATTGGGACCTCTTCAGTGCTCCTCCTCCTAGTCCAGTGCTTCTCAACCTGTGGGTCCCCAAATATTTTGGCCTTCAACTCCCAGAAATCCTAACAGCTGGTAAACTGGCTGGGATTTATGGGAATTGTAGGCCAAAACACTTGGGGACCCACAGGTGGAGAACCACCATTCTAGTCCTTCCCAAAAAGCTATCCCGCCTTTCAGAGTGGCATCCTATTTGGCACCAAAGGTGCCAACATTGTGTGCATCCAGAGGGCTTTCTTTGCTTGTCTGAACGGCCATCTCTGGGGCCCAGGTTCCACATTCCTCGAAAGGTAATAACAAGTATGAATATTTGGTGCATACTATGCGAATGTGGTGTCACAAAGAAGGAAGCATTGCCTGTGTTATCTTATAATCCTAGCACCAATATTTAATATTAGGCTGGCAAACATTTATTTTCCGCAAATTGAAAAATCACTTCGGAAGCCTGCCAGTCTAACTGAAAACCAAGTGACCTGTTATGTAAATATAAAAGGTTTTCTCTTGCGCTGGAATCATCTGATATGATTGTGCAAGTTATAATATAAACTCAGTGTTGAGTTACTTGAATAAATTAAGAATTATCTTTTATTTCACAAACTGATTTGCTATTATCAGTTGCTCATAGTTCTTGGCCACCGTATTTACTGAAACGTCAAATCTCAAAATACGTCATTTTGAAATGTGCATTCCAGTTCTCTCATTAAAAACAGCTACAAAAGTTATTGTGAACCAAACAAGGAGACACACAAAAATCTGTTGAACATTTCGGAGAAAGAGAATACAACTGTAAAGTTAACTCTGATAGGATTCCATAAGTAAAGAAATGGTGACTGGTTTTTACTAACAGCTTGTAAAACAGCATGTTTTCCAATGAATTTATTCTGATCCTCCAATCAAAGATCCGGAATAATTCTATAGTCATTTTTTGGGAATACAACTGCCATTATCAATACCCAAATTTCTACTAGAGAAAAAACCAACACATTCTCTCCGCAAAAAATGTTTTCACGAAAGCTGACAGCATCACAACTTTGAATGCTCTCCTAAACAGGGGTAAGGAACCTCCAGAAATCACTAGGATATCATTCCCATCAATCCTGACTTTTGGTCAGGAGGATAGAATGAAGAACGTGGGTGTCAGCAGCTATAGTCCAAAGATTCCCTCTGGAAGGTCACCGATTCTCACACCTCCCCTAAAAAATGACTGAATCTATTTGTGACAAATTGTCTTCTGAGAGATGAATCAAAACTTCCTTGGTCCAGTCTTCCTATCAACAGTCTCTAAGCACCGCTCCTGTATCACTCTCCCTGCCTTGTGCGATATAATTTTCCAGCAGATTCCCTCCTCAGCACCAATCCTTTGATTTGACATGTGAACAATACTTGCATGATTAATCCCCAATTCTCCTGCCAAAGCTTGCGTTCCATAAATAAAACTACATGTTTATTTAAACATCGCAGCATAATCATACGATAGCATCCAAATTCAGAGTACAAATCCATGGCGTGCGTGGCAATTTCAATACATTATGCCAGTTGTCAATTGGTGAAGACGTCCATCGATTGCTCAGCATGCTGTCAGATTGTTTTTTTCCCCGCATGTTGAAAAAAACCTGTTACCCGTCAGATAACCTCTTTACCATGAAGACAGCTATAATGAATACTGAACTGAAAGGCATGAAAGGCTGACCTTCAGCAGCACACACACACAGACAAACCCTGGAGAAATCTTGGCCTAGTTCTGTCTTCCAATCGCCCTCTTCTTGCCGTAAGAGCTGGGAGAGGTTTTCAAACTTAACAGGGTGAAACCAAGCAGTGTTGTAACACTTTCTACTACAAGATAGGACAGAGGTCAAGTCTGTGTCCTAAGAGTGGCTGTTTATTTCCTACTTGGGCATCATATCTCTGTTTTCAGGAAGTTGACATTCTTCTTCTGTCAATTAACAAGGCAATTAATGTATGATGAGATGAGTGGGTGGTACAGCCAAAATCACCATAATACAGCCAGATCCGACATAGGAGGTAATTAATGCATTGAATACAGGAGTACTACACAGGTCAGATTTCTAAAGAGGCACAATTTCTCTTAGAAAGGCAAGCTAGGTCTAGAAATCCATCATGTTTTTAAGACTTTTCCTGATGGATCCCCCTGTCCTGAATGTTCAGACCTTTGAACCTATGTAATGAACTCAAGGAGAGTAAATATCTGAAAAAAATACATCAGTAAATGCAAGTGCTTTTTCTCCTCCAAATCATTTTGATGAATTCATCAGCACCTGATCATTCTCTGTGTGCTTTTAGTGTCATAGCCACCATTCAGTATAGACTGAAGACTAAAAAAAGATTGAAACCTCTGTTATCATTTTCATTTTTAAAATTTTGAATACAAAGCTTCTTTAGTTGTGCTGTATTCCAAGAAAACCATTGCTGTTAAGTCTGTTGTTTTGTATCCCAAATCGGCCGCCATTTTGTGCTATGACTGGCATTTCGGATACATGAAGTTCCAGAAGATGACAACGGCAAAGCATCAAACCAGTGTTTGAAAGATTTTAAGGTTCAATTTCATGTTGTATCATGACTATAATATGTAACTGCTGACATGATCTAACAATGTAGCTGTACATTGTCTTCCTCACTTTCAGTACTACCGGGCTAGCACACGTAGGGCTGGTCTAGAACAGCGGTATAAACCACCTGCCCACCGGAAGATTGGCAGTTCAAGCCCGGGTCGGGGTGAGCTCTTGCCATTAGTCCAGCTTCTGCTCACCTAGAAATTTGAAAACAATGTCAGTAGATAAATAGGTACTGCTTTGGCGGGGAGGTAAAAGGCACCCTGAAAAACATGCCGGCAAAAAACCGACCAGGAAAGGAGTCCATGGATGACATGCTCCTTCCCATGGAAAATGAAACAACATGGCTGACTCGAGCACAGCCGGATCCCGGAGATGAAAAGAGGGAAGCCTTGCCTCCATTTATGTACTATCTGTCCCTGTCAACTGAATAACGGCATTGAATGTTTGTCATATATGTACCTGTAATTCCCTCTGAGTCTCCTCGGGGCGATAGAGCGGAATATAAATAAAGTATATTATTATTATTACTGAAGGCTGAAAGACATGTCTGTATACCTTGAAAACTTTAATCAAGATAAGAAAAGAATGGTAGATGAGGATTATGGTGCATAATGCTTAATGGAACCAATATTCTGATGTTGTAAGAAGTATAACTAGCACCGGACATTCAAATAATGCAGCTCTGGGATCCAGGCATAGCTGTGTTTTGGTGACAAATGCTAAGATCTCAGTTGTATCTACCAGCTTGGAAGTATGTCTCATGTCCACGTTTTAAATATCTTAAAATCCACTGCCACATTTTGGCAGGTTGCCCATTCGAAACAAAGTGAGGGCGGCCCTAAAGGGATCTAAATCAGTAAACGAATAACTGGAAGAAAATCAATTCATTTATGTAAATAAAAAGAAATATTATCTGCGATTATCTGAGTAACCCTGAGAAAATGCAAGGGCTATAACAGAAGATAACTCTTAGTAAGAAAAAAGATAGCTAACCAAGTGTTTCCAGCATTTTACTAGTCTGAATATAAAACATCCCCAATTGTGTATAAAGATTAAAAGTATATCCTAGCAACTCCTCTTATATTGAAGACATCTGTTGGCATTTTACTAATTTCATCAGATTTTTATGCAGAACCAAAGGACTTGGCTGCCTCTGAGGATCATTTCTTTTTAAAATAAAAATTCCATTCCATGCTCTCTCTTTAAAAAATATTACTATGTGTCTTTTAATAATGTTTTGTTTCTCCACATCCAATAAAATAAACTCCCCAAATGTTTAAGATTAATGACCACTTGTAGGAAAAGGAAGAGCCTTTAAAGTAAAACCAGTCTGTCCAGAACGCTTCTTCATATTCCATTTTGCAAACAAAATTGTTGAAGGGCCACACTATTGTTAAATATACCATACCTACACAGACCTTTGAATATACCACTTGATTTGGGTCTCCAAGAGAGGCTCTACAATAAACATGACATATGACTACGGCCTATTTGCCTAATTTGCTGGATCCTTATCACACCATTGATGCTGAATGAACTTAGAAGGAATCAGGGACCCTCATATTGGGACAGTTTGTCCAAATAACAATTTAAGAAGCTTGCTCATTATGAAAACCCACTGCAGTCACACAAGAATGATCCACTTCCAGTTCTTCGCCCAGGCTGTCTTCACAGTTTTGCAGCCATGAAATTGATATGAGGTTTCACCAGAGGGAAGAGGGGTAGACTGCGCTTGAACTCCGTCATGTTCTGAATCACGTCTGGCTGCAAATAAGCATTTCAAGAAAGATACATTGAGAATGCAGCACACGCATAAATATCCATAGTGGCACACTCGTTTTTAAAACCAAATGAAAAACGACCACAGCCTAAATTTGGAGAATCAAAATGTGGGCTGTGAATCTACACTAAACAAGATATCTCACTTTAAAGCAGGACTCATGAAAGGGAGGCTCTCTAGCCATCGTTGAATTGCAACTTCCAGCAATCCTAAGAGTGGAGGATCCTGGGAGTGGCAATAATAATAATAATAATAATAATAATAATAATAATAATAATAATAATATAAAACTTTATTTATACCCCGCCACCATCTCACCAAAGGGGACTCAGAGCAGCTTACATGGGGCCAAGCCCAAACAAGAATTACAATATATAAATACAAATTGCAATAAAATAAACAACATAACATTAAAATATAAAACATCAAAGCATATAAAACAATATACACAAAACATAGGAAGTAAGCATAATGACAGAAAGACAAAGGCCAGGCCGCATATACATAAAATGATTTAAAAATCCAATAATATATGTAGGCCTTTTCTTCAGACACAGCCCTGCTTTAAAGTCAATGTTTCTGTGATGAACAAAGACGACACATTACAAAGCTGAGTTTGCAACAGGTTACAGAAACAGCTCTGTTTCAGAAAAGCTACAATAAACTACTTCAAGGTATAATGAAATGCGCAAGGTTAGATAATTCCCAAATGGTACACAAGGAGATAATACTAACTCAGGATAAATTTGCATCAAGCCACCAAGTATTTAGAAGGGTGTATGGAAGCTCAGCAGTTCTCCGCTAAGAAACAAGCAACATTTCAGCTTTTTGACAAAATCTGCCAATAGGTGATAGAGTCAAAATGGGTTCTATGACGAAGGCTGGAGTTTAAAAGACAATGACTAAATTAAGGCACAACAGTCTAATTATACTGAGATTCAATGTTTGGAAATATCAATTATTTGCATTATAGTCAATTATTTGCATTATAGTCAATTATTTGCATTATAGTCAATTATTTGCATTATAGTCAATTATTTCAAGACCCTCTGAAGGTTTGTTATAGTGGCAAACCAGCCCAAATAAAGCAAAAGTTCGACAACATCAAGTCCCAGAAGCAAGGTATTTCCCACTGTTGTGGCTTATGCAAACTTTCTGGCTGTGACGTGAACGCTGAACTCTATAAAACACATCTAGAAGCACAATCCCTATGTGTGTAAACACAGAGGGCAGTTTCCCCTCCTTCATGGGAATCTGGTTTTCCAGGAGTGCTTGGGTCATTCCACACATTGCTTTCAGTGGCTCAAATATAAACTAACTAGCCATCCCCTGCCACGTGTTGCTGTGGCCCAGTCTGTGTATATGTGTTTTGTGTGTGTATATATGTATATGTATGTGTGTGTATATGTGGTTTTGCACATGCATTGTAATGTATTTTTGGGGGGGGTTGCTTTTTAAGTCTCTTCTGCTGTGTTTTTCAGTGCTTTTCTGAGTGATGATCCCTCATTGGCCTGATAGGTGTATTGTGTCAAAATTTGGTGTCAATTCATCCAGTGGTTTGTGAGTTATGTTAATCCCACAAACAAGCATTACATTTTTATTTAAATAGATTAAAATATAAACAAGGCCTGTGCTCGCTGGACCATAGTGCCTTACTCTGGAGGAGGTGTCTGAGTAAGGCATTTACTGGCTGTGGTCAGTTAGTAACCCTGAAGAACTCTCCTAGCCATTTTCCTTTCTGAAGAAAGCTGGAAGCATACTCTCTAGGAGAATCATGACATGTTTTCTTTTCCTGCCACGGTAATAACACAATAGCAAGACATCCAGCACAGCTTTCAGAAAGGCCACAAATGGCTCACTCTAGAGAGGTCTATAAAGTGGCTCAAAACCCCTCTTTGTCACTATGGCACTGGCAGTCTCCATGGTTAAGTCATCACCAATTTATTATTATTATTAATTTATTTTCCACATTTGTATCCTGCCCTTCTCACCAGTTAAGGGACTCAGGGCGGCCTTAAAATAGGCAACGATTCAATGCCAACACATATCAATCTGAAGATAACCAAATACATTAAAATCCAAACAATTAAAAGATATTAAAACAACAGTTAAAATCATGAAAATTCAAATCAGTGCCTTGTGCAAATGAACCACTGGAAGTTAGGCACTGGGGTTACAGACTAGAGGGAAGAGCAGAGATAGAGATGGAGCAGAAACAGAAAGAGTGCAGAGCAAGGCAACATTTGCTTGTACTGCTATTGCTAAATTGTACATTTGTCTCTCCTAAGCACTTGTGGCCCTTCACATGCAATCTTACTTGTCTGGACCCTCCATGCATTTACTCATTCTAACATAGTTGTATTTACTTTTAAGTAAGCGCAAGCTCAGGTTTAGCATGCTCATAACCATGTTGAACAATATCTTAGGCACTTTTATGAATGATTATGAAAAACAAATTCTTTTTACCTGTGGCAGTGCTGGTGCTGGTGCCAGGTTTACATCGTTTTGGCATGGAAATTCTCCCACAACAGGACCTATTCAATAATAACAACAGCCACATCTAAATCTCTGTTAAAATATTCCAGTAGCACACCCACATATTCTGCATGGACCATTCAATGTAAAGAACTAAAGGTTTTTTTCTTCATTGTTTTGAAATCTGCAAATCTTTTCCAAACATTAACGACCCTCCTGGGCTTCTATGCGTAAATATGCTTCTACCCATCCACTAGAGGTCATAAAAATCCTTCCAGAATTTAGTTTTGTGGGACTATGCTTGCTCTACATTCTAAACAGCTCTTCTGGGAAGAACTGAACAGAGATTTCTGGAAAGAAAATAACTGCAGTAAATACTTACACGAATCCATCTCCCTTGCTAATACATGTACAGATACTTTGTGCCTTCTTGGAGCATCTATTGCCAACAAATCCTGCAGGAAAAAGAACATGGCCAATTATTTCAAGAGACCATTTATTTATGTCAGTATTTATATTCCAGACTATAACTGAGAATCACAGGACAGTGTAGAAAATATATATAAAAATAACGATAACAATACTTTTATAAGACTAAAAATATATGGAATTGTTTTATCACTTAAAATGGTTAATTTAAAATAAGGCCAACCACAGCATATGTACAAATCGGATAGGCTTTTGAGTTGGCACCAGAATAACATTAACACTGGTGAAGAAAAGTCCTCCATGAAGAATTCCATAACCAGGGAGCCAGAGAAGGCCTTCTCCCATGTCCTGCCACAATGCAGTCCCCTCCCTACTGGTGTGACTCAGAAAAGGAAAGGAATATACAAGGAGAGATGCTCCCCTTCAAGCATCAAAGCCATTTAGAGCAGGGGTCCTCAAACTTTTTAAAGAGAGGGCCAGGTCACAGTCTCTCAAACTGTTGGAGGGCCGGATTATAATTTGAAAAAAAAACCATGAATGAATTCCTATGAACGCTGCACATATCTTATTTGTAGTGATGGGAGTTGCTGAGATTTATAGTTCACCTACAATCAAAGAGCATTATGAACCCACCAACGATGGAATTGAACCAAACTTGGCACACAGAACTCCCATGACCAACAGAAAATACTGGAAGGGTTTGGTGGGCAGTGACCTTTGGTTTTGGAGTTGTAGTTCACCTACATCCAGATATCACTGTGCACTCAAACAATGATGGATCTGGACCAAACTCTACACAAATACTCAATATGTCCAAATGTGAACACTGGTAGAGTTTGGGGAAAATAGAATCTTGACATTCGGAAGTTGCAGTTGCTGGGATTTATAGTTCACCTACAATCACAGAGTATTCGGAACCCTACCAACGATAGAATTGGGCCAAACCTCCCACACAGAACCCCCATGTGGGCCACAGCAACGCGTGGCAGGGGACGGCTAGTAATAATAATAATAATAATAATAATAATAATAATAATAATAATAGTATTTTATTCATATTCCACCTTATCTCCTCGGAGGGACTCAGGGCAGATTCCAAACATAAAAGGCAAACATTCAATGCCCAAACACAACAACAATATATCCATACTAATGAAATTTGGCAACCCAAAATATAAAGACAAATTATGACTTAACAACTAAAATTAAATAAAAAACACAGCCTGCATGGTACTACACTTTGGCAATAAAAATGAAATGCAAAGGTATAAGATGGGTGACACCTGGCTGAAAATAGTACATATGAAAAGGGTCTCAATATCTATTTTTATTTATTGTTTTATTTATACCCCGCCTTTCTCCCCTTGGGGACTCAAGGCAGGTAACACTCCAAACTAGGCAAATTTTTAAGATGCAATACAAAAGTTAGTTGACCAAAAACTGAACATGAGTCAACAGTGTGATGTGGCAGCTAAAAAAAAGTCAATGCGATTCTAGGCTGCATCAATTTGGGAATAATGTTGAGATCAAGGGAAGTCATAGTCCATATGGAATACTGTGTTCAGTTCTAGGTACCACAATTCAAGAAGGATATTGACAAGCTAGAACATGTCCAAAGGAGGGGGATAAAAATGATCAATAGTTTGGAAACCAAGCCCTATGAGGAACAGCTGAGGGAACTGGGTAGGATTATCCAAAAATCGAGCTTAAATAATCACATACTTTACAAAATTGATATGTTTTGTTACATATATTATTATTATTATTATTAAACTTTATTTGTACCCCGCTAGCATCTCCCGAAGGATTCGATGCGGCTTACACAGGCCGAGGCCTCAACACATGACATAGCAATACAAACTAGGCAAATCAAACAATTAAAAACAGGATAAAGCAAATAAACAACAGGCAAAAGCAATACACTAAAACACAATAAAAACTGGGCCAGGCCAAAGTAATGGGTACAAGAATTAAAAGTGCTGATGTGACAGGAGGTGTATATGTGGCTTCTAGGGCAATTGCGATGTGCAACAGTCATTGGTTCTGATAAGGTGCTTATGGGACTTGGTAGTGGAGATTTCCTAATCTGGGAAGGCGCATCGGAAAAGCCAAGTCTTCAAGTTCTTTCTGAAGACTGCCAGTGTGGGGGCCTGTCTAAGGTCTTTGGGGAGGGTGTTCCAGAGTCTGGGGACCACCACGGAAAAGGCCCTGTCCCGCGTCCCCACCAAGCGCGCTTGCGACACAGGTGGGATCACGAGCAGGGCCTCTCCAGATGACCGAAGTGAGCGTGTGGGTTCGTAGATGGAAATGCGGTCACTCAGGTAAGCTGGTCCCAAACCGTTCAGGGCTTTGTAGGTAACTTTCATACAAAACATCTCCAGATATTTCTCAATAAATTAATTGGAAATAATGTGATCAACTTACCTTATAAAAGTGCATTATGTTATCCTTTGTAAGAGTTTTGAGAAATGCCACTTCAATGTTATCTGGACAACAATGGTGAGAAATTCATAGAGTTATGTTTTGCTTCCATATTCTTAAAAGGCTGTAAAATCTCAACACATGTTTGCCACTGCAAATACTGTTATCCTGAATGATAAATGTATTTCTTGGACTCAGTCCTTAACCATGGCTAAGGGATTAATAGTGCTAAATTTCCATCAAGCCTCTTTTTCACAGCCTGTGGAAAGAAAGGGATAAAGCAGCCCTAGGATATATCTGAACTGAACAATTATCTCTTTCAAAACTATAAGGTACTGTATTATATTTGTTACTTTATGCCTTCAAGTCATTTGTTTTATGGCAGTCCCAAGGTAAAGGACAGGTTCTTGGCAGAGTGTGTGACTTGCTCAAGGCTTTTCACTAGGTTTCCATGGCCAAGCAAGGATTTGAACCCTGGTCTCTGTGTTTTACTCCAACACTTAAACCACTAACAATGCTGCCTCCCTCTATAACACTAGGTAACACAGTTTTTGTTCCTGAGTTATAAATGCCATTTCCTAATTGGTTCTATCATAAAAGCATGGGAAAAGTTTATTGAACTAAAAAATGTTGTTTTTGTGGGACATCCTGCAGCACATTTTGCTATAGTTTTTCAATGAAAATCTCATAGAGTCTCAATCACTTCAACATAGTTTGTGGCAGCCACAAAAACCAAGTTTTTGGAGTATAAAAACTGCTTTCAAAGTCACTAATGCACAATTAAACAGGAAATAATACTTTCAAGCGAGGATCAGATTTTTTTTTCCAAATTTTGTTACATTTAAAAAGTGTACTAAAAATACATGCCAAACTTCCAGACTTTGGAAAAAACGTCTTTTTGGATTATACCTCTAAGAATATCTTGGCTGTAGTCTAAAAACAAAAATTCTTCAAGATTTGGATGTGAAATTTAGTATTATTTTATTATTCATCATAGCCATTTTAGATGTGTCTGATTGTGACTTCCGTCTGGAAATTTACTATTCTAGTCACAGTGGAGCTAAGTCATCTCCTTACCTCTGTCAAAGTTATATTGCTGAGAAATTATTTCTCCCCAGTATTTTGCACACTCGGCAGACAGTTTCTTTGGTTTGTCAAGGCGACGAATTGCTAAAGCCTGGATATGCTTTTGAAATGCTTCTTCTGACATCTCTTCTACACACTTCTCCATGGTTTTTAAGAACGCTTCAACCCTGCTCTCCAAATAGTGTGGAGGCTTTTCTGACTGGATGATAAATCGCAGTCCTTGGATACCATTAGCTCTTCGTGGACCACTGAACACAATGTACCCTTGGAAAAAAAATAAGCAAATTCAATCTATTCACATCTTATCTGTCATCAAAAGTTTCTGCTTTCAAGAAAAGGAAGAAAGAACATGTTTTATTACTGTGTAAATTCATATTAAGTTCTAACATGATAATTAACCCCTTAATGGGTAGCCCTCACACATTGTCTGCTGAAAGTGTTAGGAGCAATGCAAGGTCCCCATTTGTCCTGAGGAGAGGAGAGCTTGATAGATAGAAAGATACATAAAGTAAGGCCCATCACTATGACATACTTAAGAGTGGAGTGTGGGTAAGATCATTTAGACTCATCTGTTATGCTAGTTACATTTCCCCTTTAATATTTTTAATCTGGAGATCATATACCACGCAGTTATGGACAAGTCTACATAGGGACCACCAAACACAGCATTGCCCAAACAGGAATCAAGGAACATGAAAGGCGCTGCAGACTAATTCAATCTGAGATGTCAGCCACAGCAGAGCACCTGATGAACCTATCTGGACACAGCATATTATTTGACAACACAGAAATGCTGGGCCACTCTAACAACTACACAGAGAAGCCACTGAAATCCACAAGCACATGGACAAAATCAACAGAAAGGAGGAAACCATGAAAATAAACAAAATCTGGCTACCAGTATTTAAAAACTCTAAAATCAGGACAGTAAATAAAAAGCAACACTCAAAAAGCAGGGGAATTCCAGAAAAGAATTAATCACAGTCAGCTAACACCTCCAAACAAAGGATCCCCCAGGCAGCAACCAGCTAGGCTTTGAAGCTAAAAGGCATTAAATGCTAATCAAGATTGCCAATGGCAACATTCACACTTGCCCCAAGCAGACAAGAGTTCTTTCTTCCACCCTGAGCATTCCACATTCCACACCTCACTTGCCTAGTTTCTAACAGACCTCACAACTTCTGAGGATGCCTGCCATAGATGTGGGCAAAACATCAGGAGAGAATGCTTCTGAACATGGCCATATAGCCCGGAGACTTATAGCAACTCAGTGATTCAGGCCATGAATGCCTTCAATAACACATTTTAATCTTTTTTTATTGTACAGGAAGAACTTTAAATAAGTAATGGGAGTCCACAGTATGGCCATGTTCCAGAAGCATTCTCTCCTGACGTTTCACCCACATCTATGGCAGGAATCTTCAGAGGTTGTGAGGTCTGCTGGAAACTAGGCAAATGAGGATTATATATCTGTGGAATGTCCAGGGTGGAAGAAAGGACTTGAAACTGCAAGGCCATTCAATACTAATGAAAGTGGCCATTTGCAACATTCATACTTGCCTCCCACAGACAAGAGCTCTTTCTCCCATCCTGGACATGCCAGTGATATATATACCTCACTTGCCTAGTTTCCAACAGACCTCACTACCTCTGAGGATACCTGCCATAGATGTGGTAAAAACATCAGGAGAGAATGCTTCTGGAACATGGCCATACAGGTCAGAAAACTCTCAGCAACCTATTTGACTTCTTGGCTTATTTGTTTTTAAACTATTCACACAAAGGAATATAACCCCATCCTGTTAGAGAGGCTGCTATTTTTATCCAATTTAATGTGAAAAACAGGGACTTCAAGCTCTTCAACTGCATAACTCTAAGTATTCAAAACATTATATAAGACGTGTGTCCAAATTACATAGTATGAAGCATCAAAGGAATCCAAACAACAATGCCAATTTGCAATGGGAAAATTAGGCACACTCGACGTATCTCATTATTGTTTACTCATCCTGAATCAGAGCATCGGGTACAACTACGATTGTACCTATAGCAACTGAAATAAAAAGTCTGCCAATTGAGACTTTAATAACACTGATGTCCATTTTGAGCTGTATTCAGTTAGACCAAACTTAGTGAGCTTTCAAATCTTTGATCACTGGAAAGAAAGCAAACTGGTGGTGCTGATGTGACCAGCCATATACTGTACATGCTCCTGTGCATAATTACTCACAGATGAGTGGGAGAAAGGGAAGTATGAGAATGGAGGGTTCATGTGTAATTCCCTTGCTTGCTCAAGCAGGCAGGGGGTGGGGAATAAAAGATTGTGAAAGGTGTACACGTGCATTCCCTCACTTACTTTGATTGGTGTGGAAGGGAACAGAATTGAAAACATATGGGGGAATATGTGCATATACTTTCACTCATGCACTCACCTGAGAAGGGAGGGAGGAGGCGGGATGGGCGAGTGCATAAAGAGAAAGTGTGCATGTGTGTTCTCCAGTGCATTCACTTGCACAGGAAGAGAGGAAAGGGGATGCGAGTGCAAGGAGGGGTATATTCCCTCATGTGCATAGTGGCACCATGGGTTAAATCTTTATGCCGGTAGGACTGCTGACCGAAAGGTTGGTGGTTCGAATCTGGGGAGCAGGGTGAGCTCCCATCTGTCAGCTCCAACTTCTCATGCGGGGACATGAAAGAAGCCTCCCACAGGATGGTAAAACATCCAGGCGTCCCCTGGGTAACGTCCTTGCAGATGGCCAATTCTCTCACACCAGAAGCAACTTGCAGTTTCTCAAGTCACTCCTGACACACACAAAAATGTGCACACTCAGGAGGAGAGGAAGGGGATTGGACAGAGAAGCATGAAGAGGAAGGGTGCGTGAGTGCATTACCTCACATGTAGGGGGAAAGGGATAGACAGCATGATGAGAGGAGGTGCATGCATGCTTTGGTGGGAATATGGGATGAGAGAGTATGTGGAGGGAGGATATGGGCATGTGTTCATTCACCTACTGGATCAGGCGAGTGGTAATGGGTTGGAACAAGGGACCATGAGTAAGGAGGCATGCATGCATGTTCCCTCACACATTTGCTTGCTTGGGTGGAGGGGAAGAAGGTGGGAAAAGGGAGTATGAGGAGGGAGTGTGGGTGCATGCATTCACTCAGACAGGGATAAAGGGATGGGAAAGGAGTACCATTCAGAGAATATGTGCATATATTTATTCATTCAGGTAGGGGGAAGTGGATGGGACAGGGAAGTGATGAGAGGAGAGGGTTGTGCATGCATTCCCTCCCACATGTCCTTGTCTGGGTGCGAGGGGAAGGAGATGGGACTGAGAGCAGGGAGGGTATGTATGTGTGTGTTCCCTCATTTATTCACTTGGGCAGGTAGAGGGATGAAGATGGGGACAGGGGAGCATGAGAAGTGTGTGTGAATGCATTCTCTTGCACACACTTCTCATGCTCCCCTGTCCCCATCTTCATCCATCTGCCTGCCCAAGTGAATAAATGAGGGAACGCACACATACTTGGGCAGGTGAGAAGAGGATGGCATGGGGAAGGTGTGCTCATGCGTTCCCTTTTGCCTTCACTTGGTTAGTAGGGGAGGGGACAAGACTGGGAGCATGAGGGTAGAAGAGAACTTGCATTTCCTCATGTACTTGGGTGGGCAGGTAGGTGAAGGGAAGTGAGGACAGAGGATAGATATTTGCATTCTTTCATACATTCATTTGCGCGAGCAGGGCAAGAGAATGGGACAAAGAAGCATGAGAAGGCATGAAAGGTGGTGGGCAGGTTTCTGGGAAAGTTGGGTCGGAGAGAGGAGGAAGAGAAAGTTGAAGTGGGAAGAATGGCAGTGGGAGATAGGCAAAGGTAATGGGAAGGGGCTGGTGGTAGTCATCTGTTTGCCCAGTAGACTCTCACACTATCAACTCTCCCTGCTATAACATTGCTTTCCTACCTACCTGAGCAAGAGAAGGCTCAGGTAACACATATGTAGCTGTGTACAGTCACCCCATAAATACAGGTATTTGTGTGTGTGTGTTTGGAGGGGTCCTGCACTCTCTAAATCCCACAAAGCCAGAAGGTTGACTGCATACTGAATTACAAAAAGACTGAGAACCAAATGCTCACCTAGCTGCTCCTTAGTCCGCAGGGTATTGAAGCAAGGCTCTGAGATAATCTGACAGAAAAGTTCCAAAAACATATTCTCTGACGTGCTTTGCATATCTGTTTGATAATATATTTCTATGCCGCAATTATTATGAACTTCATTCCTCTGTTGATAGACGAACCAACCTCCTACAAAAACATAGGAGACATACAAAAGGTCATTCTGGAAGAGAGCCAAAGGAGTCAGCCCTTAAAATAAACAAAATATAAGTTGAAGGTGAAGCAATGCATTCTAGGTGCAATGGTTCTCAGAGTTTAATTCTTCAGATGTTTTGAACGTTAGCAACAAGAAGCTCCAGCTGGCAAAAACATTGGCTACGGGTTCTGTCAGAGATGTTCAGAATTTTTAGCTCAAAACAGCTGAAAAGCGTCTATATTGGTATTGAGCATTACATATATCTAGCATGTGCAAGTCATGGATGAGGGGCCAAGTGAGGCACTATATTTCTAACAATGTGAATTTTCCATAAGCAAAAGATGTTGCCTTTCAACTATATCAGTACATCAAATATGTATGTGTCCTGAAACAATGCCAAATAGGGTTTGGGTAAATAGTGCTTCCATTGTGTACATTAGTAAATATTCCCAAAGCAATCTGTAACTCAATCTATAACTCAAAATTTTTCTATTGGGTTTTACTATCCCACACTGCAAAACTGTGAATAAATTCTGAACATGTATTTGAATGTCAAGTACTGGAAATTAAACATTTCATTTGCATTATTATTCTACATTGTATTCAACGAGGCAGGGTTTTCCCCCCATCTAATGCTACAAAAAGATGTGTGTTAATTTTGCAAACCAATCACACTGGCATTGATTCTGAAGACTTCTTTAGTTTACCACCGAAACCATGTCAGTTTTTAAAATTAGAGGTGATTGAAAGGATATTTGTCCTCAGTTTTTTCAAGTTCCATGCAGTGTGAATCTCACTTTTAAATGAGCTTACATCTAGAAGGACAACTTACTGTCAGGCAGCTGCACTTCTCTGTATCGTACTAGCTGACTGGGAAGCAGGGGTTTTGTGTGAGCATGCTCAATGAGGGTGTCTTCAACCATCTGCATCATTCCTAGCGCAGCCTAAAGAAAAAGAATTGTTGCAGACTTTATTCATCACCTGATAATTTTCCATTTGGGAATGCATAGAATTGTTAACAGGCAAGAACATACATTCAGTTTTTGTTCTACATGGTAATAGGGTGACTCCTGTTCCTACGAATGCAACTAGTCGCATTATCTGTATACAGAAATTGACATAGCTGTCTAGAGCCACAAAGTTCACAAAGTGAAAGAGAAGCTATAAAAAGGAATTGAGAGAAGCTGCAACCTAAGAAAGACAATTTTCTTCTTGACTCTTTCAGTGCACATTTCTCATCTCATGAATGCATGTAACACAGTCTGTGTGTTCTAACACTGATGGCAGTAATAACCAGTAGCGCTGCCATTTTCCCTCCGATTGTTATTTCCACTGATTTTCCTTTATAAAGTATGCTACATGGTGGCGCACCAGGTAAAACCACTGAGCTGCTGAACTTGCTGACAGAAAGATTGGCAGTTTGAATCTGGGGAGCAGGGTGAGCTCCCACTCTTAGGCTCAGCTTCTGCCAAACTAGTAGTTTGAAAACATGCAAATGTGAGATCAATAGGTACTGCTTCTGCAGGAAGGTAACTACGCTCTATAGGGTCATGCAGGCCATGTGACCTTAGAGGTGTCTACGGACAACACCAGCTCTTCAGCTTAGAAATGGAGATGAGCTCCACCCCCCAGAGTCAGAAATGACTAGACTTAATGTCAAGGAGAAACCTTTACCTTTATCTTAATGAGGATTACACTGTGTAACATGATCTATTGTTCCTGGATTATAAATGTCATTTCCTAATTGGTTCTATCATAAAAACATGGGAAACGTTTATTAAACTGCAAAAACATCATTCGGCACATTTCTTATATTTTTTCAAGAAATATTCTAGAAATTGTAGCCAATCAGAACGCCCACCCTACACTTTTTCCAAGGTCTCATTACTATATAATACATTACTATATAATACAGTTTAACTGCCTTGAACTGCATTATATGGCAGTGTAGACTCATAGAATACAGTTCAATGCAGTTAAACTGGATTATTTAGCAGTGTAGATCCTGCCCAAGTCAAAAGCTTGCTATGTTCAATGGGTTTCTCAATCTATAAGAAGTGGTGTTTGTATGGAGACTTATCAGAGGCAAAAGGCCACTGTGAAATAACCAGAGTGTAAAATACAACAAAACACTTCTAGCACCCCTAATACATGTCCAATTTGGATACATATAATCTATACCGATTACTGTTCAAACAGACAACATTCCATTTTTCTATATGGGCTTCTCATCTTATTTTATATATCTTTATATAGACAAAGATGTATTAAAAGAGAAACAGGGAATAAAGAAACATCTAAGACAACCTTTATTATTCTACTGAAAATATATGAAGATTTTAAAAGCAACCCAAGCTATATAGAAACCTAAAAACTTGATTTTAAGTTCATGTAGCCATTATAAATCTGTTTCATCTGAAAAACACATCAAAACTAACCTGTTTTGTTATATTGCCATGGAGAAGTGCTTCAATGTGTAACCGTGACAACAGCTGAGAAATAAAGGCCTTGAGGCGGGGAAGAGTGACATCTACAACAGATATTTTGACATTTAAAATCAATCATGTTTTCCATTTGAAAAAAAAGTATATTATTCTAAAATGAAACACATTTCTTAAGCAGAAATAATAAAAAATCATAACCATCACCAAAAGAGAGTGGGTGTTTTCTTCACAAATACTCATGTTTGGAAAAGTTTCAGGATCTAAATTGCTGTGCTCACTGCACAGTTTGCCTTGCTTAGAATTCATATGTCGTTTGACCCAGATTCCAACACAGAAAAAAAGGAAAAGAAAGGAAAGTAAAGACTACCCTGTGCTGCAATCAAGCTAAAGACACATCCACTTTCAAAAATAGTAACAGTCATTCAGGTGGTGGCTGAAGATAAAGCTTAAGCTGTTAACTACATAAAGAACATGGGATTTATCTTTCTCTAGGAAGCTATGTCAATCATCTTGACAGCAATTATTTCTAAAGGCAGACTTAAAGGCCAGTGGTCATTTTGGAATTAAACTCTGTGTGCGTGCATTTCTGTGTGCTAGCTAGAGCTACCATTTTTTAATGTCCAGTCACATCTAAGCAGTCACCAAATCCTCTCTTGCAGTTTATTCACCATTTCTTTCAATGAGATGTGCATCGAAACCCAGAGGTGACTGAATGGTCACCTTTGTAAAACAAATGCAAAATCAGGCTTATGTTTAGTCTAATTCACCCAGTGTTGTGCTCTGCACCTGGCCCCAAAAAACATTGATCAAGTCCCTTATTCTACACCAGTTTAACTTGACATGTACTGTTTGTGTGGGCTTGCTTGTTTTTTTCTGGCTTCCAAGTAGAACAATGGGTGTATAAGACAAATGAGAAGAGGAGGAGGAGTGGAGATACGACATCTGCTTCTGTACTTTTCAGTCCTATCTTTCCCCTTCCAAACTTTCCTTGGTAAATTTCTGTATATCTGTTTGATATGCCTACATGTTTATTTTTGTGTTGGCATCAGGGAGAGAGACAAATACAACTTCAATTTTAGAACTGATTGGGGAAAATATCAGAGATTGGGGGGAAATATCAGAGATCAGCACCCACATCTGTCTATTGTCTCATTCTAGGGCCACACCACTAACACTTATTTCATCCTGAAAATACCAGCAGCATCAAAGAAAGGGCCCCAGAGTAGCCCTCTAGCCTGATGAAAGTACTATACAGAGTGCTTGGGCACCCTGATGAAGGGGTTGACTGTTGTGTATGGGGGAAGGTGAGGATCCCACATAAACACAGCTGATGGAAAACCGTCCTTTGAAAGTGGCAACTCCAAAACTAGGAAATCTCTTTCTCTTAGAGCCATGGTGCCAAATTTGTGGTCCTCAAGGTGTTTTAGACTTTGGCTTCTAGCAACTGGACAAGCTTGCTAGGGCTCCTGGGAGTTGGAGGCCCAAACATTGGAGGGCCAGAAGTTTGACAACTCTGTTATGGAGATATTAGTTCAGGGATGCAGAAGTGCTCGCCCTAAAGTTACCAAGCAGCCACAAATGACTTAGACCAGGCATGGACAAACTTTCTAACTTGGGAGCTGCATGGCAGGCTAGAGTGAGGTGGGCGGGCCGGGAAGGAGGGGATTCTCCAAGTCCCTTCCCTGCCCTTTCCTCCCCTCTCTTCTCTTTCAGAGGCAGAAAGTGAAGGAAAGACGGGAAACGTTTGGATCCCAAAAGGGTTAGCCCTGGTCAGGATGAGATGGTGGATGGGAGAGAAAACGTATATCCATTAGACCTCGTATTGCCTACTCCTGGTATAGAATCCTAGAATCCTAGAGCTGGAAAAGACCACCAAGGGCCATCCAGTCCAACCCCCTGCCATGCAAGAAGACACAATCAAAGCACTCCCAATAGACAGACCCTGTGGAAAAGCCTCCAGAGAAGGAGACTCCACCATACTCCAAGGCAGCCTATGCCACTCTCCAGAAAGTTCTTCCTAATCTTTTCAGACATTTTTCTTTGCCATTTGAAACCATTGCTCCCCTTTGCCCTGGTCTTTAGAGCAGAAAAAGTCAGTTTTCCCCCTCCTCCTCAATGAGACACCTTTTCAAATCTTGAAACATGGTTCTCATGACACCTCTCTTTCTTCTCCCAGCTAAACATCCCCCAGGAGGAAAGGAAGAAGGAAAAAGAGAAGTAAGGCAGGAAGAAAGGGATGAAGAGAAGGATGGGAGGGAATGGAGGGAGGGAGAGAGGAAAGAGAGAAGGAAGGAAAGACAAAAGGGAAGAAAGGAAGATAAAAGAGGGGGGAAGGAGGGAGGAAAGAGGGAAGCAAGGATGGACAAAAGGGTGAAAAGGAAGGAAGGGAGACGGGGAAGGAGAGAAGGAAGGAAGGAAAGATGGTGATAGAGAGGAGGACCTGAGAAAAGAGCCCAAGGGGCCACATTCGGCCCTGAGCCTGGGTTTAGCCATACCTGAGTTAGATCATAGATTAATGCAGTTACAAAGTTGGCTGAGTGGAAACCCACAAGAGTCTAACTTACACCTGGTTGATGAGGGACATTAGTAGCAAGGTTTCCAAGTCACATACATCCCTGCCCTAGTTTTAGCCACACATGTTCTGGGCTTTAATCAAAGTTCCCATCGGAGAATCCTTTGGAAAGAACTGGATTTTGGACATCCTACCTTCTGCTGATGTTAATTGAAGTTTTTGGGACTAAACCATTTTACATATATCATTTAGGTACCTTATGTTGATGAATTGGCTAAACTTATTCAATGGCTTATTTTAAATGTTTAATGGTTAGTTACTCTAATCTTTCCTTTGAAACCAAAGCGGCTTTGATAACCATTAAGGATTACCCAGAATCTAAATCTGGAGGCTAAAACTCTAGTACAGGGAAGAGAATTCTGGCAGCTTTTTCAACCATCAGCAAGTATTGAAAAGTTTTAAGCCCTCCATGAAATGGGAACACTAAGCCAGTTGTACTCATGGTTGAGAAGAAATAAACCTGTATGTTCAGTTTACAGATGAAGGATTGCTCTAGGAACTTCTTAACTTGGACTATAATAAGTTGGTCCACTGGTTCAATACATTAACCATCAGCAGTTCTCTAGGGTTTAAGGGCAGGTTTTCTAGCTGTACTTGGAGACAACAATTAGAAAGAAAAGATGTTCACATTCAGTAAAAGCTTACCATCTAAAGCTTCTTTTAATTCATCTTTGGTCCAGGCAACTTCTGTCATTAATAGCCGAAGGTAATACATGGCATGCTGGTGGGGCTGTTCAGCTCGGAAGTTGTTAAGCGATCGCATATACTACCAATATTAAAACAAAAATACAAAATAGTTAAAAACTGACGTTGTGCAAAGTGCTGATTCCCTTCACATTCTTTGCTTTTAAATTCAAAATACATATACAAATAAAAGCAAAAAGATATTAAAGTAGGTGGCCAGGCTCCTTGTATTTGATATTTGAAACCAGGGTTTGAAATTAGTTAGCACAACTAACTAAGAGCTGTGGTTAACGCTAGCACTGATAAAACACCAGAATTGTGAATGAGAAGCAGAAGTCTGATCTTGCATTCTGTTCCCAAATGTCTGAATGGCTAGGGAAATAATACATCTGCAAAGGCTGAACAGATGATTTCAGAAGGTCAGAGCTGTAGTTTAAAAAGCTGCTGCCAACATGAGGTGATATTTCATGTTCACATAATGTTGAATGTTAAGATTCACAGGGTTTTTTCCATTCACAGAAAACTTCAACATAAAAATCCCATTGGCAAAATTGAGTAAACAATGAGTAAATAAACCGAAACTGGTGTTTTACAAGTTAAATCTATTTATCTGATGGAGACAATTTATTTCAAATCATTTGATTTGTAAAGAGATCAAGAATCAACAGCCAACAGTCACAGAGTAGGACAACAAAAGTCTCACTGGTAAGTTTAAACTCATACATAGTGTCTTCCCTAATTTGAATAGCACTGTATGCTTCCTGTTTAGATTCAAAGCAAAGTGTTTCATGGCTTACCGCCTCCTTGATAATTTCAAATCTTTTTTCATCAATCTCAAAAGTGGCCATTTTCTCAATAATCTTCTTCAGTAGGATATGCTGCTTGTCATTGTAACCCTTCACGGACAGCTAAATGAAGAGAATAAGAAGTTGTTCTATATATTTGAAACAATCCTTTCAAATAAATTACAGATCTCCATTTGTGTAGTAAAAAGCCATTTCCTAACATCAGGAAAGGTTTTCTTCCACTTTAACAGAAATCTTAATGTTTTGCAGCAGTTGCATTCAATTCCTGCAGTTTCACTAATATTTTTACTTACTCATGAGGCTAAATTGGTAACCACTGTGGAAGTGAAATTACAGTGCAGAGCAAGTATCACGTTCTACACTGCAAAGCAAAGAAAGCACTGTTGTTTATCACACAAGGCAATAAGGGAACTCCTCATTAGAATTTTCCGAGTTGAAAACAAGAAAAAACAGTGCAATAACCTCCCAGAAGAATTGTAATTATTATTCCAAATGAAAAATATGAGTATCCTTGGATATCAAAATCTAGAGCAAATGTAGTAGGAAAGATTTCCATTCCACAGTTTCTAAAGCAAAAGGGTTTATAATATTCTTATGAAGAAAGTTAGGATATCACAAAACTGTTGGGACATCAAGATGACAGCTTCCTCAAATTATTGCATTACTGGATTAACCATCTCATATAGACATGCACTCACACTGAAGTACTGCTTCTGCGTAATGCATACCACTTTAATATTCCATGAACCCTGCTTTACCGCATCCTTCTGTCTTTTTCACCCTGCATGTGCATTTGCTTTTCTTTGAGAAAATGCTGCTTATCCCATCCTGTGATGCAGAAATTATACAGTATTGTTGAAGGCATTATCAACCTCCGACAAAGTCACCAAACTCTATAAACAACGTCTCAACGGAACAGAACCACAGCATCTGGGTAATGAACAGGGCAAAATTCTGAAGTACTTTTTGGTTGATACAAAATGGGAATGCCCATGGTAGATGATCGAAGAAATTAGAATTGGCTGGAAATTATGCTGATTAGATCCCAGGCTGTAGTCTGAAGACAGTTGATTTAGCAATATTGCTGAAGCTAAGTATATCTGGGTCAGCAATTCAATGGGAGGCTCTCTGAGAACACTAACTTCACCAACTTGAGTTCCAAGATGGAGCAAGCTTGCTTTCTGCTGCCCTGGAGACTACGATGTGGAACAATAGAAAGGAGATTCCACATGAACATTAGGAAGAACTTCTGAACTATGAGAGCTGTTCAACAGTGGCACTCTCTGCCTCGGAGTGTGGTGGAGGCTCCTTTGGAGACTTTTAACAGAGGCTCGATGGCCATCTGTCGGGTGTGTTTTGAATGCGATTTTCCTGTTTCTTGGCAGGAGGTTGGACTGGATGGCCCACAAGGTCTCTTTCAACTCTATGATTCTGTGATTCTGATTTTATGAATGGCAGAACATAAATTTAGATAGTAACAAACAAAAAGCTAATAGCCGTTTAAACATAAAACCCCCAGTGTTTGTATTTTCAATCAATTTTACTATGGAAAACTCTACATCATTCAAGATGACACCATCCAACAATGTTCAACGAGACAACAATGCATCCTCTTTATGGCCTTAAGTAGATCTATAATATTGTAACATTGATGAATAAACTCTAAGAAGTAGCCATGTATAAGACCGGTTTTTTCTAATGCAGAAAAAAACGAACTCAATTTTATTTGTATTGTCGAAGGCTTTTTGTATTGTCAATTTTATTTGACCCTAACGTGCCATTTTTCTCAGAGTCAGTTAAACATTTAGTAATATTTAGTAAAGCCTATGTTGAGGAGGGCAGTTTCTACAAATACTTATGTTCCTACAGATCAGTGCTTCTCAACCTATGGGTCCTCAAATGCTTTGGCCTTCAACTCCCAGAAATCCTAACAGCTGGTAAACTTGTTGGGATTTCTGGGAGTTGTGGGCCAAAATACCTAGGGACCCACAGGTTGAGCACCACTGCTATAGATGTATATTAATCTTTAGTGCCATAGAACATTCAGGTGGATGCACAGTTTTCTTTGGTACACCTCACAATTCAAAAGACTGAAAGGTTAGAAAGTTCCATTATTATTTTAAAACTGTTATTCTTTCAAAGCCCCTATGCAAATAACTAACCATGCAGGTTAATAATCCTGTATAAAGTACACTACAAAAAACTCACAAAAAAACACAAGCCAACCACAACCAAACCATTCAATAAATTGTTACGATGTTACACAAGGGCTTTTCTGTTATAACAAAAATGCAAGGAAACACAGAACGAGTAGCCATTTTGAAGAATGAAGCAGCCTACATTTTTCCAAACGGCATTTAACGCTCAAGCCATCTCATTCCTTCCTGGTTTTCCCCCAGCTTACTTACAAGTATTGCATTCATTCCTGATGCAATGGCATAGACCAAACCTGAGAGGCGTGCTGCATATGTATACTCTTTTAAATCATCCTTCAATAACCTGATTAACAGGTATGTCATGTTGCAATGGAGAGGGTCAGCATAAAGGTAGCGACTAACAAAAAGAAAAAAAAAGGATGCTTTGATACTTCAAGCAGCGACATGGTAATGGGTGAAGAAACATGACTGAAGAGTATGTATATGCAGCCTCATAACCAATATTCTTGGGAATGAAGAAATGAAATCATAGTAAAGAATTTTCTTCATTGGACGCCCTTTCATAAAACTGGAAGAATGGAATAGAGTCTTAGCTCCAGTTCAGAGGGTAATTTTAAGTGAGACGAAGCTAATCTGACAAATGATGCAAAATGAAGCCAAAGGTCCTGAATGTGAATGGAAGTGTTGAAGACTTAGGAAAAGATTTCAGTGAAAACTCAAATTATGAGAAAGTATAATCAGAAACCAAGGTTGAAAAAGGAACAAAAATTAGATTTTCGGTTGGGAAGAAGATTTTAAATATGCTTCAGCAGATCAATTTTTGCTGTAGCTTTTTGATTCATGGAAGTAAATTTAAGGCTTTTAAGGAGTCTCCTTGATTTGGGTACTTACATACATCCCATAGATGGTATTTTGGAGATCATAGTTCAAGCCAGCTAGTTCTGCTGCATATGCATACTCGTTGAGGGAGTCTTTGAGTAGCTCAAGGTACAAATAGGCCATGTTACAATGTAAGGGATCCACGTAAGCAAATGGGCTGGAAGAAAATGTTGAAAGTAAAATATCTAATACAATTACTTCCCAATTCTGTAGATCCCCCATACTGGGCCTCAAGGATACAAGTAAGAACAGGTGGATATTGAGACAAACACAAACACACAAGTAAATGGGGAAAAGATAACTACAGAGAGCGAAAACATACCTATTTAATGATTTGACTAACATTATTAACAGTACAGATTGTTAACTCACACACTGCATTTTGAGTTTGGTATGAAGAAATTAGAATGAGAATAATTCTGTAAGGAAATTAAAAACTATAACAATTGAAAACCCATAAAGCAGTCCATACAAGACAGTATGATACTGAAGTTAATCTGTATCAGGATGAAATCTCACGGAACACATCTGCTAGTTTCACAGAACAAGAGAAATACTACAGCTGTGAGTTTATTTTTACTACCAAGTTGTTATTTCTAAATTAAGCACACAAATATCAAACCAGGTTTCATGTATGGCTGTAACACACAAGAGAGCCTGACAGAATTCTGTAGATCCCCAGGACGTACAAGAGCCTGCACAGACTTATAAAGTTAAAGACAACTCAAAGACTCAAGTCATGTTTCAACAATACTGCTTAATACCAGCATATTAAGAATGACTACCCAGAGTTAAGAGTAGAAACAAAATGGGTATAGCATGGCCCAAAATCTACTACGTATAAATATATAGATATGCAGCAGTTAGAAAATACAAACCTGTAATAAAATTGAGCTGTTCATACACAAATATTGCACCTGAATCAATGTCTAATTCTGGTTTTTAAAGGAAAAATAGGTTAAACAGGCTGTCACACCAACGTTTTTGATCTGCAAAGCCATCCTATGAATTTTAATCAGATTTAAGGCACAGTGTTCAAAAAACTCACTCCTAAGAAAATGTATGGCCTCTTGTAGCCTCAATATATCTTTATTACTTATATGACAATGCTGAAGTATTGTTTCATTTGGTTTTTACCTTTGTGTTATCCTGTGCCTAAAACATCAATGACATAACTGCTTATTTGTTGACACGTCCTGCAAAAACTTTTTCTAGAGACAGGTCTACTTGAACATGTTATCTAAGACAGTACTTCTTGATGCATGTACTAAAAACTTTGGGACTTTTTTGTGAATGAAAACGCATGAAATACACTGAAATTTGTGTGGGCTGTGATAAATTCAAAACAGAATAATACAAACTACCGTAACTAATTAAAATGGAATGGCTAGTATATCTACCTGCCAAGACTTTCCTCCTCAGCTATTGCTTTTTGATATCTCACCTACTGGCTTAACCTATTTTGACTTCTAATTTCATGTTCTTCCAGTTTAAATCAAAATCTTATTTCTTCCCATTTAATGTCTCATTAAAGTTTTGTATTAATTTGACTGATAAAGAAAAAAAGACTATATAGATTTTTTTTTTCTGAAAGAAATAATCATATCTAGGGAGGAGGTTAAACATGTGCAAAATGACTTGATAGACCAGGAAGAGATGTCAACAGTAACCCAGTCAATTACCTGGTGTTGGAGAATACAACATCTGAAGCCTCCTCTATGTGATGCTTGTCTATTTTATTAGTATGTCATTTTGTAACCTGAAGTGTGTGTCCTGTTTGTAGTTTGCAGTTACCTTGTCTCTTTGTACTGAAGCAGTGGGAGAGGCTGCAATCATGTGACTGTTTAGAACAGGGGTCCTCAAAAGTTTTAAACAGAGGGCCAGGTCACAGTCCCTCAAACTGTTGGAGGGCCGGATTATAATTTGAAAAAAACATGAATGAATCCCTATGTACACTGCACATATCTTATTTGTAGTGCAAAAAACACTTAAAAACAATACAATAATTAAAATGAATAACAATTTTTACAAATATAAACTTATTAGTATTTCAGTGGGAAGTGTGGGTCTGCTTTTGGCTGATGAGATAAGATTGTTATTATTGTTGTGTGCTTTCAAGTTGTTTCAGACTCCGTTATGTCAGCTCCACTGGCTGCTGATCCAGTTCCAAGCACAATTCAAAGTGCTGGTCTTGACCTATAAAACCCTATACGGCTCCAGCCCAGCGTACCTATCTGAACTTATCTCCTTCCATGTCCCACCTAGGAATTTAAGATCTTCTGAGGAGGCCCTGCTCTCGGCCCCACCTCTATCACAAATGAGGCTGGTGGGGCTGAGGGACAGGGCCTTCTCGGTGATGGCCCCCCGCCTGTGGAATTCACTCCCCGGGGAAATTAGATCATCGTCATCCCTCCTCTCTTTCAGAAGGAAGTTAAAAACATGGATATGGGACCAGGCCTTGGGGTAATCTGGCAGACTGACAAGGACAATGACGACTAGAGCTTTGGAAAGGATAATGATAATGCTGAATGGACTTACGGATTACAGAACTTGGCAAACGTTGGCCACCAGATTGGCTTTTCTTTTATTAGTTGTTATTGTATTAACTGAATGTTTTTAACTATTTATAATTGTTGCTGTTATATATTTTACTATGTTGAATTGTTGACATCGAATTGTGCCGGTTGTAAGCCGCCCTGAGTCCCCCCTAGGGGGTTGAGAAGGGCGCGGTAGAGGTGCTCGAATAAATAAATAAATATATAAATAAAGTTGGCCATGAGCGAGGGCCAGGTAAATGACCTTGGAGGGCCATATCTTAGGCTTAGTTCGGGGACCCCTGGTTTAGAATTTTCAGTTTTTTAAAGGAATGACAGTGAAGTCACTTGAGTGTTGAGCTTTGCCCCTTACTAGAGAATGTCAGTTGGAGCTAGAAGTTTCTTAGTATGCAGAAGCCAATGTTAGAAGCCAATGGTTGTGGCTTGTATTTTCTTTTAAAGTGAACTCTAAATGAGGAGAGCTGTGTGGGGCTGCATAATTTATGAAGAAACAACTAAAGTTTATAAGTTTAAAAATACAAACTCTCCAAACGTTTTTGAAGTTTTTAACCCTCAAAAGAAATGTGTCTGTATCATTAAAGTCTGTAAGTTATAAGCAAACAAACATTATTATTCTAAAAGAAGTCTACTTGAATTTTTGCCTGCCTAAAGCATCAAATAAACTCAAGGAATACTCCTCTCAAACTCTGCTATCCCTGATGGGTTGCAATCCTAACAGGTTGTGATCCATCCATTATCCCTATTACCTGCCAATAAAACAACATATCTTGTGTATGCCATGGCAATGTTATGTTATATTTGCAATATATTATATTATGATACATTCACTTGGTGTACAAATACACTCCTAGTGTTGTTATGACATAAGTGAACAGTAAGATTTTATATAGAAAGCATTTGCCAAGGTAGCTACTGTCCCAGCTGTCTCTTACATACAGGTTATGCCATCCAGGCCACTACAAAACAGAATATGCTGAAAGGGCAAACTATAGAAGTGAAGCTACAGTACTATTGCACATTCAGCAGCTGTATCCCACAGCATGGAAGGGAACTGGCAGCAGTTTGACAAACTGAATATGCAATTGCCTCTTGAGGCTATGCAACCATGTGTTGATTGCTGGATCCAAATGCCCACATGTACTCTATGTAAATCCTTTCCTGTCTCCCTGTTAAATGTACTACTATTCTATTGTTTGCCTAGCAAAACCACAGGGAACAGATGCTCTTCCAGATGTTGAGCAACAACTCGCATCAGTGACAACTGTCATAGCCAATTGTAGGAATTAAAAAAGAGAATTGAAGTCCGTGAATTTTGGAAAGCTATGAATTTTCCACCTCTGCTCTAAAATATCCTATACATAAATCAGCCATAGCTGCAATTCAAAGGTCTTTCTTTTGGGCAAGGGAAGCAATATTTTTATGTTAAGAACTATGTGTTCTACCAGAGATAAGTGAGATGGCCAGATATCAGCACTGAAAAACACGTTTTCCTGCTAGACTCACAGGATCACATTCCTCATTCTACCACAATTTTTTCTTCTTTCACAATCTTACACCTGTTCCACTGTTTGCCTTTCCTATAATAATAATATCTATCTTTCTTACAACTGCTTTGTCTACAGTGAGAGCGACAAGATTTACACAGTCTTGTCAGAAAGTCAATGGGGTGTAGTTTCCTTTCTATAACAATAAAATGAAGGCATTTAACGATTTTATCTCTAGAACATGTTGCTTTAAAAACAAGTAAGTCTAAGAAAATCAAACTTGCTTACCAAATAGTTATCTCCTTTCTTAGATGGATTTTGACAGAAAGAATTAGTTTGGGAACACCAACTTTTTAAATTTTATGTTTAATTCATTATAGAATATGTACTAGTACAAACTATCTCCATGTCCATTTCTAGCCTCCGCTGAGGACTTTACTAATTTAGCTCGAATTTTTTGGGCTGTGACTGCAAATGTGGCAACCTTTAATGTTATGTTTTTTGGAATAATCTGCTAAAAAGTCACAGACAACTATCTGAAGTTGAACTCTGGCTGTAACATATAGTAATAATGCTAAAGTTAGTGTTTCCTCCCTTGAAAGACAATTTTTATCAGTTCTTTCATCGTGACATGAGTACTATTTCCATGAGAAATGTTGTGTTTCAGAATGTGATTGAGACTACCGAGAATATGCTGCTCAACAAGATGCTCTAGCATATAGTTTCCAAGGAATCTGATACCCCTTCAGAATACTAAGCTATCTTGAAAAACTATAGATCTCAGAGCATGTCACTGAGACATTTCTGATCCTGCACTTAAAGGACCACTGAAGGCAGAAGAGTTATAGAAAGGTTCTCTGCTTGTTGTTCACTGTAAGAAAGTGTCTACAGCAAAGGATGGTGATTGGGCAAAGAAGAAAAATGTCTTGAGAGGGGATGGTGATTAAAAAGAGGAGCTGCTGGTCAGATCCAATTGGGAGTGCAATGAAACTCAGCCTGAAAAAAAGTGATTCCCCTTTAAATCGGACAGAAGGAATAGCCAGCGCTAAAGCAAACCAAAAGACAAAGCTCCACAGGTTGATAGATGGTCACTTGCTTTATTTGTTTTTAAAGATCTAATGTATTTTGTCCTCCTCAGGGGCTTCATTAAAAATACAAATAGAATTCCATTTAATATCATTAAATGGACCGTTAAGAAAGAGAATTCTCTAGTCTCTAGTTCTCTTTGCTTAATGGTCCATTGCTTTGGAGATTATTATATAGCTTCAAAAATTGTGTAAAGGGTTGAATATGCAATATTATGTAGAATAATAGAATCCTTACGTTTTTAAATAATGTAATCACAGGAGCGGGGTTGGCTTCCGCTGCTAGCCCCAGCTTCTGCCAACTTGGCAGTTCGAAAACATGCAAATGTGAGTAGATAAATAGGTACCACTTTGGTGGGAAGGTAAGAGCACTCCATGCAGTCATGGTGGCCACATGACCTTGGGAGAAGTCTATGGACAATGCTGGCTCTTTGGCTTAGAAATAGAGATGAGCACCACCCCGCAGAGTCGAACACAACTAGACTTAACATCAGGGGATATCTTTACCTTTAAATTAATTTTGTATTGTTCTTGTTAATGTACTGAATTGAATTATATTTTAGTGTAGCCCCTGAGGAAGGCCAACTCTAATAGTGGCTGGAATGCAGTGGGCTTTTAAAAACAAACAAAGGAGGATATGAAACGTTGTCCCCTTCCACACAGCTGGATAAAATCCCACATTATCTGCTTTGAATTAGGTTTATGGCAGTGTCGACTCAGATAACCCAGTTCAAAGCACACATTGTGGATTATCTGCCTGATATTCTGGGTTATATGGTTGTATGGAAGGACCCTTTGTCTTCTTATTTGTTCTGACTTTTCTCATATGTCCTCATTGCCTCTCTATTTGACTAGCCCATTTTAGCCAATCACAGTTCTGAACTGAACATTCTGTTCATTGGACACAACAATGAGATTGACATGAAATATATAATTATTTAAAGAGAATGTCAACATTGGGAGTGGATGAATGATTCTAATGTATCAAATTCAGAGATGCCACAGAATTACCTACTCTAGCAGAGCCTGAGGAAGAAGGCAATGTAATATGAAAATACACAACGGACCGTTATGGAACAGTCCCATTTTTTCTTCATGGGGCATTTTTTCTTCCCAAATTGCCTCACACGATTTGGGACTTTCTAAAAATACGAATAATTCTCCGTGTGCTAAATATTTTTTTTAAAGAAAAGTGTAGGCAGTTGCTAAGCTTCAGTGAACACTGCACGAAGAGCAGATTAAAGCCTTTTTCAGTCTGCCTTTTTCATGCAACTGGAATTGAGTGGAGAGGGCGACTGGGACCATGCCTCACCGACTCCAACTTTCCCATATAAAATGTTGCAAAGCAGGCAATGACAGATGTTTGAGCAACGCACAATTACAATTACAACAGAAATACTGCTTGAGTTACTCATACCTTGTTCTCTTGTTTTTGTATCAGTGTTAATAAAAATTGGGGGTTGCATTTAGACTTTTTTGTGATATACCAACACACTAACACAAATGCATTCATTCAGAAAGAAAATGTGAATATTACAATATATCCCGTCTAAAAAGCTATTCTCTATAAAACAAGGAGCAACAAACCAACTCCAAGAGGTCATTTTCAGTTTCTGGCAAAGGAGCCGCATTTTACATATTCAGTATCTTTTTTAAAAGGCAGCATCACATAAAATTGCATAACCACCTAAAGAAGAAATTAAGAATACCAAATGTGTATATTTGCAGACTCAGGTAGATCATTTAATCACACCTGAATAAAAGAAGACACTCTTTTAATCCCAAAGTTGAGGTCCGCTAAACAAACTGTATTTTTTTTTTAAAAAAACCCAAAATAACCAAAAAGAGGGCAACTGTAAAAATTCCAACATGCATGAAAAAACCAAAGACAATTGCTTGGATCCAGGTATAGTTATTTATGTACAGAAGTATGTTTAAGCTTATTTATATTCAGCTGCTTATTCCATGATCCATGAGCTGAAAAAATCTACCTTGGCTGTATCACAGATTATCTGATTTGGAATGGAAGAACTGCCCTCCATACAAAAGCAGTTCTTCAATTGTGTCTTCCAACGGGAGAAACCGACCACAAAAAACAGCCCACCGTTCATCATAATGCTGAGGCAAAACCTGGAAGAGCTGACAATAATGTTTTTACAAATATATACTCTGCTTAGTATGATAAATTGTAAATATAATGTTTGCATACCTGAAAAATTCAAAGTTGAGACAAGCTTTGGGTAAGAAAAATTTATCATCTTGTTTGAACCACAGTTTGCTCATAGCAGTGTCCTGTATTTAAAAATAACACACATTTCAACATTGTAAAACTGTATTTTAAATCAAATTTTTATATTATTCTGAATGATAGTTACAGCATCTACACAGCAAGAACACCCAAAAGCTCAACAGAGGCCCTTTTCCTTCTCTTACAACTCAAATGTAGATGCCTCAAATGTAGGAGCAGATGTAAATATAAGAGGGATGTTTGGAGCTCCTATTCATGTATGAGGCGGCGGGAAGTAGGCCTCTGGCCTCCGTGGTACTATTTCATTAAAATCATGCATCCCCTACCATCTAAGCTTAAGAACGGAAGACTAGTTGGCAACAGGGAAAGTGATGATGGGCTCCAATACAAATCCATTTCCAAATTTGCTTCATTTTGGGGTCTTTTTGGGATCTTGCTTCATTTTGGGGTGAAGTATTCTATCAATCGGACTTCGTATTTAACCTCTGCACTTAAGAGCATTGCCTCTATTGCTACTTAAAATGAAAGCTTTAGATATCTGAATACAGAAAACTAGTCAAACTGTGATATGTAGGATAAAATTACCTTTAACATTAGAGTTAAATCGATTACAATCATATTTACCATCTAATCTTAATATTGCTCAAGTTGTATTGCAAAAGGCTTGATTTTGCACAGTAAATTGGAAGAGGAATGCCCACAAATTTCATGATTTGGAAGCAATATATTACAGTATGTAACACAATGTTTGTTCCTGGGTTATAAATGTAATTTCTTAATTGGTTCTATCATAAAAACGTGGAAAAAGTGTATTAAACTGCAAAAACTTTGTTTTGGCGGGACATCCTGCAGCACATTTTGTTATAGTTTTTAAATAAATATATCATAGAGTCTCAACCAATTCAACATAGTTTGTTGCAGACACAAAAATGAAGTTTCTGGAGTATAACAACTACTTTCAAGTAAGTATCACACAATTAAACAGGAAATAACATTTTCAAACCAGGAACAGAAAAGTTTTCTAATTTTGTTATATGAATGAATTGTTTATTGTACCAGCCATAAGCCATGACATCAAATAAATGCAACCTTAAAAGTACAATAAGCACTTTCCAATATAAACATTAAAATGTATTCTATATATTGGCTGTTTAAAATTACAATAGCAGTGACACGATAACACTAACAACGTCTAATTTCTATCATCCCAAACTATTTCCGAATCCATTTCTAGCCTCCACTGAGGACTTTACTAATTTAGCTTGGATTTTTTGGGCGGCAACCTTTAATTTTACGTTTTTGAAATAATCTGCTAACAAGTCACAGATAACTGCTGACTGTTTTTATTACATAATGTTACAGTTTATTAATTATGTAAAAAATTAGAACATGAGAGATAATTCCACTGTTTTTGTGGTGTACTTATTAAGGTTTTATAGTGATAATTCTCTACATAGGTTGCTGAGACAGTGTCACCTTCGTTTTATGATAATGTAATGTACAGGGTTAGTCAAAATGAATAGGCCAATAAGAAAATTAATTTTAGACGAATGTATGTTTACTGTAACCAAACCACAGCTACGTAGCGACAGATAAACTATCAAAGTTTTGTCTCACCTTCAGAGATGTTCGATATGGGCGCCCCGTGTGACACGGCAGATGTCCAAGCGATAGTCCAGTTCATTCCACATCCGTTGCAGCACATCCGACGTAATGGCATCAAATGCAGCAACGTCTGGGAAGGTGTTCGTTGAGGTCCTAACCCTAACCCTATCCCTATCCCTATCCCTATCCCTAACCCTAACCCTAACCCTAACCCTAACCCTATCCCTAACCCTAACCCTAACCCTAACCCTATCCCTATCCCTATCCCTAACCCTAACCCTAACCCTCTCCCTATCCCTAACCCTAACCCTAACCCTATCCCTAACCCTAACCCTATCCCTAACCCTTGAAATTCTCGCTGGACCGTAATTACTGACATTGTTTTAGCAAATGTCATCACACAAAACGCCTTCTCTTTGCTTGATTCCGCCATTTTGAAAACAGCGACCCCTAGCGACGCCTAGCGGCATTAACGTACATGTGTGTTGCTCAAAAAAAACTTTGATAGTTTATCTGTCGCTACGTAGCTGTGGTTTGGTTACAGTAAACATACATTCGTCTAAAATTAATTTTCTTATTGGCCTATTCATTTTGACTAACCCTGTATACTAATGTTGTTTCATGCTAAAATTAAATAAAATATAGTGTGTGAAATTATTTTCAGGCTATGTGCATAAAGTGTATATGAAACATAACAGATTGTACTGAGATTTTACCTGGGTTCTATTTCCACAACATCTCATTATGTATATAGATGCAAACACAGGCATTCCAAATCTGAAATAATCCAAATTCCAAAACATTTATGCTCTCTAATGTTTTGGATAAGGGATACTCTCAACCTTTATCTGTTTAAGTTACCTTTGAGAAATGGGGACATAATCCATCACGATTATATACCTCAACTATAATTGCCACTAACAACCAAGACTGGACAACCATTAGATATTACTTTTCAAATAATTTCCCAAACACTGATATTTTTAACCATTTCTACTTGATATTTAAAAAGATCTTACCTTAATAAGAGTAGGGTACTGTGGTGCATCCTTCTCTAAAGGTATTATTTCAAAGTTAGTAGGAATGAATTCATTCTTCATTGGGAGCTTGAATTTTCCATTAAGGTCAGCATTTTGCCATTTCTGGGTGTAAAGTGTAAATAAAAATGATGTTTTTGCTCTTATTCAAGTGAGTATACTAAAAACCAGTGATTCAATTTTTACTTGCCATAAATATTTCTACTACACTTGCTACTGGGGGAAAAACAGAACATGCTTCTTCCAAATTCATTATAAAAAATTACAAATAATATATTTCTCCCCAATTCATTATAAAAAATTACAGGTAATATTTTTCATATATATTACTTGCATATAATTGCATATTTTATATTAATTATGTTACAGAAAATTATAGCACATATGTCAACTACAATGAAAATGTTTGCCACATATGGCATTTTCCTCAAAGCTAGTTTATCTGGAGCTATGTATTATATACTTCAATTCAATTAACCTCACACAAAGTGGGCTTCTGCATGCAAAAAGATAGTTATGCACACAGTCCTTTAGGTAGCTAAATATTTTACACTGATTTTCCTCCCAGACTTGAGACCTCGTCCACACACATATTTTGGGGACTGAATCCTATTTCCTTTGCTTTTCTGAACAGGTTATCCCTCAGAGATTACCCATGAAAATGCCTCATGTGAACAGCACTAGAAAAATAATGGTTTTTAAAAAATGACCAAGTATTGAAGTTCATGTTCAAACACAATGGTGCAATTACTATTGTAAAGTGTTTGCTTAGGAACTCAGGGTTCCTTTCGATTTGTTGTGATCCCCTTACTGAACATCTAGTTTAGGGAACTGGAATTATATTAATGGACATTATTAGATAATCTAGCATTTTAAAGGAATGAAAAATTAATAACACCTCATGAAGTTAGGTTGCTGGGTAGACAAAACAGGGATTTCTATATGGCAGCACTTTGATTATGAACTTTCCTACCCAAGGAAGTTATCTTGGCCCATCTCTTTTAAACCAACAAAACAGTGCTGTTCTGCACAGCACTCAGAGCTTGAAACTACTTTTTTAATTGTTTCAAAACTGGATTTTAAGATTGTTTCTACGTTGCTTGTAGGAGTTATTCATTTTAAAGAGAATTTTAATATGTTTTAAACATGTTTTTACTCCTGTATTGTTTAATTAGTTTCTATTTTTCATCACTCTCAGGACCCTTGTGGGCTCAGAGGAGATATAGTTACATTATAAACAAAACAATAAATAGGTTTGCTGTGAGTTTTCCGGGCTATATGTAGGACGCGGAACAATGGCTTCAAACTACAAGAGAGGAGATTCCATCTGAACATCAGGACGAACTTCCTGACTGTGAGAGCCATTCAGCAGTGGAACTCTCTGCCCCGGAGTGTGGTGGAAGCTCCTTCTTTGGAAGCTTTTAAACAGAGGCTGGATGGCCATCTGTCAGGGGTGATTTGAATGCAATATTCCTGCTTCTTGGCAGGGGGTTGGACTGGATGGCCCATGAGGTCTCTTCCAACTCTTTGATTCTATGATTCTATGCCCATTTTTTAGAAGCATTCTCTCCTAATGTTTCGCCCACGTCTATGGCAGGCATCCTCAGAGGTTGAGAGGTGTGTTGGAAACTACGTAAGTGAGGTTTATCTATCAGTGGCATGTCTAGGGTGGGAGAAAGAACTCTTGTCTGCTTGAGCCATTTAGCCAATTAGCATTTAGCCAATTGCAACATTCACACTTGACTCAAGCAGACAAGAGTTCTTTCTCCCACCCTGGACATTCCAGACATATAAACCCCACCTGCCTGGTTTCCAACAGACCTCTCAACCTCTGAGAATGCCTGTCATAGATGTGGGCGAAACGTCAGGAGAAAATGCTTCTGGAACATGGCCATACAGTCCAGAATTCACAGCAACTCAATAATTCTGGCTATGAAAGCCTTCGACAACAAATAATAAATACTTTCTTAGCAGCAATGGAAAAAAACAATTTGTATTCAGGATTGGATTCAAGAATTAAACACTACCAATTTTCTTAGCACACCTTAACGACTTCATCAGAAATTGCTTCTTGTTTGTACTGGGTTCCATACCATTGTTCTGTTTTATCAGTTTTTCCTTCAAAAGTCTTAGAGACTATTGCAACCCTAAAAAATAAAATTATAAGGCAGTCAGCAATTAAGATTTTCTTCTTGAAAATAACCATAAACAATCTTGCATCGAGATAATAATGACAAGGTTAATAAGGACACTTTATTGAAAGTGCTATTTTTATCAATTCTTTTCTACATCTTCACACTCCTTTTCACAATGAGAAGTCAAGTCAGCCAACATTTATTCATGTTTAAAGGATTGTGTTAAAAGGATTCTGGTACATTTAACATTTGTTAGCAATTTATGAACAAACGCCTGAAACTCATAACACTATTAAGAAAGAAATTGGAGTTTAAGGGACTCTTTGCTATTAAGGCCAATGATCCACCGGGGGGAACCTTTGATAATTAAATGTATGTTTTTAAAAACAAATAATAATATAAATACTAACTATCAATAGAAAAAAACACTGTAAGCCTCAAAAAGACAGTCCTACAACACTATCAATCTCCTGTGTACACACAGTTTGGACCTAATGATTAACAGAAACAACATTATAACTATCCTTACAGAGAGAATGAGGTGAATATCCTCCTTTAAAAAAAAAACTATAAGGAGATACATCCTACAGAGCAGTTCTACTGAATGGGCTGGTCTTTGGAATAGTGCTAACTTTTGATGAAATTCAAGGAAACCATGCAAATACAGTAATATGGCAGAAATATGGTACCATTCCCTAGGAAAGCAAATTCCAATCTGAAACATCAGATAGCTTGGCATGTGCTAGTCCAGAGCAGGAAAAAAAGGCAGTAAGTGATGGAAAGTACTGAAGAAAAAGGCCTGTATCATTTTCCAGCAAGTATTCCCGACTCTTCTGGTCCTTCTCTAGGCAAGAAGGAGCAAAGCGTTGGGGAAATCTTGATGAATTTTAAGTGTGAGGTCTCCCCAATTTAAACAATGTCTAGCTGGCTACTGTTAAGATCAAATTCTGCACAAAACATAGAACCAAAGTTTTTGCAGGTCTGCTTCTTGGATTATCTCTAATGTGAGATTAAGATGCATCAATCTAGAGACCATTAATTGTGCCATATTCACTTCCAAACACAAGGCTTCAAGATAAATGTGGGAACTGTTTCAACATAAAAAATCATGAATGACATGACTGAACAAGACTGACCACAGGATCTATATTGATTTCAGAAGCTTAGATGTTTAACACTTCAAAACTAAGCGAGTCAATATATCTACAAAGTATTAGAGGTCAAAGTATCTCTACAGTTATCAGCTTAATTTGCCCTTCTGCTAGGTTTTCAGAATTATGCGCTGGTGTAAGTCCTATATCAATATGTTTATTTATTTCATTCCTAAAATAAAATTCAGGAAAAAATATTCTCCTGTATAATCCTTCCTATCTTCCTAGTATGGCTTCTGAATGCTTGCTGGAGTCAGAGGAGAGAAACAATATACATAAAACAGTGAAAGCACTTTGCATCACATTCTTCACTAGAGGCAAAGGCTTGATTTGTTAGGGCTCCTGTATTTACATGTTTCTGGCAGCAAAGAGTATCTATGTACAATCACTGTACGGCACACAGGTAAAAGAGAAAAATGAATGGGTTTAATTAAAGGTTTGTGGTAGACTTCCTTGTCTATTGCCTAGGGATTCTGCTGGTTTTGCTGCAAAGGACTAACATGGCTACTCCTCTAGAAACGTTATTGAGTTCTCTGCAAAATAGAAAAAGCCTAAGGGATTAAAATCAAATGCAAAGTGATCCCTGAAAAAGAGCACTTAATACTTAAGGGTTTCAACAACTCTTTTAAAATAGTTTTGACATTTTTAAACATTTTCTTCCCTCTGTAACCTTATGTAACACATTCAAACTTCTCCTGAAGCTGCTTTCCAGACTTTCTGAAGAGACAGCTGAAGAAGAGAAAGAAAGAGATCAAACCCTGAAATATTCTCATGCTGGAATGTGAAACAGAACATGCTCTTTTGATTATGCTTTCTGCAATACTATAACATTAAATTTTCAAATGATTTTTTAAATCAGATTTCGGTTTTTGGTACTGGATGTCTTTTCTTGACACAGCAAGCAACCCTAGTTTGTCATGAATGAGCAGCAGTGTGTGGCATGTGTCTCAGTTATTCTCAGTTGTAAAAAGAACCATAAAGAAAACTATACAGTGTTGCTCCATGGCTGGCTTAGTATGTCATCTGGTAGTGGGTGGTTTCTCTTCCTTTAGACTTATTGCATTCCAGCGAACCAGGGAAAGAAGCCAAGAACAAACTCTGGAACCTTTTCCTGATCTGGAATACACCAAAGACAGGAAACTGCCTACTACAAGATGACAGGATGAACCAACTATGGAACAAATGCTGTAGTTTGTGCAGCCTCCCACAATGAAAGCAGAAACAAGCAAGTAGCATGTGCAAGCACACTCTATGTACATGACAAACTAGGATCCCAATGGCTTGAAATGTCATGCAAATTATCCACTGGGTGCATTTTTAAAGAGAATGTTTTTGGCAAGGAAATCCTGTTGATTTCTCCAGCTGAAAGGGAGAAAAAATAAACATGAAATAGCGAGAGCAATTACCATCTCTATAGCCAATTACATGTGAGAGAAAACATTTACTAGCAATAATGTTTCTCCTGCATCTCAGACCCAACTGATAGTTATTTTGAAGAATACAGAACAGCAGGAGTGATGGAACACCTATCAATTTAAACATTTAGCACATACAAAACCTTAAAACAATGAATAGAGCTTAATAAGTGACAATAATTACTCATTTTAATCTTGTGACTGGCTGCAAATAATATCCCAAGATGGAAGAGTCTGAGTTATAAATGAAGCACGCCACATAGCTTTCATTCAAATTATGTATGAATACAAGACACAATACAATAGCGTGAGGAAAGCTTTATTTCCCTTTGAAATTAGTTTCTATGGCAACAGTTCTGTCATTGGCACTGAGAAACACTGCTTACCTAAGTGTTTCTTGTGTATACCCCTACAAAATCATGGCTTCAGCAAAACAAAAAGTCAATTGTGCACAGAAGCACTGAAAATCTATCCTTGTGTAGTTAGAACAATTATAATTTGCCATTACGTGAGTATTATATTAACCTTGATAGCTAAAAATGGCTTCTAATAGAAATGGCTTTTCTGTCGCTAGTGGACAACAATGTTTTCCCCCTTGCAACAAATCACAAGACACAAAGAGGGTAAGTTACTACACTGGTGATAATGAGGTAATTGAGGGTCACAAATGGTGAAATACACACTCACATCCACTTCTAGTTTGGAGCAGGCTGAGTGGGAAGAACAATTATAGATAAAAACCAAGATGCATCATTTTCTCTATTTCAACCCTGCTTTTTAAACACAATAAACAGTGAGTTCACGCATATGAACAGGTGGTTTGTCTTCAACTGTAGTTCTTTAAGTGGTCATCTTCAAGCACAGACATATGGATCACTGTGCTTGCAAAAATCCTCAAAATCTCCCACAGCGTCTGTTTTAGAGTAGCTCTTTTCCTCCCTCCACAAATGTATGCTGCCCCTTCCATCTCTATACTAAAAAATACCAAGCAGCTCCAAATTTGTTGCAAAGAAATATAAGGCAGGACACAAAGGGGGAAGGGGGAGAAATGGAGGGTTATGCAAATTCACAGATGATTGCTTGAAAAACCAGAGTTACAAGCAAGGAAGCCACTTCTTCATTATTTGTGATTCACACTTCCATGCGATTAAAAAGCTGAGTCACCACGCAGTAGAGCTGTCATGCCAAGAGCAAAGTGAGCACTGCTCTTTCAAATGCTACATGAACTCTAGGTCTTGCGTAATGCTTATGAAGCAGCCCTGCAGACATATGCCTCTGAGAAATGCCTAAGAAGCTGCTATGGTCCTCACTGAATGACTTTTCAATGCCTTTGGCAGAGGATGATGAGTCAATTGGTAAGAGAAGTCAACCCCGTTTATAACTTTGCATGGTCTGCCTCTCTTAGTTTCAGAGTATGTGATTAACTGCTTTACAAAAACCAAAATCTTCTAGAAATGTAGAAAACCAGGGATCTCCTGTAATTAGTGGCACAATGGGAACAATCAACAGTACATGGAGGAAATCAAGTCTCATTCATACTTAATAACTACTAATGTAGGAGTGATAGATCAGCTTGGAGCGTGACTTTCCATGTCTCAGAATCAATTTTACGCCACTCTGTAGACTTAATTCCAGTAGATAAGCAAAGTGTTGGAGATGGCTGCATTTTCCCATAATAATAATAATAATCATCATCATCATCATCATCATCATCATCATCATCATCATCATCATCATCATCTTTATTTATACCCCGCCACCATCTCCCCAATGGGGACTTGGAGCGGCTTACATGGGGCCAAGCCCGAACAACAAACTACAATATAACAATACAAATTGCAATAAAATAAACAACATAACATTAAAATGTAAAGCATCAAAACATATAAAACAATATACACAGAACATAGGAAGCAAACATAATGACAGAGAGCAGGCCGCATGTATTTATTTACAGTATTTATATACCGCTTTTCTCACTCCTAGGGGGGACTCAAAGCGGTTGTACATAAAATGATTAGAAAACTCCGGATGAGATAAGGGGGCAGAACTAATTGTAAGGGAGAACTCATAGAGAGATAGGAAAATAAACAAACCTTTGTACATGGGGGGGGGGGGGAGAACTCCTGGGGGTGGGGGGGAAACTTAAGCTTCGCAATGCCCCATTTGGAACGAAAACAAATGATTTTCCGATCCCCACCACACATTTTCTCTCATTCCGCTTTCTTTTCAAATTATCTGTTTGTCTTCTCATCACACAGGAGACATATTTCTCCTTCCACTGTCTCCTCCCCCCATTTTCTTTTGATAGAAAAAAATACTCTTTGTTTTTTTCTTGGGGAAGTACTTTTTAACGTAAGATCACATTTAAAAAAGATATGAATTACCATTCCTTCCCACCCCCCCTGGTCCCATAAAGATAATAGTAGAAGAAAGGAATCTATACTGCCCATCTTGGCTCCTCCCTCCAGAATGACATCATTGTTATGTTTACAAGCGGACAATGAGGAATTCCCATAACATGTGACATTTTTACTCATCTCTATGCAGGGAATTTAAAATGAAATTGATTGCCAATCGACGTAGGAATCGTCAGAAAAAACCACACTTTAGAAATGGCAAAAATAGTTGAAACCCATGGTGTGAGCTTGCGTTGTGTGATGGGGTTTGTCGGTAGCTGTTTCTTAACTGTGTAGAAACACTGATTTTATAGCACGTGATGAAGTCCTTTGTATGATGGGGTGGAATGTGAAAGTCTGATGGATTTTGATTGTGTAGCCCTCATCAAAATTGAACTGGGCTGCATGCACCTGAATAAGACTTTTCCCCCTTGTACTCTATAAAAGCTTTACATTTTTAAAGATGATGATAGACTAGAAGATGGTATTTGTCATGTGGTTGAGCAAACTTCCACAGTGAAGGTAATACTGGAGCTGGATGTATGTTTTATGACTCAACCCATTTGATGACTGGTTCTGAAACTTCAGTTCAAAAGCACTAGCCATGTCCATCACTTGTTACATGTTGCACATAACTTACCAGAAGGATAAAGTTGATGACTCACTACATGATCTAGTGAAGATATCAATGGATTGTAAGAGGGAGAAGCAAAAACTGATTCATCAACATTATTGAAAGCCTGTGAAGTTGTTTGGCTTAACAAGATGTCAAGTGGAAGCAAAAGTGGCACCACTAATCAGATGGAATGGATATCGAATTTGATGGTGGTGCAGACTGGGGTAAGGGTGCACCTTAATATGCAAGTATAGAATATAGCAATGGAACTGGAGCTGGTATTATGTATCTAAACTGTGGGGACAGTTGGAACCATAGGCAAGTTAGATGATACATTATACTGAATTTGTATTGGCCTGGAGTTTGTGGCACCCTTAATCCTTAATAGTGGGGGAGGAGATCTTATGATCAAAACCAATGGCACTCAACCTTTGAGCCCATCAGCACAGGTTGATCTCGAAATCTAGGAAGTGATCCAAATTGATAGCATAAAGCACCATCATAATTTCAGGAGTACAATTGATACACAATCTGGAATTCCAATGTGGTATTGAGTGTTGAATAAGGAGTCTAAGATGTGAAGAATAAATCCAGCTCCTCCACCTATTGTTAGTGTATCTTGTTTCTGATCTTGAACATGTTGAGCAAGAGAAATGTTACGACAATGCTTCAATCTCCTTCTAAAAATAACCACACTAATAAACAATGAGACAGACGCTTGCTCAAATAGACTCTTTTCTATGCAGCCACTGCAGTGGATGGAAGAAAAGCGAGGTAAAGAGTAGGAAGGATCAGCATACAGCTGTGTGTGTGAGAGAGAGGGAGATGGGGTTACCTCCAAAACATGAATTCCATGTGTTTCTGAGGCCCTTACATGCTGCCCCTAAATCCCAGGTTCTGATCCAAGATTATCTGTTTATCCCAGGTTATTTGGCAATTCCAGTTTAATGCAGATAATCTGGGATCAGATCCTGGGATAAAGGGCAGTGTGGAAGAGCCCTGAGAAAGTCTATACAGCTGCAGAGTAAGCCTACTGTGTGAGTCATAGAGACAAATCATATTTGCCTCAATATAAATGTGGTATAAATGGATACCACATTTATATTGGGGCAAATATAGCCTCTATAATAACTCTCCCTTCTTTCAATATGAGCATTTAACATATCCATGTTTCCCTCAAAACTAATTTTGGGTTCTATTGAAATAATCCAATCTATAATCTGGGATCAACTGCCAAAAAGGTATACTTCCAGCTTTCCTTTTTAAGCCTTTCCTACAGTTTTTTATTTAGTACCTAATCTCAGCTCTTTCAGATTCCCAAAGCAGCAAATTGTACTCATGAAATCAAGATCAAGAACCCAAATTAAAGCAATTATCCTTGTCTACAGTCAGAGGTTAACCATCCAAAAGAGACAGTGACAGGATGTAAAACTTTGATAAAATCAATGAAAACTGGATGAAAAACTCAAACAAATGACAACTCAGTTCAATAACCAACTGAGAGATGGACAACTGTGACAATGGGAGAAATCAGTTTCACTTCAGCATCTACCACATCCACTCCAGGCCCAAAATGGCAAAACAAAAAAATGCTTTAAAAATAAAGGGAAAATCAAAACCAGGAATAATGCGGCAATTACCTTTCTTTGTTACATTTTTTTCCAGAGAATGGCAACCATGATAAAAGTGGAAGAAAAATCAACTTGGGCAGAAAATAAATATTTTATAACAATGGGCAACTGAAAGATCCAGGAAGAGGGAGAGATCCAGGAAGAGGGATAGACAAGGCACAAAAAGGCCTATGGCCTACATTTAACTTCCCACCCAAAGGAAGTTGAAAAAAGCAAATATTAACTTAAAATATTCTCTGCTCTTGTTTCCTCACAGACAAAGGTATTTTTGTTTGGAAAAAAAAGCGTATTTAGTTTTTTCAAACAGCTCTGTATTCGGTAGTCTTTGTGGTTTTTATTTGAAGCAGTTTTGATTGACTAACACAGTATTAAGCAGCACAAGCTTACATTTCTATTGCTGTACTTTACACATGGATATGGGAATGAGGCTTACCGGACATTTTCAGGTCTCAGTTTATCCAATACCATTTCTATTAGATCAGGCCTAAATTCTTCAAGTAAATATTCAGCTGCAAGAACTTCTTCAATGGGATAATACTAAAATAAATGAAATGTCATCCTTTTAGTCTAAAGACATTTTTAAAAATCACAGGTTTTCTGCAGAATACTAAGACAGATAATAATACAGTCACTAAGATTGTGTGGAAGGCAATTGTTGTCATTTTGGTATGCTATAAATGGTTCAGAACAAAGACCATCACTTAAAGTATGCTAAAATAAGAGTAGAAGATAAAAAGCAGTAAATGCTGACCCCTGGAGGATATTTTTGTAGTGAAAAAGCAATCATTCAGTAAACATAACAGAGGAGCAACTCAATAAACCTAGTTTCAGTCATTGTTACAGGATTCTTAGATAAATTATCCACTTTCTCTAAAGATACAAAATAAACAAGCATTTAATAATTCAGTCTGGAAAAAGGAAGGGGGCAGATGGGAATGCCAAAGCCAATTTGCAAAGTGGAACGGCTGTCTTTGTGGTGCAGAGACAATAATCTGGTTCTTAACATCAATAAGACCAAGGATCTTAAAGTGGATTAAAGAAAGAACAGAACAGAAATCCAGCCCTTGGTCACAAATGGAAACCAAGTGGAGCGGGTGGCCAGTTTTAAGTTTCTGGGTGTCACTGTTAAGGGGGATCTGACCTGGGGCACTCGTACAGCAGCGTTGGTTAAGAGGGCCCAGCAGAGAATGTACTACTTGAGACTTCTAAGGAACCAACAGCTGAATGAAAAACTGCTGGTGACTTTCTACCGCTGTGCTATAGAGATTATCCTAACCAACTACACTTGTGTGTGGCTTGGTAACTCCACAGTGGCAGACAGGAAGGCACTCCAAAGAGTCACCACTTCTGCACAGAGAATCATTGGTTCTACCCTCATTGGAAGAACTTTACAGGTCCCGCAGCCTTGAGAAAGCTCAGGGCATTCTTGGGGATCTATCCCACCTGCCACATTCTTTTTCTAATTATTACCATCTTGCAGACAGTACAGGAATATTATTATTATTATTATTATTATTATTATTATTATTATTATTATTATTATTATTTTCATTTATATTCCACTTTATCTCTCTATATCCAGACTCAAAGCAGCTCACAACTAAAAACATTTCAATACAGCTTAGAATATACAAATATTAAAACATTACTAAACAACATTAGTATTAAAACAATCCAGGTTAAAACCATAAAAGCATATAAAATCACATCACAAAATCACAGTAGCCCTTGATGATCTTAAACACCTTCATCTTAAAAGCCTGCCTGAATAAAAAGGTTGTAGCCTTCCACCGGAAGGACAGCAGGGTGGGAGGCACTCTAGCTTCCCTGGGCAGGGAGTTCCAGAGTTGTGGGGCAGCCATCGAGAAGGCCTTTTCTCTTGTTCCCACCAACCGAGCTTGAGATGGAGGTGGGATCAAGAGAAGGGCGCACCTTCTTGACAAGAACCAACAGACTGAGATAAGCTCTTATCCTAGAGCTGTGGCTATGTTGAACTCCATGGTTTTGCATTGATGTGACATTGGGGGCTGTGTGGTGGTTGTTGGCGTGTGGAGGGATGGGTGTGTGCTGGGGAAGGCATTTAATTTCGATGTGCTATAGAATAATGACAATAAAGTTATTCTATTTTATTATGTTCTGTTATGTCTACATGAGACTTTAATAATAATTAATAAACTATCTCTAGAGCAGAACTAGAAATCTAGGGTTCTCCATACATTGTAAAACACGGGTTTTCATCAGCATCAGCCAATAGGTCAACACTAAGAGATACTTGAAGTAGTGGTGTATTACATCTGGATGATTACAAGTTCTAAATGTATTACACATTCATTCTCATCTTGAGGGCCACCCCGGCTCTAGATGTTCAGATACTAATTTCCAAACATGAAAACATTAAAATATATAATTTAATAAAACTAAGGCTGAGTACGAAAATGTTTTTGGTCTCCAGTTCCTGTTAAGTTTGATACAGGAAAGCTCAATAATTAAAATACAGTGGATCCTTCTTATTTGCTGGAGTTTGGTTCCAGAACACACCCATACTCACACAATGGATACCAAACTCCATGGATCCTCAAGTTCTATTATATATAGTGGAGTGGCATAATACAATTATGTCCCTTTTATAAAACTATAAAATCAAGGTTTGTTTTTGGGGCTGGTTGAATCAGTGATTACAGAATCTATAGATACAGAGACCAAGTGTAATGCGTTGTAAGCATACATGCATTGTAATGCTTTTGTAAGCATTAACAAATAATCTACTATTAAATGCAATCTGATATCATATACGAAATCTCATAGACAGCTCAAAATAAAAACGTATCACTTACATGCAGCATCCCTGCAAGTTTTGATGTATAACCTCGGGGTCTTTCCTTATCTTTAAACCTGAAGGCGACAGCATTTAGGTCCTAAAAATAGAAAGCAAATACAACAGCTATTCTTTCTATCATACAGATTTATTAGATTAGTAGCTTTACAGAATGGATTGCAAGACATAAATTTAATTTGGTTTGCGAATAAGAAAATTGGATAAATGCAAACGTTACAATTAAGCTACTACAAAGAAGTTACAGAACACAGCAAACAAAACATTTGATTGGTTGAATTCAACAGGATCAAGATGGGGTAGACAGAAAACATATTTAATTAAATATAATGAAAAGTAAACAAAGGGCAGGTAAGCAAAGTTTCTGACCACCCAAAACAAAAAAGAAGAAGATATAATCCTCAGAATCTGTTTCAAGTCTAATCATTAAATCAGTCTCAACTAAAAGAAGATAGTACTTTTAAGGGGTTACACCAGTTCTTAACATGTGTTAAGCAAAATTATTTCATGTATTAGTTCATTAACATATAACTGTTGAGGCTCAGCAGTAAGATGCTGGAAATGTTGGGGATTCTGGGGGTTCTGATTCAGAGCACAATCTTTTCACTGAGATTTTCACTCTCACTGTGTCTGTTCCTCAGGCTGAACCACAGAGAGAAATACAAGCCATAGACCAGTCAGGCCGGGGCCAACAGCTGCAGAAGAAACAGATGATGTTTCTCTTGAAATCAGTTTCTTTGGCCTTCCCAAGAAGGGAGTTATTTCATGATAAAAGATTAGCTCTTCAGGCGGAGAGGGCCAAAGAAATGTTAAGAAGAAGGTCAGAAAGAATGTGTGAGAAACAGTCCTTACAGTCCTTGAAACACAGGTGCAGAAAAAAATGGGTCTCGTGTTTGTTGGGTCAGGATTGAGCTTAATTTAGCTGCTGCTTCCATCGCTTTAACTTCACGCTCATGACCAGCTCTCAAGTTTGTCTATGTTTCTATATGGATTTTTGCCTTGCTTGCTTAAATTCTTGTTTTAATGCTATGGATTATTGACTATGCTTAACCTCCTTGGATTTTCATGTACCTTATTATATTGGTTTTCATATACCTTGCTCTTGGATTTCCTGTATAAGGGTGTCTTAGATTTTCATGGACATGACCATTTTGGACTATTGATCTTTGTATTCTGGACTATTGCTATTTTATAGCATCTCTTTCTACTGCCTTTTGGGAAATGCCTTTTTTCCCTTTTGTATTAGCCTTTTGTAAATAAGATTCTGTAGACAGCAGCTACTGGAATCTGTTTGAGGCTGAGTGTAAAGGTGTTCCTGACCTAGTGTGTGACAATAACAGCCCTGACTCACATATTACATCTTAACAAGTTTAAGATATAGTTTAAGGAGTTTAAGCATATAAGACACTCCTATTCTTGTGTTGGCTAGATTACACAAGAAAGTTTTCTCCTGCATATGGTGGACAGAGGACCAGAAATGACAGAACACAGACCTATAACCTACTCATCCTTCCATCCTTGACTTAAAATTGCTATATGGTATTTCTAAGAGATTATACCTCTTGGTGTGTCTCCATGGCATCCTAATTTAAGAATATGTGGCAATGAAAATAATGAGGTAGATGTTGACAGCAAGGGACAAGAGAAAGATTAATGAAAAGAACTAAGATAGTATTGAGCAAGACTGAAGTAATCAGAAAGAAGCCTAAAAACTTTACTGTTACACTTCTGATAAAATTGTGTGCTCTGTAACTATGATAAATTTAAGGTGTTTGCAAATTGCAAATTATTGTATAATGTATAATTTGTATTTTAAAAAAACCCTATATATATAATTTTAATATTAAAAGATCCAATGTGGGTAACTATTAAAGCGCTAAGCTTGCCACAATACTACTGGTAAGTTTTTAAAGATATTGTTTTGAATGCAACAGACTAAGCAGCAAATACTTGTATAAAAAGATCATACCTTGCATTCTTGAAAAACCCATTCTTGCGGTCCTTCTGTACGCAGCTTTTGTATATACTGAAACATGTGCAAAATGATATCTTCCACGTGCACTAAAAGAAAGAAAGGAAGATTGCTTACATGAGCAATGTCTTAGGAAAACATAAGTCTTAGGGCCAAAACAAATGATGCAAGAATCTGGCATGAGTATCTCCTGTGTGAGGAATAAAAACAATGAGTGACTAATCCTATGTAACTAGAAACTGGGAAAGTGATTTATGACTTTTACTTCTTCTGTACTATCCTAACTAATATGTTACTCTATCACAGTGTTTCTCAACCTAGGGGTTGGGACCCCTGGGGGGGTCGCGAGGGGGGTGTCAGTGGGGTCAAAATGACCATCAGAAAACACATATTTTCTGTTGGTCATGGGGGTTCTGTGTGAGACGTTTGGCCCAATTCTATCATTAGTGGGGTTCAGAATGCTCTTTGATTGTAGATGAACTATAAATCCCAGCAACTACAACTCCCAAATGTCAAGATCTATTTTCCCCAAACTCTACCAGTGTTCACATTTGGGTATATTGCCAAATCTGGTTCAGATCCATCATTATTTGAGTCCATAGTGCTTTCTGGATGTAGGTGAACTACAACTCCAAAACTCAAAGTCAATGCCCACCAAACCCTTCCTGTATTTTGTGTTGGTCATGGGAGTTCTGTGTACCAAGTTTTGTTCAATTCCATTGTTGGTGGAATTCAGAATGCTCTTTGATTGTAGGTTAATTATAACTCCCAGGAACTACAATTTCCAAATAACAAAATCACACCCTCTCCACCCCACCAGTATACAAATTTGGGCGTATCAGGTATTTGTGCCAAATTTGGTCCAGTGAATGAAAATACATTCTGCATATCAGATATTTACATTACGATTAATAACAGTAGCAAAATTACAATTGTGAAGTAGCAACAAAAATAATTTTACAATTGGGCGTTACCACAACATGAGGAACTGTATTAAGGGGTCGCAGCATTAGGAAGGTTGAGAACCACTGCTCTACTACATAAGATAGCTTAAGAAATACTGATTTTAAAAACCTTTATGTAGCTGATATTATCTCCAGGAATGGAAAAGACCTCTTCAGTATCATATTTAATTTGGCCCTTATAACTCAAAAAAGCAACTCATTTTTTTGATGGAGGCTAAACTAGTAGAAACTAAGGGTACATCTACAGTGTAGAATGTATGCAGTTTGACACCACTTTAACTGTCATGGCTCAGTATTATGGGATCATGAGATTTGTAGTTTGGTTAGCAATGGCGTCAAACTACATTAATTTTTCAGTGTAGATGCACCCTAAAAGTACAAGCATTCTTGAAAAATGTGTCACATACATCAGATACGTTCATATGAAAACTGCAGAACAAATTCATATGCAAACATTCATATGCAAACTGCAGAATAAATGTGCAGTCTAGGAAGCAAATGCCATAAAGGAGCCGCAGTGGCGCAATGGGTTAAACCCTTGTGCCGGCTGAGCTGCTGACCTGAAGGTTGGCGGTTTGAATCCGTGAAATAGAGTGAGCTCCCGTTTGTCGGCTCCAGCTTCCCATGAAGGGACATGAGAGAAGCCTCCTAACAGAATGGTAAAATATCCGGCCATCCCCTGGGCAACGTCCCTGCAGACGGCCAGTTCTCTCATACCAGAAGTGACTTGGAGTTTCTCAAGTCGCTTCTGACATGAAAAAAAAAAGTCATCAACTAATCTCTCTGATATAAAAAGAATCTTAGAGATGGCAGGTTGAAGATCAATTACTTAAGACCATTAGAATGAGGAACCGCTGGCCAATTAAGAAAACAGTGGCAAACTGCAGGTGGATTTCCGCTACTTTCAGCAGAATAAAATGTGCCAGGAACTATTGTGAGGGAATGTCAGGAGGATTCAGAAGAAGGGGAATATTATCAAGTCTACATGACAGCCACTAACTGAGCTGCTTGACCAACAATCTCCAGAGAGAACTTTTAAAAACAACCTTACCTCCAAAGCAAGACTACAAGAGCAAATTTCTCTGAAGATATTCATTCATCTTCAACACACTAGTTTAATATGGGCTTTTATCTAGAATAAATTTTCTACTAAATTATTTCTCACAACACACAAATGCCTTCTTGGAGCATCATATTTAGATTAAACAAAGCAAAAACAGAAAAAAGAGCTTGACTTACAAAGTCCTTCTTCAGTAAGATCAACATTAATGATGAAAAACATGAAGCCTCTAGCACCTTCTTTTTGACCTCCAACCAACGTATTTACCCAGCCTGTGGAATAAAGTGCATCCAACATTTAGGCATAACAACTGACTTTTATTTTCACAAGCTTTTATTTTTGTACACACATTCTAAGGACAAATGTATGTGGTTTTGGTCTATACCTATAAAATATTATTATGAAGGAAACAGATGGAGTTTACAGATTGAGAATAAATGAAGGCAGGAATTAAGCATAAGAGTATGTTAAACAACAGGTTTCAACGCAGAATATATTACAGATTAACAGTTTCCGTTCAGATGACCCTCCTTTTACAAGTAGCTCCCATGTCCCACTTATGTTCAGTTTTAGGCCTTGTTTAAAAAGGTTTCTGCTTCTAGTTCAAACAGTAATTTCAGCTTGCCAATTCACACATCGGGTACTCACAGAAAATAGAGAGGAGTTCAGGGAAGACTACTGAATTGGACTAATCTGCTTCAGTACTTCTTTCCTATTACAAAAATGCATGTCTGTATAGCCCGACTATGGTCAAGTCCAAGGGACGCCCTGAGTATACAAGAAACCTCTGGACTAGGCTACTTGAGCATTTTATCCTTGGGACAAGTTTCTGATTGTATTATTACTATTGCATAACCTGGAAATCATATAAACATTTCTTATTATTTTTTCAAAGTAGAAAATTTGTATAACTGGATATTTAGGGGCTGATAATCTAAGGAGGCAATACAAGGGCTAGAGTAACTTGCAAGGAAATAACAGCAATGAAGCAATGCCCCATGTTTGGTAGAGGAGTAATTGAATTGGATACTTAGAATAATGTGTGTGCATATCTTCATAAATGTCTGCAAAGAGCAATTTCGGGTCTTTGATAACATATGATGCAGACAAAAGGGTACACTGTTTTTAATGTGTTTTAACTTAATGTTTTATTTACTGTTTTAAACTGTTTTCATATTTGTTTATATTTGTATTATCTTTTGGCATCAAATTGCTGCCAGTGTATTATTATTAATTATTATTAAACTTTATTTGTACCCTGCTAGCATCTCCCGAAGGACTTGATGCGGCTTACAAAGGCCAAGGCCTCAACACAACAACAACAACAGACAATAACAATACAATACAAAGCAAATTAAAAACATAAGCAATAACAAAACATTACTCTATTACACAATAAAACAAGCACATTTCTTGTCAAGGGTTAAAAACCTCAGGAATGTTTCAGAGAGTTTGTATCTTGAACTTATAATTTTTAACAGTTCCTTCATAAACCATGTTACTTTATACAGCTCTCTTTAATAAGAGTTTACTTTCAAATAAAACACAAGCCTCAATAGTTTCTAACTTCGTAACAGGAGCTTCTGCACTCAGTCAGACTTTTATACTCAAGCTCATTCACAAAAAAGTCATTCCTCAATCGACATTCCCTAACAGACATCCTGTTTAAACCTGAACATGCTAAACTGTTACTGAGTCAGTCACGTGACCTGCAGCCTCTCCCACTGCTTTAGGTATATAGAGATGAGGTAACTGTAAACTATAAATAAGACATATACTTCATGTTATAAAATGACACATTATAAAACAGACAAACATCATATAAAGAAGGCTTGAGAAGGTTGCTTCTTCCAACACTATGGGCTAAAATGGTACAGATTTGCACATAAGGGTAGTCTCCAAGTTACAAACATCTGACTTATAAACTATTCAAAGAAAGTGGGCGAGACAACAGGAAGTGAAAGAAATCTTCCCTTCTGCAGGAAAATCCACTCCTGAAAGAGTTTTCAAGGGAAAACGCATCTCAAGCAAAGCTTTATCATCAATCCTTGTTTCCACAAGCCTTTTTTTTTTTCAAAATCCAATGATCACAGGAACAGAAAGTGGGTTAAAATCTTCTGAACAAGGGCACAGACAGCAAAATGAAGCCCACTGGATGTTAACCCTTTCCTATGCAATCCAAAGCATGCATGTGTGTGCGTGCACGTGCATATGTATGTATATGTGTGTGTGTATGTATATACACACACACGTTTGGCTGGAGTAACACTTTAAAAATGTATCTGTTCTGACTTACATACAAACTCAACTTCAGAGCAAACCTACAGAACCAATCTTGTTTGTAACTTGAGGGCACTTTGGAGCTCAGTATCTTCTCTTCAACACATGCTCTTCTTTGCTAATAACATTTCATGTGATCAGTTATCACACGAGTGTCACAAGATGATGCATTCCTACAGTTCTTTTCTGTTCCTTCTCTTTCTTGATACATAAGGAAAGACAATTAAACTTTAAGAGGAAAAACATCTCTTTGTTTCTCTGTATCACCATAAGTAGAGTTCATTTGGAAGAGAAGATAACCATGCAAAGTTTTTAGGTAGATGACCTCACATCCTCTTTTATATTTTTACATAACCTTTAGCAGCATTTTAGACAAATCCTGTCATACATACCTAGATGTAAGCTACTGAACATAATGTGATTTATCTCTAAGTATCCACAGAATTTTACTGCACAACTCAGAGAAGTCTCAGAATAAAATTACTATAGTTCACATTGTAATTCTGCAGCGTAAAATATTTAAATGGAAAGAGGTGCAGTTCTATCTTCTTTCAGCATTTATGAATACTTAGATATTTATTTTGATAGAGATAAGCCTCACATAAGGTTTATTCAAAAATGAATAAACCAGGCCACCTCCTTCCAAAATTCAGAAATGGCTTGCCTTGTATTATAGCTATTCCAGATTTGACTTTTGCAGGCATTATCTTCACATCAGTTCAGACCTAACATGGGGTCTATTTGGCTAGACTTGTTCAGAGGGGCTTGCTATTGCCTTCCTTTGAGACTGAGAGCATGACTTGCCCAGAGTAATCCAACAGGTTTCCAAAAGGGTGTGGAGACTTAAACCCTGGTCTCCAGAGAGGTAGTGTCATACTCAAACCACTATGCCACACTGGTTCACTTTTGGCCTCTTTCCTCGATCCCATCTGACAGGCAGAGCTGCTTCTAAACCACAGAGATCTGTGGCTATGTGCTGCCAGGAAAGCCCTGTGGATCCAGTAAAAAAACACTGAGCAAAGAAGCTGTAACTGCAACAGCTTAGTTTGACAGAAGGGAATACAAATGCTGCTATGGGTGGTTTCAAGTTATCAAGTATGGTTTGGCATGCAAAGCTAATCGGATGATGAGCTGTCAAAATCTGAAAACTAGCAACCTAACAATATAATAATCCATCATGTGACTCCATGCAGCAAAGACTAAGCAATATATATAATCAGAAAAGAGAACTGCCCTTGCATCATAGCTCTAAGGGCAAGGAGTACTTCTTTAGGTATACAATGAGTCAGTGATTAACAGATAAACCACTGATTAACAAACCAGAGTTCTAACACTATGAAAACTTGTTAAAGAAGAGAATAACTACAGACATGTAGTTTTATTTTAATTACCTAAAATATTTTCAAATAACATCCCATCAGATGGGTTTTAGGGTTGCACACAAAGTCATGACACTTTAATATAATAATAGTAAATCACAACAACTGATCAAACAGAAAGATGATATTATAAAACCACAAAGCAAGTAGAGGCAATGCTACTACTTAAATGGGGTTAAAAATAAAAAGTGCTAATAACACCTCTTATACACAGTGTTCCAAAGTTGTGATGCAACTACAAAATACACGCTTGTTTGTAGATAAGTAACATACTTCCCTTAAAGAAGGCACAAGGAGAAAAGTCTCTATTAGTTCTGGCCTCACAGGAGGCTACTTTATATCATAAAGTATATCACCAGAAGGCTATACCAACCTAGAGAGTATTTACATTACAGATTTGCAAGAGCTCAGTTTCATTTTAACTGTCATGACTCCATCCTATTGAACACTCTTAACAGAAAATTGTTGAACAAATACCCAGGATACAAATCCCAAGATTCCACAGAACAGAACTATGGCAATTATCAATTATCAAGCATTGTAACTATACAATGCAGGCTCACACTTCATTGCTTCAGATCATGAGATTACACAGTTTAGATAGGAAGATGGCTGTACAGTTTCAAATTCCTCATTGTCTTAGTCTCTGGGACACTTTTCATATTATTTCCTTTGCATCAGGCCCTATTTCATAAACCTCTACTCTGGAGCCTCCTAAAGAGCTTTCCACATGGCTAGATAACAGCAGATATACTGTATATACTCAAGTATAAGTCTAGTTTTTCAGCCCCCTTTTTAGGCTGAAAAAGCTGCCCTCAGCTTATACTCGAGTCAAAGTTATTTATTATTTTACTCTGCTATTACTATTTTTTACATTTATTATTTTCCTCTATTATTGGTATTATTACATTTGCATTATTTTACTCTATTATTTTATTACAATTTTTACTCTATTATTATTATTATTATTACATTTATTATTTTACTTCATTATTGTTGTTATTACATTTATTATTTTACTTTATTATTATTGGAAGGATACGTAAGCACATTGACACTGAAAAAGGTTAAAATAATGGTTTAATCAAAGTTGGTCAGTCTTATTTTAAATTACAGTTTTATGTAAACATTGAAAAACATTTAACCTACTGTTTCCTCAATTAATGTAATTTTATTGGTATCTATATTTATTTTGTATTACCAGTAGTTGCTGCATTTCCCACCCTCGACTTATATTCGAGTCAATAAGTTTTCCCATTTTTGGTGGTAAAATTGGGTGCCTCGGTTTATATTCGGGTCGGCTTATACTCGAGTATATACGGTATTTTCTGCATCTCACTGCAATTGGAGCCACATTCTAACCCTTTTCTCTCTTTCCAATTCTTGTTTTGCTTATGTGTAGGTTCTCCCTCTGTCATCCAGTCTGATCACAAACCCTCTTTTCCTACATCCTGTCACATTTTTTCCTTCAACTCCTCACTCTGTGAACTCCACTCCCCTCTTAGGTTTTCCTTTGACTTTAACCTTTCAGATATTCTTCTCTTGGTAGTCTAGTTCTGCTTTGGGCTCTCTTCCTTTCCACATAAATCTTCCAAAAATATGTCACTGTAGAAGAACTTATGTCAAATCTATGCATAATGCTTAGATATCAATTTATTTCAAATCTTACCTTTAGATTTCAGTTCTGATAAAAGACTTCCTGGACCTTCATGCCCAATAAGATGCCCAAGATAATGGCCAGGGTTAGATTTATAGTACTTCTGAAGGTCTGGTATTGGAAATGTGACGTAAAGATTTCTAATATCTTTAATAGGTACCACTTTGTACAGTTGCTGTGAAATTTAAAAAACGCAATTTAAGATTAAACCAAGAGTCCAATGAAGAGTCAGATCCAAATAAAAAGTTACCATAACGTTTCAAACCTACCCGGAGATGTTCCTGCTGGAAAGGATGTTCAGGGAATTCAGGTAATGGAACGTTTTTGTTCTCTACTTCAGAAAATAGTTTTACTATCAAATTGGTTAGCTCATCTAGAGATTCTATATGTAAAAAGAAAAGTTGCTTATAGTCATGATGTTCGCTCAATTTGCTTTACTCTTTCTATTAAACAAAGCTCATTTAACAGACCTTTAAGAAAAGCGACTACATATACTAAATTTAAGTACACTTCATGTATAAATTGAGAGCAGGGTTTGGGGCAAAATTATGGATTTTGATATGACCCGTGGATAAGTCAAGGATCATTCTGCAGAGAGGGGAAAGCACTAGTACTGCCTCAGAGTATCATAAGATACAGCACTGACACTGACCATGCATTTTTTGACTAAAATTTCTAAACATATAAATAAATATATAGGGTACACAACCAAAAATTAATGCAGTTTAATGTGCATGCTTCAAAAATAAAAGTTCTATCCTTATAATTATGCAATTCTGGATTTTTTTGCAGTGCATATTACAGTGTATTCTGCCTACAATATATATGCTCCGAAGATATATGAAATATATCCCTAACCCTAACAAGATGACATTGGTGACTCTTATGTTTTAATGGTTTTTATATTGTTATGTTGACTGTTTTTAATCACACTTTTATGAATGCACAGCACTGAATCGTGCCAATATGTAACCCGCCTTGAGTCGCCAAATGGTTGAGAAAGGCGGGCTATAAATGTCGTAAATAAATAGATAAATATTGGGTCTAGACTGGAGAGCAGGGAATATATGGAGATTGAGGGGGTGTTAGGGGACTGATGCTCATTAAAGGAATGCCCAACTAGGTTTTGTTAAGCACTTATTTATCCTTGTAAATATCAATATACCTTTAAAGGGGTTGCAAACTATATTTTATATAAGAAATGACATTTTCCTAGTGCCAAAATTTCAGAGGCACAAAATTTTTCACTCTCAGCACAAACCTCCAGCCCACATAGAGTCCTGTTACAGAATATTAAAATCATCTTATCAATTCACATGTGCAAATGTGAGTGCTGGCAGAGGCAAACATCAAAGCCTAACCTAAATGTAAGAGTTTATGAGGAGACTGTATATTCCTTTCTCCTTCTTACACACATCCGAATTCCTCCTCCAATCCTATCCCTGGTTTTTTGTGCCCTCATCTAAGATATGCAACACTGAAACCTACAAAATGAGCCAGGGTAAAGAGGGATGAAGGAAGCTGTGTGCACAAAGCAAAGAAAGATAGCTTCTGTGATCTATTTCAGATCAATAAGAAGAGCACTATAATCACCTTTGCTGTTTGGAATCCTGAAATGTAGGAATGATTTTGACTTTATAAACTAGGCTAATAAAGTTCTTCAAAATACTTAAAATAAAAGGCACAAACATTGTATTTAGGTGGACTGGATTTAAAAAATATAAATCCTATTATTCAACATCAATATTTTTGCACAGAAACATACAGTCTCATAAGACAACAATAAGAAACAGGTTTGATTAGAATCAACGTAATAAATCCACAGGCATTGTACACTACTGTGGGAGTGGGCAGATCAAAAGACAACCTGGCAAAATGGCACTACCTAGAAGAATCCTCTACCTTGTGCGGCTGTGAAGTAGAACAACTCCACATCTGTATGCTTGCCCACTATGCCCTGCCTCATGCACAGTGGAAAAAATTGTTTAAGGTTACAGACAATGCAGTCACTGTTTTTGGTCAAAATTTATTTAGCTGCTTGTGCTCCTTCTATTTTTTATCATCTTTATACTTATTTATGCAATGCTTTTGACATGAAATAAATAATAACGTATTCCAATGCTGTGTCAAATTTTAAAATAATTATAAAATAAACTCCCATAAGTTTATCAATCTCACCTCGTCCTAGAACACAGACAGCCATTAAATTTGATGAATAATAAGTTGAATGAAACTTCAGCAGTTCTTGCCTTACATCTATTCCTTCTTGATTTGGTCTAGTTTCCAAAGTTAGTTTGTTTCCTGTAACACAAGTCAAATAAAAGATGTGTTACAAACAGACATAAATGTGAAATCAGTTTCTTAAAGATTGCTGATACTTGTAATCACAAGCAAGACAATTGCACACATTTCACAACCAGATCACATAATGAGGATTAAAAGGACATCTGTATTGATTATAACAGATGAACATTCATTCCCATTTTTGTGTTTTATGAGATGTTTCTTTTGGTTCATAGAAGTTTATCCTATTTCTAGATTTCAGAACCTAAGTAAGATCTTTTTTGGTTTAGTCCAAGTAGCCTAGAATTCCTTTTGAAATCTTTAATTGTGTACACAAGTAATCCTCAAAAAGATTTTTCTGCAAAATCTTATTCTTGTCTTCATGATATGACATTTCACAGAATAAAAACAACACATATAATTCTGAATGTGCTCCTCATATGTGAACCTTGAGTACTCCCACTATCTTGCAGGCTATGTCATTTACATGCAGGTATAGAAAACACAAAAGATTTGAAGGAATGTGATATGGGGAAAGTAAAACAGAATCTCACATTACTTTCAACATTACTGATCTAAATTTCTTGACTAAATTTAGTCATGCTTCATTGCTAGAGCACAAAGGAGCAATCTGCTTAACACCTCCTTCTCCTTAGAAGACCTCCTGGTATGTTATGACAGATTCTTCATAGTGACAGAAAACTGGTTTAAGAGCTCCCAATAAGGACCAACAAGTGTTTTGCTACCATGGGTGCTGTGACAACACTCATATCATAGTTTCCCAGTTATGTTTCTATAAGGAAGCTCTATTCTTTTAAATGAAACATTTGAGAAAGCCCTCTAGGAATATTTGGTATGCACAATATTTGGTATGCACAAAAATCTGTAACAAGTTTGTGACTGAGAGGAAGAGGTTGGTAGCATAAATATTCACAGACTCAGATCCAGGTAGTGAGGTATCTAGGGACAGTCATTTACATGAATGAACAGACTGCATGTGTGAAGAGCAACAGAAATGCAAAGCTTGTTGGTGTGGTGATGAGGTGATGAGATTCAGTTTTACTGATAGTGATGGCCGTGGGAGGAAGTGAGAGGAAAGGTATTGCCTAAAGCTAAGGTCAGTAGTAGATGAACATATGAATGATGAAGAGAGATATTGGAATGTAGTGTGATGCTGGTTGAGAACATTATGTCTAGATCAAGACATAGCTTTATATATACCTAATGAAGAGCTCTGAAATTTTAAATGCTATTGTATTAGTGCAATCAGAACTACTCTACAGTATTTCATCTTTCGAAGTTAAAAATTGGTCTCATCAGTGTTTCAACCACAATCTTTTCTGGTTGTCATTGAAAAGAAAATTCGAGGCTAGAATTTTATTTCCAACATGCTGACTCAAATGCTACTGCTATGCAAAGTGAAGCTAAAATTCAGTATTCTGAGCTGAGAGAATGTATTACTGAGAGGAAGCTTAAGGCAAAGAAACATAAACTAAATGAGTTGAAAACAATGTATTTAAAATAAGAACAAGGATATACAAAATAATCAACTTATTTTAACAAGCAGTAGCAATAAACACCGAGAAGCAATATTAAAAAAATCATTACAGATAAATAAGAAATCAGTAGGAGCCAATTGCTGAGAATCAACAGCTTGTCAAATCAATCACTGAGAGCACACAACTTGACAAGTCTCCAAACATTTTAATCACAAACCACCACTATACTACCTTATACAAAATGCAGGGGGGCTAGAAGTGCTATGTTCTTTATAAAAACAAAAAAAAGCACAACAAATAAAAAGAACAATCCATTTAATATGTAAGACAAATTACATTAAGAAGAACTTCCTGACTGTGAGAGTTGTTCAACGGTGGAACTCTCTGTCTCAGAGTGTAGTGGAAGCTCCTCCTTTTGAGGTTTTTAATAATAATAATAATAATAATAATAATAATAATAATAATAGTAATAATAATTTATAACCCGCCCCATCTCCCCAAGGGGACTCAGGGTGACTTTTAATCAGAGACTTGATGGCCATCTGTCCGGGGTGCTTTGATTGTGCTTTATTGCATGACAGGGGGTTGGACTTGATGGCCCATGTGGTCTCTTCCAACTCTATGATTCTATAATCTAGTTAATCTCTAGTTTAATGAAGAATAACTCTTATCCACTTAATCTTTTGTTAGTTCCCATGCTCATATTTATGGTTTAAAAATACACCTGAGTGGTTTTTGGCCTTGAAACACTGCCTCCTCGATCAATTCAGCAGAGGACCCACTTCTGTAGTGAAGAGAGACTGAGGAGAAATGCCTCAGGTGCACACACAATTTACAGTGATCCTGCTGGACTGCTGCAATTGTTTGTAATCCTACTTCTACACAGTTTGTTTCAAAGCAACGGTTGTCACTGGTTCTAAGTATATTGTGGTTATAGAATCATAGAATCATAGAGTTGGAAGAGACCTTGTGGGCCATCCAGTCCAATCCAACCCATGTAATCATGGGTGACGTACACTGGATTAAAATATGGGAAGGGACCACTGTTATTCTCTCAGAATCTTCATATCTTCTGCTGATTCTCTCTCAATGGCTTTCAGTATCACTTGACATATTGGATTAGGGGGAATATGAGCTTTAAAGGTCATTTTAGAGTATTTACTGTATTTCAATTCTGTTTTTACCACGCTGTTATTTGTTTTTTAACCTTTGTATTGCACCTGGAGCTGGAGGTGGTGACGGCCGACAGGGAGCTCTGGCGTGGGCTGGTCTATGAGGTCACAAAGAGTGGGAGACGACTGAACGAATGAACAACAACAACATTGCACCTTTTAAACTTGTTTACAGCTGAGTGTTATTCGCCTTGAGTTCCCATGGGGGAAAGGCAGGGTATAATTAAATAAATAGACAAAATACTATTGCATCATATCTCAGAAAAATGAAGTGACTGTATTGCTTAGATAATGATACAAGTATTAGATGATAGCACAAGGAGATTACTGTTTTTCGTTTTAACTCCTAAAGCTGACTTTTCTTTCGAAGGCTTTTTAATATACAGGAAGCCCTTGGTATCTGCAGGACCCCTTGTGCATGGTCAGGTCCTCATTAAAAATGGAGGAGAAACAGGTGGTTGGCATGTTTCCCACCTCAGATTCAAATGCATTGTGTGTATTTGAATCCACAGTGGGTTTAATCTAGGGATCATGAACCCATGGATAAAGCAGGCCCATTATATTTGTGAAATAACTCAACACGATGTAGGTGGCACCTAATTCTAATTCACTTCTTCATTCACTCTGCTAGTGCAGTATTATCTCTGGACATCTCTTATTTTGTCAATCATCTTATTTTGTAAGTGGTTCTAAAGAGCAAAACTGTATTCAGAAAATAATTGTAATATTATTAGGTATCCATACAGTTGTTCCAGGGTATTTAGGAGCCACATTATGCTTTTATTATGGCCTTAAATCATGTCAATGATTTAAAATATTTTAGCTCATCCTAATTACTATATCAATTCAAAAGTTTAACACACACTTCATTCACTGTGGGCATCTTACACAAAGACCTACAGTGAGTCTACTGGATTTTAAATGTGAATTAAGAGCTGAGGTTATAACCATATAAGGTGCATCATCAAAACAAATTCCACACCGCATATTATGAAATTTTTATTAAACAATTTTTTTTCTACTAATATAGAAGAATGAGATGCAGTATCATACTGTATGCCTGGAGAGTCCAATATTTCCAAGTTTAATACACACACTTTTACACACCTGTGCCAAATTTGCTGAAGGGATGATTGGGATTTCCAGTTGCCTTTTCTAGCTGAAACAACCTCCAAGCATCGTTCATTAAATTCTTCTCGTGCTCAGAATCAACAGCATTCACTTCTCGGTCTTTGCAGCTTTCATCAAACAGAGGACACAAGAAAAACTGGGCAAATCTACATGAAAGAAAATTGATATTTTTTCAAAAGTATGCAATTGACCACACAACTACATTTTTCAAAGCTTAAAATAGTATTACATTCATTCTGGAGCATTAACAGCATGGTGAAGCACATCATTCTTTGTTAACCCAAGGGATAGATACCTACTTCTTTATTAAATTTGCTCACTTGGAGCCTGAGTATTAGAAAGGACAGACACCACCCTTAAGTGGCTGCTAAGATGCAATCTGTTGTATTTGATAAAAACAACCTCCACCTACTACACAAACTTTTGCCCTATGAGATTAGATGCTTATCTATCACAAAGAATGTATTACTTCTGGCTGAATGTTGCCATTCCAAATCTCTTTGGAAGATGCCTACTATATATGAGGTGGCATCTGAGACTAATCCTACGAATTATGACTTTAGGACACTCCCAGAAGACACTTTAATCTTAACCCTTTGGCTTGTTACATTTACTAACATTCTCCTTTGGTTATAATTTGAAAACCTTTGTGTGGAAAATTCCTGTTTCCCCTACCCACTCTTCTAGTTTTTCTTTGGGACAGGACGGTCTATTGGCTTGACTGCTGAACTATGAATTTGGAGACCAGAGGTCAAAGTCCCACTTGGCAATGGAAATCCACTGAGTGACCCTTGGCAAGTGACAGTCTCTCAACCTAAGAGAATCCCTCTAAACAAATCTTGCCAAGAAAACCTTGTGATAGGTTTCACTTTAGAATAATCATAGAAATGTTTAATGAATCTGTCTTTTAGTCAGAGACATGAGCATATTTCCATATGTAATTTTTCTTCTGTTGCTAATGGTTAAATTCTAACGCATAAATAATATTTGCCAAGAACATTTAAAATCTCAAGTATCAAAATTTGCCCTCCTGGTTTGTCCCCCTGGTCCACCAAGGCACATGAACATTGTGTCTCACTGCTAAGGCACTCACTCCTAAGGCACTCTCCCCAATTTCCTTAATCCAGATGAGATCACAGTCCCTTGTTATACCCAGTCTCTTGTATCCACAGTTCAAATTAGAAAGTGTTTTCTTAGAGAAAGTGCTAGCTTCCCTGCACACCCAAGACTTTCTAAGATGCAAATACTGATATTTCAAATTGGACTGTAAGAGAATGTAGTGAGCAGACTGGTTAGGAACTTATTAAATTGTGATACATCTAGCCTGACTTCTTATCTATCTTCTATCTGCTATGATATATTTTAAATGAAGCACAGGTGCCAGCCATTTTTAATATAATGTTTTTAATTTGCTTTTAGGGTGTATACTGTAATGTTTACTCATGTTTTAGTTATTTATGTATCAGTGGATTGTTCCTGTCTTATATTTATTTTGCTGCTGAATTCTTTCATTGTAAAGTTTATTGTTGTTACTATCTATTATCCTGTGTTATTTTGATGTGTTTGTACACATTTTGTAGGCATTGAATGTTTGCCTTTTTGTGTGTAAACCATCCTTTATCCCTCCAGGGAAAGAGGGCAGTCTAGAAATAACGTTATTGTTATCATCATCATCATCATCATCATCATCATCATCATCACCACCACCACCACCACCACAGATTTAACCACTTTTTCCCCCTTATCCTAGGTAAATCTCCTAAAATTTGGATATGAATGCTGAACCTTAAAATGTGTAAGCTCAGAAATAGCCCTTCCCATGCATCAAGCTTCTCACTCACACTATGACAAAAACTAGTGGGCAGATCAACTCCTTCTCATATAATTTAATGAATTCCCACTAAGAATCTCCCAAGGTTGATGGCAACTGAATAGCAACTAGAGGCTGACTGCAGGACTACAGTGGCCCTGGTATCCACCCTTCAAAATGCCCAGAGCTTTGATCAAAAGAGGCCTTCTTATTAGCTCCCTGATAAATTCATTTCATTAATTCTAAAAATCTAGGATTTTAGATTGTATTTTAAAAATTAAAAAATAGATCAACTTTATATACTAAAAAAGGAGCTCCTAAAGTGCCAAGGGATTGTTCAGCAATGCACTCAATATGGTTAACTCAGCAATGAACCCATTTGCACTAAACTGCAGCACTAGCATGAGTATGCCTTGTTTTCAACAACTATACAAAAGAAGTAAGCCTTTTAAGAATAGCTGAAAGTTGAACATCTAAGCAAAAGCGTAAGCTAGAACAGTGAATTGTTAAACAAAGCATATGAAGTTTTAAAGCATACATCATTCTACTCTTGAATCTGTTCTCACTAAAAACCTTTTTCTGTAACAGCACTGAAAAGGTTCATTTCATAATATATTGCATTTTGAAGTGATTACAAATGGCATGCTATTGAAAAATCATAGATGATTAATACTCTTTATAGGAATTATACTGCTAAAGGATAATGGTACTCCGTCAAGCATACAAACTTAATACATATATTGAATTGTTAATATATATCCTTACCTATCCAGGGCACCTTCTAAATGTTCATGTGATACATCAAAGTAATAGTTGGTGTGCTCTCCACTTGTAAAGGCATTTGAACTCCCTGCGTGTTCGCTGAGAAACTGGCTGTACTCATTTTCTTTGGGGTATTTTTCAGTTCCCAAGAACAGCATATGTTCACAAAAATGGCTTAACCCAGCGATATTAGGGGGATCAGACAATGAACCTAATGGAAGAGGAAAAAATATGGATAATCTCACCCCACACTATACAAGTGTTTACCTTTAATAGTATTCTGTTTCTAAACAATTACAGATTACAATTTATGAAACAGCCCATATCCTTTAGTGTAAGGAAAACCGCATAAATCAAAACAGCTCAGCAAAAGCAACACTTTGTTATCATTTTTGCTAGTTCAGGGACTCTGGTCTGCCAAAATTTAGCGAATAAGGTCCATCTACTTTTCTTTGTAGATAAATTATGCTTGAAGTTACTTGCTGGTAAATAACGGCTTCATCTTCTCTTTTATGTGAACCTATACTGCAATTATAATAAATACAGTATTAAAAAGAGGTTGATGCTTGTGTAAGTGCTCCGAACATTAAAAAGAGATTGAATAAGACATTTAAAAAAATAAATAACTCTGATCCAAGGCAAAAAAAACATTTAGTCAAAATAATATCAGTCATCTTTTTATTCTATGTGTGCAACACCAACGCGTCATTTTCTAGTTTACCATCCAACTACCATAACCATTTTACATAAGTTACCTGCTGCTAACTTTTCATAGGTCATTAATAATCCTTCCCATCCTGGTGTTACACTATTTCCTTCACATGTTATCTATGTGTAGAAGGTGACACATAAAATAATTGGCCATCATAAAATATAATATTTTTTAACAAAAAGTAGTTTATATAGCTATTTTTATACTACTGAGGCTAGCTTCACTAAGGAGTACAGAACTATATACTCTTTCATGGCGGAAAAGTATATACTATATAAGGCCACACTCTTACTAGCATATATCTAAGATCTGCCCTGAAGACATAGAAGGCATTCAGAAAAATCAGTTCATTATATTTCTTTCAAGCAGCAATTATCTACCTGCATTTATGCATATACATAAAAACTGACTCCTAAAATCATGAGGTGATATTGCTGCAATTAAATATGGTTTAATTCATTAGTTTTAATGTATCCATCTTTAGGCCTCTGTACAGTAATGTAATAAAATTTGGCTAGGCTAATATTAATTAGATGAACATGATCTTACCAAAAGTAACATGACCCTTATGTGACAAAAATGTCAGTGAAACTGTTAGCAAGGTTAGGACTACAGCCTCTCTTGTAAGCAGTGAAACCATTGATAGTTGTTATTTTTAGTTAGTTTACTAAGTTTAAAAATACTGATCAAATACCTATGTGTACATCAAGTGCAGCTGAAGATTTGTCTGTGGTGGGATCACTAATAAGCATTGCCTTAATGCCATTTGCCAGTTCTAGCCCACGATACTCCCGTTTATCCTCGGGTGACTTGATAACATCAAGTGCTACTCTTTTAAGAGCAGGGTCATTCACTTTGTAGTCCATGTCTTGTTGAAGTCTAAAAAACACAGTAAAAGTTAAACTTTCATCCCAAAAAATACAGGAGAAAAACATGTTCAATATATTATACTTCTTTAGATCTAGAATATCCAACTCTTGTCCAGATCTAAAATACATTCCAACAAAGCAAGGCATGTGATTAGCCCCCCCCCCCCCCGGCCTGATGAACAGATTGTCATGTCCTACAGATTAATTGCTTTATCCCTGTATTTAAAATAATATAATATTTCTGATGCATTTTTAAATCTGTACATAGCTTACATTTTAGCAACGATACTGTAACAGATAGCATAACTGGAACAATCTGACACCACTCTTGTTGTTGTTCATTCGTTCAGTCGTCTCCGACTCTTCGTGACCTCATGGACCAGCCCACGCCAGAGCTCCCTGTAGGCCATCACCACCCCCAGCTCCTTCAAGGTCAATCCAGTCACTTCAAGGATGCCATCTATCCATCTTGTCCTTGGTCGGCCCCTCTTCCTTTTCCTTCCACTTTCCCCAGCATAATTGTCTTCTCTAGGCTTTCCTGTCTCCTCATGATGTGGCCAAAGTACTTCAACTTTGTCTCTAGTATCCTTCCCTCCAGTGAGCAGTCGGGCTTTATTTCCTGGAGGATGGATGGTTGGATCTTCTCGCAGTCCAAGGCACTCTCAGAACTTTCCTCCAACACCACAGTCAAAAGCATCTATCTTCCTTCGCTCAGCCTTCCCTAAGGTCCAGCTCTCACATCCGTAGGTAACTACAGGGAATACCATGGCTTTGACTAGGCGGATCTTTGTTGCCAGTCTGATGTCTCTACTCTTCACTATTTTATCGAGATTGGACATTGCTCTCCTCCCAAGAAGTAAGCGTCTTCTGATTTCTTGGCTACAGTCTGCATCTGCAGTAATCTTTGCACCTAGAAATACAAAGTCTGTCACGGCCTCCACGGTTTCTCCCTCTATTTTCCAGTTGTCAATCATTCTTGTTGCCATAATCTTGGTTTTTTTGACGTTTAGCTGCAACCCGGCTTTTGCGCTTTCTTCTGTCACCTTGATTAGAAGGCTCCTCAGCTCCTCCTCGCTTTCGGCCATCAGAGTGGTGTCATCTGCATATCTGAGGTTGTTAATGTTTCTTCCAGCAATTTTCACCCCAGCCTTGCATTCATCAAGCCCCGCACATCGCAGGATGTGTTCTGCATACAAGCTGAATAGGTTGGGTGAGAGTATACAGCCCTGCCATACGCCTTTCCCAATCCTGAACCAGTCTGTTTTTCCATGGTCAGTTCTTACTGTTGTTACTTGGTCCTTATACAGATTCCTCAGGAGAGAGACAAGGTGGCTTGGGATGCCCATCCCACCAAGAACTTGCCACAATTTATTATGATCCACACAGTCAAAGGCTTTAGAATAGTCAATGAAGCAGAAATAGATGTTTTTTCTGAAACTCCCTGCCTTTCTCCATTATCCAGCAGATATTGGCAATCTGGTCTCTCGTTCCTCTGCCTTTTCTAAACCCAGCTTGAATATCTGGCAACTCTCGCTCCATGTATTGCTGGAGTCTTCCTTGCAGGATCTTGAGCATTACCTTACTGGCATGAGAAATAAGGGCCACTGTACGGAAGTTTGAGCAGTCTTTCGCATTTCCCTTTTTTGGTATGGGGATATAAGTTGACTTTTTCCAGTCTGATGGCCATTCTTGTGTTTTCCATATTTGCTGGCAAATGGCATGCATCACCTTGACAGCATCATCTTTTAAGATTTTAAACAGTTCAGCTGGGATCCCGTCGTCTCCTGCTGCCTTGTTGTTAGCAATGCTTCTTAAGGCCCATTCAACCTCACTCCTCAGGATGTCTGGTTCTAATTCATTCACCACACTGTCAAAACTATCCTCAATATTATTATCCTTCCTATACAGATCTTCTGTATAGTCTCGCCACCTTCTCTTGATCTCTTCAGCTTCTGTTAGGTCCCTGCCATCTTTGTTTCTTATCATACCAATTTTTGCCTGAAATTTACCTCCAATGTTTCTGATTTTCTGGAAGAGGTCTCTTGTCCTTCCTATTCTGTTGTCTTCTTCAACTTCCATTCTTACTGACACCACTCTTACTGACTGATAATATTGGATGGGGACCCATTTATTTTCCCTTTAGCCTATACTCATAGCCGACAGACAAATGGAAATAATAATAATACCAATATATGTTTTATTATTTAAATAAAAGCATTATATGGGTTAAGTTATAAATAAATAAAGCCAAGTACAATGCCATTGTGACACAGCAACACTGCATTTCCATGGCTCCTTGAAGCTATCAGAATTAGCTGCTTTACAAGAAACAGAAGAGCCACAGTGAGATGAGGAAGTAGATTCAGATGGTTGTAGAATCAAAGCTATTATCAGAAGACAAATAAGAAAACCTGTGCTTGTGTGAATTAATGCAACCACACAGGAATGCTGAAGACATTATTCTTAGGACTAATTACAGCATACTTTTCTGCAGAATAAAAATTATAATAATAAAGCCTTTGATATTTGTTCTTCCTACATCTTATTTTATAATAATAATAATAATAATAATAATAATACTTTATTTATACCCCACCACCATCTCCCCAAGGGGACTTGGGGCGGCTTACATGGTGCAAAGCCCAACAAAATACATCAGTAAAAACAACACAGTAAACAAGCAAATAAAACACAGTGCAATTACTAAAAAATAACATATAAGCTATAACACAAAGATAATTTTAAAACACCACAGGCAGACGTATTAATGAAAAAATTTAAAAACACTGGGCGTGAACAGAAGTAGGGTATATCTAAGTGGGGGGGGGGGGTTAAAGGGTAATGTAGAGGGATCACTCCAACAGGTAGATAAAGTGCTTCAGAGGACATTTTGCAGGGAATTAGTCAGAAAAGGGCATTTGTTTCCTTTATTCGGGGAAGGCACACTGGAACAGCCATGTTTTCAAGCTCCTCCTAAAGACTGCCAATGTGGGGGCTTGTCTGATATCCTTTTGGAGTGAGTTTCAGAGTTGAGGGGCCACCATAGAGAAGGCCCTCTCCCTCGTCCCCACCGATCGCATCTGCGAAGGGGGTGGGTGCGAGAGCAGGGCCTCTCCAGATGATCGACGAGATTATGTGGGTTTGTAAACAGTAATCATTTTGGAGTGATGGCTGATCTAGACACAAGAATGGTTAAAAAAGAGTAACCACTCTGCAAAGGGTAAATTACAGGCATACTGAGAGCCTTTTGTTTGGCTATGCCTTCCACACAGACATTTTCTTCTACATCATGTGAAATCTTTTGAACCAAAATAATTGTAAATGTTCATTTGTAAAAGAAAAGTGTGCCTTCTTCAACCTGTCAATTAAAAATACTTTTTAACACACTGCCCTTTATGTTTTCTACACCACTCTATTCTCTTTCACCCAAGTGCCTTGTACTTTAATTTGCAAAGTGCTGAATTATTTGTTCCCAGTTCTTGTCCACTTCCTGGCAGCAATAATACAAGGCTGGAACACTGAGACAAATAAAAAGTGCATTAGCTATTTGGAGCAGAACAGCATCACATTATAACTGTCCTAAATTATTCAATTAAAAACAACAATCACAGCTCTCTGTCATCACTGTTACTGTCACAACACTAAAGTCAATGAAAAAATAAGCACAGAAGTATCAAGACAAGTATCAGCATAGAATATTTGGAATTGCTCTATTTATCAAAAAACCTAAGCAAAAGACGGACAATCAACAAATATTTTGAGAGAAAGCAAATCACATACTAGATGTGATTTGTATTTTTTTTTTGAGTGACTGTGTTTCTATTTTAAAATCAAGCTACATATCAAATGAAAACTAGTCAGCCTTTCAGATTCACAGGATTTAGGGGTACAGGGCTCTGTAGATGTGGAAAAACCATGAATAAAAACACTAGTAACTAAGAGATCACCTTTCTTGGAATCTAGGTTCTCCTGTGTAACTCAATGGTTAACTTCCAGTGGAAATTAATCATGCAGTTGCACCAGAGGACATAGACGTTCCTAGATCATTTTAATCAAATCTTTAGACCCGTCGCAAACTCTGTTCCTGCGGGAGCAAACCTTGCTAGCATGTCCCTGACGTCATGAGACTCCACCTCTCGCCCCGCCCCTTTCTCCGCCTCTTTCTCCTTGCGAGAGTGGTTTTTCCTTTGCTAGGGCAGCATTGCCAGCATACTCTCTCAGAGCCGTCGCAAACTAGGTTCCTGCGGGAGAAAACCTTGCTAGCATGTCCCTGACGTCATGAGCCTGCGCCCCTTTCTCCGCCCCTTTCTCTTTGCCAGCGTGGTTTTTCCTTTGCTAGGGCAGCATTGCCCGCATTTTCTCTCAGTTGAATTCTGCCAACTGAGAGAAAATGCGGGCAATGCTCCCCTAGCAAAGGAAAAACCACGCTGGCAAAGAGAAAGGGGCGGAGAAAGGGGCGGGGCGAGAGGCGGAGTCTCATGACGTCAGGGACATGCTAGCAAGGTTTTCTCCCGCAGGAACCTAGTTTGCGACGGGTCTTGGCAGAATTCAACTGAGAGAAAATGCGGGCAATGCTGCCCTAGCAAAGGAAAAACCACGCTGGCAAAGAGAAAGGGGCGGAGAAAGGGGCGGGGCGAAAGGCGCAGGCTCATGACATCAGGGACGTGCTAGCAAGGTTTGCTCCCGCAGGAACAGAGTTTGCGACGGCTCTTAAAAGTCAAGCCTTTAAATGTGGAGTACATATTCGGCACTATGTTCTGTTTTCAAATTTCAATGTCCAAAATTGACAATTACTTTCTAAGAATACTATAAAGAATACTTCTTGACCTGCATATATTGTAACACACAATATTAAGTTTCGACAGTTTCCATAACTATGGCAAAAGAGCCCCATCAGTGAAGACAAGAACCGATTCAGTTTCTACACTGAAAAAAAATAAATAACGTACCAAAAATTGTATATTCTCTAATCAATTTCATAGCAGCCATAGATCTGACACTTACAGTGAATCAATGCTTTCTATTTACACTTAAGAATTTGCAAAACAGTTTACACTACTATTAACTTTCCAAAATATTTTTACCAAGGCATTTACTTAAAGTACACCATAATAAAAACACAATTAAAAGTCAAAATGAAGCAGAGCTAGCCTGTCATTACAAATAGGAAATGACAATGATTACTAGAAAGATTATTACGAAGAGGTTATGGTGAAAAGATAGGAGGTTTGTGTGCTACCTAAAAGTAGGATATATGTATTCTTAACAAGTCTACACCAAAGCCACAGAAGGGTCATTGCCACAGCTCACCATAATTTTAAGCAGAGATGGAAATAGATACCTAGAAACAGATAGTCCTGACTGCGTTGACCTTTGGCTGGTGATTCCTAAGTTGGGAATTTCACTGGCATACTAGCTTCCCAGTAAATTCAACAAGATGATCTAAGAACTGATATTTGTGACCATGAACAATTTTAAAACTCCTTTTAGGACTATCTTGGCTCAAGTAGCTCAGAGCTTCACGGCTGCTACAGCAAATATGGGTCTCTTACACTTTATTTTGGAGGGTTACTTTTTGGGCTTTATGTTTTGCACTGCTAAGGATTTTCTGATGATCGGATAATTTGGCACATACAGATTCAAGTGGCATAACAGAGGGCCATTAGAATAATCAGCACCAGGAAATGTATAAGGTTGGTATGATCAGATTCATAAATAGACAATGCATAGCTGCATAGGATGACTGACAGAATCATTCTGCAGTATGGTTCTATAGTGTCATAAAATCTTAAGTTACTGGGATGTTCTGGGAAAGAAAATGTGTTAAATGCAAGAAGCAAAAATGTTATGCCAAATCTAAGTAAGAATGCTTGAGAGTCCACAAGAAGCAGAAGCAATGAGAAAGTAGGAAATAAAGTACATGGGATGATGATTACGTCCTGTTTAGAAGACAAGCCCTGGTTCTTTTCCCTCTGTTATCAGGGACCCCCAAAAACGGATCAAGTGATCTCACCAGCTTTTATAACTCTGAGAATCAAGTACTTAATGCTCTTCCCCATGACACTGCTACTGAGCCTAACTATAGCTAAAGTAAGGGACATCATTGTTTACTTCTTGTGGAGAGATGATAACAGGGAAGCGTCTAGACACAATTAAATTCAAGGGTAATTTATTTTTAAGCCCCTCGTAGCTTGAGTCCAACATTATCTCTTTAGGAGTCTCCTCTCTGTATTACCCAAACAGTGCCTGGTATTTCTAGTTCCATATTTCCTCACTGCAGGAAATAAAAGTTACAGGAGCTAATAGATCACATACAATGTTATAATACTGAAGTTTAGTAATCACTTCCCACAAGATCACAAATGTTTATGTGTAATGTGTATGTACATAGTGTATACACTATATATATATATATATAATATATATACACACACACACACACACACATATATATATACACACACACACACTACATATATAGTGTGTGTGTATATATATATATACACACACACATACACACACACTACATATATAGTATGTGTGTGTGTGTATATATATATATACACACACACACATACATACTATGTGTATGGAGAAACTGCAGGATTATTTTATATACTGTAGTCTGTAGGCAGAAGATAATTTGTTGTGCAGGGATTTATCATTTATTTACTTTATTTGTATACCGCTGTTCTCAGCCCTTAGGCGACTCACAGTGGTTAACAACAAGAACAGCAGAAATTCAATGCTACAACAACACGGTATATAAAAACAATTAATATCATAAACACATTAACAGTTAACAACAATAACCATCCACTGACGTCTCATAACTAAAAACATGATCCAGATTCGTCATCCATTGTTCCATTCCTATGGGATTGTATTATTGGACTATGGGGGTTGCTGAATTCAGAGCTATTGTGTTCTAAATGTTTTACTTATATTTTTACTATAAGCCACAATGAGTTTAGCAAATGTCTAAAATAATGCAAAGGAAACTGTGGCATATATAAGTGACACACAAAAATGAACAGCAATTGGGCTGAAATAAGAAACAATTGAGGGAAGAGCCTAAAGACAAGAAAGCCAAAACACAGCAGCTAAAACATTATCCCTTTAATTGTTAAGAAAAATCTAGAAACAAAAAACTAATTAAAATTACAGAACTGGTTCATTTATACTGAAATTAACAGGAAGAGTATCTCTGTCTGATTTGGCCTCTAAAATGCTACAGTAAATTTAGTCAGAGCATCATGATACAATTGTTGATGACAATTTTAACTCATAGATGAGACTCATCCCTAGAGTAAAATAAGTATGTGGCAAACTATAGTATAAGCAGAAGAATATGATGGTATTGCTAGTCAGAAATACCACACACATACTTGATAAAAACAGATACAGTATTCCTACAGAATCCTGTGTGCCCCATATCATACCATCAGATGCATAATTCCCATCATATAGAAATCACCATGGTACATCTCACCTTTTCTATAATGAAGATAAATCTCAGGCCTTTAGAGGGTTTCATTGATCTTACTACTCTCTGATAAAGGTAAGATATTAAGTCTGAGGCCATTCCTTAACCTAGTTTTTGCTCTAATCCTTCTTCTGCATATTCCCTGTTCATCTTGAAAAAGACCCTTGAACAGAGAGTGAAGATGAGGGTTGAGATTATGACATATTTCTTAAAGTGAGAGTGACACTTAAAGCACACCAGCCAATAATAGGCACTTTCTTTTTCAGTACTGAGAGTAATTTCAACTACATACAAAGCTGCTAAAAACAACCATATTGCTTTTGTTTTCATACTTTTTACATTATTCATTTTTGTATTATTCATAATGATAGAATACAAAGACTCATTACACTTGAAAAACACCTCCGGCATTCATCCTCAACAGTTTGAGAAGGAATATTTACCTTAGGCTAAAGCATCATTTATGTCCTCTAGCATTTAAAAATCTCTGCAGTTGCAAAATTAGGATATGAATTGCAGTAAATTTACTGCCTGGAAGTCCCTGACTATAATAATACTATATAGAAAGGTAAAGTGAAAGAATCTTAGTATAAATTATTTGCTTTAAGAATTAGTACACTTTAAAATCTATAATATTTGTAAGGTTAAAGTTCCTTCAAAGACTCTAGTAAAAATTATTTATGTTGTTTTTTTTATTCATTTCGAATATTTATACTAACTCTTTAGCTACAAAGGTATCCGAGCAGCTTACATATTGTTAATTTGACAGGTCTGTACCCTCAGGCTTACAATCTAAATAGGACATGACAGACAAGGAAAAGGGGATGAGAGTGTGGGAAGGGATTAAGTCCAGCAGATACTGATTCTTCTTCTCTCCTAGGTCAGGGCAGTGGCAGCTGGGTTGAGGGAAGGTCTTTCATCTGTTTTTGGGCCTAGACAAGATGGGAAGCCTTCCAAACGCTTATTAATAGAGAGCATGTTATTCTTTCCACTAAGATAATTGTTTTTTTAAAAAACAGTAATCCAACAATTTGGTTTTGCTCCATTTTAGAATCTCAAATTCAGTTCTAATTTAAATACCATGTTAAAGCAGGAAAAGAACCTTTAAAAGTGTAGTAAACTTACAAAAATTAAAACCTGTGTCGTCTTTTGCATGTTATAACAAAGCCATGACTCAACCACATTTCTGCTTCCCTTTCATATAATTTATACATAAACATGCTTTTAGGACAATCCAGTTCCCACCTTTTGTGGCAAAGAGGCTGTCTTGCTGGAAGTTCTCCAGCAGGAGGAAATTCAACATGTATATATTTTCCAAGTATGGAGATGGCATACTGAAACAGCTCCATATGCTATACTACTACCTCTTATACGGCCAAGAAAGCCACAGAATCTGTTTTATAGCAGTGTAGTTACTTTAATGTTAATGAACACACTTGGGAACTGTGCACCTATTAATTCCTCTGGGCCCAAATACTGTACAAGCGTGGAACAGTCAGAATAATCTTGTATTTATAGCAACTAAACACCCACCTGCCGTGATCCAGATAATGAGATCAATTAATTTCCAGTTCAGTGGAAACTGTGCCTTTCCTGTGGAGTTATGACTTGGCACTGTAGAACCTTTCCTCCCAATCCTGTCTCTTAAGATTGCTTAACCAAGAAGGAAGCTACTTGCCACACACTAGTGGCATGCCACACAAACATCACAGGGAACTGGTTTCATCAACTAATGCCAAATCGTATTTGGGTTGAATCATGGTACATAAACAAAAGATATCTTCATATATCCTGGGGCTGCTTAATAAATAATATTAGCTAACTGAATTAGTTAGCGCTGTTACACAGGAAATGTTTATGATGAGGCATACTCTGGGGATGAAGGTTTCAGCTGTTTCCCACATAACACAGGTGGCCCATGAAACTCATTCAGAACCAAATAACAATAATGTGGGAAGAAATTATAGATACGACTACATCCAAAAATGAAATGCATACTGCTAAACTGTTCCTTAAGGCTTTAAAAATGATTTGGAGAAAGACTAATGTCATAAGCGTTTGTTTCCATCAGAAATCCAATGTGTTTGTTACTAGAAATAACAGGACACAAAGTGGTAAGAAATATAATAAATCACAATAGCATTAAAATGTAAGCTTAGTCATGACACTGCTTAAAAGATGCATGAAGTTTAGTCACCTGGGCATGCTAGATGTATCATTGCTATGGTTAAACACAAGACAGGAAGTGCATCTCATGAAACTTGTCTGAAAGATTAAACAAGAAAGACGCTAATGATATCCAAACTACTGCATGGTAAAAGCAAAATAAAGCATGTTTGGAGGAATGAGCACAGAAACTGCTCTGGGACAGGAGGAAACTGTGCAGATGCAAGGAAAAATGCATGACAATTCTGAAAATATGTTTTCCCCTATTATTTATTCATGATGCTGCAACAAACACGGGTGCAATCACATATCACAACAGGCCAGATATTCATGGAAATGCTGGCTTATTTCAACAGAATGCAGGTTTGTTCCTAAGTTGAATTTGTTTGTAAGTAGGAATAGGTTCATTTTAAGTGTAACTCCAGCCAAATATGTGTGTGTGTGTGTGTGTGTGTGTGTGTGTTGGATAGCATAGAGAAGGGTTAATACCCCTGTGGTGTGTGTTTTGCTGTCTGTGCCCCTGTTCAGAAGATTTTACCTCACTTTCTGTCCCTGTGACAATTGGATTTTGAACATTTTGGCTTGTTGTGAAACAAGGATTGGTGAAAAAGCTTCAGGTGAGACCCCCTTTCCTCATGATAACTCTTTCGGGAGTGAATTTCCCTTCTTACAGGTAGATTTCCTCTTACTTCCTGTTATCTTAACTATGAATCGTTTGTAAGTTGGATGTTTGTAACTCGGGGACTGCCCGTATTGTTCAACTGCTCCAGTTTGTAGCATGTAAAGAAAAAACCCTAAATTATCTCTTTGACAGTTGAAACAAACTCAAAAAGGGTGGCTACTGTGTTTTGTATGACACAACAACCAAGTCACAAAATTAAATTGCTAAAAAACATAGAAGCAATGAAGCATTGTACACTAGCCTGATGCTTGTTCATGACAGGCCACAGTTTCCACAGATCCCTTGGGTTGTCATGTCATGTGAATTCACCCACAGACAAAGCCCAATATTATCAGACAACTCCTTTATGGACAAATATAAAGCAGATATGCAAGTGTTTGCAAAAGCTGGGCTAAAAAGGCAGCTTTACTGTGTCACATGGGGGTTTTATTCGCAAATGAAGAACCTGAGATTGCAATCTCATATCAACACAAACACAAAATGACTTAGCTACATCCCTTGTTGACTATCAAATGTCATTCAGAGGTCAACACTTTTCTATATGTTATGGTGAATTCCATCTGTCAGCAGCAGTAACCATAATACTTTCCCTGATACTGAAGAAACAGAATCTTTGCATCTTGCCAAAGCATGTTGACTATTTTGTAAATCACTTCAATCTTGGATATATTCCAAAGATATAAACAAAGGAGACGCTGCAGCAACCTTAGCAATTGCTATCCTGCCACATTTAATCTGTAAACAGAAACACCCTCCCCTCCCTTTCTTCTTCTGGTCTATAACACTAGCATTTTTCTTATTTTTTTCTATAGAATTTTTACTACTTTCTTTCTATTGGGAGGATTATATTTTCCTAAAGAAAAGAAATTCATAAAATGAGCTTTGAATTTCTTATACATTCATCTTGCGTCTGCTTTTCCTAATATATAATTTATATTCTGAACTTATATTTCTTTAAAACTTCTGATCCTATTTCCTTCTGATTCATTTTCTACAGTCTTATTCATTCAGATATGGGCCAAGCTAGGATTTCAATGACTGAAATACTATAGATGAAAACTAAACACAGCAACATCATTTAGAAGTAGTTGTCATCACAATTCTGATTCTTTAATGAACTTGTCCCTAACAAGTGTTTCCACAACTCACATAAGTGGATATTTATCAAAGCAAAGCAGCTGCATGATTCTTAGCTCAAGAATGGAAATGGAATGTCGGTAGGCAACAAAAGAGATTTAAAGATGGGCTCAAAGCTAACCTTTAAAAAATTGGCATAAACACAGAGAACTGGAAATCCCTGGAATTTGAGCCTTCTAACTAGAGGTCAGCTGTTACCAACAGCAATATGGATTTTAAGGAGGAACAAATATAGGGCAACAGGAAGAAATGGGCCAAGAGAAAGGAACATCAAACAAACCCTTTTTGTCACCACCTTCCACCTGGAAACCTATGTCCTCATTGTCATAGACTATGTGGATCCAGAATAGGCCTCTACAGTTACTTACAGACCCACTGCCAAGACTCTGCCCTTAGAAGACAACCATATTCAGTCACAAGTGATCTCCTATGGTATAGTAGCAGGATAGTTATCAACAGGAACATAAAACATGTTGTCCTGTGTTTCCATTCTGTAAACATATTACTACTTTTCAACAGACCATGCACCAATACGGGCTGAATGATTGTACACTGTCTATCAACTGCATTAAATACCTCCAAATTCTCCAAAATCCAAAAATTTCAGAGAGTGGCTAAGATAGCGACACTTTCAGCTACATAAGTTGTATTTGAAACATAAATGAATTTTGGATTTAGACTTGGATCCCATCTCCAAGCTATTTCATTATGTTCAATGTGACATTGGTATTCTATCGGATTTGGTTCCAGGAGGCCCAGTAGATACCAAAATCTGTGGATGTTCAAGTCCCATTACATGCAACAGCATGATGAAACGTTGTCCCTTTAATAAAATGATGAAATCAAGCTTTCCTCTTTCAATTTTTTGGGAGAATATTTTTCAAGCCATGGATGATAGGATTCATGAATATAGATACTAAGAGCTGACTGTACTGCCAAGGAAGCATAGAAGGAACCATGGCCCCAAATAAAAAAAAATCTAAAATTCAAAACACTTCCATTTCCAAAAAAATTAAATAAGGGATACTCTAATTTTAAATAAGAGATACTCTACTTATACTCTAATTGTTTTGCCTTTCTTAGCTGTGACTAGCTAACAACTACTGTCACACAAATAAATCCTCAAATATAAAAGTACAGTTATGATGAATCTACTAAGATATTAAAGGAGTAACTTTAAAGATTTTAATTGTTCCATTCATCACCCGAATGTTAACTTTCAGGTCTAAAGAGGACCATTTTAACTATTAATGAATTCAATTATTTTTAAAATAAAGCATTTTTTATAAAATTTCTATGACTGATGTCTGATTATGGTTCATAATAAATGGGAAATGGGGAGGGATGAGAGAGAAAAACCAGTCAACTTGTAATTTCTACACACAGGAATCAAGTCAGGGTGTAAGAATGGGTGTGCTATATTTAAGAGCAGCCTACGTACATATCTATGCACACAGTCATAAGTAAAGATTCAGAAAATAATTCCGTCTATTTTTAACATTCACTAGTTGATAATCTCCTCTAATGGGCTGAAGAGGGAATGAGGAGAAAGAGGGAGTGCTGAAAAAAACATTATTTTATCCTCTATGAAAATGTAATGGTGGTACACTGTACCTCCATTACACTGTTTGGCAATGCACAGCCAGTGATTTTAGAAGGATGGGACAAGGAAACTGCTCCTAGAGATAATAATCTTGCCTATATAACCAGCAAAAAACAAATAAACAAAGGCACCTAAGACATGCCAAAGAAGGGTGGGAGGCTGCACAGATCCACCCACAAAGTAGTCCTCTAGCAAAAAGCAAATCTGTTCTTAGTGGAGATTCAACATCTTATACTGCCCAACTAAAAATATGAATCTGGTTATTTTTATTTTATTTTATAAATAGCAATCCCTCTAGTGTATGAAGGACACAAACTAGTTGCCTAAAAAACAAAGAAAGTGTGTGCTTCTTTTTCCAATAGGCCATTTCTTCTAAGGTATACATTGATGTACAATCTCAAGATTAAAAAACAATAACACCTCTGCACTTGACACTGTGTCTATATACACACAGAATATAATTAAGATATCAAATAATTTAGGGTGCTGACATTTTAAAGAATATTTCTCTAGTTCAGAAAAGGAACAAAACCAAAAACCACAATTATATTAGAAACATTTCCACATGTCAGTAAGTTTGAAAACATTATGATTGTTTCTTCTCCCTAGTTGTGTTCCACGTTTAGCATGAAATACAAGACCTTCTCCCCGGCCAGAATGGAGCAACAGCACCATTGTTTTGATCTCCCAACTTACTCCACTCCCATATTTTCACATTGTGAAAACTTTTCAGTTAGCTGAGCAGATGTTTGTCATTACCTGAGGCCCATGTAAAGAAAGCTATCAAAAGATTCTCCACTGGCTGAAACAGAATAATAATGAAAAGCACTTGAGGTTTCAGAAAAATGCTGCTTTAGATTCTGTGCAAGGATCCTGTGTAATTAGATTCTAGGAAGAGTGTGCTATACCTCAATGCATCAGTGTTTCCAATTCTATATACAGGCAATCTCCAAGTTACGAACATGGTACGTTCTGCAGGTTTGTTCTTCAGTTGAATTTGTATGTAAGATGAAACAGTTACATCTTTTAAGTGTAACTCCAGCCAAAGATAGATATTTTAAAGCTTTGGATAGCACAGGGAAGGGTTAACACCCCTGTGGGGTTTCTTTTGTTGTCTGTGCTCCTGTTCTGTTCCTGTGATGACTGGATTTTGAAAAAAAAATGGCTTGTTGTGAGAACAAGGATGGTGTTAAAACTTTGGTGGAGGCACCTTTTCCCCATGATAACTCTTCCAGGAGTGAATTTCCCTTCCGAGGGGTAGATTTCTCTCATTTCCTACTGTCTCAGCCTCATTCTTAACTATGAGTCATTTGCAAGTCAGATGTTTGTAACTTGGGGACTGCCTATACTGGATTAAACTAACTGTTTGCCTGTATTAAATCCCCATTTATCATAGTCCCATAGGAAATCTTCTGTAGTCATTTATTTTGAACAGTTTACACTATCGTAACTACAACACCTGGCCATTTTTGCTACTCACTACTGAAAGTTTTAAAATCTTGCTACTACACAGTAGTGGAAACTTATGCAACCTGAACCCATGTATGTTTACTTGAAGATAACACCCACTGAGTCCAAATGTGATTGGTATAGTTTAAGTATCTTTTGACTACATTGACACAAGTACCTTCAATTTGAAAGCCATGTATGCTTCATTTTTCACCTCATTTGTGTTTTGAATAACACAGTAGCAAACAAGTTTTTATATATATATATCCAGGTTCTATTATTTTTAATATGTCTACATCAATTGTTGCTTCATTTGTATTCAAGTATGAATTTTGAGTAAAGGCCAAATCCTACTGAGTTTGACATTTATGTTTCCAACCATTAGTAGTACTGCCCTAAACACATCAGATATGCAGCCCTGGTGAGTTCACCGGTGCAGACTTCCAGATAAACAGGTGAAGGTTTGCAAATTCCCCAAACACAGATGTTCCAAAAAGACATGCAACCAGATATCTATAAGGAAAACAATAGCTGGAGTGTCAAACTCATATTTATTGAAAGGAACCAGAGTACTGTGAAAATTTCCAGTGCATTTCTCTTATTTATGATGTTGGACTACCAGTTTCCAATTTTTCTTTCTATTATTTAAGCTTCGGGAACGGTGCACTTAAGTCTACATGACAGACATAGAAGCATGAAGTAATTCATTATAAGAAAAGCAGTATCTGATAAGCTTGTTATGTACTGCACGAAAGTACTTCCCCATAACCCTGCAGGAAAGAAGCTAATATTGCCAACTCATAGAGACTCATCACAGTTACACTAAAGAAAAAAAAAACTAAAAACTAAAACGTCATGTGTCTCCACAGCCACAGATTCTGCCTTCACTGATTTCACCAACCACTGCTTGAAAATATTTACAGAAAATGTTTTTCAAAAAGTAACAATTGATTTGTCATTTTATACAAATGATGCCATTTTACTGCACAGTTGTATAAAATGGGACTTCAGCACCCACTAAGGGTGCATCTACACTGTGGAATCAATCCAGTTTGACATCACTTGAACTGACATGGCTCAATGCTATGGACTCCTGTGAGTTGTAGTTTGGTAAGGCTGCAGCACTGTTGGGCAGGGAAGGCTGAGGACCTTGTAAAACTACAACTTCTCATGAGCTCTGACACTTAAAATAGTGTGAAGCTGTAAATTATTATTATTATTATTATTAAGTTGTCAAAGGCTTTCATGACTGGAATCACTGGGGCCCTTTCTACAGTGCTATGTAAAATCAAATTATCTTCTTTGAACTGGATTATATAGCAGTGTAGACTCAGATAACCTAGTTCAAAGCAGATAATGTGGATTATCTGCTTTGATAATCTGGATTATATGGCAGTGTAGAAGAGGCCTGGGTTGCTGAGAGTTTTTCGGGCTGTATGGTCATGTTCCAGTAGGTATTCTCTCTTGATGTTTCACCTGCATCTGTGGCTGGCAAAGATGCCAGCCAGATATGCAGGCAAAACGTCAAGAGAGAATGCTACTGGAACATGGCCATACAGCCAAAAAAAACTCACAGCAACCCATTATTATTATTATGATCATCATCATCATCATCATCATCATCAAACTATTCCCTGCTTTTTCTCTCTGCAAGGAGAGTGGCTTACATTAAGAGCATTTCAGTAGAATTCAAAATCTATAAATATATAAATCTTAAAACAGAATAAAATATCATGGGTATTTTTAAAAAATCAGTTAAAATAAATACATAGTAAAACTTTTTTTAAAATCCACAGTATAGATGCACCCTCAGGGCCCTTCCAGACAGCCATATAACCCAGAATATCAAGGCAGATAATCCACAATTTCTGCTTTGAAGTGGATTATGTGAGGCCCCTTTCATGCAGCTGAATAAAATCCCACATTTTCTTCTTTGAAATGGAATATATGGCAGTGTGGACTCTGTTAACCCAGGCTCCTTCCACACAGTTGTATAACCCAGAATATCAAAATCCCACAATATCCACTTTGAACTGTGGGCCCTTCTACACAGCCCTATATTGCAGAATATCAAGGCAGAAAATCCCACATTATCTGAGTGTAAATTCAGATAATCCAGTTCAAAGCATATATTGTGGGATTTTCTACCTTGATATTCTGTGGTATAGGGTTGTGTGGGAGGGCCCTGGGTTATCTGAGTTCACACTGCCATAAATTCCAGTTCAAAGCAAATAATGTGTGATTTTATTCAGCTGTGTGGAAGGGTCTCAGATAACCCAGGGTCCTTCCACACAGCCCTGAATCCCAGAAGATCAAGGCAGAAAATCCCACAATTTCTGCTTTTAACTAAGTTATCTGAGTCCACACTGCCATATATTCCAGTTCAAAGCAGATAAGGTGAGATTGTCTACCTTGATATTCTGGGCTATAAGGCTGTGTCCACACTTCCATATAATCCAGTGTGGATTTTATACAACTGTGTGGATGGGGCCTTAGGGTCCTTCCACACAGACGTATAACACAGAATATCAAGGCAGAAAATCCCACAATTTCTGCTTTTAACTAAGTTATCTGAGTCCACACTGCCATATATTCCAGTTCAAAGCAGATATTGTGGGTTTTCTGCCTTGATATTCTGGTTACAAGGCTGTGTTGAAGGGCCGAGTCCACACTGCCATATAATCCAGTTAGTGTCTCCTTGTTTTTAACAAAGTGACACTAATTACTTATGCTTTTATTGATGTTGTTATTGTTTATATTATATGTTAATATTTTAATTGTACTTATGGGCATTGAATTTTGCCCTGAAAACCGCCTTGAGTTGTCTGTGGCCTGAGAAATGCAGTAAATAAATAAATAAAGTATGGATTTTATACAGTTGAATGGATGGGGCCTTAGTGACCTAGGGCCCTTCCACACAGCCCTATATTCCACAATATCAAGGCAGAACGTCCCACAATATCTGCTTTGAACTGGAATATATGTCAGTGTGGACTGAGGGCCCTTCCCCATAGACCTATATTCCAGAATATCAAGGCAGAAAATCCCACAATATCTGCTTTGAGCTGGAATATATGTCAGTGTGGGGACTCAGGAGCCTTCCACACAGCCCTATATTCCACAATATCAAGGCAGAAAATCCCACAATATCTGCTTTGAGCTGGAATATATGTCAGTGTGGACTGAGGGCCCTTCCACACAGCCCTATATTTCACAATATCAAGGCAGAAAATCCCACAATATCTGCTTTGAGCTGGAATATATGTCAGTGTGGACTGAGGGCCCTTCCACACAGCCCTATATCCCAGAATATCAAGGCAGAAAATCCCACAATATCTGCTTTGAGCTGGAATATATGTCAGTGTGGACTCAGGGCCCTTCCACACGGTCCTATATCCCAGAATATCAAGGCAGAAAATCACACAATGTCTGCTTTGAACTGGGTTATCTGAATTTACACTCAGATAATGTGGGATTTTCTGCCTTGAAATTCTGGGATGTAGGGCTGTGTGGAAGGGCCCTCAATCCACACTGACACATATTCCAGAATATCTCTCAGAATATCAAGGCAGAAAATCCTACAATATCTGCTTTGAACTGGAATATATGTCAGTGTGGACTGAGGGCCCTTCCACACAGCTCTATATCCCAGAATATCAAGACAGACAATCCCACAATGTCTGCTTTGAACTGGGTTATCTGAGTCCACACTCAGAAAATGTGGGATTTCCTGCCTTGATATTCTGGGATATCGGGCTGTGTAGAAGGCCCCCAAGTTTTTCTGCTTGGGATCGTCTTCTTTTCAGAAAACATGACTCGCAGGGAAAAAAAAACACGCGTCAGAAGGGAGGCGGAGGCGACATCAAGACTTCCTCCTTCTTCCTTGCAGCTCTACAACTTATTCAGTCCTGGCACAACCGCATGGTTTATGCCCATGCATAGGGCCAGAATATCAAGGCTGATCCTCCACAAGATTTGCCCCGAACTCGATTATCTGAGTCCACACTGGCATAGAATCCAGATCAATGTGGGTTTTATACAGGAGAGAGAGAGACCAATCCTTCCTGCAGAGGAGGAGGAGGAGGAAAGGCCACTCTACCCCCCCCCCCCAAAAAAAAAAGCCTTTCGCCTTCAGAGCAGCTAGTGCTGATTCACCAGTCCCGAAAACAACCCTGTTACACAACGAGGAAGGAAATAAAAAACACACACACACACACACAGAGAGATACACAGTTACAAACAACACACCCCAATCCCATTTCGGGCCGCCGCAACTCTACCCAGTCAGGAAGGAAGGCTGTTTGTTGGTGGTGTTGTTGGTGCTGCTGAGGCACCGCGAAGGGACGAAGGAGGAGAGGCCTGGAGGAGGAAGAGGGCAGCGGAGTCTTGCTGAGGAGACGCAGAGAAGCCGGGAGAGCCCTTGCCGCATATCTCTCGGCCCTGCCTGCCTGCTTACTTACTACCGCCGGCGCCCAAGCCCGGCCTACTTGGGCCCGCCCCGCCCTCGGCCGCTCCTCCTCCTCGGAGGCGCCATTTTCTTCCCTCGCCTCTCTCCCGCCGCCCAATGGGAGGCCGCGCCCTCAGCCTGGGCCTCGGGAAGTCGCGCGCCTCTTGCTCACCTCAGGGGAAAAGCGCCTCAAGAAGGCCTGGGCAAACTTAGGCCCTTCGGGGGTTTTGGACTTCAACTCCCACAATTCCTAGCGGCCTCAGCGGCTGAGGGAGAAAAGGAAAGGGCCTGCTAGGAATTGTGGGAGTTGAAGTCCAAAAAAACCCTCAAAGGCCCAAGTTCGCCCAGGCCTGGTCCCAAAATTACAAGCATCCCACTTAAACATGTCTCATAATTCAGAACAAGGCTGAGGCAATAGGAAGTGAGAGAAATCTACCTTTAGGAAGGGAAATTCACTCCTGAAAGAGTTATCCTGAAGGGAAAGTGTCTCCACTGAAGCTTCCTCAACAATCCCTGTTTCCAGAATCCAATATTTATTTATTTATTTGCAGTATTTATATACCGCTTTTCTCACCCCTAGAGGGACTCAAAGCGGTTTACACTTAACTGGCAAAACTTCAATGCCATACTCAGTTCTTGTGGGTTTTTTTGGGCTATATGGCCATGTTCTAGAGGCATTTCTCCTGACGTTTCGCCTGCATCTATGGCAAGCATCCTCAGAGGTGAGCAGTGCAATCAATTGATTGAGATTGGAACTTGGAATAATAGACGAGGAGATCGGATTACGACTTTATTGATGAGACGTATTGGATTAGTTATATGGATGTATTGTTGTTATATTGTTATACTGATGTATTGCTATGTGATTTAGTTGCTTAGTTACTGTTTTTAAATGCTAATACTATTGTTGTGCACTTTGTATATTGACCTGGCTGTAAACCGCACTGAGGCGCCTACGGGCTGAGAGAGTGCGGTATACAAATAAAGTAAATAAATAAATAAATAAACATGGCCATATAGCCCGAAAAAACCCACAAGAACTGAGTGATTCCAGCCATGAAAGCCTTCGACAATACTTCAATGCCATACTTACTTACTTACTTAGGCGATCCCTTGTTGGACGAGTAAGATGGTCTTCCATGATGCGTTTCCTTGTGGGTTCGTAGGTGGCTGTGGAGCCTTATTCTTGACCCGCATCTTCTCCCACAGTGAAGGCATTGGTTTCCAGGTGGAAGGCAGTCCCAGTCGAGGTTGGCTTCACACGCCTTCCTCCTGGCATGTTTCTCTCTTTCACCCTCCACTCGTGCCTCCTTGAATTCTGCAGCACTGCTGGTCACAGCTGACCTCCAGCTGGAGCGATCAAGGGCCAGGGCTTCCCAGTTCTCAGTGTCTATGCCAGAGTTTTAAAAGTTGGCTTTGAGCCCATCTTTAAATCTCTTTTCCTGTCCACCAACATTCCGTTTTCCGTTCTTAAGTTCAGAGTACAGCAACTGCTTTGGGAGACGGTGGTCAGGCATCCGGACAATGTGGCCGGCCGAGCGGAGTTGGTGGCAGAGGACCATCACTTCAATGCTGGTGGTCTTTGCTTCTTCCAGCACGCTGACGTTTGTCCGCTTGTCTTCGCAAGAGATTTGCAGGATTTTCCGGAGGCAGCGCTGATGGAATCATTCCAGGAGTTGCATGTTTCGCAGGCATAGAGCAGGGTTGGGGGACAATAGCTTTGTAGACAAGCACCTTGGTATCCCTACGGATGTCCCGGTCCTCAAACACTCTCTGCTTCATTCGGGAAAATGCTGCACTCGCAGAGCTCAGGCGGTGTTGTATTTCGGTGTCGATGTTGACTTTGGTGGAGAGGTGGCTGCCAAGGTAGCGGAAATGGTCAACATTTTCTAATGTTACACCATTAAGTTGTATCTCTGGCATTGGGAGGGGATGGCTGGTGACTGCTGGAACAGCACTTTGGTTTTCTCGATGTTCAGTGACAAGCCAAGCTTCGTGTATGCTTCTGCGAAGGTGTTTAGAGTGGCTTGTAGATCTTCTTCTGAATGCGCACAGACGACATTGTCATCAGCATACTGGAGTTCTATAACAGATGTTGTTGTAACCTTGGTTTTGGCTTTCAGTCTGCTGAGGTTGAAATAGCTTGCCATCTGTCCAATAGATGATTTCCACTCCAGTGGGAAGCTTCCCATCAACAAGGTGAAGTATCATAGCGATGAAGATGGAGAATAAAGTTGGAGCAATAACACATCCCTGTTTGACACCTGATTCCACCTTAAATGGGTCACTTTGGGAACCATTGCTGTCCAAGACTGTTGCCATCATGTCATCACGGAGGAGCCGCAGGATGTTCACAAATTTGTTTGGGCACCCGATTTTTTGGAGGATGGTCCAGAGAGCGCTGCGATTCACTGTGTCGAATGCCTTTGCAAGGTCGATGAATGCCATATACAGAGGTTGATTTTGTTCCCTGCATTTTTCTTGGAGCTGTCGTGCAGTGAAGATCATGTCCACGGTTCCTCTGGAGGGGCGGAAGCCCAGTCATAACTAATTTCTACATGGTACAACATTCAACAAGAATGATTGACAACTGGGAAATAGAGAGGCCAAGATGAAGTACTTTGGCCACATCATGAGAAGACAGGAAAGCTTAGAGAAGACAATGATGCTGGGGGAAAATGGAAGGAGAAAGGAAGAGGGGCCAACCAAGGGCAAGGTGGGTGGATGGTATCCTTGAAGTGACTGGATTGACCTTGAAGGAGCTGGGGGTGGTGACGACCGACAGGGAGCTCTGGCGTAGCTCTGCGAAGTTTCTTCACGGTCTCACAATATATTCCGTACTCATTTCGTCACATGCTGTTTTGACATTATGTCCTCTCCATAAACTTTCATGCCCTTAGGTAGTGTATTACAGTGCAAACTTGGAGGGAAACGGAATGAGGGTGCTCATCTCTAACCTTCACCACAACACCAGTCGATGAGCTACTGACAACTGGCACTGCTTGTTCGCTTCAGCTGGCTTCCCGTTACATGGCAGTGATACCAATTTCTCCTTCAAAAATTCCCTGTGAAAACTTTTAACCTTACTTTCAGGATAACTCTCAAATTAATCAGGCCTGGTGCAGACTGCAGCCAGGAAATCAGATGATGTTTCCTTCTTGGGAGGAGAGCAATGACCAATCTCAATAAAATAGTGAAGAGTACAGGCATCACACTGACAGTGAAGATCCACATAAAGTGGAAGTTTAAAATTTGTAATTAAAACAGTCTTTAAATTATTTTTACTTATTTACACTATTAATATACCACTTTTCTCACCCCTAGGGGGATTCAAAGCGGTTTTATCTTTCAAGACCTCATTTAGCTGTTGGAGCTCTTCTGGCAGGTCATTCCACAGTCATGGGGCGGCCGATGAAAAAGTCCTCTGGGTGATGGTCACCAGTAAGGTTCTGGCTGGTTGGAGTAACCGCCTCCCAGAGGACCTCAGTGTGCAGGGCAAATTGTACGCGAGAAGGTGATCCTGTAAGTAACCTGGACCCAAACCATGTGGGGCTTTAAACCAACACCTTGTACTCTGCCCAGAAACTCATTGGCAGTCAGTGGAGTGACTTTAATGTAAGTGCAATACACTCACTCCTAGTTGTTCCTGTAACCATTCTGGCTGCTGTATTTTGAACCAACTGGAGTTTCTGAACTTAGTACAAGGGTAGCTCAATGTAAAACACATTGCAGAAGTCCAACCTTGAGGTTACCAGTGTGTGCACTACCATCTTTAAGACCTTCAATTCCAGGAATAGGCACAGCCGGTGTATCAGTCAAAGCTAGTAGTAAGCACTCCTGACTGTCGCATCTACCTGAGTTGACCTTTGGAGAGATGGATCCAGGAGTATTCCAAAGCTTGAACACAGTCTTTCAGGGGGAGGGTAACCCCATCCAAAACTGGTGGAACATTTGCACCCCCAGATGAGGATCCTTGATGGCAAGGACCTCTGTTTTGTCTGGATTCAGTCTCAGTTTTTTCCCCTCATCCAGCCTATTACATTTTCCAGGCATTTCTTCAGAGGTGATACACTGTCCTTGGCTGAGATTGTTTTGGAAAGCATGGAGAATATTTAGATGTCATCAGCATAGTGATAACACCCTGTCCCATGCCTATGGATGATCTCTCTAGCAGCTTCATGTAAATATTAAAGAGCATTGGGGATAGAATAGCACCTTGTGGGATGTCACATAACAGTGCCTTTTTTGAGCAGCACTAATCCCAAGCGCCATTATCTGGAATCTTCCTGAGGGGTACAACCAGAACTACTGCAGCACAGTGCCTCCAATTCCCAGCTCCTCAAGACATTGTAGAAGGATACCATGGTCAATGGTATCGAAGGCCGCTGAGAGGTCTAGAAGCCCCAACAGGGACACACTCCCCCTGTTGGTGTTGAGACAGAGATAATCCACTAAGGCGACCGACCATAACAATTTCAACTCCGTATCCTGCTGTGAAGTTGGTTTGAAATGGGTCAAGGAAGTGTTTGTCATCCAAGATCACCTGAAGTCCTTCCCTCTCTTCTTAAAGCCAAACATACCAGGAATAAAAACCACACAAAATCAACTAACCTAAAGTTCCTCAAAGCGGACAACAGCAAAGCAGATGGTAATCTCCCAAAGCAGTCAAGAGCATGAGGCACGGAGGCTGCTCCCTTGAAGCCTTAATGCCCTGTACTCTTGCACTAGCTCTTTACTCAAAATGCTGCTCTTATGTCAAAATAAAACTCAGGCTGAGCAACAGCTCTTACCTCAACATGATTGTAAGTTGGGGTTCTTAAGTCAAGGTTCTATATATACATATGTACATTTCAGTTTAAAATGTACCTGGGTTGTTGTAGGTTTTTTGGGCTATATGGCCATATTCTAGAAGCATTCTCTCCTGACGTTTCGCCTGCATCTATGGCAAGCATCCTCAGAGGTTGTGAGGTCTGGAGAGAATGCTTCTAGAACATGGTCATATAGCCTGAAAAACCTACAACAACCCAGTGAGTCCAGCCATAAAAGCCTTTGACAATACAAAAATGTACCTGTTCCAACTTACATAGAAATTCAGCTTAAGAACAAACCTGCAGAACCTATTTTGTTTGTAACTTGAGGAATACCTGTAATGAATTAACAAGAAACATGATAAATCAGAATATGGAAAAGCTGATTTTGATCTATAAATCTATTATATAGATTTTGATCTATATAAATTCCCCTGCTGATTGGGGAATTCCGAAAGTTTTTTCCCAAACAATAATTTCCTTTTTCTCCGAGCTCAAGAGTATTGCATGGGGGGAGGGGGGGGGGGAATCAATGCTCAATAATATTATTTCTTGTCAAACAAAATATTATTTTGTCAAACAAAATCATTATTTTAGAGATGCTTAGGTGGTACATGGTCACAAAATGTTGGAAACAACTCATCTACACTGTGGAATGGATGCCATTTGGCACTTCAACTGCCATGGCTAATTGCTATGGAATCCTGGAAATTGCAGTTTTACAAGGTCTCCAGTCTTCTCTGCTCAAAAAACCTGCCTTCAGGCTGTGTGTATAAAGATGTAAGTGACTCTTCCTGAACACATTACAGTTTTGAGGATCCCACACAATTGAGCCATGGCAAAGGAGCTGCAGTGGTGCAATGGGTTAAACCTTTGTGCCGGCTGAAATGCTGACCTAAAGGTAGATGGTTCAAATCCACAAGACAGGGTGAGCTCCTGTCTGCCAGCTCCAGCTCCTCATGGGGGGACAGGAGAGAAGTCTCCCACAGGATGGTAACATATCCAGGTGTCCCCTGAGCAACGTCTCTCCAGATGGCCAATTCTCTCACAACAGAAGCGACTTGTAGTTTCTCAAGTCACTTATGACATGATAAAAAATAGCAATGGCAGCTAAAGTGGTGGCAAATTTAATTCCTTCCACAGTGTAGATGTACATCGAACTAAATGTTTTGAGGCAGGCTTTCCTGGCAGTACAATTGGCCCTCCATATCCACAGATTCAACCATCCACAGTTTGATAATTTTTTGAAATTTCCCCATCTTGATTTTGCTATTTTATAAATGGAACACTACTATTCTACCATGCCATTGTATGTACTCATAAGAATCCTGGAACCAAACCCCAGTTCACTACTACTGGTCTCAGAAGGCTTGTACCCACCTGTCATTGAAATGTTTCACAAGGAATAATAATAATAATAATAATAATAATAATAATAATAATAACAACAACAACAACAACAACAACAACAACAGCAGCAGCAGCAGCAAAATTACCATCTGCTGGCTGCAGAAGGCCACCTTACTGGGATCTGCACGCATTATTCGCCGATACATCACACAGTCCTAGACACTTGGGAAGTGTCCAACATATGATCCGATACAGCACCCAGCAGAGTGATCTTGTTTGCTGTGGGCTCATCTTGTTGTGTTTCTGATGATGATTATGATGATACACAACCCAACAAACATTTCTTGGTGTCTTGTGTTTTAGGTTGTTCCTGGAGTTAGTTTGGGGTGTTGATTCAGAAAACTGCATTGGAAAGGCTGCATCAGCTCAAGTTTCTTAGACATGGTTGTCATTTCTTATAGGCAAAGAAATGACAGCTAGTAGATGGCATATGTTCTATAGCTCGAAAACGAGAGCTGATAGGGAGAAAATGGTACCATTTTTGGAATAGGCAGGTCAAATATACCCAGAAACAGGGATAACATTTGAGACACCAAAATGTGTGTTGGCCAGTGTAATAAATTTTGTTACCCACCTCTCCTTGTAACACGACACATTTGAAACACATCACTATAAAATACACACATTAAAGCAAACCACCACAAAATACATATATTTAAATATGGAAAGGATTTTAAAAATCTATGCAAATGCATATAGAATTTAAATAGAATGTATATTTAAAATTCACAGTTTAAAATTGAGTAGGTAAGCTTGCCGGAAGAGATAGGTCTTCAGTTCTGTCTTGAATGCTGACAGCTCATTTAGCTGTGGAATCTCTTCCAGCAGGTCATTCCACAGTTATAAAGAGCATGAGGTGTCGTCATTCCTTTCTTATGTTGTGTTTTCTATTATACTGTACAGATTGAGCATCCCTTATCCAGAACTCCAAAATCCTCCCAAAATTGTCCATAGAAGTGGCTGACACTTTCCTTTCTGATGGTTCAAAATACACAAATTTTGTTTCTTACACAAAATTATGTAAAGTATTGGGTAGAAATATGTGTATACGTTGGGTATGTGTATAAGTTGTAGATGGAACATCAATGGATTTCGTGCTTAGACTTGGGTTCCATTTCCTAGATATCTTATCATGTATGCATAATATGCATAGCCAAATACAGATATTAAAAAGCGGAAATTAAAAACTCATCTGGCCCAACCATTTCCTTTAAAGGGAAACTTGATCTGTACACATGAGCACAGGAGAGCCCGCTATTTAGGTTGAACATTCCTTGTCCAGAATTCAGAAATTCTCCCCAAATTATCCACATGGATGGCTGAGACAGTGTCATCTTTGCTTTCTGATGGTTCGACAGCAGTACGTGTGAAAAAGATCTTGGATTCCTTGTGGACAATAAGTTAAACATAAGCCAACAATATGATGCGGCCGCTTAAAAAGCCAATTGGATTTTGTCCTGCATAAATAGGAATATAGTGTCTAGAATGAAGGGAAGTCATGCTACCCCTCTAGTCTGCCTTGGTCAGACCACACCTGGAATACTGGGTCCAATTCTGGGCACCACAATTGAAGGGAGATATTGACAATGTGTCAATATCTCTGGAATGTGTCCAGAGGAGGGCGACTAAAATGATCAAGGGTCTGGAGAACAAGTCCTATGAGGAGTGGCTTGAAAAGCTGGGCAACTTTACCCTGCAAAAGAGACGGCTGAAAGAAGAAATGCTGGCCATTTATAAATATGTGAAGGAAAGTCATAGGGAGGAGGGAGCAGGCTTATTTTCTGCTGCCCCGGAGACTCAGACTCAGACTTGGAACAATGCTTCAAATTACAGGAAAGGAGATTCCACCTGAACATTAGGAAGAACTTCTGTGAGAGTTGTTTAGCAGTGGAACTCTCTGCCCAAGAGTGTGGTGAAGGCTCCTTCTTTGGAGGCTTCTAAACAGAGTTTGGATGGCCATCTGTTGGGTGCGATTTTCCTGTTTCTTGGCAGGAGGTTGGATTGGATGGCCCACAAGGTCTCTTCCAACTCTATGATTCTATGGTTCAATGTACACAGCCATTATTTAATATACAACATTATTTAAAATATTTAAAAACAATTGCCTGCAGAGTATGTGTATAAAGTGATTAGTAAAGGTAAATGTTTTCCCTTGACATTAAGTCCAGTTGTGTCCGACTGTGGGGTGTGGTCCTCATCTCCATTTCTAAGCCGAAGAACCGGTGTTGTCCATAAACATGTCCAAGGTCATGTGGCCGACATGACTGCATGGAATGCCGTTACCTTCCTGCCTGAGCGGTACCTATTGATCTACTCACATTTGCATGTTTTCGCACTGCTAGGTTGGCAGAAGCTGGAGCTGACAGCGGAAGCTCACGCCGCTCCCCGGAATCGAATCTGTGACTTTTCAGTCAACAAGCTCAGCAGCTCAGTGCTTTAACCCACTGCACCACCAGGTTATGAAACAGAAATAAATTTTGTGTTCAGACTTGGGTCCTAACTCCAAATTACTTGAGGATATGCAAAGCTTTCAAAATCTTGGGGAAGTAGGTCCATAATCCCAAACACTTCTGGTTCCATGGATTTCAGACAAAGGATACTCAACCTGAAGTGCTAGAATGAGAGGGGAATGGGTCTCAGCCTGTTATTATTACCAGAGAACACAGGTACTATTATACCAAAGAGCATTAGTCTTACTAAACTTTTTAAAAATGTGTAGTATTATGTATCCCCACCAGAGGATAGTGATTTGAGCACACTTAGAATTACATTATTAAATGTAATTAAAATAGTAAAAATTGATATTATAATTATACCAGATTTTTTATATATATAGCAGAGGTATAATTTCTCAGTTGAGGAAAGTAATAGTCCCACTCTATTCTGCTTTGGTCAGATCTCACCTGGAGTATTGTACTGTGTCGTTCCGGATATCACAATTCAAGAAGGATATTGACAAACTGAAATGTGTCCAGAGATGGGTGACCAAAATGATCAAAGGTGTGGGAGCCAAGCACTATGAGGAGCATCTTGGGGAGCCGAGAACATTTAGCTAGAAGAAAAGAAGGGGACATGATAGCTATGGGCCTTTCCACACTGCCCTTTATTCCAGAATCTGATCCCAGACTATCTGCTTATCCCAAAATATCTGGCAGTGGGGACTCATATATTCTAGTTTAAAGCAGATAATCTGGGATCAGATCCTGGAATAAAAGGCAGTGTGTAAGGGCCCGAAGTTTAAATGTTTGAAAGGGTGTCACATTGGGGGGGGGGGGGTTGTTTATGTTGTTCTGGAGACCGGAAGATGAGCCAATAGATTCAGGGGGCCCTTCCACATAGCCATATAACCGAGAATATCAAGGCAGAAAATCCCACAATACCTACCTTGAATTGGGTTATCAGAGTCCACACTGCCATATATTCCAGTTGAAAGCAAAAAATTGGGGTTGTATTCAGCTGTGTGGAAGTGGCCTCAAATTGCAGGAAAGGAAGTTCCACCTAAACACTGGGAAGAACTTCCTGATGATGAATTGAATATACTGCCTCAGAATATGGAGACATCTCATCTTCTCTGGATGTTTTTAAGAAGAGGCTATCTGGCCATCTGTTGGAGGTGTGTATTCATTGTGTATTCTTGCTTGTCAAGGTGTTGGACTGGATGGTCCTAAGGGTCTCTTCCAGCTCTCTGATTCTATTAATGTTATGGGAAAGCCAGCATGATGTAGCAGTTAGAGTATTGGACTAAGACTTCTCGCTTAGCTATGGAAATCCATTGGATGACCTGGGTTAAGTCACACTTTCAGGGTTACCATATGTCGGTAATGACTCAAAGGCATACAACAATAACAACAACAACGTTATACATAATGCTATATTTTACATGTTATGTTGTAATTGTTATGGGCAAATTATCAGATAATTAACAAATATGCCCATAATTAACAAGCACATTACTGTGGACGTGCTATGTGATAATTGACTAATATTGCATAATTAACAGAATTAAAGTATTAAAATGCCTCACTCAGTGTCAGACCACAGAAAAATAAAAGATAAAAGAAAGAAAAACATCCAACAAATTAGAAGCTCACTTAACCAAATTAACTTAAATGCCAAAAACCTATTTGAATTTTATTTATATATATCACATGCCTGGTGAGGTGAAGTTAATTAACTATTCCCAAACAAGGAGTTCCAAAGGTTGGGAGTAGCTACCTTGAAAGTTTTCTCTATTTTAGCCCTTGAATACTAATAGAACAGAAACTGTATGGTGCAGTGGAGAGGGGTAGCAGAGGGTGCATATTGGAAAGTACAATCTTTCAAGCAGTTTGTTCCCGAACTGTACACAACTTTGTAGACTATAACCATGATGTCAAAGTGTACTGTGTGCTCTGAAATAGACTAATGCCATAATGTGGTTGTTGTTGTTTCTAATTTGCCTCTACCCATGGATCAAGACTGGACTGGAACGTAGAATCAGAAGGAGAAAAAAATTATATGAGAAGATGGACAGAAAATATAGGAAAAATAATCAAAAAAGAAAATTGGCAAGAAATATGGAAAACAAAAATTAAATACACACAAGCAACAGACCTTAAAGAAAAGTGGATTAAAGTAGCATACATGACACTCCAGAAACTTGGAAAACGTTACAAAAATATAAATACTAAGTGCTGGAAATGTGGAAAGATAGAAGGAACATATTTCAACATGTGATGGTCGTGTACAAAGGCTCAGATATATTGGAGAAAAATACATTAGATACTACAGGAAATATTAAATTTGAAAATCTCATTTGAACCGGAAATATTCCTACTAGGAATGACAGAACAAAAAATGGAGAAGAATTAGAGGCGGCCCTAGGTAATTTTCAATGGTAAGCAAACAGTATTTTGGCGCCCCCCCCCCCAACCAATCATTGATATATATTTTCTGTTTGTCGTGGGAGTTCTGTGTGCCATATTTGGTTCAATTCCATCATTGGTGGAGTTCAGAATGCTCTTTGATTGTAGGTGAACTATACATCCCAGTAACTACACTTGCCGCACTTGCTCCCTTGCCTGGCCCGCTTTGGGTCCGGAGGCGTGCCTGAAGACCCCGGCGTGTGCACCAAAAGTCACCTCTTCTCCTGACTTTCTCCTCAGCCATTGGGACAGAGAGAGAGAGAGAGAGAGAGAGAGAGAGGTGGAGATGCCCACCTTTCCTGAAGATAGGCGCAAAAACAAAGGAGGGAGCGGAGGTGGGAGATACCTCCAGCCGGAGGGGCTCTCTCTCTCTCTTGGTCCCAATGGCTGAAGAGAAAGTCAGGAGAAGAGGCGACTTTTGGTGCACGCTGGGGTCTTCAGACACGCCTCCGGACCCGAAGAGGGCCAGGCGCGGCGGCTCCGCCCCTTGGCCCACCCGCGGATTGGGGAGAGGAGAGGAGGCAGGTGGAGCGCCGGAGGATCGGTAAAGGGAGCCGGTCATGGGGAAGGGATTGAACATGGAGAATGATTGAGCGCCGGCTCTGCTCACGCACCCGGTGGCCGGGTGGAGCAGGAACGAGAGGGGCTAGGCGAGGCTCAAGGGCCCCTTTGGGAAGAGGATCGCCCGGCAGCGAGGCAAGAAAGCCGAGGCTCCACCCAGACTGCTAGGGCTGTTGTGAGCTGAGGGGTCGCTCCTCAAGTGGCAGTCGAGGGGCATTTACAGAGGCACCTCTGCGCCCCTGGCAAAAAAAAGTGTTCTGCAACCGCTTACTTCGCGTAATGGACGAGCCGCCCCTGAGAAGAATACAGATAAAATCCTCTTTCTGCTAAACACTGCAGCAAGAATATGCTATGCAAAAATGTGGAAAAAAGAAGATATACCAGAAATCAGTAACTGGATAGAAAAAATGATAGACATTAAAAACATGGACAGGTTAACATATCTAATAACAAAAAATAAAGGGACCCCAATAAAAGAGACTGACTGGACAAAAGTAATAAATTACTGGAAACAAAGAAATGGACATACAATAGTATGAAGGGAAGAGAAAATAAGAGCAAAGAAGGAGTTAAGAAGAAAGAAAGAAAGAAAGAAAGAAAGAAAGAAAGAAAGAAAGAAGAGGAAAAACCACCAGGAAGCTACTCAGGAAGTCACCAAGGAGTTATACAACAAGCTGCTCCTATTTTTGTTTTTGTTTTTTTTCTTTATATTATATATTTTTATTTTATCTTTATTTTTTTTCTCTTTTTCTTCTCTTCTTTTGAGCACTATTCTAGATCTGCACAAAACAGATTTTTTTTCAATAAAAATGATTTTAAAAAAAAGACAGGGAACAACAACATATCAAAATGCAACATATACAGTGAATTAAAACACATGACCCAGTTAAAAGTCAAGTTTAAAATAACATATACAATGAATACATATTCAAACATCCAGTACATAATTCAAAAATCATCATTTTAAAACCATATAGATAGGCCTATTCGCAGATGCTGTTTTAAATTCAGACTGTCAAATCTCTTCCAGCTGGTCGTTCCACAATAGTAATAATAATAATAATAATAATAATAATAATAATAATAATAATAATGCTTTATTTATACCCCGCTCCATCTCCCCCAGGGGGACTCGGTGCGGCTTATATGAGGCCTTGCCCAAAAATACAGTAACACAATATAACACAAAAGCATAACAAAACCAAAAATAGAATACATAAAATGCAAAACCAATAAGATGAACAAACAGCAAAAGCAAATCAAACATTAAAACACAAAGGATTAGGCTGGGCAGGGCCGAAGTCAATGATAAAATTTTTAAAATGCTGGGAGATAGGACAATATAAATTATCTGGAGGAGGATCCGGGGATACGGAAGGATTTAATTGCACGAACCATAAAATAAAGTGCTTCTGAGGTCATTTTATGCAAAGATAGGTCAGGGAGTATCTTTCATTCAATCACGGAAGGCACATTAGAATAACCAGGATTTCAGGTTCCTCCTGAAGATTGCCAGCGTGGGGGCTTGCCTGATGTCTCTGGGGAGTGAGTTCCAGAGCTGGGGGCCACCACAGAGAAGGCCCTCTCTCTCATCCCCACAAGTCGCACTTGCGATGCAGGCGGGAGCGAGAGAAGGGCCTCTCCGGAAGATTGAAGAGGTTGTGTGGGTTTGTAAATAGAAATGCGGTCACACAGATAGGCAGGTCCCAAACCGTTCAGGGCTTTGTAAGTCAAAACCTGCACCTTGAATTGGGCCAGGTAAATAAATGGCAGCCAGCGGAGTTCCTTAAACAGGGGGGGGGGGGGGTTGACCGTTCTCTGTAATTTGCACCAGTTAATAATCTGGCTGCTGCCCGTTGGACCAATTGGAATTTCCGGGTTGTCTTCAAGGGCAGCCCCACGTAGAGTGCATTGCAATAGTCCAATCTAGAGGTAACTAAGGCAGGGACCACCGTGGCCAAATCCGACTTCAGGAGGTACGGTCGCAGCTGGCGCATGAGCTTCAATTGTGCGAAGACCCTCCCAGCCATCGCCGACGCCTGAGCTTCAAGCATCAGCACTGAATCTAGGAGGACACCCAAGCTGCGGACCTGTGATTTCAGGGGGAGTGCAACCCCATCAAGCACAGGTTGCCACCCTATACTTCGATCCGGCCTACAATTGACCTGGAGGACTTCTGTCTTGTCAGGATTGATCCTCAGCTTATTCGTCCTCATCCATACCCCATTGCCAGCCTAGTAAAATACCCCAGAGGACCTGAGTACACGAGGTATATTATATGGGAGAAATCAATCCCGTATGTTGTTGTGTGCCTTCACCCTAAGACCCTTTCTACACTGCCATATAAAATCCAGATTATCTGCTTTGAACTGGATTATATGGCAGTGTAGACTCATATAATCCAATAAAATCAGATAACGTGGATTATCTGATTTGACAATCTGGATTATATGGCAGTATAGAAGGGGCTTTAATCACAGGATAAACTTTCTCCTTGCTCTTGCCTCTACATGAAGATCATAACTCCATCAGTAGAAGCCAAAAGACTTTCAGAAGCATTCCCTCCTGACATTTCACCCACATCTATGGCAGGCATCCTCAGAGGTTGTGAGTCTGTTGGAAACTAGGAAAATTGGGTTTATATATCTGTGGAATGTCCGGGGTGGGAGAAAGAACTCTTGTCTATTTGAGGCAGGTGGGAATGAGGCAATTGGTTGCCTTGATTAGCACTGAACAGCCTTGCAGCTTCAAAGTCTGGCTGCTTCCTGCTTGGAAGAATCCTTTTTTTGGCTGACAGTGATTGTTTTTTGTCAGGAATTCTTCTGTTTTTTTGCGTATTGCTCTTTATTTACCGTCCTGATTCGAGAGGGTTTTTAAAAATAGTAGCCAGATTTTGTTCATTTTCATGGTTTCCTCCTTTCTGTTGAAGTTGTCCACATGCTTGTGGGTTTCAATGACTTCTCTGTGTAGTCTGACATGATGGTTGTTGGAGTGATCCAGCATTTCTGTGTTCTCAGATAATACGCTGTGCCCAGGTTGGTTCATCAGATGCTCTGCTATGACTGACTTCTCTGGTTGAATTAGTCTGCAGTGCCTTTCATGTTTGTTAATTCGTGTTTGGGCAATTCTGTGTTTGGTGGTCCCCGTGTAGATTTGTCCACAGCTGCATGGTATATGGTAGACTCCTGCAAAGACTGTTCTGTTTGCGGGTAGATCAGGAATCCACTTCTCTACCCCTAGAATGGGAAAAATATATGCCCCTAACTGAGTTGTGTTACATTATTTCCCTTCCATTGCAATCAAAACATAATCATAATGATGATGATTATAATAAAAGCAAAAGGGAAAGAGGAATAATTTATATAACTATTAGTTTGGTAGTAAAGCAATATCATTAAATGATGTTGGTTCCAATATAAGGTTGCCGTATCCCACTTTCTCAAATCTAGACATCTCATTTTAATATTATGCAAATCAATCTAATTATTCAAATAACTCTATTTTGCATCATAAGTATGCAATTAGGACAACTAGTTGTTACTCCAACACAATAAATATGCTTCAAACTAAATTACATTTTTACAGCTACAATTGATTTGGAGAACCAATATAGAGTCAGTTGTAACATTTAAATTAAATATTTAAATACAAGTAGAAAACAGTCTACTTTAACCGATTTTCGCCTATGTTACCTTCCTCACAATGTATTTGCTAAGCAGCAGAACTATGCTAGGACATATGTGTTCCTACTCAATAATTATATATTAATTCCAATTAGGGTGATGATAAATACTTATAATGCTTACATTTCCTTTCCCTCCTTTTTTCATGTCAGGAGCAACCTGAGAAATTGCAAGTTGCTTCTTCTGGTGTGAGAGAATTGGCTGTCTGCAGGGATGTTGCCTAGGGGATGCTTGGATGTTTTGATGTTTTACCATTCTTGTGGGAAGCTTCTCTCATATCCCCACATGGGGAGCTGGAGCTGACAGAGGGAGCTCATCCGCTCTCTCACCGGATTTGATCCTCTGACCTGTTGGTCTTCTGTCATGCTGGCCTAAGGGTTTAACCCACTGTGCCATCAGGGTCTCCTTTCCCATACAACTCATTAATTTCATCCTTCTGCCCCAAACACATGAAGGCAGCTGTCTCTATTCATGAATTCTGCATCCATGGATTCAACTATCAATGACTTGAAAATATTTTTCAGAGTTTTCATTGTATATAATGGGTATCCAGTTGAGTTTCTGGAACCAAACCCAGCAGATCCCAAGAGCCTGCTGTATCTTAATATCTGCCTAACTCTAAGTACATCTGCATGAAGTGGGCTGTAGACAGTCAATGCTAATGCAAAATATAGCATTGTTAGATATTGTTAGTTAGAACCTTCTTTCACTGCAAAAGACCAACAAAATTGTTCCTTTTAAAACTAAAATGTATTTCAAATAAAGTTTTAAAAATATCAAGCCAATGAGGCAGATATGTTTGTTCCCTAACACCATCCTTGAAGTCCTCCACATCATAAATCATTTCTACATTCTCACCCTTGAGCTGTTGTTTTGTTTGCCTGAGAAGAGTTTCCATTGCAGAAGTAAGTGGTATTCCCCTGTTAGGCAAAGCTAGGTTACTAGGACATATGTGTGAGTGAACTGTTCAACCATACTCCCAAGACAAGTAAGTGTGGAATTAGTCCATCAAATAACACTTTCCCCCAATTTCTGAAGATTCACACTGAGCACCTACTTTAATAACCTTCTAGCTTCCCTCATGTCTTGACTTTCCCCAGCTTCTCCATTCCCCAGACTAGCACTATTGTTATCAAACACATTACCCCCCCCCCCAACAATTTATAGTTTTCCCAAGGGTGCAGGACTACAAAACGTAATTTTGTATTCTTTTAAAATTATTTTCCGGACATCCACAAATATGGAGAATAAGGATATCAGGAACGGACCAGTAACAGCGACTCCCCCACAAAGGCTATATTGTTTCAATCCTTTAATAAAATGTATCCTTCTATTTCAACTTCTTGTCTACATTGTATCTTTTCATATAATACTAGCCGTCCCCTGCCACACGTTGCTGTGGCCCAGTCTGGTGATCTGGAAAATAAAGTAAAGAGAAAGTGTTGGTTTCTAATATATGTAATGTCTTGATGCTTGTGGGTAAACAGTATTTCTTCTTGTTTCTTTGTTAGTGTTGATGTAGAGATTGTCTGGTTTGCCTACTCTGGAACATGCAACGTATAATTGTCCTTCTTTAGGGGTCCCTTTCAAATCTATGATACTATATCTGTCATATACATATATGTGTGTGTAAGAATCACATCTATTTATTTATTATTTATTTATTTATTAACTTTATTTGTGCCCCGCTACCATCTCTCCAAGGGACTTGGTGCGGCTTACATGAGGCCAAGCCCGAACACAACAATACAAGCAATAAAATCACAATACAAGCAATTAAAAAACATAAACATACACAATAAGATAAACAACATTATCAATAAACAACACGCAATTAAAAACAGAGGGGAGGCCAAATGTAAAGTTAAAATCGGAAATATGCTGGGAAATGAACGGAGGATGGTGCAGGTGTTTATAGAAGGGCATACGAGCAGACCCAGAAAATATAAAGTGCTTTGGAGAACAAAGTGCTATGGGATCATTATTCTGGGAAGGCACACTGGAACAGCCACGTCTTCAAGTTCCTCCTGAAGACTGCCAAGGTTGGAGCCTGTCCGATGTCTTTAGGGAGTGAGTTCCAGAGTCGAGGGGCCACCACTGAAAGGGCCCTCTCTCTCGTCCCCACCAACCGCGCCTGCGATGCTGGTGGGATCGAGAGCAGGGCCTCCCCGGAAGATCGAAAAGATCGTGTGGGTTCATATACAGAGATACGGTCGCGCAGGTAGGCGGGGCCCAAACCATTCAGGGCTTTGTAGGTAAGAATCTGCACCTTGAATTGCGTCCGGTAGATGAAAGGCAGCCAGTGGAGCCCCTTAAACAGGAGAGATGACCTCTCTCTGTAAGGAGCCCCGGTTAACAACCTGGCTGCCGTCTGGTTAACAACCTGGCTGCCGCCCGTTGGATCATCTGAAATTTCCAGGCCGTTTTCAAGGGCAGCCCCACATAGAGCGCATTGCAGTAATCCAGTCTAGAGGTGACTAAGGCATGGACCACCTTGGCCAGATCCGCCTTCCCGGATCTATCTATATCTATGGCTAGATGGCTCTTTGTCAGGAGAGCTTTGGTTATGTTTTCTTGCCCTGGTGAAGTAGTTGGACTGGATGGTCTTAAGGCAGCATTTCTCAACCTGGGGGTTGGGACCCCTGCAGGGGTCATAAAGAGGTGTCAGAGGGATCACCAAAATCATCAGAAAACACAGTATTTTCTGTTGGTCATGGGGGTTTTGTGTGGAAAGTTTGGTTCAATTCTATCGTTGGTGGGGTTCAGAATGCTCTTTGACTGAAGGTGAACTATAAATCCCAGCAACTACAACTCCCAAATGATAAAACCAGGAGAGAATGCCTCTGGACTATGGCCATATAGCCCGAAAAAACTACAACAACCCAAAAACCAATTTTATTGAGTGATGGTCACTCATTGGGTTGTTACATGTATTCTGTCCAAATTTGGTGTCAATTTGTCCAGTGGTTTTTGAGTTAATCCCACAAACTAACATTACATTTTTATTTATATAGATATATCCCCATATGTGTATATTGTTTGTATGCCTCATATAAAAATGTAAGAAGAGGAAACCCAGAGGTCTTCACCTTTCAGCCACTCTGCTGAGACATTTCCCAGACAGGAAAGGTTAGGCTAAACAGGGCATGGATGTAAACCAGCCCCTTTCTCGAGGGGAGAGGGTGATTTAAATGGCTGTCAGATGTATCAAACCTCATGTTTCTGTGTGCATTTATTATTTATTTATTTACAACATTTCTACCCCGCTCTTCTCAACCCCCAAAAGGGGGCTCAGAGCGGCTAACACTGGCAACAATTTGATACCACAAATATCACAATATAACAACAACATAAAACCATAAATACACAATAGATTAAAAACAATAACATTAATCACAATCATATAGCCGTTTCCATTATTATAACAATCATATGGTCCAGTTCAATGTCCAAAGTGCCGTTATGCCTGCTAGCCAAAGGCCTGGTTCCAAAACCACGATTTCAGTTTTTTCCTAAAGGAAAGGAGGGAGGACGGTGACCTGATCTCACTGGGGAGCGAGTTTCACAAGTGGGGGGTCACCACCGAGAAGGCCCTGTCCCTTGTCCCCACCAGACGCATTTGCGAGGTTGGTGGGACCGAGAGCAGGGCCTCCCCAGTGGATCTTAAACTACGAGATGGAATGTCGAGGGAGATACATTCAGACAAGTAAGCTGGGCCGGAGCTATATAGAGCTTTATGGGCCAAGAGCAGACCTCTGAATTGTGCTCGGAAATGAACCGGCAGCCAGTGGAGTTGACATAGCAGGGGGGTGCTGTGCTCCCTGTATGGCACTCTGGTGAGCAATCTGGCTCCCGCCCGTTGGACTACTTGAACTTTCCAAACATTCTTCAAAGGCAACCCCATGTAGAGTGTGTTGCAGTAATCTATTCGGGATGTAACCAGAGCATGGACCACCGTGACCAGATCAGACTTCCCAAGGTACAGGTGCAGCTGGCGCACAAGCTTTAACTGTCATGCTTGTACTTGCATCCCTTCTGGATGGATTGAATAAACCTCTCTGGTGGGTGGTTACTCTGGCAGGTGGTTACTCTGTCCTGGGGCCCTTCCACACAGCCATATAACTCAGAATATTAGGGTAGAAAATCCCACAATATCTGCTTTGAACATCTGGGTCCACACTGCCATACGTTCCAGTTCAAATAGGATAATGTGGGATTTTATTCAGTTGCATGGTTAATTCGGTTTAGCTTAAATGCTAGCCGGGCATGGATCCTTTTATCCACGGTCCTAGTTTTAAATTTGATTGCGGACCCTTCTACATTGCCATATAAAATCCAGATTATCTGCTTTGAACTGTCCTTCACCTTGAGATTGCCATAAATCAAATTACTTGAAGGCATAAAGTAACAGATAAAATACAGTACTTTATATTTTTGAAGGCGAGAATTGTGCAGTTCGGACATCCAAGGGTTGCTTTTCCCCTTTCTTTCCACAGGCTGTGAAAAAGAGGCTTGATGAAAATTTAGCATTACTAATCTCTTAGCCATAGTATTGTAAGGTGAAGCTATCCATTCCTTTTTAAAAACCTACAATTGGTTATTTAAAAACTTTATTTGTTGTTTCTCTCATCAGGAAGGAAAATATAGAGATGTCTTTAGGTATTTTTTTGCCACAGATGCGGAAAAGTCAGAAAGAGTTATAATTATGTGGCAAGTCAATCAGTTCAAAGCCCCACCTTACCCCACCAGTCCTGCATTTCAATTGAAGCCATCTCCAGATGATTTGCATTAAAAATTGAAAACAATTGAGGGAAACAACAGCAAAGGAAACATGTGGTGTACATTGCCTTGGGGGCCCTTGGAGGCTGAAGAATGGTAGGTAAATGCAAGAAGAAAAGAAAGAAAAGAAATAGTTTAGCATTCAGGATTCCAGGCAAAGCCCTCACAAACGGCACAATTCTTAGAATGAAGAACACAAAGATATAGGCAGATAGACATCTCTGTTTAGAGTTCAGCAGGGTTGGCACCATAAATGAAAACACAGCAACCTTAAACAAGGGAGGGAACTGCAGGCGATATCAGCTGTCAATCTCAGTTGATGGAGAGCTTTGGACTGCAGAACCTCAGGGCCCTTTCAGACAGGCCTGTGCAGGTACAGCTGTACCAGGAGCTTCAATTTTGTTTGCTTTGCTTTGAATGTTTGTTGTAGTCCTAAGTATCAGGGACTCTGCAGATAGGTGGCTTCTTTTGGCTGCAATCATAGGGCAAGCCACCTGTCAATTATAGTTAGGTTTCCTGGTCCCGCCCCCTTTTTGGGTTTTGTAGGGAATAGGAGCCATTTTGAGCCAGTCCACACAGAGAAGCCTTCCATGCAGGACATAATACCAAGAGCTCCTGTAGAAAGCTTCGTCTTCTACAGCTTGGCCGGGGTTATACAGCCCACAGCTTGGCTGAGGATCATACAGCTTTACAGCTCCTTTGCGGAGGGACTTCAGTCAACCATCACTGAAACCTGAACTCCTTTTCCCCTGGAGGTCTACAAAGCTCTGCTTGGTAAGGGTCACTCGCAGAAGCCAGAAGCAGTTGGTACCGGGTGTAGGGGTTCCATGCCATCAGAGGCAAAGACAGACTGCCCAGATTAGAAGTTAAGGATTTCCCCATTAGTTACAGTTATAAAGATAGTGCCTGTTCCCTGTGGACAAGCTTGAGAGAGAGCCAATAGACTGTTAAGAAAGCCTTAAAGTACCTGTTTGTTTTCATTAATAAAGAACTTTGTTGAACCTTTAAGCAATCTAAAGACTCTGTTTTAAGGAAATCCAAAGGCTTTTAATCTGAGGCAGCCCCGGCGTCCCGTTGGGCACACAGAATTTATGTCCTGTTTACAGTCTTATGCACAGGCCCAGCGTGCAACAGCACAAGGCCCTATATCCCAGGATCTGATCCCAGGTTTTCTGATTTAAACTGGATTATGTGAGTCCGCACTGCCGGATAATCTGGGATAAACAAAAAAACCTGGAATCAGATCCTGGGATATAGGACCTGTCTAAAAGGTCCTCTGTGGATATGGAGAAAGCTTGCCTTCAGAGCAAGTTATGTAGAACTTCAAACATACGAGGGTTGAATGAAAAGTCATGCCTCCACCTTCGTAACTCCTCAACAGATGGCAGTACTGGTATGCGGCAGGTACTGGCTTTTTCAGTAGACTCTCACCTACAGTTTCATGTAGGCGGGAAGCCTTAGCATTGAATGGTTGTGTTGTTAAAGTGTGAAGTATGGAACCCTGAGCAGACGGTTGGTCAATGCTAGTTAAGCAACATGCAGTCATTGAATTCTTGACAGCAGAAGGTGTCACCCCAAAGGAGATTCATCAGAGAATGCAAGCTGTTTATGGTAATTGTGTTGATGTGAGTACTGTGCGTCGTTGCGCGAGTAAGTTTGAAGATGTTGAGGTGGGAACATCTGACTTGTGTGACAAACAAAGACTTGGATGTCCTCTGACAGCAACCACCGAGTTTCACAAGCAAAAGGTTGACAGATTGATTCAGGACGATCATCATATCACTCAGAGAGAAATGTCAAGCATAATCGGAATTTCGCAAGAACGTGTGGGTCACATTATTGCTTTGCTTGGCTATCAGAAGATCTGTGCATGGTGGGTACCCAGGATGCTGACGCCTGAAATGAAAGTGCACAGACTTGAAACTTCAGAGACTGGATCTCACCACCGTGCGACATCCTCCATACAGTCCAGATTTAGCACGGTCTGACTTCCATCTGTTCCCGATAATAAAAGAAGATCTGCAGGGACATCGTTATGCTTCTGATGAAGATGTTAAGAGAACTGTGAGATGCTGGTTGCGGAAACAGAGTGTTGACTTCTTCCATGACGGCTTCAGAAAACTTGTTCATCGTTGCAGAAATGTATCCAATTGTCTGGTGAATATGTGGAAAAGTGAATAGTGGTAGTTAAAGAGCACATTTTAAGGATTATTTCTGCGTTTGATTTATTAAAATATTCCATCCAAACCCAAGTAATGAAGATGGAGGCATTACTTTTCATTCAACCATCGTATTAAGCAGAATGTTGGGCTTGTCAATGAGGCCGCCTAGTAGCAGGCTAGAATATTGCCATTCTTTCTGGTTTCATGGCATTGCAAGTTAGGTCCTATAACAGAGGGATGGGAGGACAAACTCCAAAGCATCTGTGCTATAGAAGTTACGACTCTAAATGGTTTTGACTCCCAAGCCTATCTTGGATGTGCATAGAATCTCTCTGAAGTCTCTACTAAAAAAATCAAGACAACTAAATACACTTTCCATATTGCTTTTATGCATTTAATAGCTTGTGTTTCTTTATACCGTATATAATGGTACCTGGGGAAAAAACTCTGAAACATAGGGTTACTAATGGACTTTGTTTCATCTCCCCTGTTTCCTCTGAAGTCTTTTATGTTGTAATATGCTCTTCGATGGACCAAGTAATTATTTAAACAACAAAGTAAAGAGAAATGGGAGCTGAATTTTATATTATTATCTTTTAATCATTGTGTCTCCTAGTTCTTATTTTGCTTTTGGTTTATTTGTTTATGCTGAAGCATCTGCCAGACATAGGCTATTAAATGTCCTGTGGTGACTTGTAATACCCAGTAATGGAAAAACAAGATTTAAATTTAAAGATACAATTAGCATTTAAATAAGTCAGCAATTCTTACCATGCTATGTGGACACAGCTTTTACCAAAACCCCAAAATCAACTAACTTAGTTTTTTAAATCTCCATTATAATGTAAGAACAACACTTTCCCTAGCAAATGCATAACTAACATCAGAAAATATTTAATTTGTATTCAATTGTTATAAGATCATTAGTTGTTAGTACTTTTTACTAAATTTGAAAAACACCTGTCAACAACTAAATGGTTCGGGCCCTGCCTATCTCCGCGATCGCATCTCCTCCTATGAACTGGCATGAACTCTAAGATCTTCCGGGGAGGCCCTCCTCTCGGTCCCACTACCGTCTTAAGAGCGGTTGGTAGGGACGAGAGAGAAGGCCTTCTCAGTGGTGGCCCCCCGCCTCTGGAACGCCCTTCCAAGGGAAATAAGACAGGCCCCATCCCTCCCCTCCTTTTGTAAGAGCTTGAAGACCTGGTGGTTTCAACAAGCCTTTGAAAATGACCAGTTCTAACTCAGCCCTACACGTTGTCGAATACGGCCTTATTTTTCCTACCAATCACCCAGATCATTTCCTCTAATCGGCCCCAGAATGAACAGCCACAGACTCATACTTAATATTATTGTTTACCTGCCATAGCATTGCACTTAATTCCTGGGCACCCTAGAATTTTTGGGCTTGTACAAATCTTGGCTCGGCCTTTTAAATTTTTTAATTGCCTTGAACAGGCAGGATTACCTTTAATATATGTGAGTTATGGCGACAATTTTTATGCTTATATTTTGTTAATCTTATGATTATATAGGTTTTTACTTTGTATGTTTTGTGATGTTACCTGGGACCCGCTCTGAGTCCCCTCGGGGAGATAGAGCGGTATATAAATAAAATATATTATTATTATTATTATTATTATTAGCATATCATTTGTATATTAATACATCCCTTTCATATTTGAATATGGCTTAAAATACAACCAACCTTTCATATCCATGGATTCTGTATCCACAGCTCCCACTATCCACTGGTTGAAACTAAAAATTAAAAAATGCAAACATCAGACCTTGATTTTTCCATTTCATACAAGACACATTATTTTACGACACTATTTTGTATAATGAGACCTAAGCATTCACAGACTGGTGTGTCCACAGGCGTGTGTGAGCTTTGCTTGTTTCTTTGTCTGTATTCAGCCGGACTAAGGGCCCTTCCACACAGTCACAATATCAAGGCAGATGATCCACAATAGCTGCTTTGGACTGGGTTATCTGAGTCCACACTGCCATGGAATCCAGTTCAATGTGGATTTTATACAGTTGTGTGAAAGGAGCCTTAGAAAACTGCATACTCTCACACATCACTTCCACTTCCAAGTATTGAGAAATTTATGGCGATTCAGAATTTCATACAGTTATATCCACTTATCACTTTGGGCCATCCTAGCTACTACTGCAATACATCACCAGTATGTTATTAACCATTAAATGTCTTTTGTCTTATCTTGGATAGCATCATCTCAAAGTGGCCATTCTAATGGTTCTGATTAAGGGCCCATCCAGACAGGCCCATAACTCGGGAGCTCCTGCAATTTTACTGGAGGTGTCCAAACGAAGTCTCCTGTAAAACTGAATTAATTCGAGACAAAGCAGGAAAACCTGGAATCCTCGTAGTGCATAGAAATCATACACCAGGAAAAGGGGGGGGGGAGAGAAGAAATTTGCTCCTTCCTCCCCCCCCCTCCCCCGGTGTCCTGGCATTCATTTCTATGCACCAGGAGGACTCCGATAGGACCTTAATGGAGGCCTGGTAATGTTATGACTCAGCTGGAATCACAGAGTGATAGTGTCAATGATTCTGATGAGGATGATGGGATTCAGGTTCACAATCAGGTTCAAAATGATGTCCCTGTGGTAGATGATGAGGAACAGGGTGCAGAAGTCCAGTTTCCCACAGCAAGGGATGATGCTGTTGATAATGTAACTAGCCAGGTGCGTGTTGATTCAGAAAGGAAGGACAGATAATGAGCAGGAAAGCACTAACGAACAGATTGACCTTGATGAAGCGGGAACCTTAGATGGAGCTGACCAGTTGGAATTTAAGGTTCGAAGGAGTGTGAGAATAGCTAACAAGAGGGAGGCTAAGGTCCAGAGAAATGCCTTCATGTTTTGCAAAGGGTATTAAACAGGCTGTCTGAGAATATCCCGGTGTCGGAGCAACTTCTCGTTTCAATCAAGAGGCTTACATTGTGTGCCTTGATTTATCTTGCAGTTTTCATGTTCATGGTTTTAGGACTTTGTCGTGTTCTTATGGGACTTTGCCTTGCCGGTGCCTTCGTGGATCCTGCTTTCAAGTGTTTCTTTGTATTGATCTTTGGAACATTACTTTTGCTTTTATGAACTTTTTATCTTTTACTTTTTAATAAACTATAAAGACTACAGGCTGTGTGCTGTTTGATGTCTTAAGCAAGGTGATTCTATTCTGAGGTGTGACCTTTAAATTAAAAGTTCTTTTAATTTTAAAGCCTTTTCGTGGGATTGGATTGGGTGTCTGGGTGCCCTCCTGGAAGGTACTGGGAGGGCATCTAGACACTCCCTGGGGAAAGCACATGTTTTAGGGGGAGATGTGTGGACTTAAACGTGCATCTAAGCATTGTTTCTTAAACCCACTTCAGTGTGCATTCAAGTGCTGTCTGGAAGCGGCTTTAGAGAGCTCTTGGGGTTAAAATTACAGGGCTGAACATAATTTTTACTTGCTTCCAGGCAGAGGCACTGGACTAAAGACATGTTAGAAAAGCAATTCAGATTAGCATAGCCAGTGGCCAGGAATCACAGGAATGATGAATACCACACTGTGGTAGGGCTTCTGGAAGCACATATGGGTTTCTTGAGACATTATATTCCTCTGAAAAATGTTAAGATTCAATAGGCCCAAGTAAGTTTTCTGCCTCATTGCTATTCTTAGGCTAGATCTACGCTGCTCTATATCCCAGGATTTGATCCCAGATTATATGTTTATCTCAGATTATATGGCAGTGGCAGTGTAGACTCATATACCATATATACTCACGTATAAGCCGACCCAAATATAAGCCGAGGCACCGAATTTTACCACAAAAAACTGAGCAAATCGTTTGACTTGAGTATAAGCCGAGGGTGGGAAACGCAGCAGCTACTGGTAAATTGCAAAATAAAAATAGATACCAATTAAATTACATTAATTGAGGAATCTGTAGGTTATATATTTTTGAATATTTACAAAAATTGTAATTTAAGATAAGACTGTATTGTCAAAGGCTTTCATGGCTGAATCACTAGGTTCTTGTGGATTTTTTCGGGCTATAGAGCCATGTTCTAGAGGCATTTCTCCTGACGTTTCGCCTGCATCTATGGCAAGCATCCTCAGAGGTTGTGAGGTCCTCACAACCTCTGAGGATGCTTGCCATAGATGCAGGCGAAACGTCAGGAGAAATGCCTCTAGAACATGGCTCTATAGCCCGAAAAAATCCACAAGAACCTAAGATAAGACTGTCCAAATCCAATTAAATGATTATTTACCTTTTTCAATGTAAATGTGCTTACGTATCCTTCCAATTACAATAAAGAGAGTAACATAATAAATGTAGTAATAACAATAATAATAAAAAAGAGTAAAACCATGAATGTAACAATAACAACAATTATACAGTAAAATAATAAATGTACAATAATAGAGTAAAATGTAATAATAATAAATAGAATAAAATAATAAATGAAGTGAAAATAATAATAATAATTATTATTATTATTTTTATTATTATTATAGAGTAAAATAATAAATAACCTTGACTCGAGTATAAGCCGAGGGGGACTTTTTCAGCCTAAAAAAAGGGCTGAAAAACTAGGCTTATGTAATTCAGTTCAAAGCAGATCATCTTGGATCACATCCTGGAATATAGAACAGTGCAGATCCAGCCACACTTGATCTTTCTCCAGAACTGGACTTCTCAAACCACTGACAGTTACTATTGACGGCTCACTGTTTCTGTCATTATATGAAGATCACTGGCATGTTGAAAATCCCTTCTCTGTTCAAGAGAGCCATCTATTGTTTGGAGCTCAGTCCAAAGCAGTTTTTCAGGGTCTGTTTATCAACTTGTGTCATTACCCTTGACTGTTGCAAGTTGTTGTTGTTGTTTGAAGCCTTCACGCTAATTGGGGTATTTTGGGTCCCTTTCCTTTCATTAAAGGTCATCATATTTCATTCTTTTTTAAAAAAAAGAGACGTAGTTTTCATAGTTTTAAGTACTAGCATCACTCTGGTGTGTATAAAATATGCAATATACACATTTTTGCATTTTGTTATTCACGCCTCCTTAGGTGTTGGGAACTGATTCAGTTCCTCATGTGCTATGATCCAGGTGAGATCTAATCAGTAAGAATGTAATTCATGCACAGTGAAATAGCAATTAAACACATACCTTGTTGTGACAATTATTTCATATACAGTTGACCCTGCCCAGTAGTTATTTCCGTATAATTCATAACCTGCTGCACAAGATATGTATCCCACAGTTCTTTGATTAATAAATCCACGTAAACACAAGTATCTCAAACTGAAGCCTTTCTAGTATGGTTTGTCCTCATTCTGTATTTAAACTTCTCTACAGTTTCAGATATTAGTCTCATGGTTTTAGCATGCTGAACTCAGTGTTGGATGTTCATGTTTTTGATGTCGAGCACCCCCCCCCCAAAAAAAGGGATAGTGACTTATAGTTCTGCAAAGGACAAAGGTACCAGACTGCACAATAGGGGTTAAGTCTTGGTCAATTTGTCAAGGCCTTAACAAACAATGAGGACCCCATGAAACTTTGGGAATGGCTAGACCTTGAGGTCTCTGCCTCTCTCTCTCTCGAGAGAGAGCTGTAGTTTTCCAAGGACCATGGAACCGGCTTCCATCCCAGCGCTGCAGGGCTTTGCGTCTTGACCCAGTGGAACTCCATAGACTCCCTTTGTCTGGCTTTTTGAATTCTGCTACATTCCTGGACTTCACTCTCTTCAAGTACTTGCTCTCTACCCATGAACTTTCTCCACGACAACTTATGAATTCATGCTGTGTCCTGATATCGTCTGCTTTTTATAATTGGTATTATTAATCTCTCTCTGGGGTCCCGGATGGGAAGATAGCTGCATATGATTTCCCTGTGTATAATTTCTATATGTAAGGGAACTCCCTGGCCTTCAGAAACAAAAGACTGAAACCTCCCCCTCTGCTTTTGTTTACTTAGCATTAACCTCAGGCTGCCATCATTGTTCCCCTGTCTCACAGCCAGGAAGGATCAGGACACATGTTGTCCCTTTGTCTCACAAGGGCACATGGCATTCCTTTGTTTAAGGACCCCTTTCCCAGATTCCTTTGTGCTCCCTCATCCCGCCTCCATTTCTCCTGATTGGCTGTCGCCACCAGGTGGCAGAGGTCTCCCCATTGGTTCCTACGGACCACTGGAGCCCATCGCCCAATCATGGCAGGGAACAACAGGGAAGCCGGGGCGGGGGGTTTGAACTCTGCAAATTTGAATTTACTATAAATATGACTGCATTGGTGTAATCTCCTCATGCTTAGCTTGGCGAATGATTGCAGCTTTGCATCCGGTTTCAGCTGAATCGCATTAAACTTCGATAGCCTTTCTTCAACTTGTGAGACTTTTCATTGGGAAATCGGGGAAAAATATGGGATGCTTCTCTGTCTTGCCAGGGAAAAAAGAACTCTTTGAGGAGTCTAATTGGTCTCTGCCTCCTGGCAAAGACCCCTAAATTTTAGCTCTATAACATTTTCACTGATGTACAAAGTTTACAGATTGCCCTTGGGCCAGTCACTCACTCTTAACTTGCCCTGCATCACAATTTTATGAAGCTAAGGTGAAGAAGAAGACAGCCACCATTTTGAACTCGGTGAAGCATAGATGGCTTACGTATGGTAACAAATTATATTTTAAAATATGTTTTGAGGAACAACTAAAATACTGATGCACAAAGCACAGGCCCCTTGGACCCCATCTACACTGCCATGTACAATCCAGATTACCTGCTCTGAACGGGTTTATGTTAATCTACCTTCATATAATCCAGTTCAAAGGAGATAATCTAGATTGTTATATGACAGTGTAGATAGGACCTTCTACAGTACCATATAATTGTTTGTTCTATTAATAACACTAATTGTTTGTTCTATTAATAAGTGAAGTGTATAACTATCTGGTGTGTTTTAGCACTTTAGCACTTTACCTTGACCAGCACTTCAATTTTACTATCTTTGTGGCAATTAGATCGCTATCCACTGAGTTCAGCACTTTAATTGTTCAACTAACCATCTAGCATTGAACTTTTCAAGTCCTCCATGATGCACTTTATTTAGCACCTTAGAGCTGATTGCTAAAGCTGTTGCACTTTAAAGCTGATTCAATAGCTATCACCTATGTCACGACCCATTCCCTGGCACCTGTTGTTCTTGTTGCTAATTGTTTATGATAGAGAGAAGGAATGGAGCAGACCTGAAAGACCAGACTATAACATTACAGGAGTGGCAAATGAGCTATGGACTGATGCTAGGGCCACCGTATGCATCATGGAGGAGGGAGAGGGTTCCGTTAACCGGGGAGCCCCCATAGAAGTCGTGGTGGGGAAGGGGAGATACGGGAAAAGGAGACCTTTAATTCGGCCTAGGGAACGTGGAACAACATTAGTAATTCCAAATCGGTCTCCTGATATGGTAAGTCGGTGTAACCAAGATGGCGGTCCCTCCGAATTGAAAGTGGTGCTGTTGAACGCCAGATCTGTCAACGGTAAAACAACTTTCATCCAGGATCTAATCCAGGATGAACAGGCAGATCTGGCGTGCATCACAGAGACCTGGTTGGACGAAGTGGGAGGTGTAAATTTAACCCAGCTTTGCCCACCAGGTTTCTCTGTGCAGCACCAACCGAGATCCGGAGGGCGGGGAGGCGGAGTTGCAGTGGTCTATAGAGATTCCATTCTTCTGACCAGGGGCCCCATCCCGCAGTCAACAAATTTTGAATGCGTCCACCTGAGGGTGGGTGACCGGGACAGATTAGGGATTCTGTTAGTGTACCGTCCACCTCGCTGCACTACAGTCTCCCTGACTGAGCTAGCGGGGGTGGTCTCGGACCTGGCATTGGAGTCCCAACGGCTGCTTGTGCTGGGGGACTTCAATGTCCACGCCGAGACCGCCTTATCGGGAGCGGCTCAGGACTTCATGTCTACCATGGCAACCATGGGGCTGTCCCAGCAGGTATCTGGCCCCACCCACAGTGCTGGACATACATTGGATTTGGTTTTCTGCCAGGGATGGGAGGAAGGTGGCGGTGTTGAGGAGTTATCCATCTCTCCGTTGCCATGGACCGACCACCACCTGGTCAGCTTTAGACTCACTGCACCCCCTAACCTCCGCAGAGGTGGAGGACCCATTAAGTTGGTCCGCCCCAGGAGGCTTATGGATCCGGATGGATTCCTGATGGCTCTTGGGGAATTTCCCGCCACCTCGGTTGGTGATCCTGTTGATGCTCTGGTCGCTCTCTGGAATGGGGAGATGACTAGGGCAATAGACACGATCGCTCCAGAACGTCCCCTCTCAAGTAGCCGAGCTAAACCAGCTCCTTGGTTTACTGAGGAGCTGGCAGCGTTGAAGCGAATGAAGAGGGAACTAGAGAGCGTGTGGCGTTCGGATCCAAGCGAGCCAAATCGAACACGGTTTGTGTCCTTTTTAAGGGCATATGCCGCGGCAATAAAAGCCGCAAAGAAGACTTTCTTTGCGGCCACTATTGCGTCTGCAAAGAACCGTCCGGCCGAACTGTTCCGAGTTGTCAGAAGGCCTATTAAAACCCACCACTCAGGATGGGTGCCCTGATGACTCGGCAGCTCGCTGCGAAGCTTTTGCTCGGTTCTTCGCAGACAAAGTCGCTTTGATCCGCTCTGGACTGGATCCCATATTAACGGCAGTATCTGAGGATGTAACACGAGCATCTGCTTGTCCGGTTTTGATGGATTCATTTCAATTGGTTCAATCCGAGGATGTGGACAAGGTGCTTGGAGGAATGAGAGCTACCACATGCATCCTAGACCCCTGCCCATCCTGGCTTCTAAAGGAGGCCAGAGGGGGATTGGCCGAGTGGGTGAAGGTGGTGGTTAATGCCTCCCTTCGGGAGGGCAAAATTCCAGCCAGCTTAAAGCAAGCTGTGATAAAACCGCTGTTGAAGAAACCGTCACTGGACCCCACTCAATTCGTCAACTATCGGCCTGTTTCCAATCTCCCCTTTTTGGGCAAAGTCATGGAACGTGTGGTGGCCTCACAACTCCAGGCATTCTTGGTAGACACGGATTATCTGGATCCGGCACAGTCTGGCTTTAGGCCGGGGCATGGTACCGAGACAGCCTTGGTCGCCTTATTGGATGATCTGCGTCGGGAGCTCGACAGGGGGAGTGTGTCCCTGTTGGTGCTGCTCGACCTCTCAGCGGCCTTCGATACCGTCGACCACGGTATCCTTCTGGGACGCCTCGCGGGGATGGGTCTGGGAGGTACTGTTCTGCAGTGGCTCCACTCATTCCTCGAGGGTCGGTCTCAGAAGGTGTTACTGGGAGACTCCTGCTCAACCCCACAACCTTTGTTTTGTGGGGTTCCTCAGGGTTCAATACTGTCTCCCATGTTGTTTAACATCTACATGAAACCGCTGGGCGAGATCATCCGGAGTTTCGGAGTGAGATGTCATCTGTACGCAGATGATGTCCAACTCTGTCACTCCTTTCCACCTGCTACTAAGGAGGCTGTCGAGGTCCTGAACCGGTGCTTGGCCGCTGTGACGGTCTGGATGGGGGCGAACAAATTGAAATTGAATCCAGACAAGACAGAGGTACTCCTGGTTAGTCGTAAGACCGAACAGGGTATAGGATTACAACCTGTGTTGGATGGGGTCGCACTCCCCCTGAAGACACAGGTTCGCAGTCTGGGTGTGATCCTGGACTCATCGCTGAGCCTGGAACCCCAGGTTTCGGCGGTGACCAGGGGAGCATTCGCACAATTAAAACTTGTGCGCCAACTGCGACCGTACCTTGGGAAGTCCGACTTAGCCACGGTAGTCCACGCTCTGGTTACATCCCGCCTTGATTACTGCAACGCTCTCTACGTGGGGTTGCCTTTGAAGACAGTCCGGAAGCTCCAACTAGTCCAACGGGCGGCAGCCATGGTACTAACAGGAGCGGGGCGCAGGGAGCACACAACTCCTCTGCTGCACCAGCTCCACTGGCTGCCGATATGCTACCGGGCTCAATTCAAAGTGCTGGTTTTGGCCTTTAAAGCCCTAAACGGTTCTGGCCCAACTTATCTATCCGAACGTATCTCAGCCTATCAGCCCACCAGGACCCTAAGATCTTCTGGAGAGTCCCTGCTCTCTATCCCACCGGCTTCCCAAGTGCGGCTGGCAGGAACGAGAGACAGGGCCTTCTCTGTGGTGGCCCCTCGGCTTTGGAACACCCTCCCTATAGAGATACGATCAGCCTCTTCGCTGATGGTGTTTCGGAAGAGATTAAAAACATGGTTGTGTAAACAAGCATTTGGTTAGTTTGTTATCACCGAATTTTATGGACTAAGGACTGGTTAATTATGGATGACGAACTCTGGACTGTGATTTTTGTGACGAGAAGCATGGTATTATTATTGGTGGCCCAATAATTTGTATTGTTTACGTGTTGTTGTTTTAAATTGTATATTGTTTTTAATTGCTGTAAACCGCAATGAGTCGCCGATTTAGGCTGAGATATTAGCGGTATACAAGTGTATTAAATAAATAAATAAATAAATAAATATCAACATATTGAAAAGGGTAATGTGTACACATTTATAATGTGCACCCATTGTAAATTATAGGGGGTGCCTTTGCAAGGTATGTGTGCGCCTATGTAGCAGATAATCCACATTATTTATTTATTTACAGTATTTATATTCCACCCTTCTCACCCCGCAGGGGACTTAGGGCGGATTACAATGAACACATATATGGCAAACATTCAATGCCAATTTTGACATACAACGTATACAGACATACACAGAGGCTATTTAACATTCCAGCTTTCCGGCTTCATCAGGGTATGCTCTATTCCGACCTAATTTTCCTACTTGACAGATGCAACTGTCTTTCGGGTTGCAAAGGTCGACAATAGGCTACACAACTGATTAGAAGCCCACTCCAACCTGGGCTGGCTTCGAACTCATGACCTTTTGATCAGAGTGATCTTAATGCAACTGACACTCAGCCAGCTGTGCCACAATCCCGGTGCACATCATCTGTTTGAACTGGATTATAGAGTCTACACTGCTATATAATCCCGTTCAAAGTGGATAATCCGGATTTTATATGGCAGTGTAGATTGGGCCTTCTACACTGCCATATAATCCAATTTTTTCAAAGCAGAAAATCCACATTATCTGTTTGAACTGGATTATATGAGTCTACACTGCAATATTGTCCAGTTCAAAGCAGATAATCTGAATTTTATATGGCAATGTAAAAGGTGCCACAGTGAGGGGAACCTCAACATTATCTAAGACCCCTTCCAGACAGCTGTATAAAATACACATTGAACTGGATAATAATAATAATAATAATAATAATAATAATAATAATAATAACAACAACACTTTATTTGTATTCTGCTACCATCTCCCCAAGGGACTCGGTGCAGCTTACACGAGGCCGAGCCAAAATACAACAATACAACAATACAAGCAATAAAACAACAATACAAGAAATTAAAAAATAGACAATAAAATATACAACATTATCAATAAGACAACACACAATTAAAAACAGTGGGAAGGCCAAATGTAAAATTAAAATTGGAGGTAATGCTGGGACATGGACGAAAAAGTGATAGTGGTGTTTGTGGAAGGGCATACGAGCAGACCTAAAGAAATGTAAAGTGTTTTGGAGGACAAAATCCTATGGGATCATTATTCCGGGAAGGCACACTGGAACAGCGTGCCTTCCTGGAGGCATTACCTATCATTCAACCCTTGTATGTGTGAAAACTATAGCCCTCCGTATCCATGGATTTTGTCCCAACAGATTTAATCACCCACAGTTTGAAAATATTTTTAAAATCCCAAAAGCAGATCTTGATTTTGCCATTTTATATAAAGACACCTATATATTTAATGAGACATGAGCATCCATAGATATTGATATCCATGGGGATGCATGGGTCCTGGAATCAAATCCCAGCTAATAGTACAGGCTAGGGCTGGGCGGTTTCGTTTCGTTAATTCGTAATTCGTTAATAATTCGTTAATTTTTTCAATTACAAAACAATAACGAACTATTCTGGAGCAATTATTAAAAAAACGAATTTTCAAAAACGTTTTGTAAATGCTTCGTATTTCGATATTGTATTCGTTTCGTTATTGTTTTGAGGTCGTTTCGTTATTATTTCCGCATGTCTGGGCCAGTTTTATGGTTTAATTAGTAAAAAAAATTTATAATATCACACCAACAGTCAACAACAGAGGGAGAGGGAAGCTTCAGAAGGTTTTGGAGGTTTTTTAGCGTATTTCGCGGTCGCGTCCGCCATTAACGAATCGATTCGTTATTGTTTCGGAAATCGATTCGTTATTTTTTTTACCATTTACGAAATTTCGTAAATATCGAACTTTTTAAAAGGAAAATTTTGTAATTATTTTAAATATCGAAACAAAAAAAACCCCCAAATACAAATCAATTTTAGAAACAAATTTTTCCGTTGTTACCCAGGCCTAGTACAGGCCCACTGTAATCTATTTATCTCAAATAATTCAATTAAATCAAATAAAGATTATTTTGGAAATGATTGTCTGTCTTCAGTCTCCCTTTGAACAAGAGGAATTGGGCCGACACATCTGGTATCTAATTTTAAAATCTCCTTCAGTTCTCTAGCGAGTATTAGGTTTTGCCACCTGCTTCTTTTCATCTGCCCACAAGGACCAGGCAAGTCTCAAAAGGAATTTACTTGGCCACAACTCCAATCCGTGCCATTTACATGTATAGCTGTGTTACTGAGCCACAGAAAACCTTCACAAAGAGACAAAAATAAATATATGCTTGTAAGGAAGCGTAATCCCACCTAAATGGGATTACCAAAATTAAGTAAATATGTATGTTGATCCACCTAATTTCAGCATAAATTATAAGGAAGTCCCAATACTGCTTGATTACACTGCCAGCATTATATATATAAAGAGATGTTGGAATTGAAGTCTCTGTTTATCCCAATCTGCATTGTGAGGCAACTTTGGTAGAGTGGATTGCACCAAATGTAAAATCAATGGAGGAGGCAGATTTATAACACAGAGAGAACAAGTTTATTGTTAACAGAGCGTAATTGTTGCAATACTAAGATGTTGAACTTGGCACAAGCTTGATGGTTACAATATGGCTTGGTTGAGATACATTCAGGCTTCTGATGTTACAATCCTTTAAAACTCTTTCTTCAGTGAAGTGCTTTATTATTTCAGTGTTCCCTGTTATGAATATTCACTCTGTTTGTCCTATACCGGATCAAACCACCGATCTCCAGTCTTTCACTACTGGGATCCCTAAAACCCCCTTTGTTAGATTCTTTTTAACACAAGCAATCTAACAAGGTTTCACCTTCAGCTCCCTTGCTGAAGAAATATTCACAAATGCTAAGAACTAACTGAATTTATACTGCTTCACCACACAGAGCCCTAACTGACTCCGCTCCTCTTCTCAGGGTCTCATCCTCCTGACTGACTCTTAACTGTTACTTTCAAACCTTTATCTCCTTAAGCTCCACCCACCTTCTCTTCTGCCTTGTCACCATGGCAACCTATCTCTCACAGCTAGGCCATGGCCACGCATGTAAAACATAAATACAGTTTAAACACAGTACATTAAACCCTTTATAATAAACACTTCTCTACAATGCTATTTTCTTTTTATTAAAAACACTAGCCGTCAGAACTGTTTAGGGCTTTATAGGATAAAGGCAGCACTTTGAATTGCGCCCGGTAGCAAACTGGCAGCCAGTGGAACTGGTGCAACAGAGGAGTTGTATGCTCCCTGAGCGCCGCTCCTGTTAGCAATCTGGCTGCTGTTTGTTGGACCATTTGAAGCTTCTGGACAGTCTTCAAAGGCAACCCCATGTAGAGTGCGTTGTAGTAGTCTATACGGGATGTAACCAGAGCATGGACTACTGTGGCCAAGTCAGACTTCCCAAGGTATGGGTGCAGCTGGCACACAAGTTTTAACTGTGCAAAATCTCCCCTAGCCACCACCGAAACCTGGGGATCCAGGCTCAGCTATGAGTCCAGGATTGCTCCCAAGCTGCAAACCTGTGTCTTCAGCGGGAATGTAATCCCATCCAACACAGGTTGTAACCCTATGCCCTGTTTGGCCTTACGACTGACCACGAGTAACTTTGTCTTGTCTGGATTCTGTTTCAATTTGTTTGCCCTCATCCAGATCATCACAGCAGCCAAGCATTGGTTCAGGACCTGAATAGCCTCCTTAGTAACAGATGGGAAGGAGTGATAGAGTTGGAAATCATCTGCGTACAGGTGACACTGCACCCCAAAACTCCAGATATTCTCCCCCAGCGGATTCATGTAGATGTTAAACAACATGGGAGGCAATTGAACCCCGAGGAACCCTACAAGACAATGGTTGTGGGGTTGAACAGGAGTCCCCAGTAACACCTTCTGGGTGCGACCTTCCAGAAAAGTCCAGAGCCTCCCAGGCCCACTCCAGCAAGGCGTACCAGAAGGATATTGTGGTCAACGGTATCGAAGGCCACTGAGAGGTCCAGCAGAACCAACAGGGACACCCTCCCCCTGTCTAGCTCCTGCCATTGATCATCAACTAAGGCGACCAAGGCTGTCTCGGTTCCATGTCCTGGTCTAAAGTCAGACTGTGCCGGGTCCAGATAATCCGTGTCTTCCAACAATACCTGTAGTTGTGAGGCCACCACACGTTCCAGGACTTTGCCCAAAAAGTTCAAGATACAGGGAGATAATCAGGAAATGTGGAAATATAAAGGCACAATTTTAGCACTGCAGAGATGTGCTAATCCCCTCCCCATCTGCTGCTCCTCTTGCTTTGCTGAAATGAAAAATCCTGGAAAATGTGAAAACTCACAACTTCATGATAACTTGATTAGACATGATAAAGATATTTACTATGCTCTCTAACAGGCTCTGGGTCTTGGGTTGCATCTAGATCAGGGGTCCACAAACTTTTTGAACAGAGGGCCAGGTCACAGTCCCTCAAACTGTTGGAGGGCCAGATTATAATCTGAAAAAACCATGAATGAATTTCTAGGCACACTACACATATTTTATTTGTAGTGCAAAAAACACTTTAAAACAATACAATAATTAAAATGAATAACAATTTTAAGAAATATAATTTAGCTGATTTATGAGGCCATAAAAATCTCCAGGAAGTATGCAAAGAATGAGGAAGTACTTCATCAATGTCACAAGCGGACGGTGAAGCGACAGCTCCCCTGGTGGCCAGAAGCTGGAATGTTAAATAGCCTCTGAATGTCTGTCTATATATGTTATATGTCTATGGCACTGAATGTTTGCCATGTATATGTACATTGTAATCCACCCTGAGTCTCCTTTGGGGTGAGAAAGGTGGAATATAAATACTGTAAATAAATAATACATAAATAATAAATAAACTTCTTAGTATTTCAGTGGGAAATGTAGGGCTACTTTTGGCTGATGAGATAGGATTGTTGTTGGTGTTCTGTGCTTTCAAGTCATTTCAGACTTAGGTTGACCCTGAGCAAGTGCCAGGTAAATTACCTTGGACGGCCGTATCCAGCCCCCGGGCCTTAGTTTGAGGACCCCTGATCTAGATTGTACAATTAATGCAGGTTAGCACTACTTTAACTGCTATGGTTCAATACTACAGAATTATAGGAGTTGTAGTTTAGTGAAGCACAAAGCACTATTTCGCAAAGAAAGCTAAAAATCCTGTAAAACTACTACTCTCACAATTTCATAGCACTGAGCCATTGTAGTTCAAGTGGTATCAAACTGCATTAATTCTACAGTGTAGATGAGGCTTGATGTATCCTTTGAAAATTCTTAGCTCCACCACTCGCCTGATTAAAGAATGCAGTTTCAATAAACACCAAGGTTTGTCTTTTCAGGTTTTACATGTTACCATAAATCATTCCCCTTAACTGTCGCTTAGAAAGGTTTTTGTCAGGCCCGTCCTACATGGCCATATAAAATCCAGATTATCTGATTTGATAATCTGGATGATACGGAAGTGTAGAAAGGGCCTTGGTGAGTGCTGCCCAGGGGCGCTCAACCCATTATGCAAAGTAAGCATTTGTAGTATAGTTGATTTTGCCCAGGGGTGCTCTTGAGCGCTCTTGGGGGAAAATAGACCTTGACATATGCGAGTTGTAGTTACTGGGATGTATAGTTCACCTACAATCAAAGAGCATTCTGAACTCCACCAATGATGGAATTGAACTAAATATGGAACACAGAACTCCCACGACAAACAGAAAATATATATCAGTGATTGGTTGGGGGAGGGGGCGCCAAAATACTGTTTGCTTACCGTTGAAAATTACCTAGGGCTGCCTCTGTATATTGTATTACATTACAATATTATGAATTGTAATGTAATGTTCGTTTGTGGGATTAACATAACCCAAAAACCACTGGACGAAATGACACCAAATTTGGACACAAGACACCTAACAACCCAATGCATGTCCTTCACGCAAAAAAATTGATTTTGTCTTGTCGAAGGCTTTCATGGCCGGAATCACTGGGTTGTTGTAGGTTTTTCCGGGCTATATGGCCATGTTCTAGAGGCATTTTCTCCTGACATTTTGCCTGCATCTATGGCAAGCATCCTCAGAGGTAGTGAGGTTCACACACACACATATATACACACATAAGGTAAAGGTTGTCCCCTGACATTAAGTCCAGTCATGTCTGACTTTGAGATGTGGTGCTCATCTCCATTGCTAAGCCAAAGAACCGGCATTGTCCATAGACACCTCCAAGGTCATGTGGCCGGCATGACTGCATGAAGCGCCGTTATACACACACACATACATACATACATACATATACATGCAAATACACATATATACACACAAAACACATATACACAGACTGGGCCACAGCAACGCGTGGCATGGGGCAGCTAGTATATTATATGCACCTTTCGGTCAGCAAGTTTAGCAGCTCAGCAGTTTAGCCCACTGTGCCACTGTTTGAAATACTCAAGGGTCTAGAGAACAAGCCCTATGAGGAACGGCTTAAGGAGCTGGGCATGTTTAGCCTGAAGAAGAGAAGGCTGAGAGGATATATGATTGTTGTTGTTCATTCATTCAGTTGTCTCCGACTCTTCGTGACTTCATGGACCAGCCCACGCCAGTGCTCCCTGTCGGCCGTCACCACCCCCAGCTCCTTCAAGGTCAATCCAGTCACTTCAAGGATGCCATCCATCCATCTTGCCCTTGGTCGGCCCCTCTTCCTTTTACCTTCCACTTTCCCCAGCATCATTGTCTTCTCTAAGCTTTCCTGTCTCCTCATGATGTGGCCAAAGTACTTCAACTTTATCTCTAGTATCCTTCCCTCCAATGAGCAGTCGGGCTTTATTTCCTGGAGGATGGACTGGTTGGATCTTCTCATAGTCCAAGGCACTCTCAGAACTTTCCTCCAACACCACAGTTCAAAAGCATCTCTCTTCCTTCGCTCAGCCTTCCCTAAGGTCCAGCTCTCACATCCGTAGGGTTACAGGGAATACCATGGCTTTGACTATGCGGATCTTTGTTGCCAGTGTGATGTCTCTACTCTTTACTATTTTATTGAGATTGGTCATTGCTCTCCTCCCAAGAAGTAAGCGTCTTCTGATTTCCTGGCCACAGTCTGCATCTGCAGTAATCTTTGCACCTAGAAATACAAAGTCTGTCACGGCCTCCACATTTTCTCCCTCTATTTTCCAGTTGTCAATCATTCCTGTAGCCATGATTTTGGTTTTTTTGATGTTTAGCTGAAACCCAGCTTTTGCGCTTTCTTCTTTCACCTTGATTAGAAGGCTCCTCAACTCGTCCTCACTTTTGGCCATCAGAGTGGTGTCATCTGCATATCTGATATGATAGCCGTGTATAAATATGTGAGAGGAAGCCACAGGGAGGAAGGAGCAAGCTTTTGTTTTCTGCTTCCCTGGGGACTAGGATGCAAAACAATGGCTTCAAACTACAAGAAAGGAGATTCCATCTGAACATGAGGAAGAACTTCCTGACTGTGAGAGCTGTTCAGCAGTGGAACTCTCTGGACCGGAGTGTGGTGGAGGCTCCTTCTTTGGAAGCTTTTAAACAGAGGCTGGATGGCCATCTGTCAGGGGTGATTTGAATGCAATATTCCTGCTTCTTGGCACCGAAATACAACACCGCCTGAGCTCTGCGAGTGCAGCATTTTCCCGAATGAAGCAGAGAGTGTTTGAGGACCGGGACATCCGTAGGGATACCAAGGTGCTTGTTTATAAAGCTATTGTCCTCCCAACCCTGCTCTATGCCTGCGAAACGTGGACTGTCTACAGACGTCACATGCATCTCCTGGAACGATTCCATCAGCACTGCCTCTGGAAAATCTTGCAAATCTCTTGGGAAGACAAGCGGACAAACGTCAGCGTGCTGGAAGAAACAAAGACCACCAGCATTGAAGCGATGGTCCTCTGCCATCAACTCCGCTCGGCCGGCCACGTTGTCGGGATGCCCGACCACCATCTCCCAAAGCAGTTGCTCTACTCTGAATTCAAGAACGGAAAACGGAACGTTGGTGGACAGGAAAAGAGATTTAAAGATGGGCTCAAAGCCAACCTTAAAATCTCTGGCATAGACACTGAGAACTGGGAAGCCCTGGCCATTGACTGCTCCAGCTAGAGGTCAGCTGTGACCAGCAGTGCTGTAGAATTCGAGGAGGAACGAGTGGAGGGTGAAAGAGAGAAACGTGCCAGGAGGAAGGCGCGTCAAGCCAACCCCGACCGGGACCGCCTCCCACCTGGAAACCAATGCCCTCACTGTGGGAGAAGATGCGGGTCAAGAATAGGGCTCCACAGCCACTTACGAACCCACAAGGAAACGCATAATGGAAGACCATCTTACTCGTCCAACGAGGGATCGCCTAAGAAGAAGAAGCTTCTTGGCAGGGGGTTGGACTGGATGGCCCATGAGGTCTCTTCCAACTCTTTGATTCTATGATTCTGAGGCTTTAAAAAAAGGGAGATAAAGAAAGCAGGAAGTGTCCTCTTCGAACTGTGAAACAGGTAGGTCTATATGTTTTTTCCTTACTGCAGTCTATGTTCCACCCTTTTACGTCACCAGCTCGAACTAACGCCTACAAGAAGAGGGAAGCGGAGAAACAAAAGAGGTCCCATAGTGCCCCGCGCGCGGCTTGCAGGCGCACCTCTGATTGGCTGAGACTGGGGAGCGCGAGCTGTTCAAACTGTGGGATCAAGGAGCCACCGGTTGCAGGGTTTTAGGCGCGCCTCGTTTTGGTCGCTTCAGGAAGGAGCCGGAGTTTGTTGTTCCCCCCTCAGGATGGCTTTCCAGGGCGGCGGGAAGAAGGAGGAGAAGGGCAAGAACATCCAGGTGGTGGTCAGGTGCAGGTAAGGCCTCCCTGAAGTCAAAGAGGTGCCACGCTGCATCCACTTCCCACCTCTCCTTAGAGAAGGCCCGACTCGGTCCTTGGATCCTTTTAGTTTGTTGAGTTTTACTGACCCAAGACTTCCAGACCTTCTATACTGCAAAATTATAGAGGTTTGACACCACTTTTGGCCCCTTTAAGAGTAGAGAATCGCCCCTCTTGCCTTTTGCCTCCCCATCACACTCACACTGAGAACTTAAGAGCTGGCAGTATTAGCGTAATTAAAAGCTCAAACTTTCTGAGTAACTGAGTCCACTTCAGGTATGGAACAGCAAACAGGGTATTTATTAACAAAGTCTTTGTAGACTTGGCTCAGCTTATCAACGTTACAGTCAATTGGTAAAGTGTAGAGATGAGCTTTCTTGCATGCAAATATTGAGGTGTTGTTCCTCCAAAAGGTATAATGAATTCTGGAATTCTTCTACCCTAACCCTGAGCCCTTATGGTATCGTCCACAGATTGAGGTGCTGGGTTTGAGCCTGCCACTTTTGGACTCTCGCTTGCTGAGGTGTTCCAGCGAGTGTCTCTGTAGATCTATGAAAATTATTTCTTGATTTAAGTCGTTGCCGTGCTGCCTGATACCCAAACAAGGGATGAGCTGGAGATGTCACAGCCTTGGTCCTTTCACTATTGGCTGCTACTTCCCGGCAGATGTCAGGTGGTGCAATACCAGCTAAGCAGTGTAATTTCTCCAGTGGTGTAGGGTGCAGGCACCCTGTGATAATGCGGCATGTCTCATTAAGAGCCACATCCACGGTTTTAGTGTGGTGAGATGTGTTCCACACTGGGCATGCATACTCAGCAGCCTTAAAAATAAACCGATGTGCTGCTATCTTTCTCTGAGTGGATCACTGGGATCTTTCTTTGAAAGCTCAAACTTTCTGAGTAACTGAGTCCACTTCAGGTATGGAACAGCAAACAGGGTATTTATTAACAACATCTTTGTAGACTTGGCTCAGCTTATCAACGTTACAGTCAATTGGTAAAGTATAGAGATGAGCTTTCTTGCATGCAAATATTGAGGCGTTGTTCCTCCAAAAGGTATAATGAATTCTGGAATTCTACCCTAACCCTGAGCCCCTATGGTAAGAAAAAGCAGGTTTTTTTTCTCTTATCTATGGCTCAAAATTAGCTTTGGAGGCAAATGCCCAATACTATCTATCTAAATACTCAGTAGCTCTTCTATTAATCTATCTATGGGTTGTAGGTTTTTTCGGGCTATATGGCCATGTTCTAGAGGCATTTTCTCCTGACGTTTCGCCTGCATCTATGGCAAGCATCCTCAGAGGTGTTGAGGTCTGTTGAAAGTAGGAAAATTGGTTTATATATCTGTGGAATGACCAGGGTGGGGCAAAGGACTCTTGTCTGCTGGAGCTAGCTGTGAATGTTTCAACTGACCACCTTGATTAGTGTTTAATTGCTTGGAAGTGCTTGGGGGAATCTTTCTTTGGGAGGTGATTTGATGTGCCTGATTGTTTACTCTCTGTTGTTTTGCTGTTGTAATTTTTGAGGTTTTTTTTTAATACTGGTAGCCAGATTTTGTTCATTTTCATGGTTTCTTCCTTTCTGTTGAAATTGTCCACATGCTTGTGGATTTCAATGACTTCTCTATGTAGTCTGACATGGTGGTTGTGAGAGTGGTCCAACATTTCTGTGTTCTCCAATAATATGCGGTGTCCAGGTTGGTTCATCAGGTCCTCTGCTATGGCTGACTTCTCTGGTTGAAGTAGTCTGCAGTGCCTTTCATGTTCCTTGATTCGTGTTCGGGCAATGCTGCGTTTGGTGGTCTCTATGTAGACTGGTCCACAGCTGCATGGTATACGGTAGACTCCTGCAGAAGTAAGAGGATCCCTCTTGTCCTTTGCCGAACATAGTATTTCTTGGATTTTCTTGGTGGGTCTGTAGACAGTTTGTATGTTGTGTTTCCTCATCAGCTTCTCTATGCAGTCAGTGGTTCCCTTGATGTATGGCAAGGAAGCTGATGAGGAAACACAACATACAAACCACCTACAGACCCACCAAGAAATTCCTTTATGCTTGTGAGTAAACAGTATTTCTTGTTGTTTCTTTGTCAGTGTTGATGTGGAGAGTGTCTGGTTTGCCTACTCTGGAATATGCAACATATCATAGTCCTTAAGGGTCTCTTTCAAATCTATGATACTATATCTGTGTGAGAGTCATATCTATCTATCTATATTTATGACTAGATGGCTCTTTGTCAGGAGGGCTCTGATTACATTTTCTTGCCCTGGTGAAGAGAGTTGGACTGGATGGCCTTAAGTATTTTCTGTTGATCATGGGGGTTCTGTGTGGGAAGTTTGCCCCATTTCTGTCGTTTGTGGGTTTCAGAATGCTCTTTAATTGTAGTGAACTATAAATCCCAGTAACTACAAATCCCAAATGTCAAGGTCTATTTCCTCCAAACTCCATCTGTGTTCATATTTAGGCATATGGAATTTTTGTGTCAAGTTTGGTTCAGATCCATCATTGTTTGAATCCACAGTGCTCCCTGGATGTAGGTGAACTACAACTCCCAAACTCAAAGTCAATGCCCACCAAACCCTTCCAGTGTGTTCTGTTGGTCATGGAAGTCCTGTATGCCATGTTTGGTAGAATTCCATCATTGGTGGAGTTCAGAATTATCTTTGATTGTAGGTGAACTATAAATCCCAGCAACTACAACTCCCAAATGTCAAGGTCTATTTCCCTTAAACTCCATCTGTGTTCATATTTGGGCATATGGAATATTCGTGCCAAGTTTGGTCCAGATCCATCATTGTTTGAGTCCACAATGCTCTCTGGATGCGGGTGAACTATAATTCCCAAACTTAAGGTCAATGTCCACCAAACCTTTCCAGTTTTTTCTGTTAGTCATGGGAGCCCTGTGTGCTAAGTTTGGCCCAATTCCATCATTGGTGGAGTTCAGAATGCTCTTTGACTGTAGGTAAACTATAAATCCCAACAACAACAATTCCCAAAAGACAAATCAATTTTTTTGAGTGGAGGACTTAAATTGGACTGTTAGGTGTCTTGTGTCCAAACTTAGTGTCAATTCCCCCAGTGGTTTTTGAGTTCTGATGGTAGCACGAACTAACATTACATTTTTATTTATATAGATTATATTATATTATTAGAATAGCACAGGAGACAAGGTTGAACTGTCCCCTGGCCCCCTCTCTCTTCACTCTGGCCCAGAGCAGCAATTGGTGCTGGGGAGAGGGGTCCCTGACTGATGACATCCAACATAAACAGGCCGTCAGAACATTGGATAAGAGAAAATTTTGGATAATACGGAGGGATTAAGGAAATGCCTATTAAACATCAAATTACAAATTAAGCACCAGAAGGGTTGTTGTAGGTTTTCGGGCTGTATGGCCATGTTCTAGAAGCATTCTCTCCTGACTTTCGCCTGCATCAGTGGCAGGCATCCTCAGAGGTTGTGAGGTTTGTTGGCCATCAAATGCTAATCAGTTCTTTCTCTCATCCTAGACATATAAACCCAATTTTCTCTCACCCTGGACCTATAAACCCTATTTTCCTAGTTTCCAACAAACCTCACAACCTCTGAGGATGCTTGCCCCAGATGCAGGTGAAACGTCAGGAGAGAATGTATTTATAATATGTTTTTAACTTGCACTTTATAGTTGTGGAGACATCAAATTGTTGCCGATTGTGAACTGCCCTGAGTCGCCTTCGGGCTGAGAAAGGCAGTATATAAATGCGGTAAATAAATAAATGCTTTTAGAACATGGCCATACAGCCCAAAAAACCTACAGCAACCCAGTAATTCTGGCCTGAAAACCTTCAACAATACATTAAGCACCAAAACATTGTGTTTTACAACAAATTGACAGAAAAACAGTTCAATACATGGTAAGGTTATGTAGTAATAACTGTATTTACGAATTTAGCACCAACATCATAATGTATTGAAACAGCTGTGGATCCGAGCAGGAGGCTGACTGATTTGGATAATACAGAGTACTGGATGAGCTAATGTTGGATAAGCGAGACTCTACTGTACTTGTGTTTGCATAAGACTTCTTGGAGAGGGACCCAGATCTAAACATGAAGTTCAATTTTGCTTCATAAATACCTCATAGACATAGCTTGGAGGTAATTGTATGGTGTAATTAAGTTTGTATACTCTGAAGCATCAGAAAGCAAAGTTTGCACTACAGCACTCACTTGCTTTGGATTTTGGAATTCTGGATAATGGTTGTCAACCTGTATGACAAAAAAAAACCTATCATTGCTAAAGTCAAGAAGGTGATTGTGGAAGAATGGTCCAACACAGTCCTAGGCAATGGAAGTTGCAATACAGTTCTATATCCGTCTAAGTGCATTCATTCTAAAGGACTTGAAAGCACTTGTGTATATAACAAGCATGGGCAAACTTCAGCCCTGTAGGTGTTTTGGACTTCAACTCCCACAATTCCTAACAGCCTACTGGCTGTTAGCAATTGTGGGAGTTGAAGTCTAAAACACCTGAAGGGCTGAAATTTGCCCATGCCTAGTATAGAAGCTTTGCAAAGTTTCTAAATAATACATGACATGAGCTTTCATGGATCAATGTCCATTTTCTCAGACTATGCTTTTCCTGTTCTACTTCCTGTGGGTTGAATGATTAGTGTGGCAAGCAGCATCTTACAATAACAAAAGACTGTTGATGGTCCATAATACTCTAGATTCCTGTTTCCATACAACCCATTCTTGGTCTAAGGTTTTTTTAAAATACCCAAAAGGAGAGAAAAAGCAAGCCATCATTCTCCAAAAAAGAAAAGTTGTAATTCAGATGTCTCTGTGAAAGAAGTCAAATTGATGATCATTTAAGTCTTTAATCCTACCCAACCTGATTTAGACATAGTTCTCTACACTATTGGATTTCAACTACTGAATTGAAATACAAATATTTGGCTGTCAAAAAGCTTCCTGAAGGTTAATAATCCTTTATTCATACAGATCAGATTGACGCACCATTGACATGGTTTCCTTCTGCGTGAAAATTGAAATACAATATATTGCTAAAATGCTATGATAAAAAACAGCAGCAATGCAAAAATAAGACCTCTTCAGGAGAAAGGTCATCAAAACAAAGTCTCCAAATAATAATTGGAAAGCAGAAACCACAAGGTTTTAAAAAACAAATAATTTTAGGTTGATTACTGGTACCTGCTAGTTTGTGGGAATCTTTAAGAAGCTTCTGGGCTGTGCTTTGCTCCAATAGTATCTCTGGGGTATTAAGGATTGTTGCCTTACCTGCTTAAAATAAAGCCAAGTCAATCTATGTCTGTTTGTGGTGCCTTCTCTTCCATTATCTCTTTTGCTCTTCTTCTAAATCTCGCAAGTACTCTTAATAATAAAAGGACATCCAGTCATGAGTACAAGATTAAGAGAGTAAAAAAGTTCGTTCTTTATAGCTTTTACTTTTAAAAAATGATTATAAGTAGTATTACTATTATTTCCAAAGGGTGCACATTATAACATAATTATTGATATATAAAGCCATCATTTAGCTGTTTGATGTGTTTAAAAGATCTCAGAAAGCATTGGGTTGTTGCAGGTTTTTCGGGCTATACAGCCATGTTCTAGAGTCATTTTCTCCTGACGTTTCGCCTGCATCTATGGCAAGCATCCTCAGAGGTAGTGAGGTCTGTTGGAACTAGGAAAATGGGTTTATATATCTGTGGAATGACCAGGGTGGGACAAAGGACTCTTGTCTGTTGGAGCTAGGTGTGAACGTTTCAACTGACCACCTTGATTAGCATTTGATGGCCTGGCAGAGTAGTTTGGTGTGGCTTGTTGGTGCCTGGGGCAATCTTTTGTTGACAGTTGATTAAATGCCCCTGATAGTTTCCTCTCTGTTGTTTTACTGTTGTAGCTTGGTGTTTTAAATTGTCGAGGAACATATTCATGGACCATTTTTGAATGTGACAGTATACCATTTTTCAAGAGTCTTGTTTCTATGTATGAACTGTATGATGCTAAGATATTAGAGAGAAATAATCCTACTTACTGCTCAGATTACATCCAGATTTTCTAAAATACATTAGAGAATTGGTAAAAGGGAGCACATTGAAGATGGATTAGTGTCTGTATTTCTTTTCCTGATTAAGAACTATTTTTACAAAGCAGACAGTTGTTGAATGCATTTTGGCACCTTTTATGAAGAAGTAGCTGTCCCCTGCCACGCGTTGCTGTGGCCCAGTCTGTTGATCTGGAAAATAAAGTAATGAGAAAGTGATGGTTACTAATATATGTAATTTCTTTGTGCTTGTGGGTAAACAGTATTTCTTGCTGTTTCTTTGTCGGTGTTGATGTGGAGACTGTCTGGTTTGCCCACCATGGAACATGCAACATATCATTGTCCTTCTTTAGGGGTCCCTTTCAAATCTAGGATACTATATCTCTGTGTGTGTGAATCATATCTATCTATCTGTATCTATGGCTGGATGGTTCTTTGTCAGGAGAGCTTTGATTACGTTTTCTTGCCCTGATGGAGTTGGACTGGATGGCCTTAAGTATTTTCTGTTGGTTATGGGTGTTCTGTGTGGGAAGTTTGCCCCGATTCTGTCATTTGTGGGGTTCAGAATGCTCTTTGATTGTAGGTGAACTGTGAATCCCAGTGACTACAGATCCCAAATGTCAAGGTCTATTTCCCCAAACTCCATCTGTGTTCATATTTGGGCGTATTGAGTGTTGTGCCAAGTTTGGTCCAGATCCATCATTGTTTGAGTCCACAGTGCTCTCTGGATGTAGGTGAACTACAACTCCCAAACTCAAGGTCAATGCCCACCAAACCCTTCCAGTATTTTTTGTTGGTCATGGGAGTTCTGTGTGCCAAGTTTGGTTCAATTCCATCGTTGATGGAGTTCAGAATGCTCTTTGATTGTAGGTGAACTATAAATCCCAGCAACTACAACTCCCAAATGACAAAATCATATTTTTTTGGAGTGATAGTCACTCCTTGTGTTGTGAGACGTTTTGTTGCCAAATTTGATGTGATTTCGTTCATTGGTTCTTTTGTTTTTAAGGAATTCATTATGCACAGAGCATTTTTATATATATATAAGATCTTGAAGACCTAACGATTATAATTTGGTACCATGACTTTAACATAGCCTTACCCCCACCCCCTACCTCCACCATTTCATCTCCATTCCTTTGTTTACTGTCTTGCTTGATAGAAGTCAGGAGAACATCCAAGTTTACATACTCTCTTGTGACCTTGATTTGTTTCACGAGGGCATTGCACTGATACAGATTCTAATTTTTTCCCCACTCTTTTATATGCAACACCACTACTTTTATCTTTTTCTATGCCTTGGATTTTAAAAATGACAGGCCTGTAAACTATAGATGGTAAATTATGTAAGACCAAAGAAACCCAGCTATAATATACTCTAAAGGTCTGCTGGAACAAAAATGATAATAGCCTGACTTTAGATCAGGGGTTTGAATGTTTCAACCTTCAGATGTAATTAGGCTGCAACTCACTGTGTTCCTTTACATTAGTTATGCTAGCCAGGACTGTTGGGCGTTGCAATTCAACAATATTGGAAGAGCTGTACTGTTTTCACCTCTACGATCCTCAATGCAGTCTTGAGGAATTTGCAGGAGAGTATTACACAACTAAAACAGCAAGTGATCATTTCACAGTTATGATATTCTGCATTTTATGACATCTTTAACAAGCATAATCAGCAGATTCTCTAGCAGAATCAGGGAGATGGATGAGCTGTCACAGACAAGGAGGAATTGAGAAATACACATTTACACGCTCTCAAATCTCTTTTACTGTTTTGATTTTATCAGTAACATAATACAACACACCTAAAATAGTTAGGTTAGCCAGATATAAGGCTGCTCAGTTCTAAAATCAGCTACATAATTAGTTCCTCTATTCAGTTCTTGTGGGTTTTTTCGGGCTATATGGCCATGTTCTAGAAGCATTTCTCCTGACGTTTCGCTTGATGCTTCTCCTGACGAAATGCTTCTAGAACATGGCCATATAGCCCGAAAAAACCCACAAGAACTGAGTGATTCCAGCCATGAAAGCCTTCGACAATACAGTTCCTCTATTGCTTAAAGTACATGCGTGTTGCTTTTCATGACAGGGCCCTGTCAGGGAACTTACTAATGTTCATTGACTTCATATACATGACAGAAACATTATGCTTCCAAATGATTTGCAGCCTGATTGAATTATGTTGGTTCTTGTCCAAGTTCCAGTCATTTTACTTTCACTCATCTACTTCATTCTGTGTGATGAACCACTGAAGTTGTTCCCCATTCTCTTGGTTTCCCTATCCTAGCTTCACTTGTATCAGTAGATCATTAGTACACAAGTGTGTGAAACCTTAATTTCCTAGTGGAAAGATTTTTTTTAATGAGAATAGCACTCAGTTTCAGGTATGGCTTAACCAGAGCCTAGGAAAGAAATTTTAAAAAGTTCTAATTTAGACTTTCTTGCCTGTTTCATCAAAACATGATAGAGAAATCAAACAATGCAATTTTATCCATATTAAATATACATTTTCTTAACAGTTTCATAATAGCAAATCTATATAAATAAAAATGTGATGTTTGTTTGTGGGATTAACATAACTCAAAAACCACTGGGCGAGTTGACACCAAATTTGGACACAGTACACCTATCAGGTCAACGAGTGACCATCACTCAATCACTCATAAAAATACTGAAAAACACAGCAGAAGAGATTTAAAAAGCCAAAAAAAAAAAAATTACAACGCATGCGCAAAACCACATATATACACATATATACACACAAAACACATATACACAAGACTGGGCCACAGCAACGCGTGGCAGGGGATGGCTAGTACATAATAAAACATGAATATCAAATTAAACCTAGAATCTATACACATGATAAAAGTGAAAAGGTATGTGTGTGTGGCTGGGGTGTCCACTTACAAAAACAAGCTCCTGTCTCCACAAACAGCTATAGCTTCCACTCCTCAGGAGACACCAATGACCCTCCATTCAGTGACATTGTAGTTATATTGAGTTCTGTGAACATGTACAAGAGCCCTGCCAATGTCTTCCACAAACACCATATCTGTCCTCCACCCAAGTGAAGGCTTTCATACAGGGACAATTTCATTCTAGATTTGACGTGTTTCCTCCACCACAGACATCCCAGCGTTTCTGACTCTCCATTGCTGTGGAATTTGCATGACCCCATCCACTGCCTCTCCCTTAACCCTTTCCTACTTTTTTCTATGGCACACAGCAAACAGAGGAATCAATTTGCAACTGAACATTTTAGGGAGATTTGGGGAGAATTCACCATGATTTATAGGAGTTGTAAGTACTGGAATGTATAGTTCACTTGCAATCTAAGAGCACTCTGAACTCTACCAATGAAGGATTTGGAACTAACTTGGCATACAGCAGCCCCATGACCAACAAATAATACTGGAAGTCTTTGGAGGAATTTATAGGAGGGATGGACAACAATATTGTGGTGAATGACAGCTGAGCATTCTCTTTGTTTTTTCAGGCCCTTCAATACATCTGAACGAAAATCCAATTCCTACTCTGTGATAGAGTGTGAACATGCAAGGAAAGAAATTACTGTTCGCTCTGGAGGTGTAACTGATAAAACATCAAGGAAGACATATACTTTTGACATGGTAAGGGTCTCTCTACTAGTAACCTTAAGAGTTCATATAATTTAGAAGTATCATAGCTCATTGGTAGAAGAAATGTTTTACTTGTAAGGTTCTGAATTCAAACCCTAGCATTTCCATTTTAAAGAGTGTTAGCATTTACTGGTAAAGACATCTGCCTGAGACTTTGAAGATGTGTGCCTTGGATAAACAGGCTGCTTGCCCATCAGAATTTATTTATTTATTTATTGACAGTATTTATATTCTACCCTTCTCATCCCGCAGGGGACTCAGAGTGGATTACAATGCACATATACACGACAAACATTCAATGCCATTAGACATACAACATATATAGACAGACACAGAGGCAATTTAACATTCCAGCTTTCCGGCTTCATCAGGGTATGCTCTATTCCGACCACAGGGGGAGCTGCTGCTTCACTGTCCACTTGTGACACTGAGTCCTTGATGGAGTACTTCTTCCTTCTTACGCATGCTGCTGGAAGGTTTTATAGTGTCATAAATTAGTTAAATTGGCCTCCCTCGCATAAAGCGGTACCTAAATTTCCTACTTGATAGATGCAACTGTCTTTCGGGCTGCATAGGTCAACAGCAAGCTAGACTATTAATGATTAGGAGCTCACTCCAACCCGGACTGGTTTTGAACTCACAACCTCTTGGTCAGTAGTGATTTAATGCAGCTGGCTACAACTAGCTGCGCCACAACCCGGTTCAGAAGACACATCAGAAGACACATTATTGTTTTGGAAACCCGCCTTGAGCCATGAGGAGAGGCGGGCATGAATTATTATTATTATTGTTATTATTATTGTTATTATTATTATTATTATTATTATTATTATTATTACACTAGTTTCCAACCTGCTGCAGAGTCCCAGATGTTGTTCTCCCTGCCCAACAGGATTTTAACTTCTGATAATAAAGCATTAGCTAATTATTATTTGTATTTTTAGTTTTAAAAGCTTTTGACAATTTCTGAAGCTAAGGTATTAGAAAATAGAAATGCCCATTTGAGAAATTCTTCAGTATAAAGTTGACTATATTTATATCCTGGATTTTTTGGCATATACATTTACTTGGTTTTAACATAGATGAAAGGAAGCTTTAAATGCTGTTTTTTCCTGCATTAGTATGAGTTAATTCTAAATTTTTCATATATTCGGTCACAGGCTGTTACATGGATGGATGTAGACAAGTTGTAGAATGGGAAATGGTTTGTCAGAATGCTCTAATGATCTGGAAGTGATTATGCGGCAGTTAGAGCCAGTTCCAATTTCACACCAACTTAAAAAAAATATTGTATTGATGTCTTGTAACTTACACAACAGGTTTTTGGAGCACAAGCAAAACAAATTGATGTGTACCGCAGTGTCATCTGTCCCATTTTGGATGAAGTGCTTATGGGCTATAACTGTACTGTATTTGCGTGAGTATTGTATTTTATTTCTTCTTCTGCATCCAAAATATATTCTTGCAGCTAACATTCTATTTTTGTTTTTGCACAGCTATGGTCAAACTGGTACAGGAAAGACCTTTACTATGGAAGGAGAAAGATCGCCTAATGCAGAATTTACATGGGAAGAGGTAAAATATGTTTTATGCTTTTCTAAGTGAGCTATGAAAAATGACGGTGCACCATTCTTCCACATCCTGGTGCCTGGAGACATGCTAGACTAAAACTTCCAAAGGTCAAGTTGGCTGAGTTGATGGAAGCAGCTTACTGCAGGCTGCTGTATGCAAAAGAGCACTGTATATATCACATGTACTCATGCATAATTCTAGAAATGTTAAATTAGAAAAGTTGTCTATTTGTTTACGGATCATTGTTAGAACTGTACCGTAACTCTTCAAAAAGGAATAATCTTCTCTAAATAGAGTGGCGAAGGGCAGAAGCTTATTTCATCCCGGGAGAAACCAAAAAAGGCACCAACCACTTCAACTCACTCTGCTGTGGTGCCACTTCTGGCCCTTTTCAATTCCTGGGCAAGAAAACGGTGGTGGCATGGCAGGGGCAGCTGGCTCCTGTATTAGTATTGACGGTTTCCCGACTCTAGTTATCCACGAGTAATATCAAAACCTGTAATTTTGACTCCAAACCTGCCCTTAGCCTACGTATAAGTTGACTTCATGTATAAGTATATATACCGTATATACTCGAGTATAAGCCGACCCGAATATAAGCCGAGGCACCTAATTTTACCACAAAAAACTGGGAAAACATATTGACTCGAATGTAAGCCGAGGGTGAGAAATGCAACAGCTACTGGCATATTCAAAATAAAAATAGATACCAATAAAATTACATTAACTGAGGTATCCATAGGGTAAATGTTTTGGAATACCTACATAATACTGTAACTTAAATTAAGACTGTCCAACTTTGATTAAACCATTATTCTAATCTTCTTCAATGTAAATATGCTTAGTGCTTACGTATTCTTCCAATAATAATAGAGTAAAATAAAAAAAATGTAATACAGTAAAAATAATAATGATAGAGTAAAATAATGGAAATGTAATAATAGCAGTAATAATAGAGTAAAACAATAAATGTAATAATAATCATAATAATAAATAATAAGAGAGTAAAATAATAACTAACTTTGACTTGAGTATAAGCCGAGGGGGATTTTTTCAGCCCAAAAAAGGGCTGAAAAACTAGGCTTATACTCGAGTATATACAGTAATACTTGTGTTAAAATAACAGAAGTATTAGTTGAAAAATCAAACTGAAACACCTGGGTCATTTTATGCCCAAATCAATACAGGCAGTCCCCAAGTTACGAACAAGATAGGCTTTGTTTGTAAGTTTGTTCTTAAGTTGAATTTGTATGTATGTCAGTTGGAGCGGATAAATTTTAAAATGTAACTCCAGTCATATATATACACACACATAGATATTGTAACGATAAAGGTTTTGTCTTGTCATTAAGTCTAGTCGATTCTGACTCTGGGGTGGTGGTGCTCATCTCCATTTCTAAGCCAAAGAGCTGACATTGTCTGTAGATCCCTCCAAGGTCATGTGTCCGGCATGACTGCATAAAGCACCGTTACCTTCCCGCAGAAGCGACACCTATTGATCTACTTACATTTGCATGTTTTTGAACTGCTAGGTAGGCAGAAGCTGGGGCTAACATTAGGAGTACACCCCGCTCCCCAGATTTGAACCGCCAACCTTTCGGTCAGCATGTTCTGCAGCTCAGTGGTTTAACCCATTGCGCCACTGAGAGCTCGTGCACGCACACACATATATTACCTAGGGAAGCATAATTCTAGAAATGTTAAATTAGAAAAAGGGTCTATTTATTTACTGCTCATTGTTAGAACTATACCTTAACTCTTCAAAAAAAGATAGCCTAGGGAAAGGCTAACAGCCCCGTGGTGTTTGTTTTGCTGTCTATGCCCCTGCCCAGATTATTTCACCTCACTTTCTGTCCCTGTGATAATTGGATTTTGACAAAATTGACTTGCAGAAACAAGGATTGCTGATAGAGCTTCAGGGGAGACACCTGTTTCCCATGATATCTCTTTCTGGAGTGAATTTCCCTTTCGATGGGTAGATTTTGCTCACTTTCTGTTGCTTCACCCCCGTTCTTAATGATGAGTTGTTTGTAAGTCGGATGTTTGCAACTTGAGGACTGCTCGTCTACATACTGTACTTTTATCAAGAAAGGAATGATCCCCTTTTCTGAGTCGCAAAAGGCCTTTTTGAATACCTGGGTAGAAAAATTGTGGTGGCCAGCAGTAGCTGTCATTTTCCCTTCTCCACAAAATCTTCAATCTATCCACTGGTTATAGAAAAATCCAATATTTTGTCTCTAAACCTTGTCCTCAACCTATACATATACGACAACTCCCTGTATTCTTTGAAAGTGGTTTAATACAGTTTATTTTCTTGAAAACTGTAATCTAGGTCTCAGTATTTTAGCAAAACAAGTAGGTTTTATCAGTGGTGTTTGTATCTTGAAAGTTCTTCATACTTGCCTCGCTAGCATTCTAAAATTAAATTTCTTGATACTAAAGAAAACCTGTTGTTTTTGTGTTTTCCTATGGTAGGATCCACTTGCTGGTGTGATTCCACGTACACTACATCAAATATTTGAAAAACTTGCAGAGAACGGTACAGAATTTTCTGTCAAAGTGTCTTTACTGGAGATATACAATGAAGAGCTCTTTGATCTTTTGAATCCATCAGCAGATGTTGGAGAAAAGCTGCAAATGTTTGATGATCCACGTAATAAGGTAAAAAATAAAACCACAATTGTTTCTTCTTAAAGACTGTGGATTCTGAATGGAATACGGAACTTTGCATTTTATTATTATAGAGAGGCGTGATCATCAAGGGTTTGGAAGAAATAACTGTACACAACAAGGATGAAGTTTATCAAATCTTAGAAAGGGGAGCGGCAAAAAGAACGACTGCAGCTACTTATATGAACCAGTACTCTAGGTAAGAAATAGTTCTGTCTCTTCTTTTCCATGCTGTTGCTTTTTGTCTCAAGAAAAATATCTTCCAGAAGGGGAGATTGCAATATAAATAAAAATGTAATGTTTGTTTGTGGGACTAACATAACTCAAAAACCGCTGGACGAATGGACACGAAATTTGGACACAATACACCTATCAGGCCAACAAGTGACCATCACTCATAAAAACTGAAAAACACAGCAGAAGAGACTTAAAAGCCAAAAAATAAAAAAATTACAAAGCATGCACAAAACCACATATATATACACACACATATACACACACAAAGCAGATATACACAGACTGGGGCACAGCAACGCATGGCAGGGGGTGACTAGTCTAGATAAATAAAAATGTAATGTTTGTTTGTGGGATTGACATAACTTAGAAATAACTGTTTGACCTGCAGAGGGAGTACCTGAGGCAAAGTCTAGTCTTCCAAACCAGCATTTGAAAGGCTGAAAACATTTTATATTAAAAAAAAACCTTGTTTCTTTCACTTCCTGTGAAAAAGATTTCAATCTTTGAATTGATAGGTAAAGGTAAAGGTAGTTCCCTGACATTAAGTCCAGTCATGCCTGACTCTGGGGGTTGGTGCTCATCTCCATTTCTAAGCCAAAGAGCCAGTGTTGTCCGTAGACACCTCCAAGGTCATGTGGCCGGCATGACTGCATGGAGCACCGTTACCTTCCCGCCGGAGCGGTACCTATTGATCTACTCACATTTGCATGTTTTCGAACTGCTAGGTTGGCAGAAGCTAGGGCTGACAGCGGAAGCTCACGCCGCTCCCCGGAATCGAACCTGCGACCTTTCGATCAACAAGCTCAGCAGCTCAGTGCTTTAACCCACTGTGCCACTGGGGCTCCAATTGATACTTTGAATTGATACTTTTCCTTAAGTAAAGGTTTCCCCTGACATTAAGTCTAGTCGTGTTTAACTCGGGGGTGGTGATTATCTGCAATTTCTAAGCTGAAGAGCTGGCGTTGTCCCTAGACACCTCCAAGGTCATGTCAACAAGACTGCATGGAGTGCTGTTACCTTCCCGCAGAAGCAGTACCTTTTGATCTACTCACATTAGCATGTTTTTGGACTGTTAGGTCGACAGAAGCTGGGGCTAACAGTGGGAGCTCACCCTGCTCCCCGGATTCAAATTGCCAGCCTTTCGGTCAGCAAGTTCTGCAGCTAATTGGTTTAACCTGCTGCGCCACCAGGGGGCCCCTTTTCCTTAGAAACCTTCATTTTGTAGTTTCAAAATTTCAATTGATTTTCCTTTTAAACATGTGGTAGAGAATTAAAAGCAGGAATTCCACACTTAAATTGAAGGATTTTTGTAAATTGGGTTCATATAAATAAAAGTAAATTAGTAAGTTTTAAAATGTTTTTAAAAGTTCACTAAAATTGTTAACATATTTTCTACAGTCGATCTCATTCCGTGTTCTCTGTCACATTGCACATGAAAGAAACAACAATAGATGGAGAAGAGCTTGTTAAAATTGGAAAACTTAACTTGGTGAGTATCAGTGTGTAAGATCATACAAGTGAAAATTCTTTGTTCTGTATGAGTTTATTTATTTATTTACAACATTTATATGCCGCCTTTCTCACCCTGAAGGGGACTCAGAGCGGCTTACAAGATATATATACATACAATATATTATGTTATTAGCATAGTACAATATCAGTATTAAATATTACTATATTGTACTATATCATTATATTGTAATATTAGTAATATTACATGTAATATAAATATATAGTTATAATATCATGTTATTATTATTATATTGCATTACACTATACGCTGCTTGCCTGGAAGAAATAATGTTTATCTGCCAAAACCAGACCAAACTGATCGGTTCCTGCAACAAATATAGCAATTTATGGAGATGGTCACATTTTTTGTTCATAGGTTGATCTGGCGGGAAGTGAAAACATTGGTCGTTCTGGAGCAGTTGACAAAAGGGCTCGTGAAGCCGGGAATATTAACCAGTCTCTTTTGACTCTGGGGAGAGTCATTACTGCACTTGTGGAAAGAGCGCCGCACATTCCATACAGAGAATCCAAGCTAACGCGTATTCTTCAGGACTCTCTTGGAGGACGCACGAAAACATGCATAATTGCAACCATTTCCCCTGCCTCAATTAATCTTGAGGTGAGATGCTTATTTTCAAAATAGCTGTTGTCCTTGGCTTAAGAAGTCACACTTATTCTAGCAATGTGAAGGCCTTAAGTGGAGGCAGACTATGGCATAGCTGGTTGTGTGCTAGAAATCATAAGTCAATGCAGTAAGGTTGTCTGGAGGCTTGTAAATTGCATTGGCAGTAAACAGAGATGGGGTTTTGGTCAGGACTGTAATGGTTAATGAGGTAATTAGACTATTTTTTTAAAAAAAATGCTTTCCTTTAATTAAGGAGCAGACTCAGGTTTGGCCTCCAATCCAAGGCTCTTTGGCGAGGATGACCAATGCAATCACCTTCCCTGTTGTCCAAGCCATCCCTCCTCAAATGCTTCATTGCTGAGGACCCTAAAGCCAAGCAGTTAGAAATAGAGAGTTCATAGCTGCTTTTAATATGGTTTCTGTCAAAGGCTTTCAAGGCCGGAATCACTGGGTTCTTGTTGGTTTTTTAGGCTGTATGGTCATGTTCTAGAACAGGGGTCCTCAAACTTTTTAAACAGAGGGCCAGGTCACAGTCCCTCAAACTGTTGGAGGGAAGGATTATAATTTGAAAAAAATATGAATTCCTATGTACACTTGCAAAAAACACTTCAAAACAATACGTTAATTAAAATGAAGAACAATCTTACCAGATTTAAACTTATTAGTATTTAAATGTGAACTGTGGGTCTGCTTTTGACTGATAAGATAGGATTGTTGTTATTGTTGTGTGCTTTCAAGTCGTTTCAGACTTAGTTTGATCCTGAGTGAGGGCCAGGTAAGTGACCTTGGAGGGCTGTATCCAGCTGCCGAACCTTAGTTTAAGGACCCCTGTTCTAGAAGCATTCTCTCCTGACATTTCGCCTGCATCTATGGCAAGCATCCTCAGAGGTTGTGATGTGCAGGAAATGCAGGCCTCCCTTTTGAAAGTGAATATTGAGGGCATCCCTTTTGATGAGCACAGTTGCATTTTTTTGATAGAAGTATGGAAACAGTCACATAAAATCATGTTCGTTGATCACTTTCCTTCCTCTTGTGCAATAGGAAACTCTGAGTACTCTTGAATATGCTCATAGAGCCAAGAATATCATGAACAAGCCTGAAGTGAATCAGAAACTCACTAAACGAGCACTCATCAAGGTTGAGTATCTTAACAAGGATAAGTTCCCTTTAAATCTTCTTTGCTGCATTTCAGTTACTTACAGCATGCATTGTTGGGTTATGACATTTGCTAATACCAGTCACTCAGTTGATACATCTGTGTGCTGTATTGATATTTTAACAGGAGTATACAGAAGAGATCGAACGCTTAAAAAGGGATCTTACTGCAGCACGAGAGAAACATGGTGTCTATATTTCTCTGGAAAACTATGAGTGAGTATTTCAATACCTATGAAACGGGGCAGTTTATAGAAATTGTTGCATTTCCTCAGATAAGGATCTTAATCTGAAGTATGCCATCAAGCCAAGTCTCAGACACTTCCTATGCTGCCATATAAAATCCAGCCTATCTGCTTTGAATTGGATTGTATGGCAGTGTAGACTCATAATCCAATTCAAAGCAGATAATCTGGATTACTTGCTTTGATAATCTGGATTATATGGCAGTGTAGTTCTAGCCTCTATTGAGCAATGAAGATATAATTGTTATAATATATTTAATGTAATATTACTAATAATATTGCAATATAGTGGTGTAGTACAATATAGTAATATATAATGCTAATATTGTGCTATGCTATGTAGTATATTGTATGTACATATAATATTGATCATAATATTGTAATACAATATAACACTATCATAATTATATATTCTATATCGCATGTAATACTAATAATATTGCAGTATAGTGGTATAGTATAATAAAGTAATACATAATACTAATATTGTGCTATGCAAATAATATAATATTGTATATACATATAACTTGTAAGCCGCTTTGAATCCCCTTCAGGTTGAGAGAGGGAGGGGTATAAAAATAGTAAATAAATATTGGGCAAATTGCATTGTTCTCCACTAGCCAACCTTTTCTGAAAAGGCCAGTGAGTGAATGACTAATTGAAAGGCACTAGTTGGTGGCATTCAAATAGGAATATCTCGGCATCCCAACCTGTTTTTCTGGCTCCAGAATAGGAAGGAGAGGGAAAAAGCACACCTTTCAAAGAATCATGGTCATCCAGTCCAACCCCCTGCCAAGATGCAAGAAAATCGCATTCAAAGCACCCCGGACAGATGGCCATCCAGCCTCTGCTTAAAAGCCTCCAAAGAAGGAGATACCACCATATTCCAGGGCAGAAAGTTCCAATGCTGATCAGCTCTCACAGTCAGGAAGTTCTTCCCAATGTTCAGGTGGAATCTCCTTTCCTGTAGTTTGAAGCCATTCTTTTGCGTCCTAGTTTCCAGGGCAGCAGAAAACAAGGTTTCTCCCTCCTCCCTATGACTTCCCCTTTCATGTTTACACAGGGCTATCATGTATCCTCTCAGCCTTCTCTTCTGCAGGCTAAACATACCAGCTCTTTAAGCCATTCCTCACAGGGCTTGTTCTCCAGATCCTTGATCATTTTGGTCGCCCTCCTCTGGACACATTCTAGCTTGTCAGCAAATTGCGGTACCCAGAATTGAACACTGTGATTCCAGGTGTGGTCTAACCAAGGCAGAATAGAGGGGTAGCATGACTTCCCTGGATCTAGACACTAGACTCCTATTTATGCAGGCCAAAATCTACCCCCCCCCCCTTTTTGGATGTTAATCCTGGTGAGTATTTTTTGCCTTAAAAAAAGCACTCTAAAATGCATAGGTCCACCATACATCAACAGGCAAGTTAAAGGCATACACACACAAGTTGTCTACAGATAAAGTTGAAACAAAGATGAAGCTGGCAGTATAAGAAACTCTTTAATCATAATATGATAGAAACAAAATAGAAAATCTTACTGTCAAACAAGTTATTTATTTATTTTTGCTTTTCTCTTAACAAATACCTGGTTGCTTTAAACACAACAAGATAATTTATTCACGGTTCATTATGTGTGTTTTTAAGTTCTCTTCATGTGAAGCTGACAGCTCAGGAGGAACAAATTGCAGAGTATGTGGATAAAATTGCTGCAATGGAGGAAAATCTGAAAAGAGTAAGTGAACTCAACTAACTGTTCTTATCCTTTCCACTGCTTTTCAGAAAAGTAAAGAAAGAGTAATATTACGTGTCATGATAAAGATTTGTATTTTTGGTATCACTCTTAACTAATAGAGATGCCAATTTTAAAGTTCATATTGACTGTTTTTTATTATGCTTAATATAGATCACGGAGTTATTCACAGTTCAAAAAGATGAAATGGAAAGGTGTCAAACAGACCTACGGGTCAGAGAAAAGGAACTGCAGGACACACAGAAGCACTTGGAAATAACCAAAGTCCGTCTTTCTGAAGAACAATATATAGCATCCAATTTGGAGAACACAGAAGAAAAACTTCATGGCACTGCTACCAAGGTTGTCCAGTTCATCACCCTAGATTTCCCCCCGCATTAGCATGGTTAATATGGTTACAGTACCTGGACTATAACTTATGCTAAGATCAGACCATTAATGTTATCTGTTTATGTGAGAGTAATTTGTATCTTTCTAAAGAGAAAAGGGATATCCTATGGGAGAGAACCTGTGCCATCCGTCTTGTGGAGACAATGTTTAGAAAGCCTTCTGAGTGATACCTTGTGCTCTCATTTGTGTCTTGCATGGAATTAACCCATACAATGGCAATATTGACATTAACACAAAATTATGATTTAATGCTTTGGGCAATTCCTAAACCAGCAAATTTAAACCTTGGAGTTATTTATTTATTTTGTATCTAAAGCATTGCATAAATAAGTATAAAATGATAAAAAATGGATGGAGCACAAGTGACTAAATATCTTTTGACTAAAACTAGGCTACAGTGACCACATTGTCTGTAGCTTTAAACAATTCTTCCTCTGTTCACGAGGCAGGACATTGTGGGCAAGCATACAGATGCGGAGTTGTTTGTTCTGCTCCACAGTCGCACAAGGTGGGGGATTCTTCTAGAACAGCGTTTCTCAACCTGGGGGTCGGGACCCCAGTGGAGGTCGCAAGGGGGTGTCAGAGGGGTTGACAAAGACCATCAGAAAACAAAGTTTTTTCTGTTGGACATGGGGGCTCTGTGTGGGAAGTTTGGCCCAATTCTATCGTTGGTGGGGTTCAGAATGCTCATTTATTGTAGGCGAACTATAAATCCCAGCAACTACAACTTCCAAATGTCAAGGTCTATTTTCCCCAAATACCACCAGTGTTCACATCTGGGCATACTATACTGAGTATCCATGCCAATTTTGGTCAAGATCCATCATTGTTTGAGTCCACAGGGCCCCTTGGATGTAGGTGAACTACAACTCCAAAACTCAAATTCAATGCCCACCAGCCCCTTCCAGTATTTTCTGTTGGTTATGGGAGGCCTGTGTGCCAAGTTTGGTTCAATTTCATCACTGGTAGAGTTCAGAATGCTCTTTGACTGTAGGTGAACTATAAATCTCAGCAACTACAACTCTCAAATGACAAAATCAATCCAAATTTAGTCCAGTGAATGAAAATACATCCTGCATATCAGATATTTACATCACAATTCACAACAGTAGCCAAATTACAATTCTGAAGTAGTAACGAAAATAATGTTATGGTTGGGGGTCACCACTGTATTAAGGGGTCGCAGCATTAGGGAGGTTGAGAACCACTGTTCTAGGTAGTGCCATTTTTCCAGATTGTCTTTTGATCTGCCCACTTTACTTCTGAGTCTGTTCAGGAATTTCCAGGTTGCCCCTTCTTGGTTTGCCCTTGGAGACAGATCCTCGTGGGGAGCCATTCAGTTGGGATTTCCTGGTTTAGCTGCCCAGAGGGGGAATGTTAAGAAGAGTGGTGGCTGCTAGCCATGCAGTGGATGGCTTTCACAGTGTTCGATTTTATTTCTATTAGCAGCAACTTCCTGACGCACATCAGGGGGGCAGTGCCAGTTAGCTTGTAGAGTATCAACAGGCTTAGGTTTGAGGCATCCTGTGATTATTCTGCATGTTTCGTTCACCTTCTTCGTGTGGGCAAACTTCTGCCAAACAGGGCAGGCATACTTGACAGTTGAGTCAGACAAAGCCAAGGCTGATGTTCTTATTAATTTTGGGTCTGCATCCCATGCTCTGCCAGTAAGTTTCTGCGGGATGTTATTGCGTGCAGCTACTTTGTGCTTGCTGTTTTTACAGAGTTTCCTATATATTAGTGTTCGATCTAAAGTGACACACCGAGATATTTAGGATGGAAGCAGTGTTCAAGCTCTTGACCTTCCAGGTAACTTTCACTTTCCTGTTGTCTTCACGGTTCCATAGGTGGAAAGTACTCATTTGTGTGTTGGCAGGATTAGGCTTAGGGTAGTAGCTAGATCTTTGTAGTAGATCTTTGTATATCTGGAGAGATCTTTCAGGGCATTAGGGTTTGGTTTTCGACTATTTCAAAGTATTTTGCTTGTGTTGTTAGGCCAAGGTCATCAGCATTTAGAAAGCTCTTTGTGAGTGGTGGCTGTGGCTGATTATTAATAAAGATGTTAAGGTTGGTTCAAGAACGTTGCCTTGGGGTAAACCTTTCTTTTCCTGCTTTGAAACCCCACATAGAAGCTGCGGTTTTTTAGGAGGGTCTGGACAATTTTTGTAAAATCATAGACCCGGGTATTATGGTAGAATTTATGCAGTATTTTCCTATTTTGCACAGTGTCATAGGCTGCTGTAAGGTCTACAAAAAACTGTTCCTGTTATGCAACCTTTCTAATATCCTTACTTGATATACTCAGTCAGATTAAAAATTTGGGCTGTAAAGTTTTTCCCTGGTCTGAAACCTGCTTGTTGTGCAATAAGCTTGGGTTCAATAACAAGTCCAAATTGATTTAATAGCATTCTCTATACTTTATATCAATTTTTTTTTGTCGTGTCAGGAGCGACTTGAGAAACTGCAAGTCGCTTCTGGTGTGAGAGATTGGCCGTCTGCAAGAACATTGCACAGGGGACGCTCAGATGATTTGATGTTTTATCATCCTTGTTGGAGGCTTCTCTCATGTCCCCGCATGAGGAGCTGGAGCTGATAGAGGGAGCTCATCCACGCTCTCCCCGGATTCGAGCCTGCGGCCTGTTGGTCTTCAGTCCTGCCGGCACAGGGGTTTAATCCACTGCACCACCGGGGGCTCCACTTTATATAGATGACATAAGAGAGAGATTGGTCGGTAGTTCCTGGCATTGGAGGTGTCTTTACCAGGTTTTAAAATGGCAATGATCTTAGTTTTCCTCCATAGTCTGGGAATCTGTTTGCGTGCCAAGCATTAATTGTAAAATTTCAAAAGCCAGTTTTCATCTGGCTTCATGAGGCCCAAGTGTTTGATTTGCTCCATCATCAGGTCAGCTAGACCAGGTGCTCTGCCAGTTTAATAGCTTCTCTGAGTTCTTTCAGGTTTAGGGGAGATGGCAACTGGTGGATTTCAAGTTTTGGCACCCTGTTGATTTTCACTTTTACTCTACTGCAGTTTGTTTTTCCATTCTGAATTTGCTTGGAGCAAAAAATACATTAGCCCAAAGCTTTGTCCTTACAGATACTCTTTCATGCATATCATGATCTAGCTTTACAAAGACCAAAATACTGTGAATCCTTTATGTCTATTTTGTTTCTGAGTTCTTGGTGATGTTTAGGTCTAGAGCAGGGGTCCCCAAACTACGGCCCGTGGGCCGTATGCGGCCCGCCGAGGGCATTTCTCCGGCCCGCGAGGCCTGGCCTGGCCACGGCCACCCGGCGCCGCTCCGCCCATCGCGGGAACTCTCTGCTCTGGCCGCTCTGCTCATGTAGGAAGGAGAAGCCTTTTGTAGTTTACCTGCCTCCTTGGAGACTACAACTCCCAAACGTCAAGATTCTATTTCCCCCGTACTCCACAAGTGTTCCCATTTGGGCATACGGAATATCAGTGCCAAGTTTGGTCCAGATTTATCATTGAGTCCACAGTGATTGATGGTGGCAGGTGAACTGCAACTCCAAAACCAAAGGACACTGCCCACCAAACCCTTCCAGTATTTTCTGCTGGTCATGGGAGAACAGTGTGCCAAGTTTGGTTCAATTCCATCGTTGGTGGGGTTCAGAATGCTCTTTGATTGTAGGTGAACTATAAATCCCAGCAACTACAACTCTCAAACGTCAAGATTCTATTTTCCCCATACTCCACAAGTGTTCACATTTGGGCATATGGAATATCAGTGCCAAGTTTGGTCCAGATCTATCATTGAGTCCACAGTGATTGATGGAGGCAGGTGAACTACAACTCCAAAACCAAAGGACACTGCCCACCAAACCCTTCCAGTATTTTCTGTTGGTCATGGGAGAACTGTGTGCCAAGTTTGGTTCAATTCCATCGTTGGTGGGTTCAGAATGCTCTTTGATTGTAGGTGAACTATAAATCCCAGCAACTACAACTCCCAAATGTCAATTCTATTTTCCCCCAAACTCCACCAGTGTTCACATTTGGGCATATTGAGTATTTGTGCCAAGTTTGATCCCGATCCATCATTGTTTGTGTCCACAATGATCTCTGAATGTAGGTGAACTACAACTCCAAAACCAAAGGACACTGCCCACCAAACCCTTCCACTATTTTCAGTTGGTTGTGGGAGAAATGTGTGCCAAGTTTGGTTCAATTCCATCGTTGGTGGGGTTCAGAATACTCTTTGATTGTAGGTGAACTATAAATCCCAGCAACTACAACTCCCAAATGACAAAATCATTTTTTGTGTGAAGGACATACATTGGTTTGTTAGGTGTCTTGTGTCTAAAATTGGTGTCAATTCGTCCAGTGGTTTTTGAGTTCTGTTAATCCCACAAACGAACATTACATTTTTATTTATATAGAAGTGTGGGTCTTTGTTTTTTTGATTTGGGGGGGGGGGGTTGCACTGCAAATAATATATGTGCAGAGTGCATAGGAATTCATTCATTTTTTTTTTCAAATTATAATCCGGCCCCCCAACAGTTTGTGGGACTGCGACCCGGCCCTCTGTTCAAAAAGTTTGGGGACCCCTGGTCTAGAGAGCCAGGTTTTTGATGCCAATTATGCCAAAAGGCTGAATTTAAATTCAAGTCAGACTTCGTAGTTAATAGAAAATTACTGGAAGCTCAAGTGCCCAAGCAGTTGTTGCCTCTTAGTTATGAAGCTGACCGTGTTTTCCACAAATGTGGAGCATTTGTGCATCAGAGGACACATGGAGCAAATTCCTGCTCTGCCCTCACCCTATGTCCATGGGCTGGACACTACATTAATGTTTGTGCTTTGAGCTACTCAGATAGAGGGGTCCTATGCAATCAGGGCTCTGTATTGTGTGGATGCAACTGCTAGATATGAGCAGCTGATCATAGACAGGTATTGCTATTCAAACATCTGTGCTCGATATGGAGAGGTGAGCAAGACTGATTGATGTTTGCAGTGTTGGCAGGACCCGCAAAGTAGACTCTTTTTGCCTTTGATGCATGGCAAGCAATGTGTGATTAGGATTATTCATACTTTAGGTTCCTTGTTTTATGGAATTGAAATAAAAACATTCCCTTGCAAAAGACTGTTAAACTGGCAAACTGGAAGTCTCTTTTCCAAGAAGAAAAGAGACTTAGCTCACTCCTAAATTATTTAAGTGTCTGGTATCATCAAAAAGCTAACCCTTCCATCATTTAGAATTGTTCCTCCTGTGTTCAGATTGAATGTGGTTTCAATGATCTTCTCCTTTTTGGTAATCTGATTCATGCTAACTGACAAATGGCATTATCTTTTTGTCTTAGTTGCTTAGTACAGTTGAAGAGACGACTAAAGATGTGTCCGGTCTGCATGCAAAAATAGACCGCAAAAAAGCTGTTGAGCAGAATAATGCAGAAGCCCAAAAGACATTTACAGAGCACATGAATGCTCTCTTTGGGGAAATGCAGAACTCTGTTAAGGAGAACTATTGTAAACAGCAGCAGATTCTAGACTACTACGCCTTTTCAGTTGGTAAGTATGTCTGATTAACTGCATGTGCAATAATCCAAAGAAAGCCCTTTTTGTAAAACTAAATCTAGTGTAAGCGTGAGATTCTTAAGGCATATGAAAAGAAACTCAATTAAACAACGGTGCTCATCTTTGTCATGGCAGGTGATCTTCTTTCTGCCGGCTCCTCGGCTTTTGGAGTTACTGCAGCAGTTATAGATGCAGCATTCAACTCAGTAAAAGAAATGGTTTCTGCTGAGGTTTCCCAAACTTCTGAAGCGATACTAAAGCAGGAGTCACTGACATCTCAGAATAGAATTGGCTTGCAAAAAGTGATTGTAAGTATAAAGGCTATAGGCATTCAAATGACAGAATAACTCTTTTGACTAGGAAAGTCTACCTGAAATATGACAGCTGCTGACATTCCTAACTGGGGCTGAAAGACCTATGCATGTTCAAATAAAGCTCTGCCTGACAGCTAGGCTGGAGCTGGTTTAGCCTTGATTTGGTAAAAGAACAAACTCCTTAGACTCTCAGGTATCACTGTTCAGAATAAGCTTATAAGAGCAAAAACAAAAAATCTAAATACTATATATAGTCGAGTATAAGCTGACCCAAATATTAGCCGATGCACCTAATTACATTTGTTATTTTACTTTATTACTGTGTTCCCTCGCTTCTTCGCAGTTCGCTTTTAGCGGACTCTGTTTTGCAGGTTTTAAAAAATATTAATAAAAAATATTAAATATTTATGTCCAATGGAAGCCAGGGACCCCGGAAGTGCAGCGGCCTGAGGCGCGGCAGGGAAGGCCTGCCTCCCTGGTCTGCTGCTGCCTGCATGGCTCCAGAGGCTCTGCGGAGGCCAGGGAGGCAGACAGACGCCCTTGGGATGGGCCGGGAGGCGGGTAAGGAAGCACGGGTAATAAAATAATGTATAAATATTAAAATTAATATGGCGTTTATTATTTTACTCTTATTACTGTTACTTTTACATTTCCATTATTTTACTCTTATTATTATTATTACTCATTATATATATTATATATATTATTTTATTCATTATTATTGGAAGGGTACATAAGCACATTACGTTGAATTAAGTTAGAATAATGGTTTAATCAGAGTTGGACAATCTTATCTTAAATTACAGTTTTATTTGAATATTCGAAAACATCAAACCTACTGATGTCTCAATTAATGTAATTTTATTGGTATCTATTTTTATTTTGAAATTTGCCAGAAGCTGCCAAATTTCCCACTCTCAGCTTATACTCGAGTCAATATGTTTTCCCTATTTTTTCCCTAAAATTAGGTGCCTCGTCTTATATTCGGGTCATCTTATACTCAAGTATATATGATACATAATCATATTTCAATATTCAAGTTATAGTAGGTGGGCTAGTGATTGTCTTTGACCTTTATTCAAAGAGCTAATGGCTGCCAATTCTACATGGGAGAATCATCTAATTCAAACGTAGAAAAAGCGACTGATCTCTCAATCAGTTCTCTTGCTTCTAGGAAGAACATGCATCTGGATTGAACCGAGCACTCAGTAGTCTGTCGCCCATAGTGAAATTTGTATTGAATCTAAATGCTGAACTCCAGAATAACTTGAAGAAACAAACATCCCTGGCTGAAAAGGTAACTTTAAAAGCTGAACTCCATGTGCCTTAGTTTACCCCAGTGAACATGAGGACATTTTTTTTTACTTCAGATAGCCACAGAAGGTAATTGAATGTCTCATTTTGCTTCATGAGCTGGTACCACCTCTAATACATAACAGATTTATGGTAGCTTTTAAAAAGTCAGCAAAATGTAATTGTACTGACTTTTTTCTATATCTAATTTAAAGATTACAGACTATAAAGAAGAAATGTCTGCCTTCTTCCAAGGCCACTCTCTTGCTTTGAGTAAACTGCAAGAAGACACTTCCAGGATGTTTTCTCAGTTTCAGCAGGATTATGAGCACTTGGAGAAACAGGTGGAGTTAGCCAAACTGGCACAAAAAAAGGTATGTTCTCTTTTCAGAGCACAGCAAGGAATAGACCGGGTGAAGTAAAATAAACGGTGCTGATGGATTAATGACATGACTTAGAAACGTATGCGGTCGTTGCTAATAGTCAACATAGATTTATAAAAACAAGTCATACCAGACTAATCTGATCTCTTTTTCGATAGTGGTACAGGCTGGGTAGACGCAGGGAACGCCATGGATGTAGTGTATCTGGATTTCAGTAAGGCCTTCGACAAGGTTCCCCATGACCTTCTGGCAAACAGACTAGTTAAATGTGGGCTAGGCAAAACTACGGTTAGGTGGATCTGCAATTGGTTAGGTGACCAAACTCTGAGAGGTTGTGTGTGTGTGTGTGTGTGTGTGTGTGTCAGGAGTGATTTGAGAAACTGTTGCTTCTGGTGTGAGAGAGTTGGCCATCTGTAAGGACATTGCCCAGGGGATGCCTGGATGTTTTGATGTTTTTACCATGTTTGTGGGAAGCTTCTCTCATGTCCCCACATGGGGAGCTGGAACTGACAGAGGGAGCTCATCTGCCCTCTCCCCAGATTCAAACCTACAACCTGTAGGTCTTCAGTTCTGTCTGCACAAGGGTTTAATCCCTCTGGGGGCTCCACCCTGAAGGCAATTCTCCCCGATGTTTCCTCTTCATCCTGGAAAGAAGTGACGAGTGGGGTGCCATAAGCAGGGTTCTGACCTGGGCCCCGTTCTGTATAACATCTTTATTAATGACTTAGATTAAGAGTTTGAAGGCATGATCATCAAGTTTGCAGACGACACCAAATTGGGAGGGATAGCTAATACTTTTTATTTATTTTTATTTTATGGCATTTGTAGCCCGCCTTGCTCAGCCTTACGGTGATTCAAGTCAGCTTACAGAAATTAGCAGAATTCGATGCCATACATTCACAAAGTACAGTTAAAAACATTCAATTATAAAAACCATAATACTCCAGAAGACAGGAGCAGAATTCAAAACGATCTTAACAGATTAAAGAGTTGGGCCAAATCTAACAAGATGAAGTTCAACAGGGACAAATGCAAGACACTCCACTTAGGCAGGAAAATGAAATACAAAGATACAGAATGGGGGACGATGCCTGGCTCGTGTGAAAAAGGCCTTGGAGTCCTCGTGGACATCAAGTTAAACATGAGCCAACAATGTGATGCGGCGTCAAAAAAAGGTAATGGGATTTTGGCCTGCATCAATAGGAGTATAGTGTCCAGATCCAGGGAAGTCATGCTACCCCTCTATTCTGCCTTGGTTAGACCATACCTGGAATATTGTGTCCAGTTCTGGGCACCACAATTGAAGAGAGATATTGACAAGCTGGAATGTGTCCAAGGGAGGGCAACCTTCCCTTCCTCTTTCTCTCCTTTCTTTCAGAGGAGATATAGTGCATGCACACACATACGCATACACATATGGGTGTGGATAATATGGCAATGTCTATGTTGAAAGGAAGTTGTGGAGAATACCTACATGGATGTTAATTTTACTATATTTCCTCAACTCTCCCCTCAAATACACACAGTCACGCAGGAAATAAGTGGCTCTGCTGGAGTGCATGTCTTGAAGGGTTATTGTGGGGATGATCTTGCATGTGCATTAATTCCACTATATTTTCACAACTTCACACACCCATATGCACTCACTGTTGCTCTGCCAACATGTGTATGTTACCAAGTTGTAAAAGATAGATAGAATGATTTTCAATTCATATAGCAGTTCAAAAACATGCAAATGTGAGTAGAGTAAATGTGAGTACATGCAAATGTGAGTAGACCACTCTGGCAGGAAGGTAAGGGCGCTCCATGCAGTCATGCCAGTGGTCACATGACTTTGGAGGTGTCTATGGACAAAGCTGTCTCTCTCTCTCTCTCTCTCTACCAAGGGGAAAGCGAAGTTGTGTGTATGTGTGTGGCCATGTGTGCGGGATAGGCTCCCAAGTATGCTGCTGTGAGGGAGGAAGCTCGGTGCTGCCTGCTGTGCCAGTTCCGTTTATATGGCTGTGCGTGCGCACGCACTTGGCTCTCAATGCTGTAACGGCAGCTCTTCCCTTGTGTGGATTTTTGGGGTTTCTTTGGGGGTTTTTTTTGAGTGGAGGACATAAATTGGACTTTTAGGTGTATCGTGTCCAAATTAGGTGCCAATTCCCCCAGTAGTTTTTGAGTTCTGATGGTATCACAAATGAACATTACATTTTTATCTATATAGATAGAAGATGGCACCATGTAGTTCACTGGTGAGAACTGAATCTATTGCTCTGCAACTCTTTTAAAGCCAGCTTTAATCACTGTAGTACACAGGTTGCCCACTTTATGATTAAAGTTTTCAACTTTACTAATTTTTGCTGATTTATTTGAAATCTCTTTATTTTTCATTTACACTAGGGTACAGCCCAGCTGATTTCTTCTCTAAAAGACCAATTGAGTTTGCACGAGCAAGAAACTCAGCTGAATCTGAGTGATGTTCTAGAGAAAAGTCGAAGACTAAAGCAGAATGTATTCGCTGTACAAGACAACATAACTCTGTAAGGAAACTCAACTTGCTTCTCTTCTAAACATCTTTCAAACTTCCTGCAGACTTGCCTTGTGAAATAATCTGTATCTACTTGTTCAAGTTGCCAGGAGCCTTTTGAATATTTGAGATTTCCATTTAAAATTATGAACATCCTATTATAGATGAATGCAATGTTCAGTCACTCTTGGTCCATTTGTTTATTTTACTCATTTTCCTTCAGCCTTGCATCCATTTGTTGTGATTTATGTGAAATTCAAAATGAATTAGAATTGGGGGTGCTAATCATTTTTTAAAATAAAGTCAAGTTTACTTCCATACTATTGTAAAATGGTAGGAGTACTCTGACTGCCTGGCATATTTTTGCAGCCTTGAACTCATGCATTCTGTTTAAAACACTTTAATGCTTTAACTTGACAATAGTTAACAATAAACACTACCTTAAAAGTGTTTGTGTGTGGATATAGATATTAAGTTAGTTTACAACAAAGACATAAAACTGAAATGTTATTACATCCGATAGTCCTCCTCTGATACGAATGCTGAAGTGGAAGCACCAAAACAAATTGATATTAACCCACTTTCTAAAGCTACAATCCTGTATACTTACTGGGGAGCACACCCCACTGAATTTCATGGTGTTTATATCTCAATGAATTTGGGGGCCTTTGGTGGCACAGCAGGTTAAATCCTGGGAGCGGGGTGAGCTTCCAATGTTAGCCCCAGCTTCTGCCAATCTAGCAGTTCAAAAACATGCACATGTGAGTAAATCAATAGATACTATGTTTTATTTACTATATTTATAGCCTGCCTTTCTATACCCTGAAGGGTACCACTTCTGTGGGAAGGTAACGGCGCTCCATTCAGTCATGCTGGTCGCATGACCTTGGAGGTGTCTATGGACAACGCTGGCTTTTCGTCTTAGGAATGGAGATGAGCACCAACCCCAAGAGTTGGGCATGAAAAGACTTAATAATAGGGGAAACCTTTACATTTACTATATCTTAACTGTAACTATTTGGATGATACTTCCTTTGATATGAGCTTTCCCTATGTGATAAGGTGGATTTGCTTCTATTTGCTTTCACTCTTTTGACATCATTGCACTCAGGACAACTGCTTCTCCACTGTTGCACTACAGCAGATAATAATAATAATAATAATAATAATAATAATAATAATAATAATAATAACAACTTTATTTATACCCCGCTACCATCTCCACAAGGGACTTGGTGCGGCTTACATGAGGCCAAGCCCACAGTACATCAGTAAACAAAAGCAATTAACAAAAGCAATCAATACAGTACAATTAATATAAATCACATAAACAAAAATAAGCAATAAAGAATAACACACAACATTTAAAAGCTTATGGCCAGGCCAAATGTAATAACTTAAAATTTAAAAATCATGCTGGGCATGAACAAGGGATAGGGTTTCCAAAGAGAGATGAGGGAACACAGTCTGTCTTAAATCAATGGTAAAGTGCATTTTGAGAGCATATTGCTGAGGATTTTCCTTATTCTGGGAAGGCACACTGGAACAACCACGTTTTCGGGCTCCTGAAGACTGTCAGAGTTGGGGCATGTCTGATGCCCTTGGGAAGTGAGTTCCAGAGTTGGGGGGCCACCACTGAGAAGGCCCTCTCCCTTGTCCCCACCAAAAGCCCGGAATGGTTTGGGACCCGCCTACCTGCGTGACCACATTTCTGTGTACGAACCCACATGATCTCTTCAATCATCTGGAGAGGCCCTGCTCACGCTCCCACCTCCTTTGCAGGTGCGATTGGTGGGAACGAGGGAGAGGGCCTTCTCGGTGGTGGCCCCTCGACTCTGGAATTCACTCCCTAAGGACATCAGACATGCCCCAACGCTGGCAGTCTTTAGGAGGAGCCTGAAAATGTGGTTGTTCCAATGTGCCTTCCCAGAATAAGGAAAACTCTTAGCAATATGTCCTCAAATGCACTTTAATATTGACTTAGGATTGTCTGCGCGCCCTTATCTTTCTTTGAAAACCCTATCCTAGTTTACCCTACCTTGTTTATGCCCAGCATTTTAAATTTTAATTTTAATTATTACATTCGGCCCCACCATAGGTTTTTAAATGCTGTTTGTTATTGTTATTGTTTATTGCTTGTTGTGTATTTTTGTTTTTGAGTTTTTATTTTAACTGTTTTGTATTGATCATCTGTTATCGCTTTTGTTTATTCATGTCCTGTGGGCTTGACCTCATGTAAGCTGCACCAAGTCCCTTGGGAAGATGGTAGCGGGGTACAAATAAAGTTTTATTATTATTATTATCGTGCCAGTTGCTCATAAGGTGCACATTTACACCATTGTACTCCTTTGGAAATCTCTTTTTAAAGTATTTTTTCCTGATTCATACATGAGTTTTCAAAACATAATACATTGAAATATATATTTACTCAGAGAGAGATATTAGGGATTGTAATAGGGGAGATGGTGGTGAGGGTACAAATAAAGTTTTTATGTATTATTTTTATTTAAACTGTAGGAAAGGTTTACACCTGCTGGTTAAAAGGGGTGGGCAGCTGAAATGTCTCTTGGTTAAACACTTAGGTCTAATCTGTTACTAAATGCCTACCACATCCAGGCAAACGACAGACCTTTCCACATCTGCAGCATCACGGCACAGTATATTGACCCTGCCTCTGGATGACTTTTCTCAAGAGATCAGGCAGTCCAGCAGTGAAAACGTTAAGATACTGTTGCAGTCAACTAGTCACTGCGAAGACTTTGGTAAGAGTCTGGACCGTGTCTGCCAAGAAACAGAAAGCTGGGGTGAAACTGCAACATCAAAAATAATGCGTATAGCTGATCAACAGAGTGCCTTTCTCACCAGCCAGAAGGAATACCTACAAAGGATTTGCAAGGTAAATCTGATTGTTGACACATGGAAGTTAATCTGTAGACTAGATGCAGGTAACTCATGGCTCTCCAGGTGGCGCTGAACTACACTTCCTATCATCTTTAACTAGCATAACAGTATGCAACAAAATTTGAAAAATCTTCTGTTCCTGGTTTGAAAGTGTTATTTCCTTTTTCATTCTGCGGTACTTGCTTTGGAAGTAGTTGTTATACGCCAGAAACTTAGTTTTTGTGGCTGCCACAAACAATGTTGAATTGGTTGAGACTTGATGAGGTATCTATTGAAAAACTATAGCAAAATGTGTTGTAGGATAATCCATCCCGCAAAAGCAAAGATTTGATAAACTTTTTCCATGTTTTTATGATAGAACCAATTAGGAAATGACATTTATAACCCAGGAACAAAAATCGTGTTACATAGTGTAATCAGTTTTTAGCTGTTGTGCCTTCGTGGAGAGACAGATAAAATTATGATGATGATGATTATTATTATTATTACTAGCCGTTCCCTGTAATTTTGGGTTTTTTGCTTTTTAAGTCTCCTCTGCTGTGTTTTTTAGTGTTTGAGCCAGACTGCTTTTAAGAGTGATGGTCACTCGTTGGCCTAATAAGTGTTTTGTGTCCAAATTTGGTGTCTGTTTGTCCAGTGGTTTTTGAGTTATGTTAATCCCACAAACAAACATTACATTTTTATTTATATAGATGATGATGATGATGATTATTATTATTAATTAGAGCCAGTTACTGCTTTTGACTTTTGTGGCTTGGTTTTCTTTTATGATGCACTGCAATCATGGGCTTGCCTTACCGTTTTTTCATTGCAAGTATATGCTTGCACCACAAATTTTGTCTTTTTTTAAAAAAAAATCGTGTTTATTAATTACACAGGAGACAAATCTATGAGTAAACAGTAACAGTACGCTATCAATTTAAACACATAATAGTAAAGCAGTGATATTCTTTCAACACCTTCAACTTAGTCTTCTCCGTTCTCATCACATCTTCATTGTCTATTCATATTATTCTTAGCCGCAGATATCAGAATTAGTTTTGATATAAAATGAGCACATATTCTATATCTAAAGGTCCTATATTTTGCTATTTGTCTCCTTATAGGCCACAAATCTTTAGAGGGTAGTTTTCAATTATGGTGTTTGATTAGCTCACTGGGTTTCCAGCATTCTTTTCTTGTATGGTTATGGTTGTAAAGACTATTTATTATGTTTAATGTGTTGTCAAAGGCTTTCATGGTCGGAATCATTGGGTTGATGTGAGTTTTCTGGGCTGTATAGCCATGTTCCAGAAGCATTTTCTCCTGACATTTCATCCATAATATCTATGACTGGCATCCTCAGAGGTTGTGAGGTCTGTTGGAAACTAGGCAAGTGAGGTTTATATATCTGTGGAGAAAGAACTCTTGTGTGCTTGGGGATGTGTGAATGTTGTAATTGATTACCTTGATTAGCTTTGAATAGCCTTGCAGCTTCAAACCCTGGCTTCTTCCTGCTTGGGGGAATCCATTGTTGGGAGGTCCTGATTGTTTCTTGTCTGGAGTTCCCTTGTTTTTGAGTGTTGCTCTTTATTTACTGTCCTGATTCTAGAGTTTTTTTTTAATACTGGTAGCCAGATTTTGTTCATTTTCATGGTTTCCTCCTTTCTGTTGAGATTGTCCACATGCTTGTGGATTTCAGTGGCTTCTCTGTGTAGTCTGACATTGTGGTTGTTAGAGTGGTCCAACATTTCTGTGTTCTCAAATAAAATGCTGTGTCCAGGTTGGATCATCCAAGTGATCTGCTATGAGAAGCCATTTCTTCAGTTGTAAATATTTTGACGACTCCTGTTAATGGAAGGGTGTCCAATGATAAGGGGGAATGATTTTTGTTACCCTCTTCCTTTTTCTTTAACCATTGATCCAGTTTACATTTCCCTACACCCACTTTCACTCAGTATCTCTTAACAGTTTAACAGAGAAACTGAAAAATAACTCAAATGAAGTGAGGTGAAAGAGGTACTCATATGATACCTGCTATTCTTGGAAATAATTGGGCTTTCTGAGGCAAGGGCACAGAAACCAGGCTTATACGTTTGAGCAATTGACTTGTACAGAGCTCATTTTGCTTACTGAAGGGAATTCTTAGCCTTTAAAACCTTATTTGTTGTTTCCAGTTTATGGCTACCCTAAAGCAAAGTTATCACAGTTAGTTTGAGGCTGAAAGAGTGTGAATTGCCCAAGGTCACCAGGAGGATTTCATGATTTAGTGCCCCTTCCACACAGCTGAATAAAATCTTACATCTGCTTTGAACTGGGAATATGCTTTGAATGTGATTTTCCGGCTTCTTGACGGGGTTGGACTGGGTGGCCCATGAGGTCTCATCCAACTCTATGATTCTATATATGGCAGGGTGGACACAAATAACCCAATTCACAGCAGATATTTTGGGTTATTCTGCCTTGATATTTTGGGTTATATGACTTTGTGGAAGGGCCTTTAGCAGGTATTCAAATCCTGGCTTCCAGAGTCCAACACCCCTTCCACACTGCCATACCATCCAGATTATCAAAGCAGATAATCTGGATTTTATATGGCAGTGCCGAAGGGGCCATAGTTCAACACTCAAACCAATACCCATGCTTTATAAAGCTATTCTTGTGAACTTTGTGCTTCAAGGAAGGCGCCGTGATTGACATTTTTTCTGTTTCCCCTAAGCTGGCTATACATCCCTAATCATGCAAGTATAGTAAGATGGGCCCTGCACATGTGTATTTCCTTAAAGAGCTGTTTCTTTGTCCCACAAACATCTAAGTCTGCTTCCAAAAACGATAAAAGCTCATAAATGGTTAAATGAGATCCTAGACTTCCTCTGTTTCAGGCAACCAAACAAACATTTGTCTGGAATACCCATCTTAGTTTCTGAAGATGTTTCTATTGCTTTCAGAATCTGGACGACAACTGCAGTGCATCGGTTGCTAAGCTCACAGTCCATGTTGACCGACAAAAAGATGCTCAAGAGACTGTCCTCAAGGGACTCCTTGACAAGATCCCCAATGATAGGAATGTGCTTATGACACAGAAAGAGACGCTCCTCATGAAAGCAAAACATGGCTTAATCCGAGTTAATGGATTTGTGGGAGAAGAACTCAAAGTAGACATCCCAACAGGTATTATTTGCCAGGGAGCAATGGACCGTGCAGATGTGGGGATGAGGGTGACCCACTTGACATTGAAATGGAATTTCTACTCTCAAGGAAATGTTGGTTTAGATGTCACTTAAATGGCTTGGGTTTTCTTTTTCCCAAGGAACCACCCCACAGAGGAAAGATTATCGTTATCCTGTGACAGTTGTGAAAACAGAACCCCGCGATGTCTTGCTTGAAAAATTAAGGCAAAAGCAGCTGGAGCTCAGAGCTGCAGAGATCTTGGATCAGGTAGTTGTGCAACCAAAAGGGGAGGGAAGGTGGGCTTGCCCTAATTGCTTTTCCAAAAATGAGACAATAGACCGAGATACAAAGTGTACACATGGAAATGAAGTGGTTAAAGATTGCAAAACAATTATTGGATGTGTGTGATGCTCTTTCAATATTCCATTGGGCACCAATATAACTTGTAGATGAAGCTTATGTATCTCTTTTGGGTTCCCTAGAGTTCCTTTGTGGATGAAGAAGAGATAAGAGAGACGAATGATAGCCTGGTCAGTGAAAATTCCTTCTTGGATACCAGTCTCTGTATTCAGACAAGCAACGGTGTGCCCTTCTTCCAGGTGATTTCTAAATGTTCTGTTTTTTTTATGGAAACAGAAAATACTAGACTACCAAGGAACTATTTTGTTAGGACTATCTAAGATAGATATTCAGCATACAGATACATATACAGTAAAAGATTGTGGTTGTGGACATGATATTTGGGGAAAGTGTGGTACAGCTTCCTATCCCCCATAATTTGGAAGGAGGAAGTTTTTGTTTTAGGCTGGATCTACACTGCGAGACAAATCCAGTTTCAAGAGTGCAGATCACCATATATACCCAAGTATAAGCCAACCCGAATATAAGCCGAGGCACCTAATTTTACCACAAAAAACTGGAAAAACATATTGACTTGAGTATCAGCTGAGGGTGGAAATGCAGCAGCTACTGGTAAATTTCAAAATAAAAATAGATACCAATAAAATTACATTAATTGGGGCATCAATAGGTTAAATGTTTTTGAATGTTTACATAAAACTGTAATTTAAGATAAGACTTTCCAACTCTGATTAAATCATTATTCGAACCTTCAGTGTAAATGTGCTTACGTATCCTTCCAATAATAATAAAGAGAGTCAAATAATAAATGTAATAAAAATAATAGAGTAAAATAATGGAAATGTAATAATAACAGTAATAAAATAATAGAAAATAATAGAGTAAAATAATAAATGTAATAATAAAATAGAGTAAAATAATAAATATAATAACAATAATAGAGTAAAATTCTGAATATAATAATCATAATAACAACAACAACAATAGAGTAAAATAATAAATAACTTTGGAGTGTAAGCTGGGGGGGGGGTTCAGCCTTTTAAGGCTGAAAGACTCTGCTTATACTTGAGTATATATGGTAACTTCATTGAATTGGATTACATGGCAGTGTAGATTCATATAATACAGTTAATCCTCATTCCGAGTGTAGATCTCGCCTTTAAGTGACCAACTACAACTAGTAGGTGGTCTGGGGCCACTTTCCCCATGGATTGGGACTTTCTGCCTGCATTTGACTCTGAGAAGTTCATACATTGGGCCTTACTTCTGAGGAGACATGCCTCGAATCATATGATAGAAAAGGCATCTTTTTTAGAAGACATGCAATTAGAATGCGTATCCTTCTCAAAACTGGAACTGTCACCAACTTATATCTTTAAAGCAATCATACTTCCTAACTAAAATTAGAATTTTGGAAGAATCACTTAACAAAAATCCACACATGGCATAAGCATGAGAAAGATTTTAGACAAGGTCATTTTGAATGCACAGTTCAAGGATGTGGAACATACAGTTTTGGAGGCATTGAATAAAAGAGTATATTTTCCAGATGAAAATAAACATCTGAATGTCTACTAAAACTGCAGCAGCTATCATGTAGGCTGAGTAAGGGCTTCTAGTGTCCTGTATTTCAATGTCTGTCTATAACTAAGACATTTCACAGGTAAATTCATGTAATTTAGGGGTTTGGTGCAGAGTACCTTAAGTTGTGTCACTGGTGCAACTTTTTAAAACCATTGACTTATTTTTTTCTTTTAAAATGACTTCATTCTTTCCTTCTTTCAAATGCAAACATAGATAGCTTATAGTCCACCAGGTGGTGGAAAATCAACTGTTTTGAACAGATAAAATATTCCCATATGAATCCATGACACTGACCACACATTAATACAAAGACCAGGAACTAAATACTGTACTTCACTTTGACTTCAAATATTATTATTATGTTTGTCCACAAGGAGACTCAAAACTGTTTGTTTCCAAACCCAATTCAAAAACTGAAACATTTGTTTCTGAGCCCTATTCAAGGTGCTAAACCAGGGGTCCTCGAACTATGGCCCGAGGGCCAGATACGGCCCTCCAAGGTCATTTAGCAAGCCCTCGCTCAGGGTCAACCTAAGTCTTGAAAGCACACAACAACAACAACAATCCTATCTCATCAGCCAAAAGCAGGCCCACACTTCCTATTAAAATGCTAATAAGTTTATATTTGTTAAAATTGTTCTTCATTTTAATTATTGTGTTGTTTTTAAGTGTTTTTTGTACTACAAATAAGGTATGTGCAGTGTGCATAGGAATTCATTCATTTTTTTCCAATTACAATCCGGCCCTCCAACAATTTGAGGGGTTGTCATCTGGCTGACTCCTGCCCTAAACAGTTCAAGTCCAACTTACTTATCTGACCACATCTCTTCATGTCAACTGGCCCGTTATTCAGGGGAGGCCCTGCTGTCACTTCCACCACCGTTGCAAATGTGGCTGACATTGACGAGGAAGAGGGCATTTTATGTGGTCGCCTCGAACTTGTGAAACACCCTCCCAAAAGAAATTAAAACACCTCCCTCCCTTGTTTCTCTCAAGAACCAATTAAAAACATTCCTGGGTTGCTGTAAGTTTTTTTTAGCAGTATGGCCATGTTCCAGAAGCATTCTCTTCTGACATTTCGCCTGCATCTATGGCAGGCATCCTCAGAGGTTGTGAGACCTCACAACCTCAGAGGATGCTTGCCATAGATGCAGGCAAAACGTCAGGAGAGAATGCTTCTGGAAAATGGCCATACAACCCAAAATATTTACAGCAACCCAATGATTCCGGCCATGAAAACCTTCGACAACACACAAAAATGTTCCTCTTTAGACAGGCTTTCAGTGAGGGAAATTAACCTTGACAGATAGAACTTCATAACATGATTACTGGAGCAGAGTGCAGTATAACCTGACATGATGTGATACACAAATGTGACTGTATATTATAGTTTGGTTTTTAAATTGCTTATTTTATGATATTCATATTTATTATTGATGTATTATGGTCTGTTGTTTGTATGATTTTAAGATATTGTAAGTTGTTTTGGATCCTGTGAGGGAGAAAAGCAGGGTGTTGTTATTATTATTATTATTATTATTATTATTCCTAACTTTTTCTCCACAAGCACACTAAAAACTGACCTGCATACATACTTGCATACATAATACATACATACATACATTACCATCATGCAGACAGAAAAAAATCTTGGTCTTCTGTCCCATACCTTACATGGCAGTGACTCCAGGGAGCAGGGTGAATTCCTGCTGTTAGGCTCAGCTTCTGCCAATTTAGCAGTTTGAAAACATACAAATGTGAGTAGAGCAATAGGTACTGCTTTGGCGGAAAGATAACGGCGCTCCATGCAGTCATGCTGGCTATATGACCTTGGGTCTACGGACAACTCCGGTTCTTCGGCTTAGAAATGAGTGAGCACCAATCCCCAGAGGCAGACACGACTAGACTTAATGTTGGAAAAACCTTTACGTGTCCGAGCATATCTCCCTCTACATCCCGCCTCGCAGTTTAAGATCATCTGGGGAGGCCCTGCTCTCGGTCCCGCCTGCTTCGCAAATGCGTTTGGTGGGGACGAGGGACAGGGCCTTCTCGGTTGTGGCCCCCCGCCTGTGGAACTCGCTCCCTAGCAAGATTAGGTTGGCTTCATCCCTTCTTTCTTTCAGGAAGAAACTTAAATCATGGTTTTGGGACCAGACTTTTGGACAGCAGGCATAACAGCACTTTGGATATTGAATTGAACTGGAAATGGCTATATGGTTTTACAATAATGTTTTAATTTGTTTTTAATTTAGTGTTTTATCTATTGTTTTAAATTGTTGTTATATTTATTGTATTTGTCTGTATGTTGCGGCATTGAATTGTTGCCAAGCGTAAGCTACCCTGAGTCTCCCCCGGGGGTTGAGAAGGACGGGGTAGAAATTTTGTCACTAACTAATTAAATAAATAAATAAATACCTTTACTAGCCTACATGGAAAATCTCCTTGCAAATAGAAACTCAGCATAGTAGGGAAGCAATATTTCCCCTAGTGTGCTAGTTTTCTGGGAGGTGTTTACAAAGGTGAATGTTCAAACATATTGAAATCAATCTATGTTATTACTGAAAGGAGTATTTTCATATATTGTTGTGCACAGATGACAACACTGTAATCCTTTTAGATTTCAAATGGTTTCGATGTAATCACATATTTCTATAGTTTGAGAGACAGTGGAACTATCTATAGGGACAGTGAATCGTGTGCTGATGTGCTTTGCTGAATTATGACATTTCCAGAAACTGGATCTGGTAGAGAATATTTTCATCATTGTTTAAAGTAAAATAATGCTCACCGGTGCTTTGTTTAATTTTGCAGCGTAAAAAGAATGTAAAAAAGGATAAAGAGAACAAATTGACTGTCTTCCTGGATAAGACAAAGGAAGAAGATGCAGCAGATACGCCATTTTCAAAGTCAAAATATGCCTTAAGGATCCAGAATTAAAATGTGCAACCTTTACGTTTCACTTAATCTCCATTCCGGCATAGTGTATTGCTTGGAGCTCAGTCTACATTGGTGTAGTTTTGGTGTCATGGTTTGCCTGTAAAGAGTACTAGTAAAATAATTGGCTATTTTTTGGGATATCATATCATTTTATATTTTTCAGACTTTAAGATTTTCATACTTAAAATTTACATTTTCATACTTACATTTTAAATGTCCATACTTAAATAAAAACATTGTAATTTTTCCCTATGGTGGGAGCAGATGATTTCATGTCTTTGTATTAAATGAGAAATATAACACAATTTTCCATGTCTTCCTATCCTCTTACACATAGTAATTGTCTCAAACCATCATACAAAGCAGATGTGCATGATCTGTCGCCCTCCAGATGTTACCCCCCCCCCCCCAATCTGTGCTGGGCGGAGCTGACAAAAGCAGGAATCCCTATAGCATCTGGAGTGTCACGTATACCCCACCTGCTTAAAAACAGTCCTATGATCCTTTAAAAAAAATGTCGAGATATGTACCGTATATTCCGGCATATAAGACGACTGGGCGTATAAGACGACCCCCAACTTTTCCAGTTAAAATATAGTTAAGACAACTCCCATGCATAAGACTACACCTGCGTATAAGACGACCCCTGACTTTTGAGAAGATTTTCTTGGGTTAAAAAGTAGTCTTATACGCCAGAATATACTGTATTCTTTTTTGCTGGACTCAACTTCATAGGATGAATGACACATTACACTATGTAACAAAATTTGAAAAAAATTCTGTTCCTGCTTTGAAAGTGTTATTTCCTGTTTAATTGTGTGGTACTTAATTTGAAAGTAGTTATTAAACTCTAGAAACTTTGTTTTTGTGGCTGCCACAAACAATGTTGAATTGGTTGAGACTTGATGAGTTATTCACTGAAAAACTATCACAAAACGTTCTGCAGGATGTCCAGCAAAAACAAAGTTGTTGTACTTTAATAATCTTTTTCCATGTTTTTGTGATAGAACCAATTAGGAAATGACATTTATAATACAGGAACAAAAACTGTGTTACAAAGTGCAGTGGATGAATAGTCAACATTGGATTGCATCCAGATTTTAGTCATCAGTGAGACTGAGGCTAGTCTAAGCAAAATTTGACTCCACATCTAATAAGTAGTTTGGATGTAAAGTTCACTGTCTTTACAGCTCCCACATGTTTTCTGTGCCTGTAAAGTATGAGTTGAAAAAGTATGGCTTTTGGGTTGCATGCAGTCCCCTGGTGCGATCCGTGTCTCACACATCCATTTCTAATACCTTCTAGAAGCCATGGCTCTCCCTCCCCAAAACAGTTTACGGCTTGTGGGGCTTTCCCCCAAAACCTGAAAGTTATTTCTTGTCCTATTTCTTGTCCAGGAGAGGCGTCCCAGAAGGATACCATGATCAATGGTATCGAAAGCCGCTGAGATGTCCAAGAGAACCAACAGGGTCACACTCCCCCTGTCCAGCTCCCTACGGAGATCATCCACCAAGGCGAGCAAAGCCGTCTAGGTGCCATGGCCAGGCCTGAAGCCAGACTGTGACTGGTCCAGGTAGTTGATGTCATCAAGGAAGCCCTGGAGCTGAGCAGCGACCACCCGCTCCAACACCTTGCCCAGAAAAGGGAGGTTTGAGATTGGTCTATAGTTATTCAAGATCGTGTAATCAAGGGAAGTTAAACCAATCAATCAGACCATCCTTGGCCAATTTAATTAGCCACAACGGGCAGGGGTCCAGAGCTAATGTAGTGGCTTTCACTGACCCAAGGGCCACCTCCATGTCCTCGGAACAAACAAGCCGGAAGGAATCCCACAAAACCAGACAAGCAGATGCCTCGATCACCTCTCTTGGAACTGCGATCAAACTGGAGTCCAGCTCAAGACGTATCTGAGCAACTTTGTCTGCAAAGTGCTGCGCAAATTCGCAGCACCGAGTTTTCGGGCCATCGAAAGTCTCCACCTCAGGAGGGTGAAGAAGTTCCCCAACGACCCGAAACAACTCCGAATATCTATTAAATACAAATGCTATACGGGCAGTTGTGAGGTCTCCTTGGCTACCCGTATAGCCACAGAATAGGCCCTAAGTGAAGCCACAGCCCGTGCTTGGTCAGACACATCCTGAGATTTCCTCCAGTGGTTCACAACCTGAGGTCCATGGACCACCAGTGATCTCCAAGAACTAAAACATGTTCTGCGACCTCTCAATTACTACACCGCTGCAACAAGAGCGACTGGTCTTGCAAAACCCTCTTATAGTGCCTAGCCAACGGGGATGTCGGGAGAGGAGCAGCTGACTACCCACGAAAAGCACGACAACAAGCCTCCTGATATCTGTTTCTCTTCTTTCCTCCCCCTGAGCGGAGCTGTTACATGTGGTGCCTGGAAGGGGGGGCACCTTGGTGTCTTTGTTTTTAGGTCTGTTCCTGGGGTTATTTGGGATGCTGGTTCAGAAAATTGCATTGGATAGACCACATCAGCTCTGTGGATGAGCAGATGGCAACTACTGGATGGCATATGTTCTGTACCAGAAACGAAAGCTGATGTGGTCTATCCAATGCAATTTTCTGAATCAGCACCCTCAAAATAACCAAACCAAATCTAAAGTTGACCAAAAACTGATTCATAACCCTTTTTGGTAATAATGTTGGAGGGTGGTCCCCTGGTCAAAGTGGTCCCTGGATAAAAAGAAGTTGGGAACCACTGATCTAGCCAAACCTCTATCTTAAAAGAAAGATTGAAGGAAAGTAGGAGATACTTACTTACATACTTATTTATTTATTTATTTATTTATTATTCGAACTTATATGCCGCCACTCCCCTGGGGCTCGGAGCGGCTTACAAGAATGGCTAAAATCTAACACAATTTTAAAACAATTTAAAAACAGCAATATCAAAAATCAAAGGCCTGTCGAAACAGGTATGTCTTACATGCCCTGCGGAAAGCTGATAAGTCCCGCATGGCATGGACCAGGTGGCAGAGTATTCCAGAGTGATGGTGCCACTGCTGTAAAGGCTCTGCGTCTGGTTGCTGTTAGACGCAAGGTCTTGACACTGGGGACTTCCAATAGATCTTGGTCCTCAGAACAGAGGGATCTCTGGGGTTGGTAGGGGGTGAGGCGGTCCCTCAGGTACATCGGCCCCAGACTATGCAAGGCCTTAAAGGTGAGTACGATCACTTTGAAAGTGATCCGGTGCTCAATTGGTAACCAATGCAGCTGTAGTAAGATTGGGGTTATGTGGCATCTCATCGGAATTCCCGCAAGAAGCCAAGCAGCTACATTTTGTACCAACTTGAGGTTCCGGATCACCGACAGAGGAAGGCCAATGTAGAGGGCGTTACAGTAGTCCAGTCTTGAGATGACCGTGGCCTGGATCACCGTAGCTAGGTCGTCCCTGGACAGGTAGGGGGCCAGCCGTCTAGCCTGCCGCAGATGAAAAAAGGCGGTTCTGCTAACGGCGGAGACCTGGGCCTCCATCGTCAGCAGAGGGTCCAAAAGGACTCCCAGACTCTTTACCAATGATGACGGGCATAGCGCCTCGCCATCCAGGGTAGGCAGCTGGATATCCCCACTGCCCGGTTGACCCAGCCATAGGATCTCCGTCTTTGCTGGATTCACCCTCAACCTGCTGGCATACAGCCATCCAGTAACGGCCTCGAGGCACTGATGGAAACAATCAGGTACAGAGTCCGGTCGGCCTTCCATCTTCAGCACCAGCTGAGTGACATCGGCGTACTGATAACACTCAAGCCCAAAACCTCGAACCAGCTGAGCAAGTGGTCGCATGTAGATGTTAAACAAGCTAACATTTCATTTCAAGGATCAGGTTCCTCAACAGCCCAAAGCTTTATATTGGACTTTGAGCACACCACAAAAGGAATGAGGTTCAACAACTGGACCCATAAGACAAATCAGTATATTTGCCTCTGCAAAAGAGTTGTATGGGTCTCACATTCTTAGATTTCTACAAAGATCTATGAATTAATATAATTTTGACAGACTTTTCAAGAATCTAGTGATTCTGTTCTAGAAGAAAGTTTCAAACAATCCAAACTACAAGAGGTCTTTCTCCCACCCTGGACCTTCCACAGATATATAAACCCCATATTCCTTGTTTCCAACAGACCTCACAACCTCTGAGGATTCCTGCCATAGATGCAGATGAAACGTCAGGAGAGAATAACCAAACAATCTAAAGTTACCAAAAAAACTGATTAGTATCCCTTTTGGTACTAATATTGGAGAGTGGTCCCTGGTCAAAAAAAGGTTGGGAACCACTGTCCTAGTTCATCTGGTCAAAGGAGGCACTGCTCTTAGCAGTGATCATTCTTATGTTTGTATAAAGTTGCTATCTGAGTGCTTCCTTCATAAACTCAAAATTTGAAAGAAGTTTGTGAAAGCTTTGTTTCAGGAGAAAAGTACTGTTAATACTTCCCTGGGCTAAGGAACACAAGAAGCATATGCTGTTCATGATAGAAGTGTGGCTTCTGCACTTGCTCATTTAAGAAATCGAAGGACTAGATTCTAAAATGATGTTCTATCTTCATAGAATCTGGGTCCATAAGGAAGTTGGAATTATTTCACACATATTTAAGACCTGCATTTATTCTGGATAGTTACAGTGGAAGCTATAATCATTTTAACTCATGGGTAACTTCTTCGTGATGGATCTTGAGACTTTAACCATATCAAAAACTTCAAAATACTCGATACCCTAAAGTTTGAAGTCAGAATGTGGAGGAAAAACAAAGCAACATCCATAAAGAAACACAAGCAATAAACAAGATCTTAGCTGACTTTTGGAGGAATTGATTTATTACATTTTTACTCAGATACATATGAAATCTTAATTTCAAGTAAATCTTTCCTACAGTATAGCACAGTGGTTCCCAACCTGTGATCTGTGGACCACCAGTGGTCCCTAAGAACTAAAATATGGTCAGCGGACTCACAATTACTACACTGTTGCAACGAGGGTGACTGGTCTCTTATAGTGCTGAGGCAACAGTGATGTTGGGAGGAGAAAGGCAGACTACTCACAAAAGACGTGACAAGACTCCTGACTGCTACTTCCCTTCCCCTGAGCAGAACCGTTCCATGTGGTACCTGGAAGCGGGGGTGCATTGGTATCTTTGTTTTTAGACCTTTTCCTGGGGTTATTTGGGGTGCTGAGAAAATCGTATTGGATAGACCACATCAGCTCTACATTATTAAATATGGTTTTCTGTAGACGAGCATATGTTGATTACTGGGCAGCATTATTTATTTATTTGTTTGTTTGTTGTATTTGTATACCACCTTTCTCAGCCAATTGGCGACTCAAGGCGGTTTCCAACAAATCAGTATACATAAAAACATAATAATAATCATCATCATCATCATCATCATCATCATCATAACACTTTATTTGTACCCCGCTACCATCTCCCCAAGGGACTCGGTGCGGCTTGCATAATACCAATTAAAACATTAAAATAGTATTAAACAGCATATGTCCTATATCAGAAGCTAGAGCTGATGTGGTCTATCCAATGCAGTTTTCTCAATAAGTGCCCCAAATAACCAAACCAAATCTAAAGTTGAACCAAAAACTGATTTGTAACCCTTTGGGTACTAATATTGGAGAGTGGTCCATGGTCAAAAAAAGGTTGGAAAGTACTGGTATAGCAGGTTTTGTTCCTCTTCAACCACAAAATAGTCCACTCTTTGAATTCTCTGGAATGGGATAACTAGGTTCTGCTGCTCTTCGGCTCACCAGATATTTTCCTCTTCTCAGAAGACTGGATTTGATACCAGAGTTGTGTAATGTTCAACTCAACAGCCTTCCAAACAGTTAATAATGAGGAGCAAAGAATTAATAGTCTATCAACAGCTCAAAAGCCATATATTCTTTGCCCTTGCTTTGTGTGATGGATACCTGTCAAAAATGGAAAACCGAAATATCTGAATGGCTAAAGATTCTCTATTGGTTATTCAACAGATTACTTATTTTAATCAGCTTTACATACGGACATGCAACTCAGGAAAACGCAATAACTCTAGGCTCTGATCATTGCTAGACTCAGCTTCAACTGTAACCTTTAGCATCATTGGAGTTTTAGTCAAAGAAGTGGCCTTTCATGTATAAATTACCATTTTTTTATCAGTTACACTAAGGTTTGGGCTAATTCATTTTTTCATCTGAATATTTCAAATGCAGTTGGCTAAAAAGGGCTCTGACAGTGCAAATTTTTGCACAAGAGTCAGTAATTCACATGTGGATATTGCCAAAGAGTATTTAAAGCCAAAGTATTGCAATATTTCTAGATGCAAAGATTACCGCAGACGCAGACTGCAGCCAGGAAATCAGGAGACGCTTACTTCTTGGGAGGAGAGCAATGTTCAATCTCGATAAGATAGTGAAGAGTAGAGACATCACATTGGCAACAAAGATCCGCATAGTTAAAGCAATGGTATTCCCCATAGTCACCTACGGATGTGAGAACTGGAACTTAGGGAAGGATGAGCGAAGGAAGATCGATGCTTTTGAACTGTGGTGTTGGAGGAAAGTTCTGAGAGTGCCTTGGACCGCAAGAAGATCCAACCAGTCCATACTTCAGGAAATAAATCCCGACTGCTCATTGGAAGAATAGTAGAGGCCAAGATGAAGTACTTTGGCCACATGAGGAGACAGGAAAGCTTAGAGAAGACAATTATGCTCAGGAAAATGGAAGGAAGAGGGGGCCAACCAAGGGCAAGATGGATGGATGGTATCCTTGACGTGACCGACTTGACCTTGAAGGAGCTGAGGGTGGTGACAGCTGACAGGGAGCTCTGGCGTGGGCTGGTCCATGAGGTCACAAAGAGTCGGAAATGACTGAACGAATCAACAACAACAACATTGCAACAGAAGCCGAAGTATCTCCTTGAAATTACTTCAACTTCTAGAAATAGCTAAGGACACCAATTTCATCTGAAAGCTGTGGGCATGTCCTTAAGAAGGTTTTTGTTTTTTTTTGTGTACGTGTGTGTGCATGCATGTCCTTGGTATTGCAACTCATGAACAATAAAATGTCCCCCAGTGATTTCCCTAGTAGCACTTGCAGATACAGTCTGGCCTGCTGTTTTTCTTTATAGTTGAAGGGGAGAGGGTTCTTTTCCTTGGAACTGACGTGTTTTCTGAACCGGCTTAATAAATCTGTCTCCTCACCAACAGTGGCCATGTGATGAGCATGACCAACAAGTCTAATAATACCATGTCGTCAATGCCATCTGCTTTTTGAACATCAGCACCCACTCAAAACTTCCATGCATTTCTATTTATTCGTTTTCGAACGGAGAAAAACAGCTTGGATGGAGTCAGGTTATGTCACCAAGCAATATGTCGCCTGATGTTGACTTGGTCGCTGTACGTATTTCCTCACTTTTTGCTATTGGTCCATTTATATCGATTAAATATTATTATTGCCTGATTGCCATAATGTGTAAATATCTCCGTATGTCAAGAAGGCAGCCAAATGACACTAGGTAAGAGAAGATCCCTGAGCACCGCATACTAGGTGTTGTCAGGCAACTGACCTGCACGCCATACATAGGTTTCCAATATTTTCCTTAACACTGATCCGTTGCCTTGTTTTGATCTGCGATACAACAATAAGGCATATACACATGGGTATATGAGCACATGAGCACACTTGGCAGCCAGCTAGGAGTAAAGCAGAACCTAGGCTTGTGTTATTACTAAACTACTTTGCTTCTGCTACAACCCAAATGAAAAACAATGCCAACATGCAGAATAATATTTATTTATTTATTTATTTCATGCATTTGCATTAGCCTAGAGCAGGGGTCTCAAACCTTTTCAACAGTGGGCCAGGTCACAGTCCCTCAAACTGTTGGAGGGCCGGATTATAATTTGAAAGAAGCATGAATGAAGTCCTATGCACACTGCACATATCTTATTTGTAGTGCAAAAAACCCTTAAAAATACAATAATTAAAATGAAGAACAATTTTAACAAATATAAACTTATTAGTATTTCAATGGGAAGTGTGGGCCTGCTTTTGGCTGATGAGATAGGATTGTTGTTGTTGTTGTTCTGTGCTTTCAAGTCGTTTCAGGCTTAGGTTGACCCTGAGCGAGGGCCAGGTAAATGAACTTGGAGGGCCGTATCCGGCCCTCGGGCCTTAGTTTGAGGATCCCTGGCCTAGAGTTTTAGCTTTGTAGGTATACTGTACATGTAAACTGGGATTACAACAAATGTTTTGGGAGCTATAACTAATCCCTGGGTATATTTAGGGGGACCAACTTTCAGCCATGAATTTAAGTGAGACTTAGTAGCCACAAATTTTGCACGTTTTTAGCAGTGTGGCATAATTCCAGCAAATATTCATGGAATTGACAATATTAAGGAAAATTAACATTGAATGTAATCTATAGGTCGTAATGTAGAATAAAAAAATTACAAATGTTTATGTTTCCCAGGGAAGTGTCCCAGGGAAATTAATTAAATTAAATTAAATTAAAATCTGGAGGGCACATTTGTCCACTCTTGTCTTAGTTTTTAAGTCGAATGCTCTTCTAGAGGACTTCTTGAATTCATCAGCTTGCTGCAGCAGCAAGGAAAACGAAACAAGTCGAAAATTTCCATAAAATGAGATACAGTACAGAAAAGCTTTTCAAGGATTGATCAGACTGAGTGGATGTGTCTCCGTGCCTTATTTTATAGAAATATTGTGGTTTGTTTTGCTGTTGGTGTTCTTCCGAATACATCAGCGTGGCACTGTACACAGGGATGGGACCAAAGAGGCAGGAGAAGCAAGCTGATTTACCCGAATATTAGAGAACATTTTTGCTTGCTTTATTTCTTGTACACCGCTTCTGGAGGCTTGGTGAGCTAATAAGCAAAATAATAATAATAATAATAATAATAATAATAAAACTTTATTTGTACCCCGCTGCCATCTCCTCAAGGGACTCTGTGTGGCTTACATGAGGCCAAGCCCAAAGTACATCAAACAAAACATCAATAAACAATCAATAAAATACAAATAATATAAATCACATAAACAGAAAACAATCAATAGTGACATAAACAATTTAAAAAATGTCCGGACCAAATGTAATAGATTAAAACTGAAAATATGCTGACGTGAACAAGGTAAAATATAACTAGGATAGGATTTTTCGGAGAGAAACGAGGGAACACAGTCCATCCTAAATCAGTATTAAAGTGCATTGTTAGGACATATTGCTGAGAGTTCTCCTTATTCTTGGAAGGCACACTGGAACAACCACGTTTTCAGGCTCCTAAAGACTGCCAACGTTGGGGCATGTCTAATAACAATCCACATGAGTTAAAACCCTTTTTGCTGACAATTGAATTGTATTGCTTTTGTCATGCAGTCTTATTATATATTGCTTTGAAACAGCATAACTAGATTCTCTATCCCAGTTTCTCAATCCTATGGAATGCTGAAATGTGAAATTCCGGGAGGCGCTAGCACTCTTGAGCAGAGAAAGGTAACTTCTCTTATATGCTATCATATAAAATCCAGATTTTCTCCTTTGAAGTGGATTATATGGCAGTGTAGACTCATATTATCCAGTTCAAAACAGATAATGTGGATTATCTGTATTGATAATCTGGATTATATAATAACACTTTATTTATATTCCACCCTTCTAACTGAGGGGACTCAAAACAGATTACAGTATATAAGCAGGTAAACACTCAATGGTTTATTACAATGAAATACAATGAGACACAAACACACAGACAAAGGCAAAGGCTTCTCCTTTCATTTCCGGCTCTGCCTTTTCCCGCTGAAGCGCTACCTATTGCTCTACTCACATTTGCACGTTTTTTGAACTGCTAGGTTGGCAGAAGCTAGGGCTAAAAGTGGGAGCTCACCCTGTCCTGTGGATTTGAACTGCTGACCTTCAGGTCAGCAGTTCAGCAGCGCAAGGGTTTCACCCATTGCGCCACTATGACCCAGCAATGTAGAAGGCGGCTAAGGAGCTTGTTAAACTACAATTTCCATAATTCCATTGCATTGAACTATGGCAGTGAAATTAGTTTCAAACTGCATTGATTCTACAGTGTAGAAGAAGAACAACAACTTTATTTTTCTACCCATGCTCCATCTCCCCAAAGGAACTCGGGCGGCTTACATGAGGCCAAGTCCAAGGCAACATACAATTAAAAACAGAACAGTAACATATTAAAATAGCATAAAACCAGTATAAACAATAGTAAACAAGGATCAAAAGCAACAACAAACTCATTTTTGGAGAGGAGGGAGGGGTAGATGCACTCTCCCAAGGGGAAGACATTGATGATTATATTTTTAATGGTTTTATATGGATTTTTATTATGTTATGTTTAATGTTTTGAATTGGTATGTATGTATGTATGTATGTATTTCGTGGCATCAAATTGTTGCCAATCTGTACACCACCTTGAGTCGCCTTCGGGCTGAGAAAGATGGGATTAAAAAATGCTGGAAATAAATAAATAATATAATATAATATACTGTATTGTGTGTTTTGCCTTTAGTTTTACACAGAGAAAAAAAACCCTGGAAAAATTCTTAATATTTGGCTAATAAATTCCTTTGTTTTAAGAATTACGAGGGTGGAATGAAAAGTAATGCATCCACCTCCATTGTTTGGATTTGGATGGGAATATTTTAATAAATCAAATGCAGAAATAATCCTTAGAATGTGCTCTTTAACTACCACTATTAACTTTTCCACATAATCACCAGACAATTGGATACATTTCTGCCAACGATGAACAAGTTTTCTGAAGCCGTCACCGAAGAAGTTGACACTCTGTTTCCGCGACCCATTGTGCATAGATCTTCCGATAGCCAAGCAAAGCAATAATGTTACCCACGCGTTCTTGTGAAATGTGGATTATGCTTGAAATTTCTCTCTGAGTGATACAACGATCATCCTGAATCAATCTTTCAAACTTTTGCTTGTGAAACTCAGTGGTTGCTGTCACAGAACATCCAACTCTTTGCTTGTGAAACTCAGTGGTTGCTGCCACAGGACATCCAACTCTTTGTTTGCAAGTAAGTTTAAACATGTTGCCACCTCAACATCTTTAAATGTACTCATCCAGTGAAGCACAGTACTCACATCAACACAATCACCATAAACAGTTTGCATTCTCTGATGAATCTCCTTTGGGGTGACACCTTCTGCTGTCAAGAATTCAATGACTGCACGTTACGTAAGTCACATTGACCGACCGTCTGTGCAGTGTTCCATACTTCGCACTTTAACAACACACCCAAAATTCAAGGTGCAGGTTCTTACCTACAAAGCCCTGAACGGTTTGGGACCCGCCTACCTGCGTGATTGCATCTCTGTATACGAACCCACACGATCCCTTCGATCATCTGAAGAGGTCCTGCTCTCGATCCCACCAGCATCGCAGGCGCTATTGGTGGGGACGAGAGAGAGGGCCTTTTCGATGGTGGCCCCTCGACTCACTCCCTAAAGACATCAGACAGGCTCCAACTTTGGCAGTCTTCAGGAGGAACTTGAAGACGTGGCTGTTCCAGTGTGCCTTCCCGGAATAATGACCCCATAGCACTTTGTCCTCCAAAGCACTTTACATTTAAGTCTGCTTGTATGCCCTTCCACAAACACCAGTATCACCTTCCGTTCATGTCCCAGCATTATTTCCAATTTTAACTCTACATTTATCCTTCCCACTGTTTTTAATTATGTGTTGTTTTATTGATAACGTTGTGTATCTTGTCTATGTGTTTTTATTGCTTGTACTGTTGTTATTATTGCTTGTATTGTTGTTTTGGGCTCGGCCTCATGTAAGCCTCACCGAGTCCCTTGGGAGATGGTAGCAGGGTACAAATAAAGTGTTGTTATTATTATTAATAATTATTATTAAAATGGAACTGTAGAGGAGAGTCTACTGAACAAGCCAGTATCTGCCGCATAGCAGTTCTGCCATCTGTTGAGGAGTTACGAAGGTGGAGGCATTACTTTTCATTCAACCCTCATAGCCCAGAGAAAGCAGAGCTCATGTAGATGATGCAGGGGTTAAATTTCCATTCCTTAGTTAACGTAAAACCCAATCTTATTAATAATAGATTTACGGGGAACCTTTTTATATGACGTTATCCACAGTTTATGTTGACAATTGATTTTCCTGGTTGGACAATGAAATTTATTACCTGCCGTTTGATGAAGATAATTAAACTGACGTTATACAGGGTTGCTATCATAAATGTTGATTGAGCCTGTGAAAAGCTTGCATAAAACTGTGGCAAGACTGGAAATGCAGAAACTGATAGCTGCTTTCATTGCGTTTAATAGTCTCTGGACTTTTTTGTTTTTGCCCTGACCCTGATTTTGCAGGTTTTTATAGTGCCTTTTAAAACTTGAGAGATGGCGGAGCTTCTTTTTCTTCTTGGGGGATGATCATTTAATTTAAATTAAACCAGCCTGCGGGTTTTCTCCCCTGTACAAAGTGTATCAAGGTAAGAAAGAAATGACGTGTTTATCCAGCCAAAACGCCGAAGTGTATTTCTTTGCTTTGTGGATCATTTTTCAACTCAATATATTTTTGTGGGATCTCTGTTGTACGCAACAGGCTTGTTGTGTGTCGCTTATGAAATGAATCGGCTCCCGGCGTAATTGAAAGCAATTGGATCCTGGGCTGGCAAACCCTTCGGAAATGTTGTTGGCTGAATGTTACATGCTTTTGCTTATTGAACACCAATTCTGCTTGTGACGCCTCTTCGTGACATTAATGTACAGAGCAGGAAACAGCATGGGATTTTCTCAAATAGAACAATACTGTTGGTCTTAAAAATTGATACGATCAGGTTTGCTAGCCTTCCTTTTGCCAGAATATAAAAATCATATTTGCAGGAAACTAAGGCCCTGGTGGCGCAGTGGGTTAAACCGCTGAGCTGCTGAACTTGCTAACGGAAAGGTCGCAAATTTCTAATCTGGGGAGCGGGGTGAGCTCCCGCTGTTAGCCCCAGCAGGGGCGGCTCAACCCATTACGCAAAGTAAGCATTCGCAGTATAGTTGATTTTGCCCAGGGGTGCTCTTGAGGCGCTCTTGGGGGAAAATAGACCTTGACATATGCGAGTTGTAGTTACTGGGATGTATAGTTCACTTACAATCAAAGAGCATTCTGAACTCCACCAATGATGGAATTGAACCAAATATGGCACACAGAACTCCCACGATGAACAGAATATATATATCAGTGATTGGTTGGGGGTGGGGGCGCCAAAATACTGTTTGCTTACTGTTGGAAATTACCTAGGGCCGCCTCTGAGCCCCAGTTTCCTTATTCTTCCTATCAATTACCCAGATCATTTCCTCTAATTGGACCCGGAATGAACAGTCACAGACCCGTACCCAATATTATTGTTGCCTGCCATAGCATTGCATTTAATTCCCGGGCCCCTAGAATTTTTGGGCTTGCACAAATCTTGAACTGGCCTTTTTAAATTGCCTTGAACAGGCAGGATTCTTTTAATATATGTGTGTTATGGTCAGGGGCGGCTCAACCCATTACACAAAGTAAGCATTTGCAGTATAGTTGATTTTGCCCAGGGGTGCTCTTGAGGCGTTGTTGGGGGGAAATAGACCTTGACATATGCGAGTTGTAGTTACTGGGATGTATAGTTCACCTACAATCAAAGAGCATTCTGAACTCCACCAATGATGGAATTGAACCAAATATGGCACACAGAACGCCCACAAAGAACAGAAAATATATATCAGTGATTGGTTGGGGGGGGGGGGGAATACTGTTGGCTTACCGTTGAAAATTACCTAGGGCCGCCTCTGGTTATGGTGACAATGTTAATGCTTATATTTTGTTTTGTTAATCTTATAGTTATGTTGTTTTTTACTTTGTATGTTTTGTGATGTTACCTGGGAACCACTCTGAGTCCCCTCGGGGAGATGGAGTGGTATATAAATTTTATTATTATTATTATTATTATTATTATTATTATTATTATTATGTCAACCTAGCCATTCAAAACATGCAAATGTGAGTAGATCAGTAGGTACTGTTCCAGTGGAAAGGTAATGGTGCTCCGTGCAGTCATGCTGGCCACATGACCTTGGAGGTGTCTACGGACAACGATGGCTCTTTGGCTTAGAAATGAAGAGCCGGCGTTGTCCATAGTCACCTCCTCACATGGTCGGTTTGACTGCATGGAGCGCCATTCCCTTCTTGCTAGAGTGGTACCTATTGATCTACTCACATTTGCATGTTTTCAAACTGCTAGGTTGGCAGAATCTGGGGCTAACAGCAGGAGCTCATCCTGCTCCCTGGATTCGAACCTGTGACCTTTCGGTAAGCAAGTTCAGCAGGTCAGTGGTTTAACCCACTGCATCGCCGCTCCAGAGAAGCAATTGAGAAATTACATTTATAACACAGGAACAAACATTGTATTACATGGGTTGTTGTAGGTTTTTTTGGGCTATATGGCCATGGTCTAGAGGCATTTTCTCCTGACGTTTCGCCTGCATCTGTGGCAAGCATCCTCAGAGGTAGTGAGGTCTGTTGAAACTAGGCAAAAGGGTTTATATATCTGTGGAATTACCAGGGTGAGACAAAGGACTCTTGTCTGCTGGAGCTAGGTGTGAATGTTTCAACTGCCCACCTTGATTAGCATACAATGTGCTGACTGTGCCTGGAGCAAACTTTTGTTGAGAGGTAATTAGATGTTGTATTACATGGTGTTATTAATGAATTACATTGTTAATTTGTTCGTGTCTTGGTTTTTTTATTATTAAAAAATAAAAAACAGATAAAAGAAAATCTAGAAATTGAAATAAACTCTAAAATTCATAGTCAGTGGTCCATCTGAGAAAAAAGAGGCTCTGAAAGAGCAGTGGGAAGGAAGGAAGGAGTCTCAAAGTGGCAGCAAGCTGGCCTTAAACGAATTCAGCCATGAAAACACCGTCACTCATTTTTGAAATGTAGGGCAGAAGGACACAACTCAAAATTGCTGTTGGGCTGACAAACCCTCTCAGTCCTCCCATTAAACAGCAGGACAAGCACTGGCTTTCCTGTTGTTTGGCGGAGGAAAGGATATTTGGCAAACCGAGCCGCAAAATGATGGGGAGTGGAAACCATGGGGGATGCAAGTTGTGCATATTGGGGAAGGTGTGAAGTTCAAACATCAATTTCCAGGGAAAGTCAGGCTGCCAATTTAAACTGCGGCATTTCAGGTTGCTCATCAGCTTGTTCACTCTATTATTGGATGCCTCACATCCAGTAAAAATCCTCATGTTTCCCAACATGTATGTGCAAAGGGAGCAAAATCCCTGGAGGGTGGTCCTTTCGAAATGTGCTGCTCAGGAGCTAAACCTGGGTATGGATGGTCTCACAATTGACTCAAAAAATCCCAGGCTGGATCTACACTGCCACATAATCCAGTTCAAAGCAGATAATCTGTACATGGTGAAACCAGAGAAATGCTCCTCTCGGAATCTTCCACGATAGTGATGTCCTTTTAAATCAAATGTATCCCTTCCTCCACACCTTCTTTGCTCCCAAACTTGAAATTCTACCAAACCAGAGACAATTTTATTTTTTATTTCTTGAAAGTGGTGTGATCCACCTTGGATTCAAGACAATTTAGATCAGCCCCTCTGCTTCTGATCATGCCCATCCTTGCTCTACATCTACCTTTGTGACCGCATCTCCTACCACAAACTTGCACAATCTCTTCGATCTTCTGGAGAGGCCCTTCTTTTGCCCCTTCCTCTATCACAGGCTCGACTTGTGGGAATGAGGGAGAGGGCCTTCTCTGCTGTGGCCCCCCGCTTTTGGAATCATAGAATCAAAGAGTTGGAAGAGACCTCATGGGCCATCCAGTCCAACCCCCTGCCAAGAAGCAGGAATATTGCATTCAAATCACCCCTGACAGATGGCCATCCAGCCTCTGTTTAAAAGCTTCCAAAGAAGGAGCCTCCACCACACTCTGGGGCAGAGAGTTCCACTGCTGAACGGCTCTCACAGTCAG